>JARGCV010000105.1:1570000-2170000 GCA_034064705.1 Bothrops alternatus
GGGTCCCAACTTTGATTCTTATGGGCTCAGTGAGGCAAGTCATTGGCATCCTGCCCATTGTCAAGCCGTCTAGCTGGGAAAAAGCCATGGGTTGCTTCAGCTTTCTTAGTCTCATTCCCAACCTCTCTACCACCTGGGGGATGACCAGGCAGCTGATGCACCCTGAGTCCAATAGGGCTGTGAGAATCCCCCTTGCTCCTGAGGAGGGCACTAGGATCTCTACCCTGACTGTCATAGGGGTGATGGTGCCACTTACCATTGGGTCATCTTCTCCTTCGCGGTCATTCTCATAGAACAGGGCTTTTCAACCAGTGGAACGTGTACCACTTGTGGTACTTTGCCACATGGCAGGTGGTACGTGATTGCTAGCCACATTTAGCAGGGGAGCGGAATGAGCCAAAGCAAGCCAAGCCTGAGGGAGAGGCAGCTGCAGCTGCAAGACTGTCTGGGCTTGGCAGAAGCCCCAGGAGCTGGCAGGGCTCCAGCTGATTGGCGCTTCTGGAAGCAGCTTGGAGCTGGAGGTGAACTGAAGAAAAAGGTGGGGGAGAGAAGCTATAAAAGAACGTGGTTTGGGTGGGGGGAGGGGAAAAAAGACATCAGGAAAGGTTTAATTCCTTTAAACAAATGTAATTAGTTTTACCCCCTTTAACTGAGTCTGTCTGTGGCTTTTAGAAAGTTTTCTTTGAAGGTAAACAGGCTTAATTTAAAGCTAAAGCTTTTCACAATTGCCGGAGCTTTTTAGTCAAGGATTGCAACATTGTGACATGTGACACACCTGCGGTAGCTTAAAGAGAAAAAAAACAGAGTTTGTGTTTCTTTATTTTCTTGCTTTGCACTTGATTCCTGTGTCTTTAAGGGTACAGGGACGGGATTTGTGATGACCCAGGGCCCTGAACGGAGGCAAAGCAATTAGCTGGTCAGAATAATTGTCTTTGTAAGCACTGCCAAGTGCACCCAACAGCCCCCACATATGATGGCACAAGTTCAATAAAACAGTCAATGGAGTTAAACAGTTCTTTAAAGTAAAACAGATAACAAAGTATGATCTTTTCAATGCCCAGCTTGCCTGTAACCTGCAAACTGCAAAACTGAAGACAGCAAGGAAAACTCAGGAAACAAACTTGATCCAAAATACAAAGAGTCCAGGTACAAGAGCTCACATCACAAGAGTTCACGTTTGTTCCCGGCAAATGCCCCACCCCACAGCATCTCCTTAAATACCTACTCCCCAGGTGTGTCTTGTGAAGTGGGGCGTGACACTCTCCTCCTGAGCAAGTGAGCCTGCCTCCGTTGTTCCCTCCTCCTCTCTGCTCTCCTTGCTCTGGGATCTGGTGGGGAGGGGCCTTGCTCCTCACCTGAGCTCTGCCTTCCCTGTTCCAAACTTGAAGGGCCCTGGCCTGTTTCAGCCTGTTCCTCCCCACAGTCCTCCGAAGCCACAGACACTCCCTCCTGGGCCTCAACAGGGAACTCCATGTCGTCCTCAGAGTCAGGCTTGGACGGAGGCATGACAGGATTGGAAAAGCTCAGAAGGGCCAACCAGCTAGCTCAGGAGTCTACAAACTTAGCAACTTTAAGACCTGTGGACTTCCAACTCCCAGAATTCCTCAACCAGCCATGAGGGCTGAGGAATTCTGGGAGTTGAAGTCCACAAGTCATAAAAGTGCCAAGTTTGAATTCATCATACATTTGTCAGTGCAAAGGGAAAGTGATTCAGCAACGGAACAGCCACCGAAGAAATTAAAACTGGTACTTTTTTTCTTTTTTCCTACAGTTTGTAACATTTTATTAGATTATAGAATACAATACAAAAATACAAAAGCAAATAGTAGGACACAGTGGGGAGGAAAAAGGGGTGGGAAGTGAGGGGGAGAAGGGAAAAAGAACATACCTCCTCTGTTGCAGTAGAAGGAAGCATTAACATTGAACCTCAATTTTTTACTTTTCCATAATATTATAAACTAGCCATTTCTATAACAACAAATGAATCTAATCAGTAAAACCCAAAATCCCCCCCCCTTTTTTGACACCTTGCTAAGCACTGGCGGTACTCAAATATTGTCATGTCCTAAAAGTGGTACAATCTGTGAAAAGGTTGAAAAGACCTGTCGTAGAAGATGGGGTCCATTTTTCAGGGGGGGGGCAGAGTTCTCTCTTCCTCACTGGTCTGAGGGAACAACTCCACAACCTGTTGTCCCACATGTGTTTTCTCCCTTGGTTTAGTGGGGCCCCTCTTCTTCTTGGGCTGGCTTGGAGGTGGAGGAGTGGATGCCAGTCTTGGTGTAAGGCATTCTGCTGCCCAGTGCCCTTCTTTCCCACAGCGAAACCAGGGTCCTGGGATCTGGTGGGGCCTGCCACCACTGGCAGGGGGTGAGCCCCCTTTTCCCCCTCTCTGGGTTGGTTGCTTCTTGGGCACCTGAAAGGGGTCGGCTCTCTTGCGTGGTGTACTCGTGGTATTCCATCAAATCGATCTCCTCCTCCATGGCCACCTAGTACCATGCTTACAGGTTCAGCATCCCTTGGGATAGGCAGTTGTGGTACAGCTCCTTGCTTAGCCCCTCTCGAAACTGGTAGACCAGCATGTGTTTGGGCCAATCTCTTAGGTAGCTAGCCAGGCTGTGAAAGTCTTGAATATACTCTGTCACTGGCCACTTGCCTTGCTTCAGGTTGTGGATGCGGGTCTCTGTGCATCAAGCAGCCATGGGGTCTTACAGGGTCTTCATAAACACATCCAGGTGGACCAGTTCCAGAGCCCCCACACTGAGCCCATTCTGAGGCGCTTCCAGGTTGGCAGTGATGGCATGGCCCCAGGCTGCATTGTCTGGGTACATTCCACTGTAGCACTCCATGTGGTGCCACACTTGGGCCAGGAAGTGAGTTAGGTTGTCCGGCTGCCCATCAAAGCACACCACCAGGGCAGGTGGTGGTCACTCTTCTCGTACTAGGATGTATCCCGGCGGCACCCTGGCCATGGCTGCTGGCACCAGTGCCAGGACTCCCACTGCTGCGGGAGCCACTGGGACCGCCTGGTGCCACACTGGTGGAGTGGTGGCGGTCCCTGCAGTTGCTGGCCCTTGACCCAGTGCCCCAGTCATGCTCATCTGGGTTGGGGTCGCTAGCTGCAGGAAATGGATGCAGACAATTCAGCTTAGTGATTAAATGACGGCCCCATCTTAATTCTGCTGGGCTTCTGCCTGTAGAAGTGCAGGGAGTCCTGCATTGGCAGAGTAAAAAGTCTGCCAGCCTATGCTGCCAGTTGCCGGTTACGATCCTCTTTAAGGATTCTTTGGTCGTCTGGACCATGCTTGGCCACTTGAGGCCACGTGAAAAGGGGCCGAAGTGGCATGCCTGATCATGTTAACCGTCAAAAAGGACTGAAATTCTGCAGTGGTAAATTGAGCCCCATTGTCTGAGACTAGCATGTCAGGTAACCCGTGCGTGGCAAAGATTCTGCACAGTTCCAGGATGGTCCTGGCAGTAGTCATAGTTGGGACAGGTGCGACCTCTAACCACTTAGAGTGACTGTCCACCACAATGAGGAACAGCTGTCCCTGAAAGGGTCCCGCAAAATCAATGTGGATTCTTGACCATGGGGCTTGTGTCATTTCCCAACGGTGGACTGGAGCTTGAGGCATTTCTGGCCTGGATTGCTGGTAAATGTAGCAACTGTGCACTTGGGCCTGAATATCTTTATCTAACCCTGGCCACCACAGGTAGCTTCTCGCAAGTACCTTCATCTGGACTATTCCCGGATGTCCCTCATGCAGAGACTCTAACACTCTGGGCCTCAAGGAGTTTGGGACTATGACCCAACTCCCCCACAAAATGCACCCTTTGTGAGCTGACAGCTCCTCCTTCCTCCTTCTGAAACTCAGAAAGTTAGGCCCCGGACTAATGTCTGGCCATCCTGTGAGCACCCAGTTCAACACACGACTCAGCATCTTGTCCGAAGCTGACTCAGCAGCCACGTCCCCCGCGTTAAGGGGAGACTCCAGCAAATCTTGGATAGCCAGGATGCGAGCAGCTGGAGTGGGGTCTGGCTCTGAGTGTGGCAAGGGCAGCCTGCTAAGGCCATCCATGTGGTCCATTTCCCTGCCCAGTTTGTGAATTAGCCTGTAACTATAAGCTGAAAGATGGACCACCTCAGCATCCGTTGGGAGAGGATCTGAGGTGTTTGTTTGTCTGTCGTGAACAGACCCAGAAGTGGCTTGTGGTCCGTAAAGACTGTGAATGGCTGACCATACAAATAGTCATGACATTTTTTGATACCAGCCACAATGGCCAATGCCTCTTTATCTATTTGGGCGTAGTTGCGTTCCGCCAAGGACAGAGTCCTTGAATAATAAGCTATGGGAGCTTATCTCCCGTCAGCCATTAAATGGCTCAACACAGCCCCTACCCCGTACGAGGGTGCATCACAAGCAATGCTGATAGGCAGCTGTTCGTTAAAGTGCATCAGTACCGAGTTTGAAGACAGCAGTGATTTGACTGCCGAGAAACTTTTCTCGTGGACGCTCGTCCACTGCCACTGTGCTTTTTTGTCCAAGAGCCTATGTAATGGCTCTGTCACTGTGGCCTTGTGTGGAAGAAAGGCATGGTAAAAGCTGAGTAGTCCTAAGAATGCCTGAAGCTCCCCCTTTGACTTAGTACTGAGAGCCTGCTGAATTGCTTTAAGCTTGGATTCAGCCAGGTGAAAGCCTGCGGCATCTATGTGGAAACTGAGGAATTCGGTCGAAGCTACCCCTATTTTGCATTTTTCCCTCTTCAGTTTCAGCCCCACTTTGCGGAAATACTGAAGGACGGCTTTGAGCCGTTCTGCCAATATTTCTACTGACACCCCAGCTATGAGGACGTCATCGAAATAAGGACACACTCCTGGAATGTTTTTGAGCGTGCGCTCCATCACGCTCTGGAAAAGCCCTGGGGCAACACTGACCCCAAACTGTAGCCGCCTTACCCTGAAAGCTCCCCTGTGGGTAACTATAGTCTGAGCCTCCACCGTGGCATCATCCACGGGCAGTTGCTGGTAGACTTGAGCCAAATCCAATTTGGCGACTATGCGACCTCCCTGCAGTGACGCCAAAATGTGGCTGACTACTAGCACCGGATATGCATGTTGTTGCAGTGCTCTATTAATAGTGCACTTATAATCCACGCATATGCGCACCTCACCATTGGCCTTAAATGGCATAACTATGGGGGTTTCCCACCGACTGCTATCTACTGGCTGCAACACGCCTTGTTGCACCAGCTTGTCCAGCTCTGCATTGATTTTTGGTTTGAGGGCAAAAGGCACTCTACGAGGCTTGATCCTTATTGGGGTTACGATAGGGTCAAGGTGGAGGGCAATTAGAGGTCCCGTGTACTTTCCTAGGTTAGGGCTGAAAACATCAGCAAATTCCTGGCAAACTGCCGACAGGTCTGCTGCTTGCGTTCTGTTTATGCCAGTCACATGGATGCCCAAGGCATCAAACCAATCTAGCCTGATGAGGCTTGTGCGGTGACCCTCAACTACCACGACGTCCAGGGAACCCTCAAACTCTTTGAACTGTACTTTGAGTGTAGCTTCACCTTTAACCGCTACGCGGGAGTTTTGGAAATCCGTTAACAGGAGATTCGACGGCTTGAGTTTAACTCGTTTGCCACTGCGACTGCAAATGTGGTTAAAAGTTCCTTGGGGAATTATAGATAGGGCTGACCCAGTGTCCAGTTCCATGTGGCATGGAACTCCTTGAAGCTTGACTTTGAGTCTCAGCTTTTCTTTAAGGGGGCGATGGGCACCTGTCCTAAACACGCTCCTTCTGCTGGAGCAATAGCCAACTCTGTGTTGCCCCGGGACCCCGGGACCTTTCCTGGGGAACTCTTCTTGTGGAATTTCTCTCTGGTGACCTTTACAGACGGCGCCAATGTGGCCTTGTTTGCCACACGCCCAGCACATTGCTGTGTGGAACCTGCACTCTGAGCTTCTATGTCGGCCTCCACAGCCCGCACATCGAGTGAAGGGAACTGCCTTGTCAAATGGCCATTGGGCTCTTTCTGGTGGCTTCTGCAGCTGATCGATCTCATGTCCATGTCGGTGCCCTCGACTCTTTCGACATCCTCATGGTGGATGGTTTCTGGGCTGGGAGTGTTCTTGGAGGGTCATAAGGCTTTGATGGCTCCCCCCAGCGGCTTCTTCGGCCATAACGTCCTTCAGGGTGTCTTGGAACTTCAAGGTCTCCTTCGCAAACAACTTCTGCTGAAGGTCCCTGTTCCTCAACCCACATACTAAATGGTCTCTCAGTCTCTCTTCGAGGTCTGTGAAATTGCAGAGCCGGGACACCTGTCGTAGGGCGGCTATGAACCCAGCAGCGGACTTGCCTGGTTGCTGCTCCCTTTGTTCGAATGCGTTTCTCCAGGCAATAACAGAGAGCTTCGGCTCGAAATGTTCCTTGAGCATTTTTTTTTAGCTCGGAGTAGGCAACCGACTCAAGCGTAGCTGGAGCAACTAGGTTTTCGGCTATATCGAACGTTGCCTGGCCACACACACACAGCAATGTTGCGGACTTTAAGCCATCTTCGCTAACTTGGTTAGCTCTCAGATAGTTCTCAACTCAAGAAATGTATGAACTCCACCTCTTGGGTACTCCTCCTTTTACTATCTCTTCCTCTTTCATTTTAACTCGAATCTCACTCTCCTCTCATCCTGGGTTCTGCCATACTCCTAGGGGGGAGGGGGGAGTGCTTGAGGGTTATTTCCTTGACTTCCTCTATCGCTACAATGTAACACTTAGCTTTCCTGCATTATTTCTCTGTGAACTTTCCCATCCCTGACTGTCAGCTAGCAAAGGGAGGGGAAGAATGGTATGCAACCTCCGGCAACTGCTTTATCTCCGCGCTCCCAGAGAAGGTGCGAAGAGCTGCCTAAACATCGCAGCTAAAACCAGAGACAGCCTCATGTTATCTCCCCTTTTCCACGAGGAACTTAACACCTGGGGATTGGACAATTTGAACTGACTGGATGAACTATGGGGTGGGGTTTTGCTTGGGACACTTTTACCTATCGATCTGAGCAGGAACTCAGATCATGTCTAGTATGCTTTCTATCAACTTCTCCTAATAAAAGATCCTTTTGGAAGAAACTGCTTCCACGAGTTCTACTTTCTTGGGATGAGGTTTTGAAGTGGGCCCTGACAAATAGTCAATTTCTATCATACCGTATTCTACATACCAGCTTTCCTTGATTTTCTCTTCTTCCCATATTGTTCTCTTTTGCAAACATTAGGTTAATACAGTTCTTAATATTTTAGTAACAAAAAGGTTAAATATAAACATTTTTCTAACATTTATCCAATTAGTAATAGCATCAATATAGAACTTCTTTTCTAGTTAGTCCTCTTGGTTGTGTTATATGTCCTGTTTTCAACATTCTCATTTAGACTTTTTCCCCACAAAATTGAAATTATTTTTATCTGTTAAGATTTTCTCATAGTTGATTTACGGTTAAATATCTAAGCTGTTTCCCTCACAATAATCCTCCCAACAATTACATTTCCCCATATCATAAAAAAATACAATACTACTCAGAATAAGAAAAAGAGAAAGAAAAACATCTCTCTCTCAAACTAGAATTCATTTATATCCCCCAATTTTTAACTCTATTCCATTCAATATTTACTAATTAAGTAATCCATGTTATATTTTAACCATCTTCAAACAAATACTTAATCTTTAAAAATTGCATCTGATAAGACAGTTACATTTCACATATCATAATATATATTGGTATCTCTATAATCCATTTTGTCAGGCTTTTCTTCTTATCTTCAGCTTTGTTTTGTGATTCTGGGGTGTGGACTATCTCTTTCAGTTCTGGTGCTTCAGTCACATCTTGTATGTTTTCCTCCATCTGCGTTAAGTCACAATCCCTTCCATTGGTAGATTCTTTCATTTTCTGAAAATTCTTATGTTGTGAGGTTAACATAAAGGTATATCCATTTATGTCATCAAAGTTGTTTTTAATTTCGGGACTTCCGGTGGCTCCGCTGGCGTCGCCGCAGCCTCCTTCAGAGGCTCCGTTCTCCCGGGTTTTGTTAAGCCGCAAAACAGCGAACATCAGCTGTTTTTTGCGGTGAAAAATCCCCCCTTCGGGTGAAGAAGGGGTGAAGAGCATCGGGCGTGGGTTGAGCTCCTCTAAAACCCCCCTGAAAAAGGTTTCAGGGGGAAAGAGTGAGAGCTCCCCAGGCGCTTGAAGACGCTCCTGCCCGGGACGCTTCTGTCTGCAGACAGAAAAAGACGCCGCGACCACCCCTGCTCAAGATAAATATTCAAGAGAGACCTACATGCAGGCAGAGTGAATACAGGAGATCTATATTGCAAGTAACTTCCTATATTTTACTTCTGACCACAACTACTTTTACAATCAACATAATGCATTCAAGATGGCGATCGCTTTCACTGTAAGGTGAAAGTGACTGGAAAGTGAAAGTGTTTTTTTTATAGCAAAGCTAGAGCGATTGCTCAGATTTAAACTTTAAAATCCTACAAATTTCAACTAAACTTATATTTGAAAGAAGATAAGAAGGAAAAAGAAGAGGAGAAAACTTTGGTAATATATGTGTAAAAATTTTTTTTTATTTAAAGTAACTTCTTGAGAGTTTTTATAAAAAGTGGACTGATTACAGAATGGCTGCCAGACAAACTAAAATAGCTTCTGTGAAGGTGGCAGTATCTTCTCCGGCTCAGCCCTCTAAATTACAAGCAAGTAGCTTTTCTGCTCCCCCAGCTTCTTCAACATCTATAGAGCCTCAAGCCCCCCTGCCTACTCAATCCCCTCCAGAAATGTTTACCATGAAAGATCTGCAGGCTGCATTATCAACAATGTCTGATAATATAGAGAGAAGTATGGAGAAATTGGAGAAAAAGATTGTAACTCATGCTGAGGAACAAATTAAAGGAGTAACTGATGAATTGGAGAAAATTAAAGAAATAATTGAGACTCATAATATAGCGATAAGAGAAGATATTGTGGAAGCTTTTAAGGGGGTTTGGGACTATACTTTGAGAGTTG
This sequence comes from Bothrops alternatus, assembly GCA_034064705.1. Classification (NCBI taxonomy): domain Eukaryota; kingdom Metazoa; phylum Chordata; class Lepidosauria; order Squamata; family Viperidae; genus Bothrops; species Bothrops alternatus. The sequence goes on from JARGCV010000105.1 coordinate 1,579,047, forward strand.
AAGAGAAGGTGGAAGGGGTGGAGCAACAAATTGAGGAAAAGTTCGATGAAATTAAAAGTGATATACAAGATCAAGCTGTTATGCTACAATATAATCAAATGATGTGGGCTGTCAGAATTAGAGGACTGAAGGAGGTAGCAAATGAGAATCAGGAGGATTTGAGAAGAATTTTTGGAGAAGCTTTGGCACAATTTTTAGAAGATGGAGTACAAAATGTCTCCTGGCAGATTGAGAGGATCTACAGAGTTAACTCATGGATTGCAAGACAAAGAAATTTACCTAGAGACATTGTGATTTATTTTGTTACAAGGAGATTCAGAAACCACGTTCTTACAATTTATTTATTAATTTAATTTAACAATATCTTACAATAAGAAATTATTTGTTGCTGGTCAGGAGGTTGTGATTTTGAAGGAGATTCCTCCGAAGATGTTAAGAGCAAGAAAAGATTATGCATTTTTGGTGGCTGAATTTAAAAAATGTGGTTTACAATTTAGGTGGGAGGCTCCAGCTGGACTATCATTATTTTATCAGGGTAAGAGATACCGCTTGAATTCTGTTTGGAAAGCAAAAGATTTTTTTGAGAATGTGATGAAGGCTGGTAAACCCCCATCTCCAACACCCCAAAGTGCAGATCCACCAAAAGAAAGAGATAAGGAGTTAAAACAACAAGTACAGTCTGCAGAGTTACAACCTCTTGCAGCAACAGGAGTTGATAAAGGAGCTCTAATGGAGCTGCCCGCGTGGAGCATTGATATTTTTCAGCCTTTGGAAGTAGAGATGTCTAAAGATCAAAGGCAAACAAGAGCAACTACTAAACGCAAGGAACAACAAGAAAAAGAACAACAAGGACGTACAGCTCAAGCAGTATCTACAAGTCTGGAAGCCATGGGAGCTCGACCAAAGAAGAAAATGGATGAAAAAGTTGATTTGGTCTTGCAAAGGCTTTCTCAAGTTGGTCATGTCAAATAAATATTTGACATGGAATGTCAATGGTTTAAATTCTCCACAGAAAAGGAAGAAGATATTTCATTATTTGACTCAATGTAAAAATGATGTAATTTGTTTACAAGAAACACATATTACAATTACTGATCAGAAATATTTGATAAATAATAAATTAGGTACACATTTTGTTGCAGTGGCCGCTGAGAAGAAGAATGGAATTGTTATCTATGTTAAAAATCATATAAGAGCTAAATTAATAGAATCAGATATACAAGGTAGATATTTAGCAATTGAAATTTTAAAAGATGGTAAGAAAGTTCTTTTGATGGGTATATATGCACCAAATCAACAACAAGGAAAATTTTACAAGTTAATACATAAAAAGTTAATACAATTTGATTATAGGTCTTGTATTTTAATGGGAGATTGGAATGGTGTTATAGATATTGGTTTAGATAAAAAGAAGATATTACCAATTCCTCAGACACGTTCTAAGTTGCCTAAATCTTTTTTTGATATAAAGGATGATTTTGACTTGATAGATATATGGAGAGAAAGAAATGGTAAAGAGCAAGAATTTACTTTTTTTTTCTGATAGACATCAGTCATTTTCTAGAATTGACTTTATATTAACTTCAAGTGATCTTCTTTTTAGTTTAAAGAAGGTGAAAATCCTACCCAAAGTTTTAACAGATCATAATCCGGTCTGGATGGAATTAACGGAAGGACAGAGACCCAAAAGATCTTGGAGACTTAATGAAAACTTGTTTAAATATGATACAAATGTGAATGAATGTAAAAATGTTATGAAGGAATTTTTATGTTAAATTTGCATAAGGATACAACAATAGAAATGGTATGGGATGCTAGTAAAGCGTATATGCGTGGGATTTTAATTGATATGAATAAAAGGTATAGACGTAAACAAGAGGAGAAAAGGAAGGAGTTAGAAGAGGAAATAAGAAAGAAAGAGCAATTATTAATAAAGAGACCAGATGATAAAAATATTAAAGAGGGGATTAAGGTTTTACGGAAACAATTTGATTTGTTGATGACAGACCAAGTTGCTAGGAATATACAATATGCAAAACATAATACATTTTTTAATTCTAATAAACCTGGCAGATGGTTGGCTTATACATTAAGGAAAAAACAAAAATCCCGCATAATTGAAAAAATAGGATATAAAGGGAAGGAAGTGTTTCAACAAGAAATTATTAAGAAAGCTTTTTTAGAATAGTATTCCAAGTTATACGCTGAAGAGAAGATACAAGAGAATGAGATAGATACTTTTTTGCAAAATGAAAATGTATTGGTAATCAGCAATGAACAAAGAGATAGATTAAACGCATTGATTACATCAGAAGAAATAATTTCAGTGATTAAACAATTGAAAATGGGAAAATCTCCTGGGACTGATGGGTTAACGACAATTTATTATAAGCACCTTCAAATGGAAATGGTGGAACCTCTTAGAGAGCTATTTGTTAATATACAAGAGGGTGGTCAGGTTCCACCTTCATGGAAAACAGCCTATGTTTCTTTAATTCCCAAAGAGGGAAGAGATAATGTTCAACCAGAAAATTTTAGACCTATTTCATTGCTGAATACGGATTACAAGATTTTTGCAAAAGTGATGGCTAATAGATTAATGACAGTTCTACAACAAATAATTTATTCAGACCAAATCGGTTTTTTACAAGGGAGACAGATGAAAGCTAATGTTCGACAACTTATTAATATATTAGAATATTTGGAGATGCACATTCAGGTTTTTGAAAAAAGTAATTGTTAGGATGGGAATGGGGGATCAGTTTATTAATTCTATATTGGCGATTTATCAGAAACAAATAGGACAGATTATTGTGAATGGTGATTTAACAGATTCATTTAATATAGAGAAAGGTACTAGACAGGGATGTCCATTATCCCCTTTGTTGTTTGTTTTAACTTTAGAAGTTTTATTGAATAGGATAAGAAGAGCAGATGATTTAAAAGGTATAAAGATTAGACAACAAGATTATAGATTACGTGCTTTCGCTGATGATTTGGTTGTGACATTGACTCAACCAATACAATCAGCCAAGAGATTGATGGAGATAATTAAAAATTATGGTAGGGTATCAGGGTTTAAATTAAATATATCTAAGACAAAGATGTTAGTTAAAAATTTAAATATTAATTTAAAACAGGAATTGGAAAAAATAACGGGATGTGAGATAGTTAAGAAAATTAAATATTTAGGAATTGATATTGAAGCCTCTAATGGGAAGTTGTATAAAAATAATTATGAAGTTTTGTGGAATAAGACACAAATAGAGTTGGAGAAATGGAAGAAATTACAATTATCTATGTTGGGTAGGATAGCAGCAGTTAAAATGAATGTATTGCCTAAATTTTTATTTCTTTTTCAAATGTTACCTATACTTAAAAAGGATACGAATTTGGAGGAGTGGCAGAAGGGTATTAATAGATTTATTTGGAATGGCAAGAAACCGAGGGTCAAATTAAAAATTATTCAGGATACAAGGGAAAGAGGTGGTTTGAAAATGCCTAATTTTAAGTTATATTATCACGCTGCTGTTTTAGTAGCGATAAGTGATTGGGTTAATTTAACTAATGATAGAATATTGAATATTGAAGGGTACGGTTTATTATATCGTTGGCATGCATATCTAGTTTATGATAAAAAGGTGGATAGGAGTTTCAAAGAGCACCTATTGAGAAATGCTCTGCTGCGTGTTTGGAAAAAATATCGGTATAAATTAAACGATAAGATTCCTGTTTGGACGGTTCCCAGACACGCAATAGAGAATATAAACAGAGTACAATTACAAGATGTGGTGTCTTATGAGAAACTCCTGATTAAAGAAGGGAATCTTTTATTATTGAAGTCCTTGAATATTTTAAGAGAGGAAGGAATAACCCTTACCTGGTTTCAATACTTACAATTGCAGACTAGATGGAAAAAAGATTTGAATATGGGTTTATCTCAAATAGATGAAAATTTAATTAAACAAATTAGAGACCAAAGGCCAATGCATATCAAAAGATTGTATAATGTATTGATAGAAATTGATTCTGAGACTGAATTAGTTAAGGACTGTATGATAAAGTGGGGACAAAATTTTGGACAACCAATTATGATGGAAACTTGGGAGAGAATCTGGGTGAAAAATGTAAAATTTACACAAGCGCAATATTTAAGAGAAAATTTTTATAAAATGTTTTATAGATGGCATTTGGATCCAAAGAAATTATCATGTATGTACCCTAATTTTAAACCTAATTGCTGGAGATGTGATTGTACGGAGGCTACTTATTTTCATGTATGGTGGACCTATAGAAAAATCAAGGCTTTTTGGATAAAAATATGGTGGATAATGCAAAATATTTTGAAAAAACGTATTGAATTTTCACCACAGTTGTTTTTATTAGGTATTATAAAGGACTGCACCACCATAGAGACGAACTTAGTTTTGAACTTGATCACAGCAGCGAGATTGTTGGTTGGACAATATTGGAAGAAGGCAGAATTACCATCCATCGAGGAATGGACTTTGAAAGTTATAAATTTGGCGGAAATGGCTAACGTATCTGCATATTTGAAAGATCACTCAAATGAAAAATATATGTTGGACTGGAAAAAATGGATAGATTATATTCAAGGGAAATATCAATTTAAGAAATTGTATTTATCATATAGTTAAATGTTTATTAGGATTTGTATAATAACTTAGTTTAACTTAGTGGGTTTTCTTGTGTTTTACCCTGTATTCACTTTGGGAAGTCGGGGGGGGGTTAATAAAAAAATAATAATGTATTATAATGCACTCAACTGTAATACTTGCAATATATAAGGATGATATATTTATTGATATAAGATTCTATTTTATATAAGTTTTTATGTTTTGTTTTGTGTGAGACATAGTTGAAAATGACTGTATTAAGCTGAGTTGTATTTAATTTGACTTTTTGTTAATAATTATAAAAAATTAATAAAATATTCAAAAAAAATTTGTTTTTAATTTCATTGTGGTTTAGGGCCATTGTTGTTTGGAGTAGTTGCAACATAGTGAGCATTTCCTCCTGGAAAGTATTTGGTTTTTCTTGACAAGTTCTTTTTGCAAGCTCTTGAGATTCCATGATAGCTAGAATTCAATTTTCTTTCTTTCTCTGAAAACAGTTTTAAAGTCACAGTCAATAGGTGTGTGGGGAGTCAGCCCCCCCGAGAAAGAAATATTAAAGAGGCAGAAAAGCATGCCCAGTTTTCTTAATAGCCCCAAGTCTCCCTCCCCCAAGCAGAAACCAACTCTGTAGAAATGCAGATGTAAACCATTCAGGAAGGTTGAAGCTAGAAGATTAAGAAGACAAAAACACCTAAAATCTATATACCCCACCCAAACTCTAAGACAGGACATAATAGGATTAACCCACAGATACCAAAGGGCACACTCAGACTCAGGTCAAAGTTCATGCCACAGGAACAACTCCAAACAAAAGGCTCCAGAGGGTATAAAAACCCACTCCCTACATGTGCTTGCTCTCTTTCCTTCCAGAACCATCTTCCTGTCTGGCTTTCCTCTTCAATAAACTGCAACCTTCTTTCTAAAGCAGTCGCCATGTTGTTTATTCCCGGCTTGGACTGAACCATGATGAAGACTTTTCCTTCAACAGGTGTTTATCATCCAGGAAGGTCAGTTATGTTTTTTCAATTACAATCTTTGCTTATTGTGGCGGGCCCAGAATGGTTTGTTTAGCTCTTTTTAAAGATTAAGGAAGTAGGTTATCTCATTCTGGGAGTCCTGCCAATACTTATAACAAAGCAGCTAAAGTTATATATTCTCTTCCACCACTAGATGTCAGCAACAATATGTTTTTGTCCCCTTTAATAGTTTAATTCGCCGCTTCCTTCTGTGGAGGGTGGGGCAAAGCTCCCCCTCCTTTCACTTTCGGAGGCTTTTTTGCTTCTTGGGGTATCTTTTCCAAAAGTTCAGGGTATAGAGTAGGAGAGAGAAGATCAAATTTCTCACCCAGTTTCAGCACGCTGTTCACCAATGTTCTGGTGAGTACTTGTGGACTTTGGCTGCAAGTAGCTTGGGCTGGTTACCGAGATGTGGCCAGCCTTTCTCCTGTTGAGTTAGAGGGAATTTCACAATTAAATGGGACGACCACCGTCGTTCCCGAATCTCTGGGGCACCCCTCTTTCTTCTCTGCCTCTTCGGGGCAGCTTTAGACCCATTTAGGGTCCCCTGGCAGGGCAAAAAGAGCTGCAGGAAGCAGAGCTTTTGCAATCCCGCAACTATGCGCTACTGGGCCTGTCCAGAAAATTTCTTTCAGGGCACACAGGCTTTGCTAGTTTCTGAAGCAGTATAAAACTTTCCAAAACCTGTTTTCTGGGAATGAAAATGGGATAAATGTTCACACTGTAAGCAGCAATTCCTTCTTTAGGCTATCTTTTTTTGGAGTGGGAATGAAGGAAAACTGTCAGAGCAAACATATTTTTGATGATGTTAGATTTACTTCTGTTGCTGAAGTTCGCTATGAAGTGTTGCTTGGATAGCTCCTTTTGCCCACACAAAAGGAGTACAAACATAGGTATGTGGGGGGGGGGTCTAAAAGGGACCACTGAATGCTATTTGACCATGCTCAGTAGCCATAGAACACTGTTTGATCTTTGATGGAGAGAGGCAGAAAGCTCTGATGGGGTTCAGGAATGGAGATACTGGAATCCTGATTGGCTGCACTGTGATCTGCAACGTTATTGTCAGAATCCAATTATATGTCATCTCTAGTTATCAACTATGGAAAACCCCATTCCTGCCCTCTCTGGATTCTGTCATATGATGAAGGGGAAGGGGGGTGAACAAAGGGGTTTTATGGCCCTCACTTCCTTTGGTACAATTTCAAAGGGATTGAATGTGGATACCACCAAAAGGACTAAATCATAACAATGGGGCCATCAGCTTTCATCTACTCCTCTCTGGAGTCTCCCTTCCACCAGCAGTGAGGAAAAATGGGGTGGAAATGTAACGCCTGGGATTGTCACTGGAAAGATGGTGGGGTGGGGCTGCTGGGGACCCCTTAAAACCTTGAACCACAGGCCTTGGGCCCCAGGTCCTGTCTAGAACGCCTGCAACCATTTTCTCTTAATAAAGGATGCCTGTTGGAAGAAATATTCCAAGAGTTCTGTCTTCTTAAGATGCAAAGTGGGGTGGGTCCTTACATTAGACAGGACTTGCAGAATTAGTCCACCTGGAAGGGAGAACCTTGCCGGGGGGACTTCACAAAAATTACCATGTCAGACGGTGAAGCAAGGAAGGGAGGAAACTCCCCGGAAAAGGAGCCGCTGCCCCAACTGAAACCCTGCCAGATGTCAGGATCTGAGAGGTCAGATTCCTAAGGAGAAGAGGTGGTGGAGACACGGGACCACAAACCTCGGTGGTCAATGGGCGTTGGAAAGAATGGCAAGTGGGAAAAGAAATCAAGAAAGGTGACCCTGAGACAGGGGGCCAACCAACCAGAATGGAAGCAGGAGATGGAGAAATCCCTGCATGCAAGTGAAGACGAAGGGAGCTGGGCACCATACTCGGGCTGGATCCTAGAGAAAGCTATCGACCTGATGAAGAGAACTCTCAGCTCCCTAGGAGAGGAGAATTCTGAGCCCTACGGCCGCCCCAGAACCTAGAGCCGCAAAGGGAGAGACACCGAGAGGGAAATGGAGCCTGCAGCCCCAGGGACATCTGCTGATCCAGTAGTCCCCACCCCCCACCGACCCACAGACTGTGCCATTGAATTCAAACCTGGGGCAAAACTCCCGAAGCCCAGATTATACTCCATGAGCCCAAAGGAGAAGGAGGAAATGGAAAGATTCATAAAGAAAAACCTAGAAAGGGGGTTCATTGTGCCAGCCAAGCCTAAAGCAGCTGCTCTGGTCCTCTTTAGAAAGAAGAAGGATGGCCCTTTACGCTTATGCGTGGATTATAGGGCCCTGAATACAATCAGTGAAAGCAACCTATACCCTCTGCCCCTCATGAAGGACATGTTGTCACACCTCTCGAAAGGGAAAAATTTTTCTAAACTAGACCTAAGGGAAGCTTACTATCACATGAGAATTAAGGAAGGGGATGAATGGAAGACCGCATTTAACTGCCCCATGGGGTGCTACCAATTCAAAATCTTGCCATTTGGATTACAAGGGGGGCCCGCAGTATTTATGCAATTAATCAATGACGTTCTAAGGGAGCACCTATTTAAGGGGGTCCTGGTTTACTTAGACGACATTCTTATCTTCACCGAATCAAAAGAGGAACGTGTCAACCTAGTCAGAGCGGTTTTAAAGACACTGCGAGCCGCCCACCTATATGCCAAACTCTCGAAATGTGAATTCCACCAGGAAAGGATAGAAAACCTAGGTTATCGCATATCCCAACAGGGCATTGAAATGGACCCTGAGAAGGTCAGAGCAGTATTAGAATGGGCACCACCCTGCACAAGAAAGCAACTGCAAAGTTTCCTGGGCTTTGCAAACTTTTACCGCCAATTCATCCCCTCATTTGCTCAGATAGCCCTGCCCCTCACGAACTCACTAAAAACGAAGGGAGCATCCTCAGTAAAACCTAGCCAGCCACTAACATGGACAATGGAGTGCCAAGCAGCGTTTGAGAGATTAAAGTGACTTTTCTCTGCCAAACAAGTACTGAGGCACCCAGACATGGATAAGCCCTTCGTAATACAGGCGGATGCAAGTGATGTGGCAGTGGGGGCTGTACTATTACAAGAAAACAATGAAGAAGAAAACAATGAAGGGGTATTGCAACCCTGTGCATATACATCCAAGAAACTCACAGAAATGGAACAGCGCTGGCCCATATGGGAGAAAGAGGCATACGGGATACGTTGGTCATTACTCACGTGGCGCCAGTTCCTTGAAGGCAACAAAATCCCTTTCCAGGTGTGGACTGACCACAAAAATTTGGAAGCCCTGAAAACACCCAGGAAGCTCAACCCCAAGCAAGCCTGCTGGTCCCAGAATTTTCACCAGTTCCAATTTACGCTCAAGCATTTGCCGGGGGGAAAGAATATAACAGAACGCGAGCCACCAACTGTAAACCGATGATGGTAGAATCACAACTGGCAGCGCCAGTAACCACCAGAGCCCAAGCTAAATTAAAACCACAGCTGGGCAGCCAAACTGGAATTGAATTCCAGAAAAGTTTGGAAACAGATGAATGGTTCCAGAAAAACAAAAATGTGTGCACAATGACAGACGGGCTGCCTTGGGTGGGGGAAAAGTTATATATACCAACAACCCAAAGAGTCACATTCATGCAGCTTTGCCATGACACAAAATCAGCAGGGCATTTTGGATTTGTAAAAGCCAAGTTTAAAAAACAGTGGTGTAGAATGAAGCATACCAGGGATTATTATGCTAATATTAGGCTCGACCTTGGTTTAGCCATACAACTCCTGTTGACTCATGGTTTGCTATGGTGGTGGAAGCAACCCAATGCCTTTTGATACTGGTCTTTCACATCATTTGCTATTACTCAGGTACCTCTAGCTGGAAATGCTGAGATTTGAACCTGGGATATTCTGTTTGCAAAGCATGTACTCTTTACCTGTGGTCTCTGACTGAATATCAAACAGAGCTGTATTCCCAGATTTTTTTTTAAGATTAAACGCTTGAAAGAGTTAAAGCTAATCATAAGGACCCACTTCAACCTCACATCTTAAGAAAGCAGAACTCTTGGAGACGGTTTCTTCCAACAGGAACTTTTATTAAGAGTACTTGATAGCAGGCATAATAGACAGGATCTGAGATTTCCCACGCAGAGTGATAGATTAAGCTATCCCCAACTTAGACCCCACCCCATAGTTCGCCTGTCCAGTATGGGATGGCCAATCCCCAGGTGTTAAGTCCATCATGGGAAAGGGGAGATAACATCGGCCCGTCTCCAGTTCATGCAGCGATGGTCAGCGGCTTCTTCACACCTTCCTCTGAGAGTGTAGAAATAAACCAGGCACTGGGTTACATTCCTTATTTCCTCCCTTGTTCTAACTGACAGATTAGGAAAATAAAGTTCAGAGAAAGACATAGCACAGGAAGCAATTTGTTACATTGTAGCGGGCAGTGGACACAGTGGCAATAAACGAAGCAAAAGGTTACATTGTAGTGAATAGAGGAAGCGAAAGCAATAACTCTGGAGGCACATCCCCCCTCCCTTTTGGGAGTATGGCAGAACCCAGGGAAAGGTGAGATTTGTTTTTAAGTCAGAGGGGAAAGATAGAAATGAAATAGGAATGGGTTCTGACACTAATCTAGCAGTTTGCAACTGAACACCTTTAGAGAATATTCCCTTCCTTGTAGCTCTAACTTCTCATCTCCACCCCACCCTTCAGTATTTTTGTTTAGGAGACAGCATTTTGTGTTTTCTGGTTCATAGGTGAAGCAAGGAAGGTCATACAGGGAACAGAGATATTAAAAAAAAGAAGTGGATGCAAAAGATAAAATCCCAAAGAGGGAAATGCAGGATTTACTGAAGGAAGAAAGCAGAAGGCACACAGTGCCTAGAAATGATAAAGACTGATGTTGCATACCTCCTCCTAAAAAATTGCTCCTTCCTTTTGACCCCTTTCTCAAAATGCTTAATCTCCAGATGGTCTACCCTAAAAGATATTTTCTTGCTCTCTTTTTTTCAGAAAGCTGCAGGCTTGCTATCTTGATTCCAAATACTTCATCTGTATTTTCTTTCTGCATTTTAAGTTCTTATCTGATGCAAGGCATGGCACTCAAGCCAAATCTGCAAACTGATCAGAAAAGGTAGTGTCCCAGTACCAATAAGGGCTGTGGGGGAAGGTTGAGTGGGGTCTCTTGCTTCAGATGCCTGTAGTTTTCCTTTTCCTCAACATGCCCTGAAGACCAAACTTTACACTTTGCCCTCCTTCAATCTTTCCACAAATGCCAAGATTTCCGGTGACATCACTGAGGTTAGAACCGGGGGGAAATGCTCCGTTCCCCAGGTCCGAATTTCTTCTAATGGTGGGCCTTTTGGGGCCAAATGCCACCCCGGAGAGGTGGCCACTGAAGGGCGAACCTTTGAGGATCACGGGCCGGTGGTAGCTGGCCTGCTGAAGTCAAAACAGCCCCTGGAACCAGCAGAAGAAAGGAGGACTGTGATCATGTGATCCACCATTAACAGCTGATCATTGGAGATGGAGAAACAGCACAGACTGATAAGAACATAAGAACATAAGAAGAGCCATGCTGAATCAGGCCAAAGCCCATCGAGTCCAGCATTCTGTGTCACACAGTGGCCCACCAAATGTACATGGGGATCTTGAGCAGAAAGAGAAGGCAAAACCCTCCCTTTCCCTTGACCCCCAAACAAATGGTACTCAAGGGAATCCTGCCTGCCTCAACCAACATAGAGGCGGCACATGGACATCTGTTTTAATAACCACCAATACACTTTGCATCCATGAATCTATCTAGCCCTGCCTTGAAGCTGTCAAGGCTGACAGCTGTCACGACCCCTTCAGGAAGTGAATTCCATAAATCAACGACCCTCTGGGTGAAGAAATATTTCCCTTTATTTGTCCTCACTTTCTTAGCTATAAGCTTTAGGGAGTGCCCCCTTGTCCTGGTATTGTGTGATAGAGAAAAGAATTTTCTCTATCACACAATACTATGTGATCAAGGGAGGGGAATTCAGGTTTTGGCTTCGATTATGCAGTGCCGATGTTATGCTACTCAAAATAAAGATTCTTTAAGGTAAACAATGCCTCAAAGTTCTTTTGAAGAGTTTCATCTGTCGGAACCATGACAGGAACATTTTCTGAATTAAGTAGTGATATTTTTGCAAGACATCTGCAAAACTGTTATTGCATATGTACAATTGTATATTCAGCAGTAATAAATTGTTACAGAAGTAGCTGCAGTTTTTAGCTTGTGTTAAAACAGCTAGCTTATGGATATTGTATAATATCATTTAATTTTGCTGCTGTGATTCACTTAAAAGAAAATGGGAAATTATTGAATGGACCTTCAACTAAGTACAGATATACAGGTGTGTGTGCATCTGTATATGTACTATATCTATCATGTCGATATAGATGTAGATATAAATATAGATTGGCTTTGTTGATTTGATTAAACCGGATTTGTTTTCTACTTTTATAATTTTTAAAAAAATGCACATTTTCTACATATACACAGAAGTCATTCAGAATGTCCAAATCAGTTCAGAAGCATCCAATTCAGTTTACAATTTGAATAACTTGCCAGCTATATGCAGAGCCCTAATTTTATCCAGGCTGAATCTCTGTATTGAATATTCACACACTCTATGTGCACACATTTGAAGATGTGGTTTCTGCTTTTCCAGTTCATCACAAACAGTTTTGAGTTCTGTCCAGAATATGGGAAAGATCTTAGAAAACTCTGTGCTTGACTCTTGTTCTTGCAGGTTATAAAAGCAGTGGGGGGTGGGGGTGGGAGGGGAGCTGAGTGAACAAGAAAGTGTTTGCTTTTTTATAACAACAGTTATATTGGCCATTAATAGCTAAAATAAATGGTAGTGACCTATTGGCATATTTTAAACTTGGGGCAGAATAAAAACATTGTAAAATAAATTTCTGCCTCTTCTCTGGGAAGGTTTCTTAGATTAGAATAGCTAGCATCTACCATATAGACATCAGTGCTTACCACTATTGATAAGTAATATTTTTGAGAGATGTAGTGAAATGTGCTAAATATTATGTTGACATCCATGTATCAGCTCATTCTTCTTGAAATATGCAGTTCTACCGAAGTTGTGCACTGGGGAAAAAAAATATAAGAACAAAACCTGGGTGAAATGTCTTCTTTCAGGGTCCAAATCCATGTATAAGCATCCTGAAATTGCCTCTTCAGAGAAGTTTGCCTACTACTTTCTTGATGCTGTTTTTGTTACCTATAGACCCAGTCATTCATCCAGGCCATTTAGCCATTCTAGAAATTTGTTTTTGAAACATTTTGTTTTCACCTGTCCATATTATTCTCTAGAACAGTGTTTCTCAACCTTGACAATTTTAAGGCATGTGGACTTCAACTCCCAGAATTCCACAGCCAGCAATGTGTGTTCCACAGCCAGATTTTTCACCATCTTCACCATCCTCTGTTGTTGAGCTTGTGAAGATAATATCTAAATGGAGGTCTAAAAAAGAACAATGTTGTTGAAATAAATGGTTGTAAAATATACTTGGATCTCTAGCTATGCTTTTATTTTGGGTATGGTGTGTGTGTGTGTGTGTGTGTGTGTGTGTGTGTTACCATAAGTATCAGTTTGGAAATAGAACTGCTGTGTTAAAAGAAATAGCAGCACAGAATGGTCCCATTAGTGATTCTGTATTTTTCCCTGGGTATACCTGCATTTCATTATTTTTCTTTATTTATTCCTACACTGCAAGGTTGAAGGAAAATACAAAAGAGAAAGACCAGTAATATGATGGATTGATGTAACAGCAACAGCCATGGATACTACTTTAACAGCAATTAGCTGCCTGAGTGAAGACCGGTTTGGGACAACAATCCATGGGGTCACCATGAGTTGACATTGGTTTGATGGCAACTAACAACAGCAGCAGCAGCAGTAGCAGCAGTAACAACAATACTATAGGAAAGTATAGGAATCCACTCTATCTATTAAGAGTTTTGTTCCCATAAGATTTGTTTATACTTAAATCCTGGAGTTCCTATGAACCTCTTTCTTATATGTCACCGATTAGATGAGTTCACTATTGGGACATGGGATTTGGTAGAAGCTGAAAGGAAAATGGCAGTATTAACTCTCCAGAACGTTTCTGCTTCTGCATTCAGTAATGGTAATTCAGTAATTACAAAGTTGTCACAGCTAGATTATTTGCTTTCTTGCAAAGAAAGAAGTCATCTATATATACACAGAAGATCTGTCTACACAGGAGTCCCTCTCAGGTCCAGAGTTTAAATCTTAGTCTTTTTCCTCCCATTTTTCTGGGTCAAGGCCCAGGAGAAGCAACTGCAGTGATGTTATAATGATTGTGCCTGGCTGGAATATTCTGGGAGTTGAAGCCCACAAATCTTAAAAGTTGCCAAGGTTGAGAAACACTGATCAAAATGCTGAGGAAGTATGTTTAAAAAACACTGGATAGAGGGACCTAATATGAGATAGTGTATGTGGTAAAACTCAACAACGATGTAAGTGGCACATATGGCGGCACATAACTTGAGGCCTCAGGACTGTGTGTACAGTATCAAAAGTTTGGGGTGCAGTCCACAGAAGGAAAGCAAATGAGTCCCTGCAGATTTTACTCCACTAGTCATTGCTGACTATAAGGGCGGCGCTCATCTCCGTTTCAAGGCCATGAGCTAGCACTGTCCGAAGATGTTTCCATAGTCATGTGACCAGCATGATGTCACAGAGCACTGTTTCCTCCCCACCAAAGTGCTACCTATTTATCTACTTGCATTTGCATGCTTTCAAACTGCTAGGTGGGCAGGAGCTAGGTAAAAATGGGTGCTCACCCCGTTGTGTCTCAAACTCTGGTTTTGTGATGGCTCAGCAGTCCACAGAGCCCTTTCAAAGATTGCCATTCAGTAACATAAGCTGTATTTAATTAATGTAATGTGATTTTAGTTAGAGTTATATTTGCATTGTATTAAATTTTATTTCTGCCTGAGTCCCACCTATGATTTTGAACTGATCCTGCCTTCTTTTGGAGCATGGCATGGTGTCCCAAAGGCAAATGTAGTCTTCAACATTATGTCCCTTTGACTTATTAAAGTTACCATGATATTGTTTGCTCTTTGGTCACTGGGCTTCAGAGGATTAAAAGATGGGGATTTTCAAAGTTCATACAGGAATTTAGAATAACTTTATTAAATTTATATGCCTTTATTTATTTATATGTTTAACTTTTTTGTTAAACAGTGCCAGGATAGAGTGGAGGAGTAGGGGGTAAGCACTTCCATGCTGACAAGCATCATTCCCAAAGAGTTGGGCCTTCTGTGGAGGGAGTGTCCCAATTCTTTCTACCACACCCTGGTTGTCTCAGTGTCTCCTTGGCTTGGTCCACCACCCAATCCAATGCACTGAATTGGTAAGAAGTTACTGTTCAGTCTAGTTCAGAAAACCAAGTTGGGCAACTTTTGTTTGGCATGTGGCTGCTCTTAAGGTAGGGTGAGCTTGGGGTGTCACCCCTGGGTGGAATGCCTCTCTGAGTCATTACGGCTCCCTGTCATGACAGGACACAGGGAACATTGAGAAGGAGGATGCAATGCAAACATGATTAATAGAATAGAATAGAATTCTTTATTGGCCAAGTGTGATTGGACACACAAGGAATTTGTCTCTGGTGCCTAAGCTCTCAGTGTACATACAAGCGACAGGTGATAAATAAGGAAACAACATAAATCATACTAGGATACTAAATAAAACGATTAATATAAATCATAAGATATAAGAAACAAAGTTATAGTCATAAGGAGATAGGTAATAGGAAAGATGAGAAGAGCAATAGTAATACAGCCTTACTAGGTAGTTTGACAGTGTTGTGTGAATTAGTTGTTTAGTAGAGTGATGGCATGGGGGAAAAATTGTTCTTGTGTCTAGTTGTTCTGACGTGCAATGCCCTATAGCTTTGTCTTGAGGGAAGAAGTTGAAACAGTTTATGTCCAGGATGTGAGGGGTCTGTAGATATTTTCACAGCCCTCTTTGTTGCTCATGTAGCATACAGGTCCTCAATGGAAGGCAGGCTGGTAGTGTTCTGTTTTCTGCTTGGTTCAGCATTGAAGAGGCAGCAATAGAAACAAGTACTCTTTATTGAAGTCAAAACAGAAACTAACAAGCATTGCTCCACCCCTATTTATACATTCAACTCTGGGCGGCGTCAGCCAATGAGAGCACAATATTCTCCCACTCAAATGCATACTAATCAGTCTTGTAGACAGCAAGTCTGGCTAGCATGCCAGTGATCTGCTAACTGTTCCTGCACAGATCCCAGTCACCTGCTTCATAATTTTAACTCAATACATTACACCGCTCCCTCCTGGATCTTTGACACTTACAAAGCATTGTTTGTTGTTCAAAGATTACACACATTCAAAAGGCACAACAGCACTCAGTGGTACATAATCCTTACATTACACTGTTCACTATTTAAGAATACTTAAACATTTCAGTTTGCAAGGAAAATACATAAGCATTCAAAATTTCAAAGAAACATACATAAGCATTTAAGTTTGCAATAAAAATACATAAGCATTTTAAGTTTGCAATGACAAAAACCTTACGTAATCCTTTAAAAATTTTGGTGGACCTTTTGCCCACTCTGAACGTCTCGGAGCTGCTGCTAGCTCCCAATCTGCAAGCTCGCCTGCCAGGCTTGGCAGACCGGGGCTATGTGACCCGTCCGACACGGGTAAAGCCGATTTGTGAAGGCTGGCCTGTTCCGGTAGACCCAAGCCTTTGTCCATTTCCCTGTGGCTGGCCTGTTCCGGTAGGCTTGAGCCAGAGTTCCGTGATGGTGGAGTAGAATCCACTGGATTGGCGTGAAAAACCGATTGAGCGCAATGTCCCATGGGTGCAGTGCCTGAGTTAGGAGCAGCCTTGTTGGCAAAACCCCCATTCGGTGATGCAAGGTTCTGCTTTCACTGAGAGACTCAGATGCACGATCGCAATTGTGTTCCTCCTCCCCCACCGAGAGCAGAGTCAGGAGCGGAAGAGTGGCGTGGTAACCTCCAACGCAGCTGGTCAATGTGCTTGCGGAGCACATGACCGTCTTCCAGGGCCGCTTCATATGAGAGCGGCCCTGACACCTTGCAAACCATAGCTACCACCCACAGTGCCCCTTGTCCATAGTTGTGTGCCCAAACCGGATCACCCACTTGCAAGTGCCTTGGTGCCTTAGGCTGCGGCACTTGTGAAGCGACCCTGTCTGGATGTAAGTGATCCAGCTTTGTGATCAGATGGCACCCCCATCTTAATTCAGCTGGGCTCTTGCCCATAGAAGTGCAGGGCATTGTGCGTTGGCAGAGTAGGAAATCTGCCAACCTGTGGTGCCATTTGCCATTGGTGATCCTCTTCAAGGATTCCTTGGTTGTTCTGACCATGCGTTCTGCTTGGCCGTTAGAGGCCGGGTGGAAGGGAGCCGAAGTGGCATGCTTAATCATATTCGCCCTTAAGAAGGACTGAAACTCTGCAGAAGTAAATTGAGCCCCATTGTCTGAGACTATGACATCTGGGAGCCCATGCATTGCAAAGATGCTGCGTAGAACCTGGATGGTCCTGGCAGTAGTCATAGTGGACACTGAAACGACCTCTAGCCACTTGGAGTGACTGTCCACAACAATGAGGAAGAGTTGCCCCTGAAAGGGGCCAGCAAAATCAATATGAATCCTCAACCAAGGGGCTTGTGTGGTCTCCCATCTATGCACAGGAGCATGTGGCATTTCTGGCCTTGACTGCAGGCAAATGAGGCACCTGTGGACCTGGGCCTTGATGTCTTTATCGAGCCCAGGCCACCAGAGGTAGCTACGCGCGAGCACCTTCATCCGGACTATGCCTGGATATCCCTCATGCAGAGAATCAAGGACTCTAGTCCTCAGTGAGGTCGGGAGTACTACCCTGCTGCCCCACAAAATACAACCCTTAAAGGTGGATAACTCATGCTTCCTTTTCCAGAAACTCTGGAAGTTAGGGCCAGGACACGTTTCCGGCCATCCTGTGAGCACACAGTTCAACACGCGGCTCAACGTGCTGTCAGAAACTGTTTCTGCAGTAACATCCCCTGCATTAAGGGGAGACTCCAGCAAATCCTGGATAGCCAGGATGTGGTTAGCTGGAGCAGGATCTGATTCTAATAGCTGTAGAGGCAACCTACTAAGGCCGTCTGTGTGGCCCATTTCTTTACCCGGTTTGTGAACCAGACAATAATCATAAGCAGATGAGAATATTGACCACCTCAACATTCTAGGAGAGATAATCTGGGGTGTCTGCTTGTTCTTAGTGAACAATCCCAGAAGTGGCTTGTGGTCAGTGAAGACCGTGAAGTGGCGGCCATACAAAAAGTCATGGATCATTTTTATGCCAGCCACAATGGCCAATGCCTCCCTATCTATTTGCGTGTAATTCTGTTCCACTGCTGAAAAAGTCCTGGAGTAATAAGCTATACGGACTTGTGTCCCATCAGCCCTAAGATGGCTTAACACAGCTCCGATCTCATACGGGGATGCATCACATGCGATGCAGATTGGCAACTGCTCATTGAAATGAGCTAACTCCACATTTGAGGACAACAATGCTTTAACTGCAGCAAAACTCCTCTCGTGGACACTCGTCCACTTCCATGGGGCCTGTTTGTCCAAGAGCCGATGTAATGGCTCTGCCACTGCAGCCTTGTGGGGGAGGAAAGCATGATAGAAGTTGAGAAGTCCCAGGAAGGCCTGAAGCTCTCCCTTCGTCTTGGGACTGGGTGCCTGCTGAATTGCTTTAAGCTTGGATTCAGCAGGATGAATGCCTTCGGCATCTATATGAAACCCCAGGAAGTCTGTGGAAGTGACTCCAATTTTGCATTTCTCCTGTTTGAGTTTCAGCCCCGCTTCACGGAAATGCCACAAGACGGCCTGTCAGCGAGGTTTTTGACTGATTCCCTAGCTATGAGGACATCATCAAAGTATGGGCATACACCCGGAATGTTACTGAGCGTGCACTCCATCATGCTCTGGAAAAATGCCAGGGGCTACATTAACCCCAAACTGTAACCATCGCACCTTGAAGGCTCCCCGGTGGGTTACAATGGTTTGGGCCTCCGCCGTGGCGTCATCCACCGGCAGCTGCTGGTAGGCTTGTGCCAAATCTAATTTGGCGAAAATGCGATCTCCCTGTAGTGAAGCCAAGATGTGGCTGACTACAGCCCCCGGATAGGAGTGCTGCTTGAGACCTTTGTTTAGCGTGCATTTATAGTCGGCACAAATGCAGACTTCTCCATTGGCCTTAAGTGGTGTAACAATGGGAGGTTCCCATGGACTGCTATCCACCGGCTCCAAAATGCCTTGCTGCAACAGTTTGTCCAGCTCTGCATTGATTCTCTGCTTCAGGGCAAAAGGCACACGATGAGGCTTAATCCTTATCGGTACTATCATAGGATCAAGCCGGAGGGAAATTCGGGGCCCTTTGTATGCCCCTAACTCTGAGCTGAAAACATAATCAAACTCTTTACACACCACCGAGAGGCTCGACGTTTGCAAGCTGTTTAACCCAGTCACTCGAATTCCCAAAGCATCAAACCAATCAAGCCCAATTAGGCTAGTGCGGTTGCCCTCAACAACTATGACTTCCAAGGGACCCTCGAAATTCCTGAACTGCACCCCGAGTGTGGCCTCCCCATTACGTTTACCTGGGAATTTTGGAAGTTGGTTAAGACGAGGTTCGATGGCCTGAGCTTAACTCATTTGCTGCTTCAACTGCAAATCTGCTGAAGTGTCCTTTGGGAAATTATCGATAGAGCTGAACCCGTGTCCAACTCCATGTCAGAAGGAACCCCTTGCAACTTGACTTTGAGGTGTAACTTTTCCTTGAGTGGGTGATGGGTGCCTGTCCTAAACATGCTCCTTCTACTCGAGCAAAAGCCCACCCTGTTTTGACTGGGGACCCCGGTACCTTTCCAAGGCAACTCTTCTGATGAATGTTCTTTCCTGCACCCCAGACAGATGGCAGCGATGTGGCCTTGCTTGCCACACACCTGGCAAGTGGCTGTGCGGAACTGACAGTCAGCCCATTTGTGTCGGCCTCCACACCCGATGCACCGAGAAAAGGAAACTGCCTTGTCAGGTTGCCGTTGAGGCCTTCTTTCCGGGGGTTGCTGCAACCGATCGACTTTGTGGTCCGAGTCGGAGTCTTCAACTCTCTCGACGTCCTCGTGGTGGATGGCGTCCGTGCAAGGAGGGTTCTTGGAGAGCCGCAAGGCCTTAACAGCTCCGCCGGCTGCTTCTTCAGCCGTTATCTCCCTCAACACATCTTGAAATGAGATAGTCTCTTTAGCAAAGATCTTCTGTCGCAGTTCTCGGCTCCTTAGACCACAAACTAAGTGGTCCCGCAGCCTTTCTTCAAGATCTTTGAATTCGCATGGCCGTGCAGCATGGCGAAGGGTGGCTATGAAGTCAGTGGTGGACTTGCTGGGACATTGGTCTTGCTGTTCAAAAGCGTGCTGCCAAGCGATGACCGAAAGCTTGGGCTCAAAATGTTCTTTGAGCATCTTCTTGAGTTCTGCGTACACGATGGACTCAAGCGGCGCTGGTGCAACCAAGTTCTCTGCGATATCGAAAGTGGCTTGACCGCAAACACACAGGAGCATCGCAGAGAACTTGGTTGCACCAGCTCTCGCGACGTAGGAGCTCCACCTCTCTGGATGAGCGACCTCGAATTCGGAGAGTTTTCTGATCTTCACCATGGTGAGTCTTTTGTGGCCTTTTCAATGCCTCGTGCTGTGCAGGCTTCCGTGGGACTTCCAGGGCAAAACCTTGGAAGCACTCTCCTCCAGCGTTTTCGGACTGGCAGGATAGAGTGAGGGGTGGTGGAACGCCGTTCCAACCAAGCGCTTGCTAGGCTTGACCCCTGTAGTGACTCAGCTCTTCAAATTGCAGCAGCACGATCCCACCTTCATCGCCAATGTTCTGTTTTCTGCTTGGTTCAGCATTGAAGAGGCAGCAATAGAAACAAGTACTCTTTATTGAAGTCAAAACAGAAACTAACAAACATTGCTCCACCCCTATTTATACATTCAACTCTGGGCGGCATTAGCCAATGATAGCACAGTATTCTCCCACTCAAATGCATACTAATCAGTCTTGTAGACAGCAAGTCTGGCTAGCAGGCCACGTGGTCTGCTAACCATTCCTGCACAGATCCCAGCCACCTGCTTCATAATTTTAACTCAATACATTACAGGTAGCAATTGTTTTTTCTGCAGTTCTAACTATCTGTTGAAGTCTGTGTCTGTCTTGTTTGGTTGCAGTGCCAAATCAGACAGTTATAGAGGTGCAAATGACAGACTCAGTAATTCCTTTGTAGAACTGTATCAGCAGCTCCTTGGACAGTCTGAGCTTTCTGAGTTGGTGCAGGAAGAACATTCTTTGTTGTGCTTTTTTGATGACATTTTTGATGTTAGGTGTCCATTTTAAGTCTTGAGATATTATAGAACCTAAAACGTGAAGGTCTCTATTGTTGATACTGTGTTGTCTAGTATTGTAAGAGGTGGCAGAATAGGAGGGTTTCTCCTAAAATCTACTATCATTTCTGCAGTTTTGAGTGTGTTCAGTTCAAGATTTTTCTGGACATACCACAAGGCTAGTTGTTCAACCTCCCACCTGTATGCAGATTTGTCATCATCTCGAATGAGGCCAATCACTGTTGTATCATCTGCAAACTTCAGTACTTTAACAGAGGGATCCTTTGAGATGCAGTCATTGGTATATAGAGAGAAGAGAAGTGGAGAGACCACACACCCCTGGGGGAGCCCTGTGCTAATTGTACAGGTATCCGATGTGATTTTGCCTAGTTTCACCTGCTGCTTCATGTCTATTAGAAAGCTTATGACCCACTTACAAGTGTGGACAGGCAAGGCTAGCTGAATTAGTTTAGTTAGAAGAATTTCTGGAATGTTTGTATTGAATGCCGAGCTGAAAAGGAAAAAGTCCAAAAAGGACCCTTGCATAGGTCCTTGGAGATTCAAGATGTTGTAGGATGTAGTGCAGAGTCATATTAACAGCATCATCTGCCGATCTATTTGTTTGGTAGGCAAATTGCAAGGGATCTAACAGTGGACCAAAAGACCAAAGAGTCCCACATCCAAGTTACTTGCTTCCCAAACTGAAGAGCCTGTGTTTATTTATTTTATTTATTTATTCATTTATTACATTTCTATGCCGCCCTTCTCCTGGGACCCAGGGCAGCTTACAGCAATAGTGCAATAACAGATAAGAAATTTAACAATAACAATTAACCATTTAATCTAAAACACATTCATACAACATACAATCAGAATCAAAATACAATCAGTGATGGGGAAACATTCCTAGGCCCAGGGGCAGAGTACAGTTCATACGCCCCAAACCTGTCGGCATAAATGAGTCTTCAATAATTTCCGGAAAACTAGGAGGGAGGAAGCAGTGCGAACCTCTGTGGGAAGCTGGTTCCAGAGGACTGGGGCAGCGACGGAGAAGGCCCTTGCCCTAGGTCCCGCCAGATGACACTGCCTAGTAGACAGGACTCGTAGGAGGCCAACCCTATGTGCCCTAACCGGTCGCTGGGATTCATGAGGCAGAAGACGGTCCCGCAAGTAACCTGGTCCATTGCCATAAAGGGCTTTATAGGTCATAACCAACACTTTGAATTGTGTTCAGAGATCAATTGGTAGCCAGTGCAGCTCACGGAGGGCTGGAGTGATATGGGCATGTCTTGGGAGACCCAGGACAGCTCGCGGGGCTGCATTCTGGACTACCTGCAGTCTCCTGACATTCTTCAAAGGTTGCCCCATGAAGAGACCATTACTGTAGTCGAATCTCGAGGTGACAAGGGCATGAGTGACTATGAGGAGTGACTCCCGGTCCAAATAGGGCCACAACTGGTGCACCAGGCGAACACCCCCCTCGCCACAGCCAAGAAATGATGTTCTAAACTTAGCTGTGGATCAAGGAGGACACCCAAGTTGCGAACCCTCTCCGAGGGGGACAAAACTTCTCCCCCCAGGGTAAAGGGCGGACAGTTGGAATTGTCCTTGGGAGGCAGAGCCCATAGCCACTCCGACTTGTCGGGATTGAGTCTGAGCCTGTTGGTGCCCATCCAGACCTCAACAGCCTCCAGGCACCGGTTCATCACTTCCACTGCTTCGCTGTGATGACTCGGGGTAGAGATATAAAGCTGAGTATCATCAGCATATTGATGATAACTCACCCCGTGTCGACGGATGATCTCACCCAACGGCTTCATGTAGATGTTAAAAAGCAGAGGTGAGAGAACAGACCCCTAAGGCACTCCACATGGAAGAGGCCTCGGAGCCGATCTCTGACCTCCTGCGAACACCGACTGTGACCGGCCAGAGAGGTAGGAGGTGAACCACCATAAAACGGTGCCCCGGACTCCAAGCCCCTCCAACCGGCGCAGAAAGATACCATGGTCGATGGTATCGAATGCCGCTGAGAGGTCAAGAAGCACCAGGATAGTGGAGTAACCTCTATCCCAGGCCCGCCAGAGGTCATCGGTCAGCGCGACCAAAGCAGTTTCCATGCTGTAACCGGACCTGAACCCAGACTGCTGAGGGCCCAGATAATCAGCTTCATCCAAGGACCGTTGGAGTTGGAGTGCCACCACCTTCTCAACAACCTTCCCTAAGAAGGGAAGGTTGGAGACTGGCCGATAATTATTTAAAACTGACGGGTCCAGGGAAGGCTTCTTGAGGAGGGGGCGCACGAGTGCCTCCTTGCAGGGAGCCGGGAAGGATCCCTCCCTCAATGAAGCATTAGTAACAGCCTGGACCCAGCTCCGTGTCACCTCCCTGCTAGCCGAAACCAGCCAGGAGGGGCACGGGTCCAATAAACAGGTGGCAGAACTCACAGCTCCAATGGCCTTGATTACATTATCAGAAGTTACCAGGTCAAACTCATCCCATTCAACAAGACTAAGACGGGCCTCTGTCATCTCGACTGAGTCATTGTCAGCCGACACTGCAATCCAATTGGAGTCCAAGGCAGCCCGGATCTGAGCGACCTTGTCTGCGAAAAAGATGTTAAATTCCTCGGCACTGCCCTGCAAAGGTTCCTCCCTCCTCCCCATATCAAGGAGAGAATGAGTCACCTTAAACAGGGCAGCCGGGCGAGATTCCGCAGAGGCGATCAATGCGGAAAGATACTGAGATCTTGTCGTGATGATCGCTTCCAAATAGGTCTTAATATAAGCTCTCAATTTGGTTCGATCAGATTCGGATCTGCTTTCCCTCCATTGCTTCTCTAAACGTCTCTTCTGGCGCTTCATCCCCCTGAGTTCCTCGGTAAACCAAGGAGATCTCCTGGGTCTGCTACCACAGAGAGGTTGCAATGGCGCAATCCGGTCTAGAGCCCCCGTAGTGGCCATATTCCAGGCCATCACTAGGGACTCCGCCGAACTGTGTACGAGCGAGTCCGGTAATTCCCCAAGCGCTCTTTGAAAACCCATAGGGTCCATCAGGCATCTGGGGCGGAACCATTTCATCGGTTCCGCCTCCCTGCGGGGAAGGATTGGTGTCGTAAACTCAAGCCGTAGCAGAAAGTGATCTGTCCATGACATGGGCAACACTTCTAAGCCCCTTAGCTCCAGATCATACCTCAACTGCTCCGAGAAAAAGACCATGTCAGGTGTGTGTCCCCCTTCGTGGGTCGGGCCCTCAATTACTTGTGTCAGGTCCATGGTTGCCATGGTGGCCATGAACTCCTGCGCCAACCCAGAGGACTCACCGAGTGACGGCACATTGAAGTCCCCCAAGACTATAAGTCTGGGGAGCTCAACCGCCAACCCGGCTACCTCCTCGAGTAGCATGGACAGGGCTGTTGAAACGCAGCTGGGAGGCAGGTACGTAAGCAACAAGCCCACCTGTACACCAAGGTCCAACCTCATAAGGAGGGACTCACAACCTGATATCTCAGTAGCAGCAAGTCTGCGCAGCTCGAGTGACTCCTTAACTATAATCGCCACTCCTCCCCCCCTTCCCTGGGGTCGCGGCTGATGCCATACCTGAAACCCAGCTGGACACATCTCAGAGAGGGGAACTCCTCCTTCTGGGGTCAGCCAGGTCTCAGTCACACATGCCAGGTCGGCCTCCTCATCCAGAATTAAGTCCCGGATGAGGAGAGCTTTATTTACCACTGACCTGGCATTGAGCAGCAGCAGCCTGAGTCCAGGGTCTGGGTTTCACCCATTACCAGTACCCCGAGAGAGGTTCATGGGGCCGGAACAAGAGATCGCTTTCAGGCAGCGAGGCCTTGTTCCCCGAGAACAGCCTACCCCAGGCCTCCCGCCATATCTGCCTCTTCCCCATAAGACCGGTATAGACCGGCCCTCTGATCCCTCAGAGCAAGGCTCCTCCACTTCTCTAGCTTCCATAAATGCAGACAGGTCAGCCCTTCTATTTATCTCAGGTCCATAATCCATCCAATTTATACAATCATCCATCCATTCAACCCAATTCATTCTATAATCAATTCTTCTTATATCATCCATAAAATTAATAAAATTAAGATTAAAACAATATTAAAACATTTACCTTAATTAAAATTAAATGAATAAAAATTTAAAAATTTAGAGCAGACATATAGGCAATCAAAATGGTAATATCCAATTTCATCAATCAATCTGTCCTGTACAAACAACTTATATCGAGGATGGAGTGATTCATAAAGGGAGCATCCCACTACCCCTAAAAGGTAGTCCTTCCTGGTCTGATATAGAAAAACCAGTTAAACCTATTGACCATAACCCAGGACTCAACAAATACAAAACCGTGGAGATGAAAACACCTTTCCATGCTCTCACTCCGCACCTTCTCATCCCCAAAAAGTGAAAGGTTATTGTCCAATATTTTGGGGAACTAATAGTTGACATCTAACTGTAGAAACTTGAAGTAGGAATCAGACATCTAAACTTGAACATGCTGGTGCCTCCCTCTAACACAGTAACGTTACAGATCTCAACTCCCGTATGTCTGCTTTAACGAACCCTTCCTAAATCCAAAGAGGGACTGCAGAAATGGCCCACCAATCAGAGCAGGCTCTGTTACCGTTCCAAGGGGCGGGTCAAAAAACGCCGAGGAGCTTCGTTTTGTTCGCCTCCCGCAAAGAGTTTGCCTTGCCTCTGCCTTCAACACGGAGAAGCAGGCCGAACTTCCCTCCATGGAGGCCTCAGGGAGAAACCCTCCTGGGGCA
Organism: Bothrops alternatus; assembly: GCA_034064705.1. Taxonomy (NCBI): domain Eukaryota; kingdom Metazoa; phylum Chordata; class Lepidosauria; order Squamata; family Viperidae; genus Bothrops; species Bothrops alternatus. The sequence goes on from JARGCV010000105.1 coordinate 1,604,962, forward strand.
CCTCCGCCGGCACGCCAAATGTTTCCTGAAGTTGTTGCAGTTCCCCCCGCAACCCCGGTAGGTGAAAGTCTTGCACTTTTTGGTGTCTAGGTCGTAATACCAATGTGTGTGGTTGAAATTGCAAAAGTCAGGGTCAGGAGGCAGCTGACAGTAGTCTGGGAATCCCGATTCCAAAGCTTGTCTGTCGTAATCCCGGTTCCAAAGCTTCGTAGGCCAGGCACAAGCAAAGCTTCGTAGGGCAGGATAGGTTTAGCTTTTCCTTTGCCACTTGGCTGAGCAGAAAGAAGCAGAGCAGAGCCAAATCCGCCTGGAAAGCTTTCATTCCTTGGACTACTATCCCAAAAGCAGAGACAGCACGTAGTAATCCAGAGGAGCCCTTTTGTCCAATTTTTGTCCTATTGCCCAGATCTAAACGGCCTAGTAGGTCTCTCACCTCTTGCCTGTCATCAATAACAACTAAATCCTTGGGTTCTGTACGATCGATTTTCAAAACACGATATTTGGTTTCTGCATGGTTGCTTCCAACAAGAAAATATCGCTGTCCTATAACGCCCCTTCCTCCTTTTGAGGACAGGCTTGGCCTTAGCTAAGCTACAGCTCGAGATAAATGCGGGCCGCGTGAACTCATTTTCTGCTCTATTTTACTCGATCGGCGAGGGACCCTTCGAGGAAGGGTCGATTAGGAGCCGAAGAAACAGAGGATTTCCCCCCATTTCCCCATTGAGAGTAGGCGGCTGTTCTGCCAACAAATGTTTCCCATTTGTTTGCCATGATCCATGTTTCTTCCCTGAAACTTCCATGTTAGAGAAATTCTCTGTAAGTCTGGTACTCTCCAGATAAAAAAAAAAAAGCTTCATTTGGTCTATCAAAAATTTGCACTGAAAATGTGTTCAACTTTGTAATAAACTGGTGGAAAGACTAAAGAGTTTCTGTAGGACTTAAATTAGTGGTGAGGGGGGAATAGTGTGCTCTCTTCAATAAAAAATAGAGAGCCATAACACAATAAAAAAGAGATCCACTGTTCCCAGTCTGCAGTCACAGTCCATTTATGTTTTTTGCCACTCTAAGGTCTTGTAAATCTATTAGCATGTTATCCTTGTAATTGTTTTGATTTTATGTAAGTGAGCAGCTTGTATACGGTCAACATATGATGCTGTCCTGTTTTTTTTACTTATGGCTAATGCTGAAGACAGTAATGCTGAACTCAGCTGATTTGGGAACTGCTCTGTCATTACTGACAAATTAAAATGCATTTGTTTCTATTTTTTAATTTAGATCACTACTATTACATTTTGTTTTGCTTTTTGTGCAAAGATTGTAAGTCTTACTCTTTATTTTTATTACTTGCTATTTAGTGTACTGAACATAGGGCCTGTAACAACTTTACAAAGCTTTGTTTATGCTACATATGGCATAAACTGAAGAGGAAGCACTTCCTGAAGAGGAAGCACTTCAGATGTACTTGTTTTGCTAGCAAGGCACTGGTGGAGTGGCATACATTTGAAAAGTAAGTACAGAAAAAAAATATAAAACAGATTAATAGTAAAAATCATTTTTAATTTAAGAAATAAGTGAAGATGAAGAGTAGGGGAAGCTAGCAGAAATAGTATTTGGAATTTTATTTTAAACAATATAGTTTTGCACTGTGATTAAGATCTGTGATCTAGTGAGTTGATCAAAATTACCTTATCTCTAACATCATAACACATCGAGGAAAGTTTGAGTACATATGTACTCTATTGCTTGCAGTTGCTCAATGCAGTAGGTTTCAGCATGTGGTATATATAGACCTATACTGTACCATGGTGAAACTTTGAAATAATCTAGGTGGACACAGGATAAGTCACTAATTGTTTAAGCCTTTAAAACTTACCATAAATGATAAATGTGATAATAAAATACATATAAACATAGTGATGGACTTTTTGTTTTTATCATGGTGGACCTGAGTTTTGCATGATGGGATATGAAAGGTTGAGAAGCACTGGTTTAGAGAAGAATTTGAACAGAATTTAGAGACAATTTGGCATCATATTATACGTATTTTTAAATGCTGCTAGTCACTCTAGAATGAAAAACTCACAAGGTGTTTAAAAGAATTTAAAATATCATGGAAGGGGAAAAAGCAGATGCAACTGAGTGTCAACACTCTAAATGTGATGGGTCTTCAGAAATGTCCTTTCTTGAATGCATATGGAAATATGAATGTGCATGTAGCAGATGTAAAGGAAACTAAAAAGGGCAATTTTTTTTAAAGAGCATCTACCTATGAAGTGGATCAGAAACAGCCTCAAAGCACTCGCAGAGGTCTAGGAAATCTGAGTAGGTAATCACGCCTGTTACCATTCCTCGGTGACTTCTCTTTTTCCTTCCTGTTGCTGCTTGTCTAGTTTCTTCTTAAGTGAATGAATAAGACCAGTGAAACAGAGGAAGAGGCAATGCAGAGTCTAATGTATTTTGCTACTCAAGTTGTTGAATAAGATGGCATCTCCTTTCCCATCATACTGGGTTCAAAAGAAGATCAGAGTGGCAACCAAACCTTACTTCTATATGCAAGCTCAGCAGACCCCCAGAAACACAGACCACTATGATTTGTTCTAGACCCCTCAGTAGGTGCTAATTGAGACAACTGCTCACAGTGGCAAGATGTGAAGGACACCAGGTTTGGGAAGGTGAGTTAAGTGTCCAAGCAAGGACTGCAGAGACTATGGTTCAAAACTCTAATCCATGAAGCTTACTGAGAACCCTTAGGCCAACCACTATGTCTTAATCCATTCTACCTTAAAAGGTTGCTGAGTGGATAAAATAAGTGTAATGAAAAGAAAGACTAGACTTGTACTATGTGGAATTACTTATGAGTTTAGCTTTGCAGTCTTTCATAAGTGAATCGTATTTCATAATTCAATCAAACTTTTTCTCCATTATGTTTCATTTTTTTAAAAACAAGTTTTATTGATTTTTTATTTTTACAACAAGGTGCTTGAGAAACAACGTGGTGACAGGGTAATCAATTATCCAAAAGCAAAATCATACATATGTAACTCAGATTAAATCATTAAAAACTCCCTCTCTATTCCCTCAAATAATATAATATATTCAAATTAATGTATTTTTCAATAAAGTTCAATCAATCAAAACAATCATCAATAACATTTCATCTATAAAAATCCAAATCCTGTTTTGAGCTTTACTATTTACAATTGCCATATTCCAATTTGGTTTAGATAAACATATTATTAACACTTCAGGTGTCTCTCCTTTCCATTTTTCCTTAACATAATCAGTAACTCATTTATTAATATCATTTCTTCTTTTATCAAAAATCCCTCTTATTCTCCTTCCATTACAAAATAGCTATCCTTCCTAAAAACAAGAATATTACTCCAAAAAATACATTTCTACTCTATTTTAAATCTATAATCTATCAATCAATCAATCAATCAATATCTATGTAAAACTCTTTTAACCCACTCAGTAAAATTTAAATCCGGTCCAAATAATTGTTATATCCACAACAAACATATTAATACAGAAAAAACATCTTCTCACTAAGTTCACATATTTAATTAACCTTTATTCAATCAGGATCTCTAACGTCTTATTTACCAATCTTAAACCTTGAGTCACTCCGTGTCTGAAAAGCCTTTTAAACCCATTGTATACAGTTTTAGGTCACACTCTTAAATCTTATTCTAGCTTTCTTTTTGTGACAAGCAGGTTTTCATCACAGAGCCTCTATATCAACAAATAAATCTCTCTTTATTCCTTGTGGTATCATTTGAGTCAAGAAAGAGCGTCCCCTCCTATGTTTTAGGGACCTGACTCCTTTGTAGATAATCCCTTGTTGTTTTAAAACAGCGGTTCTCAACTTGTGGGTCGTGACCCCATTTGGGGTTGAACGACCGTTTCACGGGGGTCGCCAAACACGGCAGTCTGCCATTTTTTCCCCCATTTCCCCTCGGCCATCACGCGCGTGCGGTGCATGCGCAATTCGGCCCGCCGTGCCGCGCATGCGTGGTTTGGGCCGTTGCACGCGCGCCACGCAAGCGCGATTCAGCCCGTCGCGCCACGCATGCGCGGTTCGGCCTGTCGCGCCGCGCATGCACAGTTCGGCCCGTCGCACCGCGCATGCGCGGTTCGGCCCGTCGTGCCGCGCATGCACAGTTCGGCCCGTCGCGCCGCACATGCGCGGTTTGGGCTGTCACGCCGCGCATGCACAGTTTGGGCCGTCGCGCCGCGCATGCGCGGTTCGGCCCGTTGCGCCACGCATGCACAGTTCGGCCCGTCGCGCTGCGCATGCGCGGTTCGGTCCGTCGCGCCGCGCATGGGTGGCGCAGGTGGGGTCTCGGCCTGAAAAAGGTTGAGAACCGCTGTTTTAAAAGTTCAAGTCTCGACATTTGAATCTGCTGAGTAAGACACTCAATTATGTCCAATTTTGTGGTTAGTAGTTGATTATCAAAATTGTCATAGTTCTCAATCAGTTGTATTTGCACGTCCATTTCTGTTAGTTTTGAAATTGTGTATGGTTTAGTTACAGTCATTTTTTGATCATCAGGAGTCTCAATAGGTTGTATATAGAATGACATAGAATCTTCTTTAATGTTGATTAATTCCTCTTCTGTTGTTTTTTGGTCTGTAGAATAGTCAGATGAAATCTGAAGGTCAGTTTGTAAGTTCAAAGTAGAGTTTCTGTTTTTTATTTCTGTAGTACTCTCTTTTATTTGGAAACATATTTGCTCAGTGGCTTCATAGATTTTTTCCAATATAAGTTTACAGTTGAGTTGTGAATAGGGTTTCTCCATTTCAATAGTAACTAGAACAGCGGTTCTCAACCTGTGGGTCGCGACCCCATTTGGGGTCGAATGACCATTTCACAGGGGTCGCCAAACAACGCAGTCCGCCATTTTCCCCCCTTTTCCTTAGCTGTGCTACGCCATTTTTTCCCTTTTCCATAGCTGTGCTACTCCCTCTTATTCTATTGGCTTTTGAAAGCCAGTAGAATAGACTCTCTTGAATAGAGTGTAATTCTATTGGCTTGCAAAAGCCAATAGGAATTGTCCAGGCTGTCTCCGCCCTGCTGAGCCCGCCAAAACTCCCAGTCTGCAAACGGTGCTGCAAGTTGTCTGCAGCGAAGGCGAGCTCTCTGGAAGTTTCCACCCCTCCCATCTGAGAACGACTAAAACTGTAAGTAAAAGAAAGCCAGGGGTGGGAGGTGGGAGGCCGGCGGGTGCAGGGAGGGTTTTTGGCGCGCGTGGGGCCCGGCGGGTGGCTTACCTCCCTTGGGCTGGGCCAGCTGGTGGCCCAGCCTGTGGTCGCCCTGCGCTGTCGCTGCCGCGTCCGCCCAGGAGCACCTCGGCCTGCCTGCCACCGCCCCAAACGGGCGGCGGCGAAGGCAAGGCTAGCGGGGCAGCGGCGGGTGCAGGGAGAGTTTTTGGCATGTGTGGGGCCCGACGGGTGGCTTACCTCACTTGAGCTGGGCCAGCTGGTGGCCCAGCCCGTGGTCGCCCTGCGCCGTCACCACCGCAGCGGCCCAGGAGCATCTGAGCACCTGGGCCTGCCTGCCGCCGCCCCGAATGGGCGGCGGCCTATGCCTCGTCCGGCGCAGGGGCAGCACCGTGCATGTGTGGGTTAGTACCGTGCATGCGTGGGGTAGCACCGCGCATGCACGATGCAGGCCATCGCGCCACGCATGCGCGATGCAGGCCGTCGTGCCACGCATGCGCGGTGCAGGCCGTCGTGCCGCACATGTGCGGTGCAGGTCGAAGTCGTAGCCTGAAAAAGGTTGAGAACCGCTGAACTAGAAACAGGCCTGTTATCTTTTAGTGGAGGCTGTATTTAATAACATTTAGCCAGTGTCCACCCCCACAGATTTAACAGCTGTTGAATTTCTGTGTCTTTTCTCTTTTATGATGATCTGAAGGTCAAAACCAATCTCAGCATCAAACAGAAAAAAAACAGTTGCAATTTTAAATTTCTCCACAGGGTGTCCTCAGTAGACTATAAAATCTCTTTCCGGAGACCAAAAATAACATTGACAAAATCAGGAAAAAATAATATTCTTCACATATAAACTAAATCCAGTAATAAAATTCAATAATAAGGCTTCCGGTGGCACCGCCGGCGTCGCTAGAGTCTCCTCTGTGAGGCTCCGTTCCCTGGGTTTGTAAAGCCGCAGAAAATAGCGAACATCTGCTGTTTTTTGCGGTGAAAAATCCCCTCTTCGGGCGAAGAAGAGGTGAAGAGCATCAAGAGCAAGGTTGAGCCCCTCTAAGATCCCTGGAAAAAATTTTCAGGGACAAAGAGGGTGTGCTCCCTAGGCACTTGAAACGCTCCTGCCCAGAGACGCTTCTGTCGGCTGACAGAAAAAGACGTCGCGACCGCCTCTGCTTTTAAGAATGAATAATAGAAGTTTTCTACAGACGGAGTGAATACAGGAGTCTTCTGTTTATCGCAAGTATTCTGTTACATTGTTTCTGCCTATGTATCTAAAACTTTTTAAAATCAACATAATTCTTTCAAAATGGCGACAGTTTCCTTTGCGGAGTGAAAGTGGTGGAAAGTGAAAGCGAACTTTCTCTTCCTCTTTCGAAAGCCAAGCCGCAGCAACCATTTTGACTGGAATTTTTACTTTATAAAGCAAGTTGGAATTTATAAGAAAATAAGAAGAGGAGTAAATTTGGCAATAAAAATTTTTTTCTCTTTATAACTAAAATATTTAAAATGACGACGAGACAGAGGGCGGCTATAACGAAGGCAGCTTTGCCTTCCCCAGGTCAGCTCTCTAAATCACAATCAAGCACTTTGCCTGCTTCCTCAACCTCTGCACCCCCGATTCCCACAGAATCTCAAGCTTCTCCTATACAAGCCCCTCCAGAAATGCTTACAATGAAAGATTTGCAGGCTGCATTATCTACTGTATTATCCACAGTGACTGACAAATTGGATAAGCTGGAGGAAAAGATGGAAGAACAGACAAAAGATTTAAAAGACATGATAGAAATTCGCAATAATGAGATAAGAGAAGATATTGTTGAAGCCATTAAAGGGGTGTGGGATTATACTGTGGGAGTTGAGGAGAAGTTGGAAGGTATGGAACAACAGATGGAGGAAAAAATAGAAGAGATTAGAACTGATCTTCAGGATCAGGCTGTTATGACACAATACAATCAGATGCAGATGGCTATCAGAATCAGGGGCTTTAAAGAAGTCGCAAAGGAGAATCAAGAGGAATTAAGAAGAATTTTCGTTGAAGCGTTGGCAACTTTTTTGGAAGATGGAGCTCAAAATGTTGCCTGGCAGATTGAGCGGATATTCAGGATGAATTCACGTATAGCAGCACAAAGAAATTTGCCCAGAGACATTGTGATATATTTTAGTACAAGAAAATTTAGAAATTGGGTTCTTACTAAAGCTTATAATAAACAATTAAGCGTTGCAGGTCAAGAAGTACAGGTTCTGAAGGAGATACCTCCAAAAATGTTGAGATCAAGGAAAGACTATTCATTTTTGACGGAGGAACTTAAAAAAAGAGAGATACAATATAGATGGGAGGCTCCCTCTGGACTTTCTTTCTTTTTTCAGAATAATAGATATCGTTTGACTTCAGTTGCCAAAGCGAAAGACTTTTTTGAGAATATATTGATGGGTGCTAAATTTACATCTCCAAGACTTAAGAGGGCGGATCCTGCTAAAGATACAGAATCATCACAATCTATGGAATCTCAACTAATTTCAACGCTAGATTTGGATAAAGGAGTCGTGGTTGAGCAGACAACGCAGTGTATTGATATTTTTCAACCTTTGGAAGTAGAGAAGCCCAAAGAACAAAGGCATGCACGTGAAGCTATTAAATATACGGATCAAAGAGAAAAAGTACAGCCAATTTATACAAAGCAAGCAGCATCACTGGAAGCCATGGGAGCAAGGCCTAAGAAGAAACAAGAAGTGGATTTGGTCTTGCAGAAGCTTTCACAAAAAGCTCATGTCAAATAAATATTTGACATGGAATGTGAATGGTTTAAATTCGCCACAGAAAAGGAGGAAGATATTTCATTATTTGAAGCAATGTAAAAATGATGTAATTTGTTTACAAGAAACACATATTAGAATTTCTGATCAGAAATATTTGATAAATAATAGGTTGGGTACACATTTTGTGGCAGCATCTTTAGAGGAAAAAAATGGAATTGTTATATATGTTAAAAATCATATAAGAGCTAAATTAATAGAAGCAGATAATCAAGGTAGATTTTTAGCTATTGAAATTTTAATAGATGGGATGAAAGTTCTTTTGATGGGTATATATGCTCCAAACCAGCAACAAGGTACATTTTATAAGCTATTACATAAAAAATTAATACAATTGGATTATAGGTCTTGTATTTTAATGGGAGATTGGAATGGTATTCTTGATGTTGGTTTGGATAAGAAAAAGACCTCATCTGTTCCACAATCGCGCTCTATTTTGCCTAAATCCTTTTTTGATATTAAGGATGATTTTAATTTGTCAGATATATGGAGAGAAAGGCATGGCAAGGATCAAGAGTTTACTTTCTTTTCTGATAGACATAAATCATTTTCTAGGATTGATTTTATTTTAATTACTAGTGACTTTATTTTAAAGTTAAAGAAAGTAAAAATTTTACCTAATGTTTTATCAGATCATAATCCGGTTATGATGGAATTAAAGACTGGGCAGTTTTCTAGAAGATCTTGGAGAATTAATGAAAATTTGCTTAAATATGATACAAATGTGGAAGAATGTAAAAAGGCTATGAAGGAATTTTTTTGTTAAATATGAATAAGGAAACGTCAATAGAAGTGGTGTGGGACTCTAGTAAAGCTTATATGCGTGGGATTTTAATTGAAATGAACAAAAGGTATAGACGTAAACAAGAGGAAAAAAGGAGAGTGTTAGAAGAGGAAATAAGGAAAAAAGAGTTGTTATTAATAAAGAAACCAGATGATAGTAATATTAAAGAAGGGATAAAGATTTTACGGAAACAATTTGATTTGTTGATGACTGACCAAGTAGCCAGGAATTTACAATATGCTAAACACAATACATTTTTTAACTCTAATAAACCTGGCAGATGGTTGGCTTACACATTAAGGAAAAAACAAAAATCTCGTATAATTGAGAAAATAAAATATAAGGGCCAAGAAGTATTTCAGCAAGAAGTTATTAAAAAAGCTTTCCTAGAGTTCTACACCAAATTGTATTCTGAAGAGAAAGTTCAGGAGAAAGAGATAGACGCCTTTTTACAAAATCAAAATATTTTGAAAATTACTTCGGAACAAAGAGATAGATTAAATGCATTGATTATACCAGATGAAATTATCGCTGCGATTAAGCAACTGAAAACGGGAAAATCTCCTGGAACTGATGGTCTAACAGCGATTTATTATAAGCATCTTCAAGAGGAAATGGTGGAACCGTTGAGAGAGTTATTTGTAAATATACAAGAGGGTGGCCAGGTACCACCTTCATGGAAAACGGCTTTTGTTTCTTTGATCCCCAAAGAGGGAAAAGATAATGTTCAAGTGGAAAATTTTAGACCTATCTCATTGTTAAATACCGACTACAAGATTTTTGCGAAAATTATGGCTAATAGATTAATGTCAGTCTTAACTCAAATAATCCATTCTGACCAAACTGGATTCTTACAAGGGAGACAGATGAAAACCAACGTTAGACAACTTGTGAATATATTGGAATATTTGGATAAACATATTCAAGTGCCGGCAGTTCTTATGTTTCTGGATGCAGAAAAAGCCTTTGATAGACTGAACTGGTTATTTTTGAAAAGATTAGTAGCTAAGATGGGAATGGGGGATCAGTTTATCAATGTTATATCAGCAGTTTATCAGAAGCAAAAAGGGCAGATTATTGTGAACGGACAACTAACAGATTCATTTAATATAGAGAAAGGTACAAGGCAGGGTTGTCCTCTATCTCCTTTATTGTTTGTTTTAACTTTAGAGGTTTTACTGAATAGGATTAGAGCTTCAGATAAATTAAAAGGAGTCCAGATCAGACAACATGATTATAGACTATGTGCTTTTGCGGATGACTTACTTGTGACGTTGACACATCCAATACAATCGGCTCAGACATTGATGGAGATTATTCAAAATTATGGAAGAGTATCTGGTTTTAAATCAAAACAAGATTTGGAAAGCATAACAGGCTGTGAGATAGTTAAGAAAGTTAAATATTTGGGAATTTATATAGAAGCTTCAAATGGGAAATTATATAAGAATAATTATGAATTTTTATGGAACAAGGTACAAATAGAAATGGATAACAGGAAAAAACTACAATTATCTATGCTGGGGAGGATAGCTGCAATTAAAATGAATGTATTGCCGAAATTTTTATTTTTATTTCAAATGTTACCAATACTTAAAAAGGATGGGAATTTAGAGGAGTGGCAGAAAGGTATTAATAGATTTATTTGGAATGGCAAGAAACCAAGGGTTAAATTAAAAATTATTCAAGACATAAGAGAGAGAGGTGGTCTGAAAATGCCTAATTTTAAACTATATTATTATGCAGCAGCTCTAGTAGCAATAAGTGACTGGGTTAACTTGACTAACGAAAGAATATTGAACATAGAAGGGTACGGATTATTGTATGGGTTTCATGCGTATCTAGTTTATGACAAAAAGTTGGATAGGGGTTTTAGAGAGCATTTATTGAGAAATTCACTGTTGCGGGTCTGGAAAAAGTATTATTATAAGTTAAGTGGGAAAATTCCTTTATGGACAGTTCCCAGGCACGCAATAGAGAGTGTAAATAGACAACAAACTCAAGATGTTGTGCCCTATGAGAGGCTTTTAACTAAAGAAGGGAATAATTTAGAGTTGAAGTCACTAAATAGATTAAGGGAAGAAGGTATAGACCACAATTGGTATTCACATATACAACTTCAGGCAAGATGGCAAAAAGATGTAAAGCTGGGTTTTTTGTTAAAGGATGAAAAATTAATTAAACAAGTCAGAGATCAAAGAATTATGCATATTAAAAGATTATATGATGTATTACTTGAAATTGATTCTGGAACTGAATTAGCTAAAGATTGTATGATCAAGTGGGAACGTAATTTTGGACATCCAATTACGATGGAAACGTGGAAAAGGATATGGGTGAAAAATGTAAAATTTACGCAAGCACAGCATTTAAGAGAAAATTTTTATAAAATGTTTTATAGATGGCACTTAGACCCAAAAAAATTGTCACTTATGTATCCAGATATGCAACCCAAATGCTGGAGATGTGAATCGACAGATGCTACTTATTTTCATGTTTGGTGGACTTGTAAAAAAATTAAGGCTTGTTGGATAAAAATTTGGTGGATTCTTCAAAATATATTGAAAAAGCGTATAGAATTTTCACCACAGTTGTTTTTGTTGGGCATTACGAAAGACTGTACCACCATAGAGACTAAGCTGATTTTGAACTTGATTACTGCAGCAAGACTATTGGTGGGACAATATTGGAAGACATCTGAATTACCGTCTGTTGAAGAATGGACATTAAAAGTCGTTAATTTGGCGGAAATGGCTAAGATATCTGCATATTTGAAGAATCATTCAAGTGAAGAATTTCTGATGGATTGGAAAAAATGGATAGACTATATACAAAAGAAATATCAATTGAAGGAATTACATTTGGTATATAGTTAAACAGTTATATAATAGTAGTTTAGTAGGGTTTCTTGCGTTTTTACCCTATATTCACTCTGGGAAGCCGGGGGGGAGTTGGGAGGGTGTTAATAATTGTTATATTATATTTTCTCAACGGTAATGGGGGTTTAGATGAGAGTAAGTATTTATTTATAGGTATCAAGAGGTTGCTCGGAAGGCCGCTGGGCACCACATTGGACGGAAAAGGAAGGAGGAGTGAAGGTGAGGCAAGTAGGAAGAGGGCAAGAGGGAGAAGAAAGGGGATAGAGGTGGGTGGAGGGGAAGTGGAGAAGTAGAGAAAGGGAAAAGTAGGTAGTTAGATGGAAAGATGAGGGGGACAGTATAGATTTAGGAGGATGTGGTGGTGGGGGTACCGAGCACTTATTTTGATTATATGGCAAATGTTTTAAATGATTGTTACCAGTTGAGATGTTTTTTTTTCTGTAAAAAATTTGAAAAAATTAATAAAAATATTCTTTAAAAAAAATAAAAATAAAATAAAATTCAATAATAAGAATTTTTTCAAGACCCCAAAGTAAATAGAAATAGAAAATAGTCAATTAAAATTAATTTTCATTCCATTTTCAAAGCTTCTCTTCCCACACTAACAAATGCCGCTCTCTCAAAGAAGGGAAATAGTTCCAAAAATGCTTTTTACAGGAAACAAAAAAGAGAAAAGGGCTAAGAGAGGGGGGAAAAAAAGTCTCACCCGGATCAACCATGGTGGTTCTTTACGCTTAGATGTTCTTCTGACTTTTGGTTACAGCAGCAAAGTGATCGGCCATTTTACTGGCCGATCTTTTCTCCATCGGCCCTAAGGAGCAATCTCAGACCGTGGAAGGAGCTGCCGCCCTTCCACAGTCGATGAGGGCCTCCTCAATGGTAGTCGCCCCTCCAGGGCGACTTTTCGACCCGATTAAGGGTCTACCGGCAGAGGGAAAGCAGCCAGCGAAGAGAGGAGTCTCTACGCTGGCTGCACATGCCGTGATCTGGAACCGGAAGTCTATGTTTCATTTTAATAAGATAGAACTGTGGAGACTTCCGGTGGCTCCGCTGGCGTCGCCACAGCCTCCTTCGGAGGCTCCGTTCTCCTGGGTTTGTTAAGCCGCAAAAACAGCGAACATCAGCTGTTTTTTGCGGTGAAAAATCCCCCCTTCGGAGGAAGAAGGGGTGAAGAGCATCGGGCGGGGGTTGAGCTCCTCTGAGAACCCCCTGAAAAAATTTTCAGGGGGTAAGAGTGAGAGTTCCTCAGGTGCTCAAAGACGCTCCTGCCCAGAGATGCTTCTGTCTGCGGACAGGCTAAGACGCCACGACCATTCTCTGCTTGAGAAAAACTTTTAAAAGAGACCTATATGCAGGTGGAGTGAATACAGGAGTTCTATATCGCAAGTATTTCTTTATATTTTACTTCTGATCACATATTTCTACAATCAACATAATGTAGGTGTTGAGCAGCAATTTGAGGAAAAACTTGATGAAGTTAAAAGTGATATACAAGATCAAGCAGTTATGGTTCAATATAATCAAAATGGCGATCGCTTTCACTGTAAAGAGAGTGACTGGAAAGTGAAAGTGACTTTTTTTCTCAGCGCAGCGTTAGAGTGATCGCTAAGAGACAGTTTAGATTTATATTTTAAAATTCTATAAAGTGCAATTAAAGAAGATAAGAAGAGGATATATTTTGGCAATATATTTGTAAGGACTTTTTTTTACTTAAAGCAACTTTTTAAAAGTGGACTGTATTTAGAATGGCTACCAGACAAACAAAAATAGTATCTTCAAAGGTGGCAGTATCTTCTCCAGCTCAGCCCTCTAAATTACCAGTAACTACTTTTTCTGCTCCCCCAGCCTCCTCAATATCTACAGAGTCTCAAGCCCCCTTGCTTACTCAAACCTCTCCAGAAATGCTTACTGTGAAAGATTTACAGGCTGCATTGTCAACTATGACTGACAATTTAGAGAAAAGATTTGAAAAACTGGAGAAAAAGATGGAGGAACAAAGCAAAGGTGTAACTGAGGAACTGGAGAAAATTAAAGAAACAATTCAGACTCACAATATGGAAATAAGAGAAGATATTGTGGAAGCTTTTAATGGGGTTTGGGAGAGTGTTGAAGAGAAGGTGGAAGGGGTCGAGCAACAGATTTAGGGACAACTTGCTGAGATGAAAAGTGATATACAAGACCAAGCACTTATGGTGCAATACAATCAGATGATGTCAGCTATTAGAATCAGAGGGCTGAAAGAAGTACCAAATGAGAATCAGGATGATTTGACAAGAATTTTTGAAGAAGCTTTGGAAAACTTTTTAGAAGATGCTGCACAAAATTTCTCTTGTCAGATAGATAGAATTTTTAGAGTTAATTCATGGATTGCAAGACAAAGAAATTTACCTAGAGATGTTGTTATTTATTTTGTCACAAGGAGATTCAGAAATCATGTTCTTACAATATCTTACAATAAGAAATTAAGTGTTGCTGGTCAGGAGGTCGTGGTTTTGAAGGAGATTCCTCCGAAGATGTTAAGAGCAAGGAAAGATTATGCATTTTTGGTTGCTGAACTTAGAGCATGTGCGTTACAATATAGATGGGAGGTTCCAGCTGGACTCTCATTATTTTACAATGGTAATATATATTGTTTGAATTCTGTCTGGCAAGCAAAAGAATTTTTTGAGAATGTGCTGAAGGCTGGTAGACCCCCATCTCCAACACCAAAAAGTGCAGACTTACTACAAGAAAGAGAAATGGACTTAAAACAACAACCACAGTTCTCGGAGTCACAGCCCCCTGCAGCAACAGGAGTTGATAAAGGAGCTTTGATGGAGATGCCTGCTCGGAGCATTGATATCTTTCAGCCTTTGGAAGTAGAAAAGTCTAAAGATCAAAGGCAAACGAGAGCTACTACTAAACATTTGGAACAACAAGAAAAGCAACAACAAGGTCATACAAATATAAGTCTGGAAGCCATGGGAGCTCGACCAAAGAAGAAAGCGGGTGAAAAAGTTGATTTGGTCTTGCAAAAGCTTTCTAAAGCTGGTCATGTCAAATAAATATTTGACACGGAATGTTAATGGTTTAAATTCTCCACAGAAAAGGAAGAAGATATTTCATTATTTGACTCAATGTAAAAATGATGTAATTTGTTTACAAGAAACACATATTAGAATTACTGACCAGAAATATTTAATAAATAATAAGTTAGGTATACATTTTGTAGCAGCAGCTGCTGAGAAGAAGAATGGAATTGTTATCTATGTTAAAAATCATATAAGAGCTAAATTAATAGAATCAGATATACAAGGTAGATATTTAGCAATTGAAATTTTAAAAGATGGTAAGAAAGTTCTTTTGATGGGCATATATGCACCAAATCAACAACAAGGAAAATTTTATAAGTTAATACATAAAAAGTTAATACAATTTGATTATAGGTCTTGTATTTTAATGGGAGATTGGAATGGTGTTATAGATATGGGTTTAGATAAAAAGAAGACATTACCAATTCCTCAAACACGTTCCAAGTTGCCTAAATCTTTTTTTGATATAAAGGATGATTTTGATTTGATAGACATATGGAGAGAAAGACACGGTAAAGAGCAAGAATTTACCTTTTTTTCTGATAGACACCAGTCATTTTCTAGAATTGACTTTATATTAACCTCAAGTGATTTTCTTTTTGGCTTAAAGAAGGTGAAAATCCTACCAAAAGTTTTAACTGACCATAATCCGGTTTGGATGGAATTAAGGGATGGGATGTAAGGCGTATATGCGTGGGATTTTAATGGATATGAATAAAAGGTACCATTGTAAACAAGAGCAAAAAAGGAAGGATTTAGAGGAGGAAATAAACAAGAAAGAGCAATTATTAATAAAGAGACCAGATGATAAAAATATTAAAGAGGGGATTAAGATTTTATGGAAACAATTTGACTTGTTGATGGCAGATCAAGTTGCTAGGAATATACAATACGCTAAACATAATACATTTTTTAATTCCAATAAACCTGGTAGATGGTTGGCTTATATATTAAGGAAAAAACAAAAATCTCATATAATTGAAAAAATAGAATATAAAGGGAAGGTAGTGTTTCAACAAGAAATTATTAAGAAAGCTTTTTTAGAATTTTACTCTAAGTTGTATTCTGAAGAGAAGATACAAGAGAATGAGATAGATACTTTTTTGCAAAATGAAAAGGTATCGATAATTACCAATGAACAAAGAGATAGATTAAATGCATTAATTACATCAGAAGAAATAATTTCAGTGATTAAACAATTGAAAACGGGAAAATCTCCCGGAACTGATGGGCTAACGGCAATCTACTACAAGCATCTTCAAATGGAAATGGTGGAAACCCTTAGAGAGTTATTTGTTAATATTCAAGAGGGTGGTCAGGTTCCACCTTCATGGAAAACAGCTTATGTTTCTTTAATTCCCAAAGAGGGAAGAGATAATGTTCAACCAGAAAATTTTAGACCTATTTCATTATTGAATACAGATTATAAAATTTTTGCAAAAATTATGGCTAATAGACTAATGACAGTTTTACAACAAAGAATTCATTCAGACCGGCTTCCGGTGGCTCCGCCGGCGCCGTAGGGTCTCCTTTGTGAGACTCCGTCATCTGGATGTGTAAAGCCGCGAAAAACAGCGCACATCAGCTGTTTTTTCGCGGTGAAAAATCCCCTCTCCGGGTAAAGGAGAGGTGAAGAGCATCGGGAGTAAGGTTGAGCCTTCTTAAATCCCTGGAAAACAAGTTTTCAGGGATTAAGAGTGAGCTCCCTATCGCTCCGGAGGACGCTCCTATCCAGAGACGCTTCTGTCTTCAGGCAGAGAAAGACGCCGCGACCACCTCTGCTTTCTTAAAATTTAACACTGAAGAGACTGTAAGCAGGCTGAATGACTACAGGAGTTCCAAATGGTTTGCAAGTATTTTTATTGTTTTATTTTTGGTTATACATTTCTAACGTCTTCAATCAACAATGTTTCAAAATGGCGTTTAGCTTTCACTGTTTTTACTGTTAGGGAAAGTGCTGGAAGTGAAAGTGGAATCTGTTACTTTTTTCTCTCTTCTTGTTTTCTTAAGCGCAGCTAGAGAGACGGCTGTGATTTGAAATTTAAAATGGAGTGGAATATACAGCCAAATGCTAAATCTAAGCTGGATTTTACTGATGAATTTTATGAAAAAAGGTCTGATACACAGAAGACTTTTGCGCAAGAGATTAAAGAGTTTAAAGCATTTTTCAAAGAGGCTCTTACAGAAGTATTTTTTAAATTAGCTAAATTCCTTCCTCCAAATGAAGCTGATGTACAACCGATTGCTGAACAATTTATTTCACAATCTGAACATGGAGAAGAGTTAAATCAATTAACTGAAACCTTTTCCTCAAATGAAACTGATTTACAATTGTCTGCTGATTACTACATAACACAAGAGAAGTTAGAAGTTCAACAGGGAAGAGAAGAGGAGGGTTTTGAGAATGAAGATGATAACTGGATTTTGCTAGATGAAAAATTTGTTTATGGAGAGCAAGAAGTTTTGTTTCAAGAAGGGGAATTTTGTCTAGTTGGGCAGCAAGAAGAGGATTTAATTGACAAAAGGGAGGCATTGTTTTACTTTATGAAGCAATCAGACTATAAAACGAAATGGATGTTGCTTGATGAACAGTTTATTTATGTAAAGCAAGAGGATATGATTCAAGAAAGGAAGACTCAATTCAAGAAGCAACTTAGTTGCGGGGCTGAAGAAATACAGAAGAGAGACTTATTATCTGGAAGGGCGGCCTTCTTATGGCCTTTTATTTGGTTGAAAAAAAAACCTAGAATTCGCTTGAAGTAATGGAATTTAAAATTTTATGTAAGGATTTATGGGTAACTTTTAAAAATTATGGATTGAATTAAGGACTAAGATTATGAGTAAGATGACTAAAGGTTGATATAATTAAATTGATGAAGGATGTATTTGTTTTGGTGTTCTAGGTTTGACATTAGATTGGAATGTAAGTTAGAAATGCTATAAATATTTTGTTTTTATTATGGAGGTTTATTTGTCAGGTGAGAGAGTCCAGAAGTTGATTGATTAAAAGAAATTTATAATTAAATAAGAGAATTAAGGTTAATCTAAGATAATGGGTTGATTTAAAGATTAAGATTATAAGTAAGCTGTATGACAGGATGTTTAAATGATATTTTAAGATATATTACTACAAATTAAATTTAGTAGATTTGACTTAGATTGATGGTTTAGATGTTAATGATAAATATTATTCTTAACAAGATGAGTTGATTGTTTATATTATAAGTAAGGTTTAGAAGAGGATGTTTATATGAAGATACATATTAAGATATATTATGATAAACTAAATTGAATAAGAATATAATAATAATTATTAATATTATTATTATTATTTTGAATTGAGGGATTTATTGATATTGTTATTGTTAATATTATTTGTTTAATTTTAATAAGATGAGTTTTTTCCTTTTTTCTCGTTTTCTTTTCTTGTGTTTTGTGTAAGAGATTGATTTGAATTAGAGAAGGTATATATTATATAGTTTAAAATTCTTGTTAAGATCATATAATAATTTTGTTTGAAGTAGTGGGGCTTTCTTTTGTTATACCCTGTAATCATTCTGGGAAGCCGTATAATTTTAGGTATGATGTTTTCATAACTGTATTTGGGGTTGGTGGAAGAATAATTAATTATTGTTACTAATGGGTTGTTTGGGTGGCCTTTGGTGGATTGAAGGATGAGTTAAGTGGAAGTTGATATGAAGGGGGAAGAATGATGGTTAATTGTTTGAGATGTTTATTTTTAGCTGAGTTATTATTATTAGAAGCATTGGAAATTGCATTTATGTTTTGTTGTTGATTGTTTATTTGTATATTAAGAGTTGATATGAGTAGCTTTTTTTTTCTGTTAAAATTAGGAAAAAAAAAATCAATAAAAAAAATATTTAAAAAAAAAAAAAGAATTCATTCAGACCAAACTGGTTTTTTACAAGGTAGACAGATGAAAACTAATGTTAGACAACTCATTAATATACTTGAATATTTGGAGACGCATATTCAGGTACCTGCTGTTCTTATGTTTTTGGATGTGGAAAAAGCCTTTGATAGACTGAATTGGTTGTTTTTGAAAAAAGTAATTGTTAGGATGGGAATGGGGGATCAGTTTATTAATTCTATATTGGCGATTTATCAGAAACAAACAGGTCAGATTATTGTTAATGAGGATTTAACAGATTCATTTAACATAGAGAAAGGTACTAGACAGGGATGTCCATTATCCCCTTTGTTGTTTGTTTTAACTTTGGAGGTTTTATTGAATAGGATAAGAGCTGCAGACGATTTAAAGGGTATTCAGATTAGACAACATGACTATAGATTATGTGCCTTTGTGGATGATTTGCTTGTGACATTGACTCAACCAACACAGTCAGCTAAGAGATTGATGGAGATAATTAAAAATTATGGTAGGGTATCAGGCTTTAAATTAAATATATCTAAGACAAAGATGTTAGTTAAAAATTTAGACACTAATTCAAAACAGGATTTGGAAAGAATAACGGGTTGTGAGATAGTTAAGAAGGTCAAATATTTAGGGATTGATATTGAAGCCTCTAATGGGAAATTATATAAAAATAATTATGAAGTTTTGTGGAAAAAGATACAAACAGAACGTGAGAAATGGAAAAAATTACAATTATCTATGTTGGGCAGGATAGCGGCAGTTAAAATGAATGTATTGCCAAAATTTTTATTTCTTTTCCAAATGTTACCTATACTTAAAAAGGATGTGAATTTGGAAGAGTGGCAGAAGGGTATTAATAGATTTATTTGGAATGGCAAGAAACCTAGGGTTAAATTAAAAATTATTCAGGATATAAGGGAAAGAGGTGGTTTGAAAATGCCCAATTTTAAGTTATACTATCATGCTGCTGTTTTAGTAGCGATAAGTGACTGGATTAACTTAACTAATGATAGAATATTGAATATTGAAGGGTACGGTTTATTATATGGTTTGCATGCATACTTAGTTTATGATAAAAAGGTGGATAGGAATTTCAAGGAGCACCTATTGAGAAGTGTTCTGCTGCGTGTCTGGAAAAAGTATCAGTATAAATTAAATGAAAAGATACCTCTTTGGACAGTTCCCAGACACGCAATAGAGAACATAAATAGAATACAAGTTCAAGATGTTGTGCCCTATGAGAAACTCCTAATTAAAGAAGGGAATTTGTTATTATTGAAGTCCTTGGATATGTTAAGGGAAGAAGGAATAGTTCATACTTGGTTTCCATATTTACAACTGCAGACTAGATGGGAAAAAGACTTGAAGACGGGTTTATCCCAAACGGATGAAAATTTAATTAAACAAGTTAGAGACCAAAGGTCTATGCATTTTAAAAGATTATATAACGTATTGATAGAAATTGATTCTGAAACTGAATTAGTTAAGGACTGTATGATAAAATGGGGACAAAATTTTGGGAAACCAATCATGATGGAAACTTGGGAGAGGATCTGGGTGAAGAATGTAAGATTTACACAAGCGCAACATTTAAGAGAAAATTTTTATAAAATGTTTTATAGATGGCATTTAGATCCGAAAAAATTATCATGTATGTACCCTGATTTACAACCTAAGTGTTGGAGATGTGAATGTATGGATGCTACTTATTTTCATGTATGGTGGACTTGTAGAAAAATTAAGGCTTTTTGGATAAAAATATGGTTGATATTGCAAAATATTTTGAAAAAACGTATTGAATTTTTACCACAGTTGTTTTTGTTAGGTATTATAAAAGACTGTACCACCATAGAGACAAACTTAATTTTGAACCTGATCACAGCAGCAAGATTGTTGGTGGGACAATATTGGAAGACGCCAGAACTACCATCTATTGAAGAATGGACTTTAAAGGTTATAAATTTGGCAGAAATGGCTAAAATATCTGCATATTTGAAGGATCATTCAAATGAAAAATATATGTTGGATTGGAAAAAAATGGATAGAGTATATACAAGGGAAATATCAATCTAAGAAATTGTATTTAGCATATAGTTAAATTTTTATATGTTGGATTGAAAAATATAGTTTAATTTTTAATAGGATTTATATAATAATTTGGTGTAGTTTAGAGGGTTTTCTTGTGTTTTTACCCTGTACTCACTCCGGGAAGTCAGGGGGTGGGTGGGTGGGTGGGGTTTTATAATCTATTCAACTGAAATATGGTATTGGTATTATATAAGAACGATATATTTTTTGATAAAAGAGGGGTTGCTCGGGTGGCACCTCAGCACCACATCTGGAAGGGGAGTAGATCGAGGAGTGAAGGTTGGAGGGATGTAGGGAGGTGGTATGAGGAGGGAGGAGAGAGAGGGAGGCAGTGAGGGTGGGTGGTTAAAAGTAGAGGTAGGGAGGAAGGAAGAGGGGGATGTGGTGGGGGGTGCCGCCGAGTAATACCCATAGTTATTTTAATTATTCTAGTTAAGTTTTTTATGCTTTGTTTTATGTTTTGGAAAAAGTTCTAAATGATTGTATTCAGTTGAGTTGTTTTCAATTTGATTCTTTGTTATAGTTATGATTATAAAATTAATAAAAATTTCTATTAAAAAAAAGATAGAACTGTGGAGTGTCAAACAGGAGAAACAATTTTTTAATCAGATCTGTCTTATTTAAAACTGGGATAATAGTCATTCTCAAGGCAACCTTTTTAATCTTATTAACTTGGGGAAATTATTTTAAATGAAACTGGTTATACTTAATTGATTCTGGGCCATCAAGTCAGTGTCAGTTCTTACTGACCACATAGATTTTTCTCCATGATGATCTATCCTAACCTGGCCCTTAGAACATGGAATCATAGGGCTGGAAGGGACCTCGGAGGTCTTCTAGTGTCTAGTCCAACCCGCTGTTCAAGGCAGGAGACCTTATACAGAATAACAGAGTTGGAAGGTACCTTGGAGGCCTTTGAGTCCAACCTCCTGCTCAAGCAGGAAACCCTACCATTTAAGACAAATGGTTGTCCAATCACTTCTTAAAAACTTCCAGTGTTGGAATACTCACAACTTCTGGAGGCAAGTTATTCCACTGATTAATTGTTCTGTCAGGAAATTTCTCCTTAGTTCTAGGTTGCTTCTCTCCTTGATTAGTTTCCACACATTGCTTCTTGTTCTGCCTTATTCTAAAGTTTATTTATAACTCCACAAGAAGTAGACACACAGTGGTTTTTCTCTTGTGGCACTGATTTATAACTCAAGTGTGTGTGTGTAAAAACAAAGTCTATATAAAAAGTAGCAGGCACTGTTTATACTTCACAAGTAGTAGCCTGATAGAGTCTTTATAAACAATGTTGACATTAAGAAAAAACGAAAAAACAGAAGGTGTAAAAAAATACAATCGGTTCACAAAAGTCTGAACTCCTTTGTAAAAATTAGTCTTTTGCTCTCTCTTTTTTTTTAATAAAAATTTTTTTATTAAAGCAATCAACATCAATCATAATATCATATTAAGAAGCATTCATCATAAATCATAAAATACAACAGTAAGTATTAGTCTTTGTATACGTCAAATTTGGTAAACATTCTTCACTCCTCACGTCAATCCTCAACTATACACCAGATACATTTTATTTGATTGGTGTTTCTCTTGTATATAATCTATCCACTGTTTCCAGTCTGTCATAAATTGTTCATTTGAGCGATCCTTCAAATATGCCAATATTTTCGCCATTTCTGCCAAATTTATTACTTTCAAAGTCCATTCTTCCATAGGTGGTATTTCTGGCTTCTTCCAGTATTGTCACACCAGCAGTCTAGCTGCTGTGATCAAGTTCAGAATTAAGTTCGTCTCTGTGGTAGTGCAATCTTTTATGATCCCTAACAAAAAAACCTGAGGTAGAAATTCAATACGCTTTTTCAAAATGGTTTGGAGTGTCCACCATATCTTCCTCCAGAAGGCTTTAATTTTTCTACATGTCCACCATACATGAAAATATGTAGCCTGTTTAATGTTGAAATAACACTTAAGTACAACCGATCAATGTCTTGTCAGAGGGTCCCAAAAAGTTTATAGGGTAGAGTAATAAACAAAAAGAGAAAAAAGAAGTAAACAAAGGAAAATCATTCACAAAAATGTAGTCATTCAACTTACAGAAGGATTTTCTGCTATCAAAAAGAGAGATTCTGTTTCTCTTTCTCTTTTTCCCTCCTTCTCTTACATTAGCAGCTGCTGCTTGAGGAAAAGTTGCAGAGAGCCACGTGCCCCACTGACATTCTTCGATCCTCCTCCTTTTCTTTCTCCTTCTCCTCCTCCTTTTCCTTCTCCTTCTTCTCCTTCAGGTCTTCCAACAGCGTACCCATCACCACTGTAACTGAGTTTTCCCCTTGCTGCTGATCATCCTATTTGTTCCTTTCCTTCTATTTTCCCCAGCAGTTGAGCCTTCTCCACAGAACTAGGTTCATATAATGTGTCCAAAGTAAGATAATTTGAGCCTGGCCATTTGTGCCTTGAGTGAGAACTTGGATTTATTCTTTCAATGATCCATTTGTTTGTCTTTTTGGCTGTCCATGATATTCTCAGAAGTCTTCTCCAACACCAGCGTTCAAAAGCATTAATACACTTTCTATTCTGCATACGCTAAAACCCCTGTCCCTAGGAATTGCACCTGCATTTTAAAAATAAAACATTTTGAGATCTTTCCATGTTGAAGTTTGAAATCTGTTGTCCTCACATTCCAAATAAATTATCAGCATCCCAAGATGGTGGCCCCAAATCAAAATATTACATGACGTTAGGGGTTTTTTGTGTTCAGCATTGCAGTTTTACACACATGTAAAATTCCCCAACTTTCACCAAGAAATGTTAGAGAAACTCAGTTGTTCTCCTAATGAGAGGGGATGGTTCTCTCTTTAGCTATTCTTCTTAGAGCCCCTCTAATTCCAGTGCAAAATGCTGTATTTATACAAGAACCTGAGATAGGAATGTTTTTGCTTATTTAGCATTTGGGAAATGTCCTATGCATGCTCGGAGACTGCTTTATACCTATCCTTAAATGCTAAACTCAGCTAGTCTTTCAACTGTTGGACATTCAGACTCTCATTATGAAATTTCTTCACACAGAATCAGATCATTGGTCCTTTAGCTCAGTGTTGTCTATTGTCTGACTACCAGCAACTCCTCAAGTTTTGGGGGCAGAGATCTAGCTCAGCCACATGTGGAAGTGTCTGTTTTTGAACTGGGGGTTCAGTTGCAAAATACAGGCTCT
The DNA here is from genome assembly GCA_034064705.1 of Bothrops alternatus. Taxonomy (NCBI): domain Eukaryota; kingdom Metazoa; phylum Chordata; class Lepidosauria; order Squamata; family Viperidae; genus Bothrops; species Bothrops alternatus. Next base: position 1,628,921 of record JARGCV010000105.1, read on the forward strand.
CCCCTGATACAGAGCCTTCAACAATAATGAGAAATAGCTGTGTGTGAATGTACAACTGTGTGTAGTGGTATACTCCCAACATGGGTTTAAACATGTGAAACTCTTTCCTTTCTTGTTCTTTCTTTTTTTTATATAATTTTTATTTGGCAGTCATAGTAAAATACATGGCTATCTCCACATCGTCTGCCCACCCGCTGGCACAAGGTTCCTGTTTGTACTGTAGGGAGCCCCCCAAAAGGAAAATAAGCTGGGGAATGGTCTCCCCGAAATAGGAAGAAGGCTTTCCTGGAATAAAAACCAACTCACGTCCTCTCGCTAACAGGGATCGCCTGAAGCAGCTTTCACAATGATTCGAGTGCTTATGAATAAAATACTTTGTATCCATTCACAAAGACAGAGCGCTCCTTGTGAATGGATATTCAGTATCTGGACCGCCCCATTCATAAGCAAAGTGCTGCTGGCTGCTGGCTGGAGCCTTCACAGGGAGCTGAAACTGAACAGATTAAGGATACAAAGACAATGACACTTGAATGTACTTTTCCTCACCCAACTCCAAGGACAGGGCATAACCTCCCAGCCACAATAGGAATCAACCTATTGTACAACAAACCTAGATATCTCAACCACAAAGCCCCAAAATCATATAAAAGTCCATCTACTCACCAGACCAGGTTGTCAGCTGTCTCAGAACCGATTGCCGTATGTCACTTTGCTTCTGAATCAATAAAGAGACCTCCTTTCTAGCAGCTGGCTTTGTGTCCTCACTTTGGCACTCTCTCGAATTCATTCTCCCAGCTGGAGAAGCAAGCCCAATTTCTTCCAACAATTTGGCAACCATGAAGGGACTTCCAGCAAACCTAACCGACAGACCGGGACCAGGCAAGCCTTCACCTAGCAGGCAACAGACCCCTTTGTCTATGGCTGGGTTCCCTGGACCCTGCCCAGCTGAAAAATGTAGTAAATGGAGTTGTGAGATTTGTGCTCAATGGCTGCTTGAAAGGAGGTGAGTACCATCAAAATTCTACTAGACTTTAAAGCCCAGGACAGTGAGGAGTGTGTGTGCATGTAAGCATGAGTGAAAGGACCTTTCTTTAGACTTTAGACTTTATTTAGACTTCTATGCCGCCCTTCTCCTAGGACCCAGGGCAGCTTACAATAACAATACAATAAAATTTATTACATTCATACAGCATACAATCACAGTCAACACACAGTCACTGATGGAAGGACATTCCTAGGCCCAGGGGCAGAGTGCAATTCATACGCCCCAAGCCTGTCGGCATCAATGAGTCTTCAATAATTTCCGGAAAACTAGGAGGGAGGAAGCAGTGCGAACCTCTGTGGGAAGCTGGTTCCAGAGGGCTGGGGCAGCAACGGAGAAGGCCCTTGCCCTAGGCCCCACCAGATGACATTGCCTAATAGACGGGACTCGTAGGAGGCCAACCCTATGTGCCCTAACCGGTCGCTGGGATTCATGAGGCAGAAGACGGTCCCGCAAGTATCCTGGTCCATTGCCATAAAGGGCTTTATAGGTCATAACCAACACTTTGAATTGTGTTCGGAGACCAATTGGTAGCCAGTGCAGCTCACGGAGGGCTGGAGTGATATGAGCATGTCTTGGGAGACCCAAGACGGCTCGCGCGGCCGCATTCTGGACTACCTGCAGTCTCCGGAAATTCTTCAAAGGTTGCCCCATGTAGAGAGCATTACAGTAGTCGAATCTCGAGGTGACAAGGGCATGGGTGACTGTGAGGAGTGACTCCCGGTCCAAATAGGGCCGCAACTGGCGCACCAGGCGAACCTGGGCGAATGCCCCCCTCGCCACAGCCGAAAAATGATGTTCTAGACTTAGCTGTGGATCGAGGAGGACATGCAAGTTGCGAACCCTCTCCGAGGGGGACAAAACTTCTTCCCCCAGGGTAATGGACGGACAGTTGGAATTGTCCTTGGGAGGCAGAGCCCATAGCCACTCCGTCTTGTTGGGATTGAGTCTGAGCCTGTTGGCACCCATCCAGACCTCAACAGCCTCCAGGCACCGGTTCATCACTTCCACTGCTTCGCTGTAATGACACGGGGTAGAGATATAAAGCTGAGTATCATCAGCATATTGATGATAACTCACCCCGTGTCGACAGATGATCTCACCCAACGGCTTCATGTAGATGTTAAAAAGCAGAGGTGAGAGAACAGACCCCACATGGAAGAGGCCTCGGGGCCGATCTCTGACCTCCTGCGAACACCGACTGCGACCGGCCAGAGAGGTAGGTGGTGAACCACCGTAAAACGGTGCCCCGGACTCCAAGCCCCTCCAACCGGCGCAGAAGGATACCATGGTCGATGGTATTGAATGCCGCTGAGAGGTCAAGAAGCACCAGGATAGTGGAGTAACCTCTATCCCGGGCCCGCCAGAGATCATCGATCAGCGCGACCAAAGCAGTTTCCATGCTGTAACCGGACCTGAACCCGGACTGCTGAGGGCCCAGATAATCAGCTTCATTCAAGGACCGTTGGAGTTGGAGTGCCACCACCTTCTCGACAACCTTCCCTAAGAAGGGAAGGTTGGAGACTGGCCGATAATTCCTTAAGACTGCCGGGTCCAGGGAAGGCTTCTTGAGGAGGGGGCGCACGAGTGCCTCCTTGCAGGGAGCCGGGAAGGACCCCTCCCTCAATGAAGCATTAGTAACAGCCTGGACCCAGCTCCGTGTCACCTCCCTGCTAGCCGAAACCAGCCAGGAGGGGCACGGGTCCAATAAACAGGTGGCAGAACTCACGGCTCCAATGGCCTTGTCCACATCATCAGGAGTTACCAGGTCAAACTCGTCCCATTCAACAGGACTAAGACGGGCCTCTGTCATCTCGACTGACTCATTGTCAGCCGACACTGCATTCCAATTGGAGTCCAAGTCAGCCCGGATCTGAGCGACCTTGTATGCGAAAAAGATGTTAAATTCTTCGGCATTGCCCTGCAAAGGTTCCTCCCTCCTCCCCGTATCCAGGAGAGAGCGAGTCACCTTAAACAGGGCAGCCGGACGAGATTCCGCAGACGCGATCAATGCGGAAAGATATTGAGATCTTGCCGTAGTGATCGCTTCCAAATAGGTCTTAATATAAGCTCTCAATTTGGTTCAATCAGATTCGGATCTGCTTTCCCTCCATTGCTTCTCTAAACGTCTCTTCTGGCGCTTCATCCCCCTGAGTTCCTCAGTAAACCAAGGAGATCTCCTGGGTCTGCTACCACAGAGAGGTCGCAACGGTGCAATCCGGTCTAGAGCCCCCGTAGTGGCCATATTCCAGGCCATCACTAGGGACTCCGCCGAACTGTGTACGAGCGAATCCGGCAATTCCCCAAGCGCCCTTTGAAAGCCCATAGGGTCCATCAGGCATCTGGGGTGGAACCATTTAATTGGTTCCGGCTCCCTGCGAGAGAGGATTGGTGTCGTAAACTCAAGCCGCAGCAGAAAATGATCTTTCCATGACATAGGCAACACTTCTAAGCCCCTTAACTTCAGATCATACCTCAATTGTTCCGAGAGGAAGACCAGGTCAGGTGTGTGTCCCCCCTCATGGGTTGGGCCCTCAATTACTTGTGTCAGGTCCATGGTTGCCATGGAGGCCATGAACTCCTGCGCCAACCCAGAGGACTCACCGAGTGACGGCACATTGAAGTCCCCCAAGACTATAAATCTGGGGAACTCGACCACCAACCCGGCTACCTCCTCGAGTAGCGTGGGCAGGGCTGTTGAAATGCAGCTGGGAGGCAGGTACGTAAGCAACAAGCCCACCTGTACACCTAGGCCCAACCTCATAAGGAGGGACTCACAACCTGATATCTCAGTAGCAGCGAGTCTGCGCAGCCCGAGTGACTCCTTAGCTATAATCGCCACTCCTCCCCCTCTTCCCTCGGGTCACGGCTGATGCCATACCTGAAACCCAGCTGGGCACATCTCAGAGAGGGGAACTCCTCCCTCTGGGGTCAGCCAGGTCTCAGTCACACATGCCAGGTCGGCCTCCTCCTCCAGAATTAAGTCACGGATGAGGAGAGCTTTATTTACCACCGACCTGGCATTGAGTAGCAGCAGCCTGAGTCCAGGGTCTGGATTTCACTCATTACCAGTACCCCGGGGGAGGTTCAAGGGGCCGGAACAAGAGATCGCTTTCAGGCAGCGAGGCGTTGTTCCCCGAGAGCGGCCTACCCCAGGCCTCCCGTCATATCTGCCTCTTCCCCATAAGACCGGTATAGACTGGCCCTCTGATCCCTCAGAGCAAGGCTCCTCCACTTCTCTAGCTTCTGTAGATGCAGACAGGTTGGCCCTTCCATTTATCACAGGTCCACAATCCATCCAATCCACACAACCATCCATCCATTCAACCCAATTCACTCCACAATCAATCCTTCTTACATCATCCATAACATCAATAAAAATTAAAACAGTATTAAAACATTAAGTTAATTAAAATTTAAATAGATAAAAATTAAAAGCATTTTGTCCAAGCCCTGTTGTAATTGTGCTTGCATTTGGGAACAGTGTTCCTCCTAAACCAGTCAGGGCTCCCCCCAGAGAAAGTCCTGTAGATACAGTTGTAGTTGGAGCCGTGGTGCCTCCCAGATTAATGTAAAACCAGAAGAGCCAGCTGCTGGAGCAGAAGTAAGGGCAGAAGATAATGGAAGTCCAGAAAAAGTGTGAGTGAAAACTAGAGCAAATGGGGTGGCTAATACAGCAGGTTTACTGAAACCCAAACTAAGGCCCGTGGTGGAAGTAGTAGTAGAAACAGGCGTGCCTAATGTTAATCCTGCTGCAATAGTTGTAGCTGTTCCTATATTAGTCCCTCCTAAGGTAGAACCTGTGGTAGGCTTTGAGCTAAAAAGTCCAGAGCCAAAACCCACAGAAGGAGTAGTTGTAGTAGCAGTAGCTTTTGAACCCAACGTCCCAAAGTTAAAGCCTCCAGATGAGCTCGGGGTGCCTCCAAGAGAAAAACCTCCGCCGCCGCCTCCCCCACCGGTGCCCGCAACAGCTGCCGCAGCGGAAGCCAACGTGCCAGCTCCGAAGGAGAAGCCCGCCGACATAATGGCGGCAGTGGCAGAAAGACCTCACCCGCAGGGTCCTGCTCCCTCTGAGCCTTTCCTAGCCGCCACTACCCCAGCTTTTCATTAGTCCCACAGGACCATGACCGACAGACCCTGGAAAGCAAGTTTGGCCAGAGTGCAGGACCTTCTGCTAGGGAAAAGAGAGACTGTGTGGAAGTGAAACTGAGTGAGAAGGTTGCCCCTGGGCAACCAGCTGGGACATCACTGAGTAGGATCATATACATAAGGAGGAGCCCATACTCTGAGTAATTTCAAAGAATCTAGGATCCCACTGAGATCTTCCCTAGTGAGACTGTTGGAGGCCTGGGAACAGAAGGAATTGCCCATCCAGGCAGGAATGAAAAAAAGACCTGCATGCAAACTATACAGGGAGTGGACCCTGCTCAGTGACAAAGCTGTAGGGTTAATTTGGCCAGAAAATGGTACCTTTGATTATGGAACTTTAAAAGCACTAAGGCCTAAGCTAAAGCCCTCCCACATACCATACTGGTACTGTTGGGCAGAGTTATCAAGTTCAGAAACCATCAAAAAGGAAGAGAGTGAGGAGCCCCAGTTAGAAACAGATAGCACATCCCCAAGCAACAAGACAGGAGCCAAACTCATGGCTCCCCTGCTGCAAAAGCCCATCCCCAGGCGAGGCAGGGGCCAAATAGAATACATTCTTAACCATACCCCCTTCTCCCCCTCTGACTTGGTAATTTGGAAAAAAGACACCCCCCTCATTTCAGTCAGACCCCCAAGCAGTCATTAGAACCCTTCAGTCTATCATTGATAGTCATAATCCTTCATTGGGAGATATGACACAACTGTTTCATATCTTCCTCACAAAGGATGAAATCTTAAAACTCTTTGAAAAAACAGAGGAAATTGCAAAATGACCAATCATTATAACACCAGGGCAGGTGGCCCCAGTAAGAGTCGCTTGGCCTTTAAACCATTCTGATTGGGACTATAACATGGCCACCCATTGGGATGAATATAGCAGAGCCAAAGAAAACTTGGAGGCACTAAATGAAATAGGACAAAAGCTGCTGAACTGGTCTGAATTTCAACACACAGTGCAGCAAGAGGGAGAGACACACAATGCTTTTTGGGTCCATCTCCTGGAGGTTGGGGTTGCCTATGCCCACCTGGATATGGGAAACCCCAAGGATCAGAAGATCCTAGCCTCAGCATTCATTGACCAGTCAGCCAATGACATCCAAAATCACTTCCATTGGATTGTGTCTAACTGGTCCACTATGGAGCTATTGGAGCTTCGCAGGATTGCTAATTTTGTTTTTGACCAGAGGGAAAGATTAAAGGAGGAGGAAAAAGAGAGAAAGGGAGATTAACTGGAAAGAGAAAGGGATAGAAGGAGGAAGGTGGAATGGAAGGAAGATTTTAAAATGTTTGCAGCCATGTGAAATGACAGGAGACATCCAAATCCCCCACAGCTAGGCATATGGCTAAGATGCTTTCAGTGTGAGGAAACGGGAGGTAGGGATAAGGTGCCCACATTGCTTTAGGTGTGGGGAAAAGGAGCATACGCAGAATGAGTGTAGAGGAAGCTTCTCAGGACCCTGGAATCACTATCGCCCTCCAAAAGCCCTATATCCCATGGGACCCTCTGCCCCCCGTGGGGGTGAAGAAAACCCTAAATACCCCAGCCCCATGCAATTTGAAGGCAATTTGGGCACATTATAACTAAACTCAGAACCAGCAGAGTTTAGTGCCACCTTCACTGGCCTCACCATTCCCCTAAGGAGCGGCCCTGAAGGCGAGCCCCTCCTGACCCTCACCATAGGAGGGAGAACATACAAATGCCTAGTGGACACCGGGGCAACCTCATCTCTAATCACAAAACCTCCATTCAGAGGTTCAGTAGTGCCAGGAGCCAGGGACACTTACTGGGGGTGGGGGGTGGGAATAATACCCATAGAATTTACCAACAACCTGTGGGTTGAAATAGGACCATTCTACTTGGATTACACTTTTGCCATATGCCCCCAGACTCCCCTGTCACTGCTAGGCAGGGATCTTTTAGGTAAGCTCAGAGCCACTATAAAGTGCTCCCCTTACAGGCTCACCCTGGACATTCTGGCCAAACACACACACTGCACAACTATCCCAACCCCCTCAAACGCACTACACCCTGGCCTACAGGACCTGCCCCATCACTATGGGGCTGGGATTCCACCAAGGTTGGCTTCCTAAAAGGAGCTACCCTGGTCAAAATACAGGTCAAGGCAGGACTGCCACCCTGCATTCCCCAGTACATAATCACAGCTGAGGCAACCGAACTAATTAGAAAATTGATCAAGGCATACATGATACAAGGGGTCCTCTGGAAGTACACCTTCTCCTGTAACACCCTGATCTTCCTAGTCTGAAATTCCTGGACTGACTCAGAAGGCAACCCTATTTTTCGCTTTGTACATGATTTAAGGCTCATGAATGCATATGTAATACTTAGGGCCCCAGTGGTACCAAACCCAGCCAACCATCATCACCAGCTTCAGCAACCGTTTTTATAGTAAGAGAAGTCTGCACAGCTATTTTTAGCCTTCCGGTAGACCTGGCTTCCCAATACCTGTTTGCTTTCATGTGGGAAGACCAGCAATACACCTGGACCCACCTTCCCCAGGGGTATACTGAGTCACCCACCGTCTTCTCCCAGATACTGAAAGCAGACTTGTTCTCCATTCTCTTGCCATGAAAATCAACCCTGGTCCAATATATGGATGACCTGCTGCTAGCTTCAGAGACAGAGGACGACTGCAGGATGGATACCCATCACCTATTCCACTGCCTGGCAGAAAGGGGGCACAAGGCATCACCCACAAAGCGCCAATACTTGCAAAGGGAGGTGACCTAGCTGTGTTATATACTCTCCCCAGGGACCTGCAAGTTAGCCCCAGAATGGGTCAGGACTATATTGGGCATGAAACCCCCTAGAACTAAACATTAGGTTAGAGCCCTTCTGGGAGTCCTGGGATTCTGCTGGCCATGGATTCCCTCATTTGGGGAGCTAGCTAGACCCTTTGTTCAGTTAACAAAACATGATATGACAGATTCTGTTAAATGGACTAAATCAGGGCTTTTCAACCTTTTCACCCCTTGCACCACTTTTAGGATAAGGCAATATCCGAGTACCACCAGTCGCCCAGCAAGGTGTCAAAAACTTGACCCCCAAAAAAGGAAAAAAATGATAAAGTACAGGCAGTCCTCAACTTACAACAATTCGCTTAGTGACTGTTCGAAGTTACAACAGCACTGAAAAAAGTGACTTATGACCATTTTTCAAACTTATGACTGTTGCACCATCCCCAGGGTCATGTGATTTACATTCAGATGCTTGGCAACTGATTCATACTGTTGGAATGTTCATGAGCAGGAAGAGTCATGTGGTAACTCAATCAGCCAATGTGAAGAAAGTGCTACTGAGTCTGTGCAAAAGGTATTGAGTTAGGAGCTGAATTTTCAGTCTCAGGTTTGTCTCTGTATCTCTCTGTAAGAAGTCTTCATTAAGCTATGTTGCTGTAAAGAAGAATGTATGGTATTGTAAATATTTTGATATAAATATAAAGAATGTATTTTGAATCAGCTAAATGCAGTCAATTGTGAGAGCTTCTGATTTATTTTTTTACCAATAGAGAAATTAAAATTGTCTAACAGGTTATGGGTCCAGAGCTTACTAAGGACTGCATTGTAATTTAAAGCTGGAAGAAATTGCCTGTGTTTAGAAAGTATAAGAACAAGGCAGAATTAGCAGAATGACTGCAATGGAATTTAAGGAAAGCTCTGTGCCTCATTTGGGCCAGAAGAATTAAATTGTGTGAGCTGCTAAAATGGAATGTTTGCTCAAGGCTAAAGAGCTGTGGTATATCGTAGAAAATCCACCACAAGTGTTTGCAGCTGCTGATCAGAAAAATCATGATCAAGCAATGGCTTATCTCATCTTGAATTTAGATGATGAACAATTTCTAAATGTTGCAAATTTAAAGGCTGCAAAGGAGATGTGGTTGAAGTTGAGAGCTGTGCACGTGAATGTTTCTGCATGCAATATAGTGTAATTGTCAAGAAAATTTTACAGGGCCTGTTTGCAACCAGGTGAATCTGTGGAACAGCATTTAAATAAAATGCAAAGTTTATTTTTGGACTTAGAACAGCGGTTCTCAACCTGTGGGTCACGACCCCATTTGGGGTCAAACGACCATTTCACGGGGGTCGCCAAACACCGCAGTCCGCCATTTATTTTTTTTGGGTCGGCCATTTTTTTTGGTCCGCCATTTTCCCCCCTTTGTGATGCGGGCCATTGCTCCGCGCATGCACGATGCGGGCCCGCCATTTTTTTTGGTCGGCCATTTTTTTGGGGGGGTCGGCCATTTTTTTGTCCGCCATTTTCCCCCTTTGTGATGCAGGCCTGGGTCGAGCCCTGGAAAAGATTGAGAACCGCTGACTTAGAACAATGTGGGATTAAATTCCCTGAGTCCCAGAAGGTTTTATTGGTGTTGAACAGTTTAGATAAAACCTGGGACACAGTTTCTGTGATATTTGAGTATAAAGAAGAGCAAGACTTAAATTTCGAGGCTTTAAAGCAGCGGTTCTCAACCTGTGGGTCGCGACCCCATTTGGGGTCGAACGACCGTTTCACGGGGGTCGCCACACACAGCAGTCCGCCATTTTTTTCCCCATTTTGTTTTACCCATTCCCCCTCGGCCGTCGCGTGCGCGCCGCGCATGCGCAATTCGGCCCGTCACGCTGTGCATGCGCGGTTCAGGATGTTGCACGTGTGCCGCGCATGTGCGGTTCGGCCCATTGTGTCGCGCATGCGTGGTTTGGCCCGTCGCGTCGCGCATGCACGGTTCGGCCCGTCATGACGCGAATGCACGGTTCGGGCCAACGCGCGCGCGCTGCGCATATGCGGTTCGGCCTGTCGGGCCGCGCATGCACCACGCATGCGTGGCGCAGGTCGGGGTCGCACTACGCATGGTTGGCGCAGGTGGGGTCTCGGCCTGAAAAAGGTTGAGAACCGCTGCTTTAAAGGCATGTTTGCTTAATGAAGAAGAAAAGCAACATTTTAGGAAAAGCCATGAGGAGGTGAAATTCCTGAGGAGGGGGTCCAGACTGCAAGTCTCCAGAGAAGAAACAAGGAGCAGATGGGACCAAGTTGCATCAAAAGAGAGATTTTGCAAGCAGAGAGCTCAGCAAGAAAAGAATTGCTACATTTGTGGAACAAACACACATCTGAAAAGGAACTGTTTGCAGAGGAACAATTTGCAGCGAAGGACATTTGTGCAAGCAAAAAAGACTGGTTTGCAAAAGGAACATTTTGGTGTTGCAAAAGTTTGCTATAGCAACAACAGAGGCAAGTGGCTAATAGATAGTGGGGCGAGTCAAACAATTGTTAATGACTCTGAATTATTTTGCAGGTTTGTTCCAGTAGCACAAGAAGCTGTGGCTTTGGCAAATGGCCAGAAAGCAAAAGTCATCGGAAGAGGCGATGTAAAAATTCCATATTTGGAATCAAAGTTTACCAATGTGCTTTGTGTACCTGAGATGGAACATAATTTGTTAAGTGTGTCTAATTTAGACAAACAAGGTTATGAGACCATTTTTGTAAATGGGAAGTGTCTCATCAAAAGGAATGGGAATATTTGTGCAGATGGCATAAAGGAAGATAATCTATATGTATTGCAGGGACAAAGGGTTCAATGTTCCCATATATTTAAGAATGTTGCAGAGCACGATTCGTGCTTTCATCTTCTACATAGAAGACTTGGCCATGCAAGCTTTAAAGTTTTGCAGCAAATGCAAGAGTTTGCAGAAGGGCTAAATTTGAAGGGATGCAAAACATATTTGGACTGTGCCGTATGCAAAGCATCGAAGTCAAAGGCATTCCCAGTTAGTAAATATAGCACAAGACAAACAAAAAGAGCTCTAAAGCTGGTCCATGCAAATCTGGTGGGACCTATGCAAGCCAGTTTGGGAGGAGCAAAATATGCACTGGTAATTGTTGATGATTATAGCAGATATGCATTTTGTTACTTGCTTAGAGGTAAGACAGAGGTGCTTCAACAATTCAAACAGTGGGTAAGTTTTGTAGAGAGAAGGTACAGACAACAAGTGTGTCAGTTGCAAACTGACAGAGGTACTCAATTTATGTCAACTAAATTCCAACAATGGTTGGGGCAGTTGGGGATAAGACACAGATGTACAAATCCTTACACAGCAGCAGAGAACGGTGTAGCTGAAAGAAGGAATGGTGTTTTGCAAACAATGAAAGATTAATTATTAGAGGATTCTGGTATGAGCAGGTCATATTGGGGAGAAGCCATATTGACTGCCAATTATATAGTTAACAGGCTGTGGAGTTCCTCCATTAATAATACTCCATATGCCATTCTATATGGGAGAAAGCCATCACTGGAACATTTGAGAATTTTTGGAAGTACTGCATGGGTACATATTCCAAAGGCAATCAGAAGAAACGGACAGCAAAAGGCAAGAAAGCTCACGTTTGTGGGCTATGAGCCAGGATTAAAAGGATATCGCTTTAATGATGGAAGTAAAAGAATTGTAATTTCAAGGTCTGCTAATTTTGAAGAACAAAATTGGGACAGAATTAATGCAAATTCTGGGTATGTCTCACTTAATAACGGTGATCTATTTAACAACAATAACTCATCTAATGATGAAAAAATGATTATTGAAGATGTCAATGTTCAGGGAGGAGAGGCTGAACAAGACATGAAACCAGAAAGACTTGAGACACAGGACCAGTTATTACCATGTAGGTCAGAGCGATGTAACAAAGGAATTCCACCTGACAGGTATTCTGCCAGCAATGTAAAGGTTTGCAATGTGTGGTATGAGCCAAGAAGTTATAAAGAGGTGTTGGCATTACCAAAAGCTGAACAAGAAAGATGGAAGGAGACCATGGATAAAGAGATGAAATCCATGGGAGACCATGAAGTATTTAAATCAGTGACTTTACCACAGGGAACCAAAGCTGTGGGTTGTAAGTGGGTATATAAGAAAAAGGTATTGCCAAATAATGATGTACAGTATAAGGCCAGGTTAGTGGCACAAGGTTTTTCACAATTAAAGAATGTGCACTACAATGAAGTATTTGCGCCAACCGTGAAAAGTGAGAGTATAAGATTAGCACTGGCGTTGGCAGCGGCATGTAAGCATATAATCTGGCACTTTGGTATCACAACTGCATTCCTCAGTGCTGAGTTAGAGGAAGAAATTTATTTATTTTTTTTTTAAATTTTTTTTATTGATTTTTAAAATGTATTTTAACAGAAAAAAAAGTTAATCATATCAACTCTTAATATACAAATAAACAATCAACAACAAAACATAAATACAATTTCCAATACTTCTAATAATAATAACTCAAGTAAAAATAAACATCTCAAACAATTAACCATCATCCTTCTCTAACTCAATCATATTCTTCCCCCATCTTATCAAGTTCCACTTAAATCAACCTTCAATCCACCAAAGGCCACCCAAACAACCCATTAGTAACAATAATTAATTATTCTTCCACCAACCCCAGATACAATTAAAAAAACATCATATCTAAAATTATACGGCTTCCCAGAGTGATTACAGGGTATAACAAAAGAGAGCCCCACTACATCAAACAAAATTATTATATAATCTTAACAAGAATTTTAAACTATATAATATGTGCCTTCTCTAAATCAAATCCATCTCGAAACATAATAATAATAATAATAATAATAATAATAATAATAATAATAATAATATTCTTAATCAATTTAATTTGTCATAATATATCTTAATATATCTTCATATAAACATCCTCTTCTAAACCTTACTTATAATATAAACAATCAACTCATCTTGTTAAGAATAATATTTATCATTAACATCTAAACCGTCAATCTAAGTCAAATCTACTAAATTTAATTTGTAGTAATATATCTTAAAATATCATGTAAACATCCTATCTTACAACTTACTTATAACCTTAATCTTTAAATCAACCCATAATCTTAGATTAACCATAATTCTCTCATTTAATTATAAATTTCTTTTAATCAATCAACTTCTGGACTCTCTCACCTGAAAAATAAACCTCCATAATAAAAACAAACTATTTATAGCATTTCTAACTTATATTGCAATCTAATGTCAAACCTAGATCACCAAAACAAATACATCCTTCATCTATTTAATTATATCAACCTTTAGTCATCTTACTCATAATCTTAGTCCTTAATTCAATCCATAATTTTAAATTACCCATAATTCCTTACATACAATTTTAAATTTCATTACTTCAAGCGAATTCTAGGTTTTTTTTAACCAAATAAAACGCCATAACAAGGCCACCCTTCCAAATATTAAGTCTCTCTTCTGTATTTCTTCAGCCCCGTAAATAAATTGCTTCTTAAATTGAGTCTTCCTTTCTTGAATCAAATCCTCTTGCTTTCCATAGATAAACTGATCATCAAACAAGATCCATTTCGCTTTATAGTCTAATTGCTTCATAAAGTAAAACAATGTCTCTCTTTTGTCAATTAAGTCCTCTTCTTGCTGCCCAGCTAGACAGAATTCCCCTTCTTGAAACAAAACCTCTTGCTCTCCATAAACAAACTTTTCATCTAACAAAATCCAGTTATAGTCTTCATTCTCAAAACCCTCCTCTTCTCTTCCCTGTTGATCTAGTAATTTCTCTTGTGTTATGTAGTAATCAGCAGAGAATTGTAAATCAGTTTCATTTGAGGAAAAGATTTCAATTAATTGATCTAACTCTTCTCCATGTACAGATTGTGGAATAAATTGTTCAGCAGTCGGTTGTACATCAACTTCATTTGGAGGAAAGAATTTAGCTAATTTAAAAAATACTTCTGTAAAAGCCTCTTTCAAAAATGCTTTAAACTCTTTAACCTCTTGCGCAAAAATCTTCTGTGTATCAGACCTTTTTTCATAAAGTTCATCAGTACAATCCAACTTAGGTTTAGCATTTGGCTGTAAATTCCACTCCATTTTAAATTTTCAAATCACAGCCGTCTCTCTAGCTGCGCTTGAGAAAACAAGAAGAGAGAAAAAAGTAACAAATTCCACTTTCACTTTCCAGCACTTTCCCTATCAGTGAAAACAGTGAAAGCTAAACGCCATTTTGAAACATTGTTGATTGTAGACGTTAGAAATGTATAACCAAAAAAGAAAACAATAAAAATACTTGCAAACCATTTAAAACTCCTGTAGTCATTCAGCCTGCTTACAGTCTCTCCAGTGTTAAATTTTAAGAAAGCAGAGGTGGTCGCGGCGTCTTTCTCTGCCCGAAGACAGAAGCGTCTCTGGATAGGAGCGTCCTCCGGAGCTATAGGGAGCTCACTCTTAATCCCTGAAAACTTATTTTCCAGGGATTTAAGAAGGCTCAACCTTGCTCCCGATGCTCTTCACCTCTCCTTCGCCCGGAGAGGGGATTTTCCACCGCGAAAAAACAGCTGATGTGCGCTGTTTTTCGCGGCTTTACAAATCCAGATGACGGAGTCTCACAAAGGAGACCCTGGCGGCGCCGGCGGCGCCACCGGAAGCCCAGGAAGAAATTTATATGATCCAAGCACCAGGATATGAAATTGGAAAACCTAACATGGTGTATAAATTAAACAAGGCTATTTATGGGCTGAACCAGTCAGCCAGAAACTGGAATATCTGTTTAGATACTGCTTTAAAGGGTCTTGGATTTAAGAGTTGCAAAGCTGATAATTGCAAAGTTGCAAAGCTGGGGGTAACCAGGAGTAGCAGCAGCAGAGTAGCAGCAGCAGGAGTAGCAACAGCCAGGACATTTTTGAACCAGGAGTCTCAAGTTACAACACTCCAGCTGAACTGGCTGGAATGACGCCGTGGATTATCTTTCTTGCTAGAGAGTAAAGGAAACGAAGGAAGCGAAGGAGACGAAGGAGACGAAGGAAACGCAGGCAGAGACGAGGCTGTAGGGCCGGACTGCGTGTAAGGTTGGGAAGAAATCCTTACAAGCCTACATTGCCGGGTCTTCTTGTTTCTAATGCTAGATCTCTTCCTAATAAGATTGTGGAGTTGGGACTTGTTATCTTCTTGCAGAAAAATATTCGGGACTGCTGTGTCATGGTCTTTACAGAGATGTGGCTTGACCCTACTACTACTCCAGGAGAGGCTACTGAATTATCAGGATGCTCAGTGTATTGAGCAGATAGAACTATGGTCTCTGGGAAAAACAGGAGGAGGGGGACCTTGTGTTTACATAAATAATAACTGGAGCACAAATGTTAAAATAATTGACACTCACTGTTCTCCTGATTTGGAATTTTTTGCAGTGAAGTGCGGCCCCTTTTATCTGCCTCGTGAGTTTAATATTGTGATAATAACTGTAGTATATACACCCTCTGATGCTAACATAACTGTGGCCATGAATTATCTATTAACTACTATTTACAAACAGCAGCAGGCCTACTCGGGTGGAGTGTTGGTGGTTGTAGGTGATTTCAATCAAGCCAACTTTGGGACGTTGGGTTCAACAGCTACTGTTTTTACAACTACTCCTTCTGTGGGTTTTGGCTCTGGACTTTTTAGCTCAAAGCCTACCACAGGTTCTATCCTAGGAGGGACTAATACAGGAACAGCTACAACTATTGCGGCAGGATTAACAGCTACAGCTACAGCTACTGTTTTTACAACTACTGCTTTTACAACTACTCCTACCGAAAGCTTTGGTTTTGGACCTTTTAGCTCAAAGCCTACTACTCGTTCTATCTTAGGAGGGACTACTTCTGCTTCTACAATTACTCCTGCTTTTATAACTACTCCTGCTTTTACAACTTTTACAACTAAATTTTAAATATTTAAATTTGTTTAATATCATTTTAATTGATTGTTAGATGCTATGAATGATATGGGGGGGACTGATTGTTAGTGGAATGAATCGGGTTGAATGGATGGTTTATTGTTTTTAATGTGTTTAGTTTAAAGAGTGGGAGGGATAAATTGATGCTATGGATGAAGTTGTGGTTGAGTGGAATGAATGCGATGAACTGGCTAGCCTGCCTGGCGCGGCAGAGGCGGAGGGGAGGGGGGACGCTGGCTCTGGGGTGATAGAGGGCCAAAGTATACCGGTCTTGCTGGGGAGAGGCAGATATGGCGGGAGCCATAGGGTAGGCCATTCCCGGGGAACAAGAGCTCACAGTCTAAAAGCGATCACTTGCTCCGACCCTGTTAGTTCAACCCGAAGTACTGGTAATGGGCGAAATCCGGACCCTGGGCTCAGGCTGTTGCTGCTCAATGCCAGGTCGGTTGTAAATAAAGCTCCCCTCATCCATGTGTGACCGAGACCTGGCTGGGCCCGGAGGGAGGAGTTCCTCTCTCTGAGATGTGTCCAGCCGGGTTTCAGGTATGGCACCAGCCACGACCCCAGGGAAGGGGGGGAGGAGTGGCTATTATAGCCAAGAAGACTTTTAGCCTACGCAGGCTCGCTGTTTCTGAGATTGCGGGTTGTGAGCTGCTCATTGTGAAGTTGGACCTAGGGGTTCAGGTGGGCTTGTTGCTCGCGTACCTGCCTCCCAGCTGCATGTCAACAGCCCTGCCTGCGCTACTTGATGGGGTTGCTGGGCTGGCGGTTGAGTTCCCCAGGCTTATTGTCTTGGGGGACTTAAATCTTCCGTCGCTCAGCGAATCCTCTGGGTTGACGCAGAAGTTCATGGCCACCATGGCAACCATGAACCTGACTCAAGTAGTTCAGGGACCGACTCACGAGAGGGGACACACTCCCGACATGGTATTCCTCTCAGAACAGTTGAGCAATGATCTGAATTTAAGGGGCTTAGATATCTTGCCTATGTCATGGTCAGACCATTTTCTGTTACGGCTTGTTTTCAAGGCTCCAATCCTCCCCTGCAGGGAGGCGGAACCAATTAGGTGGTTCCGCCCCAGACGTCTGATGGACCCAGAGAGCTTTCAGAGGACGCTTGGGGAAATACCGGATTCTCCCATTCTCGGATCGGCAGAGTCCCTGGTTACGGCCTGGAATATGGCTGCGAAGGGGTCTCTTGACCGGATCGCGCCGCTGCGACCTCTCTGTGGTAGCAGACCCAGGAGATCTCCTTGGTTTACTGAGGAACTCAGGGGGATGAAGCGCCAGAAGAGACGTCTAGAGAAGCGACGGAGGAAAAGTAAATCTGTATCTGACCGAACACTATTAAGATCTTATATTAAGACTTATCAGGTGGCGCTCAAGGTGGCAAGATGCGCGTATCATTCTGCCTTGATCGCATCTGCGGAATCCCGCCCAGCTGCCCTGTTTAGGGTGACTCACTCCCTCCTTAATCAGGTGGGGGGATGATGCACCCTTGCAGGGTAGTGCTGAGGATTTTAATAAGTTTTTCGCGGATAAAATCACCCAGATTCGGATGGACCTTGACTCCAATTGGAATGCAGTGTCAGCTGTCATAACTTGTGTGTTCGCGAGTGTGTTCGTGGCGTCCCGGCAACCATGATTAATGACAGAGACCTGCTTGTCTCTCTGGGATGGAAGCCTCGGCCGAAGCCCGGCCTCAACTTTTATTGCACATCAAAGGTTCCTCCCCACAAATTGTCACCCTACTGATTTACAGCCAATTACATTACACAGATAGTTAAAACATACACTTTGAAAGCATGACGTCTTTTTCAAGAAACGAAACTTTCCCTGCTTTCTCCTCCACCCCCTTAGTACAGCTATCAGCTGACAGCCTGTAAGGGAGGGAGAGAGAAGCCCATCCAGGCAGAGAAGGATTTCTTAAAGGAGAAATGGACATTTATCACAACATCTCATCCTTTTTTGTTTTTGTTTAGAAGCAAAGGCTTTCAGTCCATGTATTCGATTTCATCCAACTGAGGTGGCTGTTTATCCATTGGCATCCGCTCGAATCCTTGTTGACTAATGTTCACTTGTTGAGACAATTTTTTTCCTTTGGTATAAAAGATTTCATCATAGTAAAAATATCAGGCAAACATTGTATATAAAAACATCCACAATGGAATAATATAACAATACAAAATAATACTTATCAAATTTTTTAACCATTGAAAATTTTTGGTAACCAAAACCAGAATGCATTCCAAATATCCCTAATGCTTATGATCTCCAGATATTGGTGGAGGGATTTGTCCTTGTTCTTCATTAAGCATTTCAACGGCCATCACTGTCATTGGCTGCAGTCCAATTCCGTGCGCCATTAAAATAGCTACAAACCCAATACACTTGCATTGTACTCTCCATCCTCACATTTTGCATACACTTTGTTATTACTTTGATCACAATGATCAGGCATATTAAAGGTGATATTACAAGAGAGATATATACTTAAAAGAATAATTCCCTTAGAAAAATTAAAACACACTAATGCAAAATCTACATAATAAAACCTAAGTGGCAGCGTATAATGTACTGCCTCATTAATATGTACAAAACTTTCGCTGGCTCCAGTGTTGTTCAAAGGAAGTCCAACTAAAGAAAAAGTCCTTGACTGGCATCCGATGGTGACATCATACAGATCCAGCAGTCAGTATGGTTTGTTAAGGCACTAACTTTTTATTGTCCTTCCAAAATTCATTGTCCATCCACTTTGGGCTCACCAGAGTCTTTGCAATCTTTTGGCTGTACACTGTAAGGGTGAATATTGCGGCCAGGAACCCATATCGTATTGCCTTCATGTTGCACCGCAGCATATCCACGACCCCAGGTAGTCCGGGGGTATTTTTCCCCATTTTTTTTGTTTTTAATTTGTCAAGCATGTGCTTAAAAGTGGAGTTGGCCCGTTCCACTACTTTTTGCCCCTGTGAATCGTAAGGAATGCCAAATTTATGAATAATGTCCCACCGATTGCAGAACTGAGCAAAGCCATGACTACAATATGTGGATCCATTATCAGTTTTTAATTCTTTAGGAGTACCCAGAGTGCTAAAAGTTCGAATACAATGATTGATGACATGTTTAGTTGCCTCTCCATGCTGTGGAGTAGCAAGGATGAACCCAGAATATGTATCAATAGTCACATGTATATATTTCCATGGACTAAAAGATGCATATTGAGTAACGTCCATTTGCCAAATTTGACATGCCTCAAGTCCATGGGGATTCACACCCATTGGAATAGACAGTCCTTGTTGTGAGCAACTGGGGCACTGTTGAATGATAGCTGTTGCCTCCCCGGGGGTTATGCCAAATTGTTTAGCCAAAGCCTTGGCGTTTTGATGAAAAGAGCTATGACTATCCCAGGGAGTAAGTTGTTGCATAGTCATAACTTGCGTGTTGCCATATCCATCTGGGAATTCCCTTCACTGAGAATTCCTGGAAAATTTTGATGACTCCGGATATGTGCAATAAAATAAGGACAATATCTTGTCTCAATAGATTTTTGCAATGTCAAAAATAGTGTCAACAAAGTCTCATCCAAACTAGGAGAGATATAAGCAAAAGGTAAATTTTTATGGCCAAAAATCATGGATCTGCTGGAGAATGACAAAAAAACTGACCAGGCCAATCACCAATCAATAATTGCAAAACCAAATTATTTTGAATCAAAGTTTCCCACAATTTTAAGGAAAATGGGATAAAAATAATTGCAAATTCAATTCCAAAAATCTGGCGCCATCGTGTGGCCACGATGTGTAATTTCAGCCAAAGTCATAGCTGGAGTGAAAACAATTTTCTGAAGGTTCATTAGATTGAGTAATTGCCACTGTGGGTGGTCGATCAAAAATCACATTCAAATGCACAGGGTGATTGTCAACACACCGATCAGTCCACTGGTTGTTGAGGGCTGTTTGGACTTTCTCAACGACCAATAGCTGGTCGGAGGTCAATGTCACAACGTCTGTGGGATTTTTGAGGCCTTTTAATGCCATGAATAAGGGAGAAAGAGTCAAGGTAGAAAGACCTATATATGGCCTTAACCAATTAATATTACCTAAATATTGTTGTAGTTGAACCAATGTAGGTGCAAGTGTCTTTTGACCAGTGCCAATTAAGGGTTGCAAAACTCTTTTGCAGTCTGCATTAGCATTTTCAACAGCCAATTTCATCAAAATATCTTTTGTAGCTAATTCATTAGCAATTTCTTTATCAATACTGTCTTTTAGTCTATTTATAAATTCATCATAGGGCTCAGTAGTTCCCTGTTTAATTTGAGTAAAACTTTTGCCAAATTTTCCACTTTTATCTACTACCTTTAAAGCAGCAAAAAAAGCCTGTAAAATTACACCATGTATAGCTGCATCTGGAATAGCATCTCGCTGTTGTTTAACAGCAGTGAACTGTCCAGAGCCATAAATTTGGTCTGGCACTAATTGAGCAGTGCCTCTCTGAATAGCTTGAATACGATACTGAGAGTCCCAAACTGCATACTGCGCAGGTGTTAAAATCATTTGCATTAATGCCTTCCAATCTGCTGGAATCATTTTGTGAGCAAATCCATTATCAATTTCTGCATCTATGCCCACAGTTACAGGGTATAAACTTGTCATTTCCTCAGTGTTCAATTCACCTGTTTCATAATCATTCTGTAACGTTTCCTGAATAAAATTACTTGTTTTGGTCAGAGCTGGAGGATCACACAATTCAACATTGCTAGGAAAAACCTTGCTGTGAGTTTTAATTGTTACTGGAGTTTCACTGACAGGGGGAAGAAGTTGAACTTCATTATAATTCAATGGATTCAGTAATATTTTTAGTAGGAGCTGCTCCTGTGTCTCCAAAGCTTTTAACACTACTCTGCAAGATGTTAAAATAGAAGCAGGGGCCCTAGAATTTTTGTAACAACTCCTCCACTCTCCTCCAAGTTTCAACTTTAAGGCAGCCTGCCTCTGGGTAGAAAGGAATGTGTTTCCAAATAAATTCAAGGAGAGATCTTAAATCTCCTTCTGTCAGCTTCTGAGCTGTAAAACGAACATAATTCTTCCTGGTTATCTCTGTGAGCTTAGTCTTGCCTTTTTGAGAGATATCCCCACATACTTACGAGGGATCAGTCCTCGTCCAGCGATGAACTGATGAAGCGCGCTTTGCCACGTCCGGGCGGTAAGTATGAGGGTCCAGGGACGTATAACCTCTCAAGGTTATCACGTCGGGGTCACCACCTGTCATAACTTGTGTGTTCGCGAGTGTGTTCGTGGCGTCCCGGCAACCATGATTAATGACAGAGACCTGCTTGTCTCTCTGGGATGGAAGCCTCGGCCGAAGCCCGGCCTCAACTTTTATTGCACATCAAAGGTTCCTCCCCACAAATTGTCACCCTACTGATTTACAGCCAATTACATTACACAGATAGTTAAAACATACACTTTGAAAGCATGACGTCTTTTTCAAGAAACGAAACTTTCCCTGCTTTCTCCTCCACCCCCTTAGTACAGCTATCAGCTGACAGCCTGTAAGGGAGGGAGAGAGAAGCCCATCCAGGCAGAGAAGGATTTCTTAAAGGAGAAATGGACATTTATCACAACAGTCGGCTGACAATGAGTCAGTCGAGATGACAGGGTCTTGTCTTGATCCTGTTGTGTGGACGGAGTTTGACCCTGTAGCACCCGATGAAGTGGACAAGGCCATTGAAGCGGTGAGTTCCGCCACCTGTTTATTGGACCCGTGCCCCTCCTGGCTGGTTTCGGTCAGCAGGGAGGTGACGCGGGGCTGGGTTCAGGAGATTGTTAACGCCTCTTTGAGGGAGGGGTCCTTTCCGGCTCCCTGCAAGGAGGCAATTGTGCGCCCCCTCCTCAAGAAGCCTTCCCTGGACCCAGCTGTATTAAACAACTACCGTCCTGTCTCCAATCTTCCCTTTATAGGGAAGGTTGTTGAGAAGGTGGTGTCACTCCAGCTCCAACGGTCCTTGGATGAGGCCGATTATCTGGGCCCTCAACAGTCAGGATTCAGGCTCGGCTACTCCACGGAAACTGCTTTGGTCGCGCTGACGGATGATCTCTGGCGGGCCCGGGATAGGGGATTTTCCACTATCCTGGTGCTACTTGACCTCTCAGCGGCTTTCGATACCATTGACCATGGTATCCTTCTGCACCGACTGGAGGGGTTGGGGGTTGGGGGCACTGTTTTGCAGTGGTTCACCTCCTACCTCACTGGTCGGTCGCAGTCGGTGTTGGCGGGGGGTCAGAGGTCAACCCCTAGGTTCCTCCCTTGTGGGGTCCCTCAGGGATCAGTCCTCTCCCCTCTGCTGTTTAATATCTACATGAAACCGCTGGGTGAGATCATCCGACAACACGGGGTGAGATATCATCAGTATGCTGATGATACCCAGCTTTACATCTCCACCCCGTGTCATTTCAGTGAAGCAGCGGAAGTGATGTGCCGATGTCTGGGGACTGTTAGGGTTTGGATGGGTGCCAACAGGCTCAAACTCAACCCCGACAAAATGGAGTGGCTATGGGTTCCGCCTCCCAAAGATAACTCAATCTATCTGTCCATCAGCCTGGGGGGAGAGCTTTTGACCCCCTCAGAGAAGGTCCGCAACTTGGGTGTCCTCCTCGATCCACAGCTAAATCTGGAACATCATTTCCCGGCTGTGGCGAGGAGGACATTTGCCCAGGTCCGCCTGGTGCACCAGTTGCGGCCCTATTTGGACCGGGAGTCTCTTCTCACAGTCACTCATGCCCTTATCACCTCGAGGCTCGACTACTGCAATGCTCTCTACATGGGGCTACCTTTGAAAAATGTTCGGAGACTTCAGATAATGCAGAATGCAGCTGCGCGAGCAGTGTTGGGCCTGCCCAGAAATGCCCACATTTCGGCATCACTCCGCGAGCTGCATTGGCTGCCTATTGGTCTCCAAACGCAATTCAAAGTGTTGGTTATGACCTATAAAGCCCTACATGGCATCGGACCAGGTTACTTACGGGACCGTCTGCTACCTCATGAAACCTAGCGACCGGTTAGGGCCCACAGAGTCGGCCTTCTCCAGGTCCCGTCAGCCAGACAGTGTCGCCTGGCAGGGCCTAGGGGAAGAGCCTTCTCTGTTGTGGCCCCCGGCCTTCTGGAATCACCTCCCCCCAGAGATCTGTATCGCCCCCACCCTCTCCGCCTTTCATAAACTCCTTAAGACACATCTTTGCCGACAGGCCTGGGGCGGTTGACATCTTGCCCCTAGCCAGTGTATGTTTGTATGTACGTTTGTTGAATGAATGGTTTCTTAAATTTAGTGGTTTTCTTTTTATATATGTTTTTTTTATATATTTATTATGTAGTATTTTAATATTGGATTTCTATTTATGCTGTGAGCCGCCCTGAGTTCTCGGAATAGGGCGGCATAGAAATTTAATAAATAATAATACTAATAAATACTAATAAATAATAATAATAATAATAATAATAATAATAATAATAATAATAATAATAATAATAATAATAATTGTATATATACTGTGAGGCACCGCACTGTGCCTCAACCCGTGGAGGGTCGATCACGATAGCCAAATACAGGAACATATGCGGGCACGCAGATTTCCTTGGGGTGAGTCGACCCAGACAAAAGGCTGCCTCCCCCTTTTATTACTTTCCCTTGTGGGTGGTTACACAAAGCATCGAATACACAAGTAGCCAATAGCATAGTTACACTTGTAGCCAGTAGTTTCAAACCGTGCCACAACTTTCCTCCACCTATCAACCCCTCCTTCTCCCTCTTATCTTGTCACCTCCCCTTTTCCTCGAAACTCCATTATCCTTTGTTTCACAAGACTGGTTCCTCTGACTCCTCATGGCAGTTTCCCTTTTCCACCTACGCTCCGTTCAGCTCGCACACAATCCTAGGGCGTAAGCCATCATATCAACATCTCCTCCTTTTTTCTTTTAAAAGGAGTCCAAGTCTCTGTCATCCGAGAAAGCGGGACATGGTTTTGTCTTCTGGCATTGTATTTGCTGTTCAGTCATCAGAGGCTGTAGTTGTTGCTTATCCAGGAGGTGGACAGAAGCGGGAGACTTACACATATTCAATAGGTGGGGAATACATTGTACGCAGCAACAGATTGTTACACAAAATATTACAAGCACTATTATAGCAATAACCAATTTTTTTTAAGCCACCCAGCATTAGGTAGCCAGGAAACAAGCTGTCCCAATCAATCAGGGCACCAGTTCCTTGTGAAAAGGGATTGTTTTGTACCATACTTTCCATATGAGCGACAGTGGCAGAAATATTGGGTGAGTTGTCAGAAATATACATACAGCAATGACTTTGAATAAGAGCACACACGCCTCCTTTTGCAGTAAGAAGAACATCCAATGCACAACGATTCTGTAGGGTAACTTCTCTTATTTGCTGCTGCTCCTTATTTAACAATTTTATTGAGCGAATAGTATCATTAAACATTGCAAGAGTCCAATTATTTAATATATGCAAATCCCTATAATTCATGGCAACACCCATTGCAGGAATTAACGCTCTAGCAGTTTGAACAGACCAACTGCCCCCCAAAGTAAGCTCATTGGAAGCTTCAACAGCGCGTCTATTGCGCAAGCGGAAAGAGGGTAGTTTATCAAGTTTATAGAAAACAGGAATAACAGCTCCATACGTACATATACCAGACCAATTCTGGGGTATTGACCGATATGCATTTTTCCCACATAAGATCCAATCATTATCAGGCATGACTACTTTGTGTTTAGAAAAGTTATACAAGGTCTCAAAAATCTCACCAAAATCAAACAAAGGAACACAACCAGCACATGCTCTCCTGATGCCATTTTTTGTCTCATTATAATATTTAGTTTTATAGTCTAGCTGCCAGGGAATAGTTATATTACAAAATTGCCAAATACCTAAAAAGGTATTATTACTGTCTGACGAAGCTGTGCGATTAATGCACACTTGAGCAGGGTGGCGCAAAGCAAGAGAGACCCGTAAGGAAGGATTCAAAGTGAAAGAGAGAGAGATATCGTTCATCCATGGGAACGTATTAAGGGGAGAATTGCGAGGCAAGGCAGACACATAAGGCACTCCATGAAGGGGAAAGGCACGCTTGCTCTGTGCTGGCATGTGCATACAAATCCAACAATTTGATGCATTCAGCAACCAAGCATAGTGAGAAACATCTTTCATATATGCATTATTATCCCAATAGCCTGGTCCCAAGTCACCCGTACGGGTAACCAGGGACCGACGAATTCTTGGTGAACCTGAAAAAGAGCAAGTAAAATACAGAACAGCAAAAGTTGTCATAAAAATGGTCAAGAAGGCTAAAAAACATAGATTAAAAAACATCCACGTACGAGGCACAGAAAGGGCTGGGGATTGAGGCTTTAGGGCCGCGGAACGGGGAACGGGAGGAGGGGGAAAGGGGGGCAAAACACCGAGGCATATGCAGGTGGAGGTTCAATTTCCGTCATCTTTCCATTTGTCTTCAGCCGGTAATGGAACTAGATAAGGCCTCACGTGGCGACCAGGAACCCACAAAACCTTATCGTCCAATTGAATTGCGGCGTATCCACAACCCCACGTAAGTAAAGATGCAGGGCCTTGCCAAGTCAAATCCAGCAACCGGCGATAATACACCTGCGGTTTTGGAGCAGAAGAGGGGGGGAAAGAAAAATGGCGCTCTGCAACAGACGTCTCAGGGGAGCCTGTCAAGTTAAGAAAGTTAACAGTGAACAGGGCTTTATTAAGACGGTTTTGAATCGATGGGAGGCCAGGAGGTATTTTCTCCTTTTCCAATTTTGTAAAGCATGTTTTAATGTTTGATTAGCCCTTTCCACTATAGCTTGGCCCTGAGAATTATAAGGAATGCCAAATTTATGCAAAATGGACCATTATTATTACTATTATTATTATTATTATTATTATTATTATTATTATTATTATTATAGTAGGGCTTTATAGGTCATAACCAACACTTTGAATTGCGTTTGGAGACCAATTGGCAGCCAATGCAGCTCGCGGAGTGATGCCGAAATGTGGGCATTTCTGGGCAGGCCCAACACTGCTCGCGCGGCTGCATTCTGCATTACCTGAAGTCTCCGAACGTTTTTCAAAGGTAGCCCCATGTAGAGAGCATTGCAGTAGTCAAACCTCGAGGTGATAAGGGCATGAGTGACTGTGAGAAGAGACTCCCGGTCCAAATAGGGCCGCAACTGGTGCACCAGGCGGACCTGGGCAAATGTCCCCTTCGCCACAGCCGAAAGATGATGTTCCAGATTTAGCTGTGGATCGAGGAGGACACCCAAGTTGCGGACCTTCTCCGAGGGGGTCAAAAACTCCCCCCCAGGTTAATGGATGGATGGATTGAATTATCCTTGGGAGGGAAAACCCACAGCCACTCCGTCTTGTCGGGGTTGAGTTTGAACCTGTTAGCACCCATCCAAACCCTAACAGTCCCCAGACATCGGCACATCACTTCCGCTGCTTCACTGAAGTGACATGGGGTGGAGATGTAAAGCTGGGTATCATCAGCATACTGATGATATCTCACCCTGTGTTGTCGGATGATCTCACCCAGTGGTTTCATGTAAATATTAAACATCAGAGGGGAGAGGACCGATCCCTGAGGGACCCCACAAGGGAGGAACCTAGGGGTCGACCTCTGACCCCCCGCCAACACTGACTGCGACCGACCAGTGAGGTAGGAGGTGAACCACTGCAAAACAGTGCCCCCGACCCCCAACCCCTCCAGCCGGTGCAGAAGGATACCATGGTTAATGGTATCGAAAGCCGCTAAGAGGTCAAGTAGCACCAGGATAGTGGAAAATCCCCTATCCCGGGCCCACCAGAGATCATCCGTCAGTGCGACCAAAGCAGTTTCCGTGGAGTAGCCGAGCCTGAATCCTGACTGTTGAGGGCCCAGATAATCGGCCTCATCCAAGGACCGTTGGAGCTGGAGTGACACCACCTTCTCAACAACCTTCCCTATAAAGGGAAGATTGGAGACAGGACGGTAGTTGTTTAATACAGCTGGGTCCAGGGAAGGCTTCTTGAGGAGGGGGCGCACAATTGCCTCCTTGCAGGGAGCCGGAAAGGATCTGAATCTGGGCGATTTTATCCGTGAAAAACTTATTAAAATCCTCAGCACTACCCTGCAAGGGTGCATCAACCCCCCCTGATTAAGGAGGGAGCGAGTCACCCTAAACAGGGCAGCTGGGTGGGATTCCGCAGATGCAATCAAGGCGGAATGATACGCGCATCTTGCCGCCTTGAGCGCCACCTGATAAGTCTTAATATAAGATCTTAATAGTGTTCGGTCAGATACAGATTTACTTTTCCTCCATCACTTCTCTAGACGTCTCTTCTGGCGCTTCATCCCCCTGAGTTCCTCAGTAAACCAAGGAGATCTCCTGGGTCTGCTACCACAGAGAGGTCGCAGCGGCGCGATCCGGTCAAGAGACCCCTTCGCAGCCATATTCCAGGCTGTAACCAGGGACTCTGCCGATCCGAGAATGGGAGAATCCGGTATTTCCCCAAGCGTCCTCTGAAAGCTCTCTGGGTCCATCAGACGTCTGGGGCGGAACCACTTAATTGGTTCCGCCTCCCTGCAGGGGAGGATTGGAGCCTTGAAAACAAGCCGTAACAGAAAATGGTCTGACCATGACATAGGCAAGATATCTAAGCCCCTTAAATTCAGATCATTGCTCAACTGTTCTGAGAGGAATACCATGTCGGGAGTGTGTCCCCTCTCGTGAGTCGGTCCCTGAACTACTTGAGTCAGGTTCATGGTTGCCATGGTGGCCATGATCTCCTGTGCCAACCCAGAGGATTCGCCGAGCGACGGAAGATTTAAGTCCCCCAAGACAATAAGCCTGGGGAACTCAACCGCCAGCCCAGCAACCTCCTCAAGTAGCGCAGGCAGGGCTGTTGACACGCAGCTGGGAGGCAGGTACACGAGCAACAAGCCCACCTGAACCCCTAGGTCCAACTTCACAATGAGCAGCTCACAACCCGCAATCTCAGAAACAGCGAGCCTGCATAGGCTAAAGGTCTTCTTGGCTATAATAGCCACTCCTCCCCCCCTTCCATGGGGTCGTGGCTGGTGCCATAACTGAAACCCGGCTGGGCACATCTCAAAGAGAGGAACTCCTCCCTCCGGGCCCAGCCAGGTCTCGGTCACACATGCGAGGTCGGCTTCCTCATCCAGGAGAAGATCATGGATGAGGGGAGCTTTATTTGCAACCGACCTGGCATTGAGCAGCAACAGCCTGAGCTCAGGGTCCGGATTTCGCCCATCACCAGTACTTCGGGCTGAACTCACAGGGTCGGAGCAAGGGATCGCTTTTAGACAGCGAGCTCTTGTTCCCCGGGAATGGCCTACCCTGTGGCTCCCGCCATATCTGCCTCTCCCCATGTATTACAAAATTCAGCAAAGGATGTGCTAGTATATGCTGGCCCATTATCAGTTTTCAATTCGAGCGGACGTCCCATCGAAGCAAAGGTACGAATGCAATGGTTAATGACATGCTTTACAGTTTCACCCCATTGAGGGGAGGCCATAATACATCCAGAATACGTATCTACGGTAACATGCAGAAATTTCCATGGGGCAAATGGGGTATAATGGGTAACATCCATTTGCCAAACAGAAGCCCGTGCCAATCCTCTGGGATTAACACCCATGGGGAGAGATGAGCCCTGCTTACTACAAGTAGGGCATTGTTGAATAATAGCGGAAGCTTCAGTGGAAGAAAGTGAAAATTGCTTCCTCAAGGCTTTTGCATTTTGATGAAAATAAGAATGACTGTCTCAAGGAGTAAGAGGAGAGAGGGCTAACACACTTTTACTAGCATCATCAGCTAAGGCATTGCCTTCCGATATGGGTCCCGGAAAAGGCTGATGACTTCGAATATGGGCAATAAAATAAGGATGCATACGATGTTCCACACAATGCTGCAAGGAAGAAAACAGCGACAGCAAGTGCGGCTCCACTGCAGGAGAAAGATAGGAGTCAAAAATATTCGTGACAATTTGAGTAACATAGAGAGAGTCAGAAATGAGATTAAAAGGGACATCCTGTAATTTGGTGAATGCTAAGATGACAGCAGCAAGTTCAGAACGTTGTGCAGAGGTTTGAGGAGAAGTGTGATAAACAACCCATTCTCCATTAATTTGATAAGCACAAGAACCATGATTTTTGGAGCCATCAGTAAAAACTGTAGTGGTGCCCTGTAGAGGGTGAGTAGATTGCATTTGATTCCAATGGACCGGGATGGTTTGTAATAAAACAAATCGATAGTCAGGAGGACAATGACAAGAAATAGCACCAGGCCAATCAATCAAAGCCATCTGCAAGTCATGGGATAGTTGGAACAAGTTTTCCCAAACTTGCAAGGGCACAGGGACATACAATATGGATGGTTCTGCGCCCATCAACGACTTTGCACGTTTGCGACCTTTATGAATTAAAAGAGACCACAAAAAATATCTACTACTAAGAGTTGCACGAGGGGTATGTGGTAAATGAAGCCATTCAACAATTAGTAATTTATTATCTGTTGTCTGCGCTAACGCAGCAGTAGGAAGAGAAGGAGTATTTAAAAGAATCATCGAAAGGGGAAGATCAGACACACATCTATCGACCCAGGTGAGAGATAACACGTGATTCACAAGAGAAAGAACTGATTGCTGCTTGGGTGTCAAAGAAATAGGATCCGAAGCGGTTTTTCCTCCTGCTAGGGCAGAAAAAAGTGGGGCAAGTTGTTGGGTGGTTAAACCCATATAAGGGTGTGCCCAATTAATAGTTCCAAGATATTGTTGAAGCTGCACAAGAGTGGTTGTTGCTGGGAGAACTAATTGTGGCAATATCGGAACAGCCCTAGCGGCCATAATTTTAAAACCCGTATGAGAATAGGGTAGCACCTTTTGGATTTTTTCCGGAGCTACAGATAGTCCATATGAAGCCAAATGAGCAATAAGACAGTCTAAAACTCGTTGTACGTGAGAATGAGGTAGAGAAGAAGAAAGTAAAATATCATCCATGTAATGTAAACAAAGAAAATCGGGGTATTGAATGCGAAAAGGAGTCAAGACACAATGAATATAATGCTGACACATAGTTGGACTATTCAACATCCCCTGAGGGAGAATTGTCCATTGATAACGAGAAGCAGGAGAGTGAGAATTCAAAACAGGGATAGTAAATGCAAACAATTTACGATCCTTTTGTACTAAAGGAATGGAAAAAAAGGCATCTTGCAAATCTACAACAAATAAGGTGTGATCTGTTGGAATAAGATTTGGGTTAGGTAGACCACATTGCAAAGGACCCATTGGTTCAATAATAGCATTCACAGCCCTCAAATCTTGTAATAATCTCCATTTACCAGATTTTTTTTCTTAATCACAAACACAGGGGTATTATACGCACTAGTAGAAGATTCTATGCGGCCTTTGAGGAGTAAATCCTGCACTAATTGTTGTAAAGCAACAAGCTTTTCATTTGAAAGAGGCCATTGATCTATCCAAACAGGGGTAGAATTTGTGAGAGAAAGCGAAAGCGTGGGAATAGACACAACTAAAAGGATAGAACAGCCTGAAGTTGAGATAACAAATCACGGCCCCACAAATTAGTATGAAGAGGAAGGACAACTGGACGTATACGTGCCGTAACAGATGACTCAGAAGTGGAGGCAAGCAACCATGCAGAACTTCGTTTAGCACATTGAATGCCACCAACTCCCCTAACGGCTGGAGAGGAGGAAAGTGGCCATTGTGAGGGCCATTCAGACTCTTTGATAACCGAAATGTCTGCTCCCATATCTAAAAGACCAGAAAAAGAGACACAATCAAGGAAAATAGTAAGCATAGGTTTAGACGAAGAAACATGAGTAGTGAAAAACATGTCAGGAGAGGCAGAAACATAATCTGAAGAAAAATTGTGAGAAACAGTGAAAAGAGAAGTCACGTCCTCTCCCACTTTTATTGTTAAGCTATGGTCCAGAACACAAACCAGAGCAAGAGAAGAGAGGTCTTGTGATGCAACAAGAGAAGGAGAAGCAAGTACGCCTCGAGAAATAAGATCCCGATGAGGAAATAAAAGTAACGGAAGAGTAGAAGAAACTGAACAACAAGAGAAATCAAGGGGTAAAAAATAAGTGAGACCAGGAATCTCTAAGAAAACATCCTGAGCAGCTCGCACCGCAGTAACAGCAGAAAAGGGAGTTGATGGTGAAAGGGGTGTGACCTTACAAAAGGGGCTGGTCACTTGCCCCCCCTTTAGTTTCCCGAAGGGGTGACAGGGGCTGGTTTAGGGGGCACAGGATTAGATCGACACTCACGCGCCCAATGGAATCCTTTCCCACATCGCAGACAGACCGTTTTTGGACGAGTTGGGGCGGGATTAGTGGTCCTTGTATGAGAATGAGGAGCACGACATTGAGCGCGAAAGTGGCCAGGCTTACCGCAATTAAAACAATTGCCATTACGAGGAGTCTGGGATGCCACCAGAGCGGTGGCTAATTGTTGCATTTGAAAGGTAGTAGTTCCAACAATGCGACAAGCCTGCAAGTAATCTGCCAAATCTGCCTCGGGGCGAGTACGCACAGAGGCCAAAGCCTGCTTGCAATCCACATTAGCATTTTCAAAGGCTAACTTCAACAAAACCTCTTTTCGTGCAACTGGATTAGTAATTTCCTTAAACAAGGCAGATTGCAGCTTTTCAATTAAAGAATCATAGGATTCTGAAGGGCCTTGACGAATAGCCACAAAAGAAGAGCGAGAAGAAGTGGAAGGGTCATCCAATTTAGTGAAGGCAGACAACGCACATTCACTGGATGCTGTTAACACAGGAAGTGGGAGGGCAATTTGCGCTGTTGTTGTAGAAAGGTTTCCCTGGCCAATTAAGTGATCTAAGGTGGCAGCCAAGGCAGCCGGCAAAAGAGGCAATTTAAGAACAGCTGCTCGACGAAATTCAGCCTCCCAAACAACAAATTGAGTAGTACTCAATATGATCTTAGCGATCGTATTCCAATCACAAGGAATCATAGTATAAGTAGCGGAAAGGGAGGCAAGAAGTTCCTGGACATATGGACTACTAAGACCATAAGTAGAAACGGCAGACTTAAGATTTTTTAACAAATTAAAAGGTAAAGGAGTAAAGACAGGGTTAGCACCAGTAAGGTCAACCAGATAGGCAGAGGCAGTTATTAGGTCTTCAGCAGAAGTAAGAGCTCCCTGTATACGAGCCTGAAGAATTCCCTGATGTACAGGAGACAGGGCAGAAGGAACAGAAGAAGAGTCCTGATAATAAACAACTCGAGTATCAGAGGGGACATCGGAAGAACAAGAATTGCAGGGAGCAGAAGAAACCATAGGAGTTGCATAGGGAGGAGGTAGTGTCAGAAGAGAATGACTATGTTCCGAACCAATAGCTAGAGAAGAAGAAGCAGGCAAATCTTGAAAATGGACCCGCAAACAAGCGAGAACCGTCTTCCACATAAGGAGAATTTGGGAAGGGGCACGAGGCTCCTCATGAAGATATGAGCTAATTTTTATCCAATGAGCAATTTTTAATGACCCCTTTAAGGGATAAGAAGGACAATGAGCCCAAATAAATATTAACAATTTTTTAAACTCCTTACGTGAAGGCAATTTATGAGTCTTGTTTAATTGTTTAATTGAGGCCTTGACAATTACTCCAAGTTCCTGCAGATGTGCTATCTGCTCTTTGGAGAATTCAGCCCCCATACTCACAAGAAGACGATCCTAGGAAAAGGAGTCGCGATGCGCGAGATGAA
This sequence comes from Bothrops alternatus, assembly GCA_034064705.1. Classification (NCBI taxonomy): domain Eukaryota; kingdom Metazoa; phylum Chordata; class Lepidosauria; order Squamata; family Viperidae; genus Bothrops; species Bothrops alternatus. The sequence goes on from JARGCV010000105.1 coordinate 1,661,695, forward strand.
TATGGGGGTGTCAGGGATGTCGTAGTCATACGACACCGACCTGAATCACGTCAGGGTCACCACTTGAGGCACCGCACTGTGCCTCAACCCGTGGAGGGTCGATCACGATAGCCAAATACAGGAACATATGCGGGCACGCAGATTTCCTTGGGGTGAGTCGACCCAGACAAAAGGCTGCCTCCCCCTTTTATTACTTTCCCTTGTGGGTGGTTACACAAAGCATCGAATACACAAGTAGCCAATAGCATAGTTACACTTGTAGCCAGTAGTTTCAAACCGTGCCACAACTTTCCTCCACCTATCAACCCCTCCTTCTCCCTCTTATCTTGTCACCTCCCCTTTTCCTCGAAACTCGATTATCCTTTGTTTCACAAGACTGGTTCCTCTGACTCCTCATGGCAGTTTCACTTTTCCACCTACGCTCCATTCAGCTCACACACGATCCTAGGGCGTAAACCATCATATCAACAATACTGGACAGGTGCTCAACCCTGCTCCTGATGCTCTACACCTCTTCTTTGCCCGAAGAGGGGATTTTTCACCGCAAAAAAAACAGCTGATGTGCGCTGTTTTTTGCGGCTTTACAGACCCAGGGAACGGAGCCTCACAGAGGAGACTCTAGCGGCGCCGGCGGAGCCACCGGAAGTTTTCAGGGATCAAGAGTGATAGCTCCCTAAGCTCCTGAGAACGCTCCTGCCCAGAGACGCTTCTGTCATCAGACAGAGAAAGACGCCGCGACCGCTTCTGCTTATAAAAATAGATCACAAGAGAGACTATAAGCAGACTGAGTGAATACAGGAGTTCTTATTGGATTACAAGTATTTTTTTATTGTTTTTCTGGCTATACATTTCTAACTTCTACAATCAACATAATGCTTTCAAAATGGCGTATAGCTTTCACTGCTTTCACTGTTAAAGGAAAGTGTTTGAAAGTGAAAGTGAATTCTCCATTTTTTTTCTCTCTCCTTGTTCTCGTAAGCGAAGCTAGAGAGACGGCGGTAAGAATTGTATTAAAGCCAGAGTGATTGTTTTAAATTTAAAATGGAGTGGAATTTACATTCAAATGTTAAACTTATTTTGGATCGTATTGATGAATCTCAAGAAGAAAGGCGTGCAATAGTGAAAGAGATTAAAGCAATACTGAAAGAGACCATTACAGAAATATTAACCAGATTCTTTCTTCCAAATGAAACTGATTTACAACCGACTGCTGAATATTTTATAGTGCAACCTAAACAAGAAGAACAAGAACAAGAAGAAGACAGTACTGAGAATAAAGAGAATAAAGGGAAATGGATCTTGCTTGATAAACAGTTCATCTATGGAGTGGAGGAAGAGGATTTGTTTCAAGAAAGGAGGGGATGGTTATTCCTTTTAGATAAGCAGCAAGAAGAGGATTTAATTGAGAAAAAAGAGATATTGATTCAGTTTAAGAAGCAACTTACTTATGGGCCTGAGGATTGGGGAAAGCAAAGACAGAGATTTGAATTGTTATCTCAACAAAAGTTTATGGCTAACAGAGGACCAATGCAAAGGTTAAGACGGTTTATTTGGACTCAAATGATATTGCAAGTAAAGAAGAGAGACTTATTATTTGGAAGGGAGGCGTCGTTATGGAGGTTTACCTGGTTAAAGAAAAAACCTAGAATTCGACTGAAGGAGTGAAATTTAAAACTGTATGCAGGAATTATGGGTAATTCAAAATTATGGACTGATTTAAGGACTAAGATTATGAGTAAGATGTAAGAGAAGATGATTAATGGAAGATATAATTAAATTGATGAAGAATGTATTTGTTCTGAAATGATCTAGGTTTGACATTAGATTGATTGATTGATTGATGGGATAGATAAGCATTATGTGATTTGATAAGGTTGAAGGAATGTAAGTTAGAAATGGAATAAATAGATTGTATTTGTTATGGAGGTTTAGTTGACAGATGAGAAAGCCCTGAAGTCGATTGAAGAAGTGAAATTTAAAATTAAATGTAAGGAATTAAGGCTAATCTAAGATTATGGGCTGAATTAAAGACCAATTTTATAAGTAAGATGTAAGAGAGGATGTTTAATGGAAGATATGATATTATTTGTTTATTTTTCTAAAAAGATGAATTTTTTTTTATTTGATGTTCAATGGTTTGAAAGAGGTTGATTACTGGAAGATGTATATAAAACTTGATTGTTTGGGCGATTTTATATAACCTCTCAATGGATTGAAGTGATTTAAGGTTTGACTTAGATTGATGGTTTAGATATGTAAATGAAAATTATTATTCTTAACAAGATGATTTGTTTGTTTTGTTTAATGGATTGAAATGATTTAGAGATTGTATATAGTATATAGTTTAAAATTCTTGTTAGGATTATATAATAATTTTGTTTGATGTAGTGGGTTTTCTTTTGTTTTACCCTGTACTCACTCTGGGAAGTCGGGGGGGGAGGGTTAGGGAGGGTTTATAATTTTATATATGATGTTTTCTCAACTGTAATTGGGGTGGATGTAAGAATATGTAATTACTGTCATTAAGGGGTTGCTCGGGTGGCCTCTGGGCACCACATCTGTTGGAAAGAGGAAGGAGGAGTGAAGGCTGATGTAAGTGGAAGTTGATAAGAAGGGGGAAGAGTAGGACAGAGATAGGGAAGGAGGGAGGAAAGTAGAAAGAAAGTAGAAAGAAAGTTGGTAAGAGGGGGGATGCGTAAGGAGGGTGGAATATAGAGAAGTAGAGAAGGAGGGAGGAAAGTAGGTAGTTAGTTGGTAAGTGAGGGGGGAAGGTTAGGGTCGGGGGGGATGTGGTGGTGGGGGTACCGAGCAGTAATGTTAATTGTGTGGTATGATTATTTTCAGTTGAGTTATTAGTATTAGAAGTATTGAAAAATGTATTTATGTTTTGTTTATGGATGATTGTTTATTTTAACACTATGATTTGATTTGAGTAGTTTCTTCTTTCTGTAAAAATTAAAAAAATTAATAAAATATATTTTCAAAAAAACAACAACAATACTGGACAGTTACAAGGAGGGAATTGTCTACTGTTATCATTTGTGGATGATCTTTGCTTCATCGCAAAGGATGCATCACAAGTCAAGGAATTTGCTGATAAATTAGGAAAGAAATTCGAATTAAAGAATTTGGGAGAAATAAAAAATTATCTCGGTGTAGAGATACAGAAAAATGAAAAAGGTGGTTATATTCTCAGTCAAAGGAGAAAAATTGAGCAGTTATTGGAAAAATATAATATGAAAGATTGCAATACTGCTCCCACACCCATGAGTACGGATTTTTTTAATAGTTTAAGAGCGGACAAAGGTGAAACCTGTGATCAAGAGATATATCACTCAGCAACAGGGAGTTTGTTATATCTATCACAGTGGTCCAGACCAGACAAAGCTTGCGCAGTAAGCATTTTGAGTCGTTTTACTGCTGCACCTACAAAGTTACATTGGATGGGTGTAAAAAGAGTTCTCAGATATTTAAAGGGAACTATAAATTTGGGTCTTCAAATACAGATTACTGAGGAATTGAAATTAAAGTGTTATGTCGATAGTGACTATGCAAATGACATAAACACAAGGAAATCAAATTCTGGGATTATAATATTGTTTGGAGGGACTCTGATTGGATGGAAGTCCAGAAAACAAACAACTGTTGCTATTTCAACAGCGGAAGCAGAATTTATTGCTTTATCTGAATTGTGTTCTGAAGTAACATGGTATGTAATTTGGCAGACATGATGACTAAACCATTGGGTAGTGTTCACTATGGAGAATGTATTAAGTCAGTAGGTCTGATGTCTCTTCCTGTCATGAAGGGAGGAGTGTTGGAATATTCATGAGCAGGAAGAGTCATGTGGTAACTCAGTCAGGCAATGTGAAGAAAGTGCTACTGAGTCTGTGCAAACGGTATCGAGTTAGGAGCTGGATTTTCAGTCTCAGGTTTGTCTCTGTATCTCTCTGTAAGAAGTCTTCATTAAGCTATGTTGTTGTAAAGAAGAATGTATGGTGTTGTAAATATTTTGATATAAATATAAAGAAGTTATTTTGAATCAGCTAAATGCAGTCAACTGTGAGAGCTTTTGATTTATTTTTTCACCAATAGAGAAATTAACTAACACATGCTTATGAAGTTCAGTGTTCCAGGGTCATGTGAATACCTTTTGTAACTTTTTGACAAGCGAAGTCAATGGCTGGGGGGGGGTGACCAGCTCATCACTCAGGTTGCGGGGTGCCTGGGGGGGAATCTGTGGGTCTCTGGTGGAGGGGGTGGGACTGGGGTGGGTGCCTTCCCTCCCTCTCTCCCATTGTCCCTTCCTTTCTTCTTTCCTTCCTTCCTTCCTTCCCTCCCTGTTTGTCCCTTCCTACTTTCCATTGTCCCTCCCTCCCTCTCATTGTCCCTCCCTCCCATTGTCCTGCGCTATGCTGCCCAGACCCCAGCCTGGTTTTGGCAGGCAGTGGAGCAGTCTCACCACATGGAGCGGCCGGGGCGAAGTGAACCGGCAACATCACGGCCCTGCCTGTGCACGGGCAGAGGCAGAGAAGAGCGCATACTTGACGGTGGCCGCGTGCACGCCCCTCCTTTGCCCAGGGTTGCCACTTGACCCGCCAGGCATGTTGTGTGGCTCACAGCCATGGGGGCTTCTCCCTCCAGGAGTGGGGGAGAAAGACATTCTCCAACCGGCTCTTCCTTCCCCTTCTCTGGGCTGGGCTGCAATCTTGCCCGCTGCTTCTGCGCCTCCTCCTTCCTCCTCCCCCCCTTGCAGAAAAAATGGAGAAGGCAGGTGGTGGGGCAGGGGGTTTACCCATCCCGGATGCTCTGAGAAGGGGTTTCCCTTCCTTGCCTGCAGCCCCACCCTGGATTGCTGGCATCCTCCGCCGGAGAAATCCCTGTCTTTGCAAGAGAGGCAGAAGTGATCACCCTTTTGCAAGCAGGAAATCTTGCACGGAAATTGCAGCCGTGGATTTTCCCCACACACACACACTCTCTTTCCCTGGCTTGCCCCGCATCTGGGGTTTCCTTCCTCGTGAGGAGACCCGCAAGATTTCCTGCTTGCAAAAGGGCGATCGCTTCTGCCTCTCTTGCAAAGACAGGGATTTCTCCGGCAGAACAAAGCAGAGAGGCGAAGACCGTGTAAGTATGGTAGGAAGGCAGTTCTTTAGCTTCGGTAACCGTGCCTGAAGTCGAACAACTCCCATTTCCATTCCCAGCAGGGAAAAGCAGCCAGCTGCCTCTCTGCCTTCTCGCGAGGGGCGGGACTCTGGCCACTGTCAGTGTGGCCTGCAGGAGGCTGTGGGTATCCCCGGTGGCGCCTCTACGGGCCAGTGCTGACCTCCTTGTTCTGGGCAGCCCTCTTGCCATGATTGGAGGGAGAAGACGCTCGTGCCTGGCTGTGTGTGAGGCCTGATCTCTGACTGTAAGCACAACCAGGAAAAGAGGGGCCCATGTGTTGGGCTTGGATGCGAGAGCGCAGGGCTGTTTGGGCCACCTGCGATTCGTTAGCAACCTTGGCTGAAGGACGTGGTGTGCGAGGCGCTCAGAAGCCAGGCTCGGTGTGTGCAGCTACAGCTGAGCTGCACTCAGGAGCCGCCTGCACAGGGTACTCGGAAGCCCCGAGTGGGGCGCTCGGAAGCCCCGTGCAGGGCGCTCAGAAGGCGCTCGGAATCTGTCCCGCTCACATGTGTGTTTGGCTTCTGTGCCATGCTGCCACCACTGCTGGCACCCGCAATCTGCCCAGCCTCCCCTCCGCCTGCTTTGCGCAGCTCCTCCTGGGTCCCCCGCACCCACCATTAACCCTCCCACCACCATGCAGGGTAAGGTTGGCACCCCACCCCCGCCCAGATGCCCTCACCACCCCAAGTGTTTTTTTTACTAACCTGCTTTCAGCTGCATTCCATTTCTCCATTTGCTTCTCAGCCTTCGCCACGTGTTTGTGGGTAAAAAAGAAAAAAATTCCATGAGACTTTCTAATGTCTCGTGACATCTCGCAAGAAGTTAGAAAGTCTCATGGAACTTTTTTTTTGCCGCTTCACCTCATCCACTTTTACACTTTTTTTTACATTTTTATAGTGCTGTTCAACCTGTCCTACGTGTACCACCAGCCATGTGTTCGCATACCACTAGAGGTACGCATACCACCAGTTGAAAAGCCCTGGACTAAATCCCTGGCTCAAATGTTTGAAAAAAATAAAACAAACCTTAACCTCAGACCCAGCCTTGGGTTTGCCAGACTATCAGAAACTCTTCATACATGAAAACCAGGGGGTGGGTTCAGGAGTACTAACACAAAAATTCAATCCCACAGTATGACCAGTAGCTTATTATTCCGTCCAATTGGACATGGTAGCCCAGGGAGCTGTCCCCTGCCTGTGTGCAGTGGCTGCAACTGTAGAAATAGTCAAACAATCAAAGAATCTTGTCCTTGGCCAACTCCTAACATTAAGAGTCCCACATGCCTATTCTCCTAAAATCTCAAACCAAAGCCTTCACCCAGCAGCAACTGGCACGATGTGCCCCTGCAAAACCCAGATCTAGAACTCTTTACCAATAAATCATCCTATGTACATGAAGGAGCCCGGGTCACTGGAGCTGCAGTCTTCTCCCTCCATGAGATTGTCTGGGTTTCTCCACTATCACCCTCTCAGGGTGTCCAAGGTGCTGAATTGGTACTGTAGCACTGACTCAAGTGTGTGAAGCCGCGAGGAACCAGTCTACCAATATTTATATACGGACTCTAAGTATGTGTTTGGCATTTGGCGTGCCACGGGGGCACTTTGGAAGCAATGGGGATTCCTCACATCAGCAGGACACCCAATTGCCCATGCAGCCTTGGTTTCCAAATTACTAAAAGCCATTCAATTGCCCTCAGACATAGCTATTATACATTGCCAAGCCCACCAAAAGGATAACACCCAAGTCACTAAAGGTACAGTAACCAATATGCTGACCACACTGCCAAATGGGTGATCACACAACCTATCCCCACTCAATAAAGGTCCACACAAAAATCCCTTATCAGGATTTCTTAGAACAAGGGGAGGTGGAGTTATGGGTTGAAAACTATAAGGTGACTTTTCAGGAAGGGTTTTGGCAGGTCCCAGATGGAAGGCCCATTGCCCTCCATCACCTTTTGCAACTCATATGTCAACAACTGCATTCAAAGGGTCATTGTGGGGTTCAAGCTATAGTAGATGCCACCAGACGAGTCTGGTATGCACCTGGAGCTTACAGCGGGGCTGCGCAGTTAGCAAAGGGTTGTCAAACGTGCCAGGATAATAATGCCTCATCAAGAAACACAGTCCACGAAGGGGAGCGACCGTGGGTGCAGTGCCCTTTCGAAAAATTTCAGCTGGATTTTATTCAGCTACGGTACCTAGGGCAAATGGTTTCCAATATGCCCTAGTGCAGCAGTTCTCAACCTGTGGGTCGTGACCCCATTTGGGGTCGAACGATCATTTCACGGGGGTCGCCAACCACCGCAGTCGGGCATTTTTTTTTGGTCGGCCATTTTTTTTGGGTCGGCCATTTTTTCCCCATTGCAATGCGGGCCATCGCGCCGCGCATGTGCGATGCGGGCCCGCCATTTTTTGGGGGGGGGTCGGCCATTTTTTTTTTGGACGGCCATTTTTTTTTGGTCGGCCAATTTTCCCCCCTTTGCGATGCGGGCCGTCGCGCCGCACATGCGCGATGTGGGCCCGCCATTTTTTGGGGGGTCAGCCATTTTTTTTCCCTTTGCAATGCGGGCCATCGCGCCGCGCATGCGCAATGCGGGCCCACCATTTTTTTTATTATTTTGGTCGGCCATTTTTTTTGGTCGGCCATTTTTTCCCCTTTGCGATGCGAGTCGTCGCGCCGCGCATGCGCGATGCGGGTCCACCATTTTTTTAATTATTTTGGTCGGCCATTTTTTTTTGGGTCGGCTATTTTTTCCCCCTTTGCGATGCGGGCCATCGCGCCGCGCATGCGTGATGCACCCCATCGCGCCGCGCATGCGCGATGCGCCCCGTCGCGCCGTGCATGTGCGATGCGCCCCGTCGCGCCGTGCATGTGCGATGCGCCCCGTCGCGCCGTGCATGCGCGATGCGGGCCGGGGTCAAGCCCCGGAAAAGGGTGAGAACCGCTGCCCTAGTGTGTCAAGACCAGCTTACCCACTGGGTAGAGGCCTTCCCCTGTCACCAGGCAACCTCACTTGAGACAGCCCAGCATTTATTGAAAGATATAGTACCAAGGTTTGGGGTACCTAGCATTTTATACATGGACCGAGGGAAGCACATGTACTACAGGCTTTAGGGATTGCCCAAATCCTTCATGCACCCTACCACCTGGCTTTGTTGGGGGGGGGAAGAGAACACTAGAACAGAGAACTTAAGACACTACTGGACAAACTTTGTCAGGAAACATACCTGCTGTGGTCCCAAGCCCTGCCTATAGCTTTATTCCATCTCAAAACCAAACCTGGATGAGACTTGCGCATTTCCCCATTTGAACTGCTCTTTGGCCACCCCCCAGACACCCTAAAAGGCTTAGGTCCCCACTTCCTCATCCTAGAGAGGGGGGAGGTGGTCTTATCATCTTATCTTACAGCTTTACACCAGCAGCTCCACAGATTGTGGAAACACAACGCCCTGATGCAGACACTGCCGCTTGAGGAAAACCTTCACCCATTTGAGCCAGGGGACTGAGTCTGGATCAAGTCATTCACCTGAAAATTACTGTTACAGCCCAAGTGGAAAGGACCCTTTCAGATTCTCTTGATAACCAAAACAGCTGTAAAGGTAGCTGAGAAGGATGCCAGGATCCATTGGACTCATGTCAAGCCAGCCCTCCTTGATCACAGCACAGAACCAACCCTGACACTAAAAGTCCCACCTATAAGGCTGAAGGACCCAGAGATGGACAAGTGGGCACTAAAAACTCTTTTTAATGACCAGGACAATGGGGAAGACTGTGGGGGGGGAGTGTGGAAGCTTATCATAACACTGTATCTGACCTGCTTTGTTACCCACCTAACTAGTGGATTAGGGAAATATTTGGGAATACCTGGCGTAGGAGGTATTGAACATTAATGACTTTTGCCTGAAGGGAGGGAGATCAGTTAAGGACATCCTGTTAACCTGCCTCATAGGGGTGGCTACATGCCCACAGGCTATCCAGAATTTCACTAGAATTAGGAATTTCCACCTAACCGCTTCATACTCCACCATTTTCAATTGGGGCCCCACCACTGACTTTAAGGATGAGACTATGTTTGTGCTACATGTAACCAGTGCCACCATGTGCTTCAATATGAAGGGCTGTATGGCTCATAGGGAATTTGATTGCCAGGACCTGAACAATACAGCTCTGTCCTGCAATCATATTGAAACCATTCCCTTTGCATACAGCCATGTTAAACTTCCCCTGGGTTGGTTTGTACGTTGTGGTAAGCACTCTGCAGTGCTCAGAGACTAGATGGGAAGGAGGATGCCTAAAGGATTGCTGTTCATGACATGTCATTCCCAGGTTTATCATCAAGGCTCTATAGCTTGGTCATTGTCAGAGGGAAAGAAACCGCTAACTGCAGAACACCTAAAGCCAACTTCACGCTGTCTCAGCAGTGGACTGGGGATTAAACAGGGGTGACATCATGAGAACATCTCCTTTAACAATGGTTAGTCTTTTCATGCTGTGTAAGGGGTTTGTGTGTGTGAATATGTACTTAACTTAGCTGCTTAGCTAGCCCATTTTCTGGGTTCACATAATATACTGTACTGACTCCTTAATTGACAAAATGGCTTGGTTTAATCAAGTGTAAAAGTTACCAACCTTAGCATGTTATATAAGCCTATAACTGACCTTATTTAGTGTGTAATATGAATACAGTCTCATGGACTTTATGCAAGAATCCAAATTAAAATATCCACAAGAGATATTTATTGAAGGGGAGGTCACTGTCCTTGGTAATTAGTTGTATAGGTAGTCTTTGTTTAGCAACTGCATTTAGCAACTGTTCAGATATGACAGTGATGAACAAGTAACTCTGTGATCAGTCCTCACATTTACAACCTTCACAGGTCTGTAAAGCAAAGGAAAGCTGAGATAAGATCATAAGCACAGTTGTGGTTTCACTTAACTGCTTTGATTAACAACCAAGTTGCTCATCCTAATTGTAGTCACTAAATGAGGACAACCTGTACCATCAAACTCTTATGGCGGGAGCAGGAGGGTAGGCCGCACACGGGGAACTCGGTCCTGCTGTCTCGTAGCAGTTCCTTGTTCTGGCCCTTCTGAAAAAACTTGCTCTCCCCACGATTCTGGTGATGGGTGTAGCTCGGGCCATGGGCTCAGGCTATTGCTGCTTAACGCCAGGTCGGTTAACAATAAGGCTCCCCTCATTCATGATCTTCTCATGGATGAGGAGACCGACTTGGCGTGTGTGACTGAGACCTGGTTGGGCCCTGAGGGGGGAGTTCCCCTCACGGGCATGTGCCCATCAGGTTATCAGGTATGGCATCAGCTGTGACCCCAGGGAAGGGGGGGAGGAGTGGCTATTTTGGCCCGGGAGAACTTCAGTCTACGTAGACTCACTGTTTCCGAAATTCCGGGTTGCGAGTCCATCCTTATGACGCTGGACCTAGGGGTCCAGGTGGGCTTATTGCTTACGTACCTGCCTCCCAGCTACGTGGCATCAGCCCTGCCTGTGCTACTCGAGGAGGTTGCTGGGCTGGCGGTGGAGTTCCCCAGGCTTATAGTCCTGGGGGACTTCAATCTGCCGTCGCTTGGCGAATCCTCGGGATTGGCACAGGAGTTCATGGCCGCCATGACAACCATGGACCTGACCCAAGTAGTGCAGGGCCCGATGCATGAGGGTGGACACGCCCCGGATATGATTTTCCTTTCGGAGCAGTTGGGTAATGATCTGGTTTTAAGGGGCTTAGATATCATGCCTTTGTCATGGACTGATCATTTTCTGCTTCGACTGAATTTTACGGCCCCAGTCCTTCCCCGCAGGGAGGCGGAACCGATTAGGTGGTTCCGCCCCAGACGTCTGATGGATCCAATTGGCTTTCAGATGGTGCTTGGGGAATTACCGAGCTCCCTCATCCACAGTCTGGCGGAGTCCCTGGTAGCGGCATGGAATACGGCCGCGAAGGGGGCTATTGACCAGATTGCGCCTTTGCGACCTCTCCGTGGTGCTGGCCCCAGGAGGTCTCCTTGGTTTACTGAGGAGCTCAGGGGGATGAAGCGCCATAAGAGACGTCTAGAGAAGCGATGGAGACAAAGTAAGTCCGGATCTGACCGAACCAGATTGAGCTTATTTATTAAAGCCTATCTGAAGGCGATTAAGGCGGCAAGATCTTTGTATCTTTCTGCTTTGATCGCATCTGCGGAATCTCGTCCGGCCGCCCTGTTTAGGGTGACCCGATCCCTTATTAACCCAAGGGGTCAGGGGCCTCCCTTGCAGGGTAGTGCCGAGGACTTTAATAACTGTTTCGCAGACAAAGTGGCTCAGATCCGGGCTGACCTAGACTCCAATTGTGTAGCAGAGTCGACTGATAATGATTCAGTTGAGGGGACAGGGGCATGTTCTTGTCCGGTCATCTGGGGAGAGTTTGAGGCTGTTACGCCTGAGGAAGTGGACAGGGCCATTGGATCTGTATGTTCTGCCACCTGTTTGTTGGACCCGTGTCCCTCCTGGCTGGTTTCGGCCAGTAGGGTGGTGACACGTACCTGGATCCAGGAGATTGTCAACGCTTCTTTGAGGGAGGGGTCCTTTCCGGCTCCCTTAAAGGAGGCACTTGTGCACCCCCTCCTCAAGAAGCCTTCCCTGGATCCAGAAATTTTGACCAACTATCGTCCGGTCTCCAACCTTCCCTTTGTGGGGAAGGTTGTCGAGAAGGTGGTGGCGCATCAGCTCCAGCGGTCTCTGGAGGAAGCCGATTATCTGGGCCCTCTGCAGTCGGGATTCAGGCCCGGCTACAGCACCGAAACTGCTTTGGTCGCTCTGATGGATGATCTCTGGCGAGCCCGGGATAGAGGCCAGTCCTCTGTCCTGGTGCTTCTTGACCTCTCAGCGGCGTTCGATACCATTGACCACGGTATCCTTCTGCGCCGGCTGGAGGGATTGGGAGTGGGGGACACCGTATTGCGGTGGTTCTCCTCCTATCTCACTGGTCGGTCGCAGTCGGTGTTTGTGGGGGATCGAAGGTCCACCTCTAGGTTACTCCCATGTGGGGTGCCTCAGGGGTCGGTTCTCTCCCCCCTACTTTTTAACATTTACATGAAGCCACTGGGTGAGATCATCCACTGCCACGGAGTGAGATACCATCAGTACGCTGATGATACTCAGCTGTACATTTCCACTCCTGGCCATATCAGTGAAGCGGTTGAGGTGATGTGCCGGTGTCTGGAGGCTGTGAGGGTCTGGGTGGGTGTTAACAGATTAAGGCTCAACCCCGATAAGACAGAGTGGCTGTGGGTGATGCCTCCCAAGGACACTTCTATCTGTCCTTCGATTACCCTGGGGGGTGAATCTATAAACCCCTCAGAGAAGGTTCGCAACTTGGGAGTCCTCCTTGATCCACAGCTTACATTGGATCATCATTTGTCGGCAGTGGCGAGGGGGGCATTTGCCCAGGTTCGCCTGGTGCACCAGTTGCGTCCTTACTTGGATCGGGAGTCACTCCTCACAGTCACACATGCCCTTGTCACCTCGAGGATCGACTACTGCAACGCTCTCTACATGGGGCTACCCTTGAAGAGTGTTCGGAGACTACAATTAGTGCAAAATGCAGCTGCGCGAGCAGTTGTGGGTCTTCCTCGTTGTGCCCACATTTCATCAACTCTCCGCACGCTGCATTGGTTGCCTATTGGTCTCCGAGCCCAATTCAAGGTGTTGGTTATTACCTATAAAGCCCTTCATGGCTTGGGACCAGGATACTTACGGGACCGCCTTCTGCCACATACTTCTCTACGACCGGTGAGAGCGCACAGGGTCGGCCTCCTCCAGGTCCCGTCAACGAAACAATGTCGTCTGGCGGGCCCTAGGGGGAGGGCTTTCTCTGTTGCGGCGCCCACCCTCTGGAACCAACTACCTCCTGAAGTCCGCGTTTCTCCGACCCTCCTGGCCTTCCGAAAGAATTTAAAAACCTACCTCTGCCGGTAGGCCTGGGGATGATTGTTGATTGTGGTGTGATTGATGAGTATGTATGGGGTTTGTATTTTTAATGTTGTTCGGATTTGTTCAATTGTTTATATATATATATATATATGTTGTAAGCCGCTCCGAGTCTTCGGAGAGGAGCGGCATACAAATCCGAATAAAATAAAATAAAATAAATAAATAAATTATTATTCTTAGGAGGTTTTTCCTAACATTCACTTGGAAACTGCCTGTTATTTAAATATATTGCTGTTTGTCCTGAATTGTGAATGCTCCTTCTCTTCCCCCTGTTCCTCCGTTATTACATCATCAGCCTGCAGAACATTGTACAGAGTTTTTACAGTAAAGTATTTGTCATCTGAAATTCGATACAGAAGAGGAATGGTGGGGGCAGGACTAAACTGTGGGAAAAAGTACTCTTTTTCAGTTATATGTATCCAGCTGAGTTATAGGATGAGTAACAGGAAGATATAGAAACTAGGGAAATGCAGAAGCTTGATAGAAAAAAAACAGCTTTTGAAGAGCAATTTGAAAACAGTAAAAGAGGAAGTGAGATCATGAATGCAGATGTTCTGGAAGCAGCTATATAGTGTTATGGCCCAGAGGTCCCCAATCTTTTGGGCACCAGGGACCAGTTCTATGGAGAAAGATTTTTCCATGGACCAGACGGGGGGGGTAGTTTCATGTGCTGCCTGCATCCTACAGATGGGGCTTCGCTTGTTTGCGTGGCCCAGTTGCTGGCATGCTGTTGTTAGACACAAAAATAGTCACAAATTGAAATCCACTCTGAGTTACAAAAAGAAAAGAAGTTTCTTAGACTTCACAACAAAGTCTAAAAAAATAACAGTTTGCAAAGCGTGGTGGATTCAGGAAGGCAAAATGCAATGTAGCCAAGCACTGAACCCCAAATTCCAAAACCACATATTATTATACATCCTATCACGACGCCCCATTCCCTCCCCCATGGCCCCATTGGCTTAGGCTTTGGAGGTTACAATCTATCAGAACCGCCTAAACAGAATACATTATACTAATAAGATCCCTCCCCTACTATCCTATATCAATTCTAGAGGAGAGATGTCTCCCATCTTCTACACCTGTTAGATCAAGTAGGGGTACCAGGCACCAAAAGGTACTTAAAAACAATTCCTAGATGGTGACTCACACTGGGCCCCAGGGTAACTCCTGTTCTCCCCACTTCCTCCACCTGAGGCTTGTATGTTCCCTATATACTCAAAGCATCTACTCAGGCAATTGATTATACAATGATAATTATAAAATATAAAATATGATTACATGATAATACTAAAAGCATATATATTTTTATTTTTAAATTTCTCCACAAATCCACCCTTTTTCTTTTTACCCATTCTTTAAAAATAAAACATTAAAATTTTTCCAAATTTCTTTGTATTTCTAATGTCTTTTCATATTCTACAAAATTAGTTTCTTCATTGATTTGTGTAAGGTTATACACTTTTCTCCCTAGTGATTCCTTCTGATTACTGTGTATTATTCCTTCTACAGTATTCTGAACAATATTCTTAATAAGAGGGATGAGACAAGGTAAAAACATTAATCCCATAATGATTATTATAAGTATGAATAAAGCTTGCTTCCAGTTTCTAAAAATTCCCCCTAAAAAATCCTCCTTCATCTAAAAGACCAGTCCAAATCTGGACTGGAACATTTACAAGTTGTCTCATTTCAGTGGTTAATTGCTGTACCACTGTACCTGTTTCATCTATTTGTAAGCAACAATTAGTTAAATTAAATTTCCCACATACCCCTCCTTCTTTAGCTAATATATAATCTAATGCTAATCTATTTTGATACACAGCCTCTCTAAGCTTATCAGTAGTCTTTGCCAAAATATTTAAAGCAGTATCTATTTTTCTTCCAACTAATTCTAATACAGCCTGTAATCTTATTATTCTGTTTAGCATATAAATGGGTGTTCTATATCCCCAAGATCCATCTTCGGCTCAAGTAGCAGGCCCATAGACGCACACGATCTTTTCTGGTGTCCACTCATTTCCTCTCATTGTTTCAACATTACATAGAATATCTGAATCAATAGATCTTTTATAGCAATCTAAATGATCATAAATAGGGATTCCCAGTGTCTGTTTAGTGCTTAGGGGTAATAAAAAGAAAGATGGTTGGGAGAGAACTTGTGGCTCAATAGGTTAAAGCATCTGCTTAGCATGCAGACTGCCCAGGTTCGAATCCCGGAAGGGTGAGTTCTGACTGAAGAGAGTTAAGAAACTCGAAATAGCTATATCAGAAATCCCTTATTTCTTTGTCAACAAAAAGAAAGATGGTTTAATCCATCCTAAAACACATGATCCACCCCAGTTACCAGGCAAACTTTCATAGGCTTGGTTCCCACAAATCCAATACATATTCTTTGGGGCTATCCATTTGCTGTTATCTGTTTTATTTACTACTTCATCATGGTTCTTAGTGATTTCCAACTCCATTTTATTAGTTCCGTATATTCTGTTAAATTTGGTAATACCACTACATCCTGGATAACCCCCTCCAGTGTAATCACACACACAACTCCACCCTGAACATTTAACAGATCCCCCACAAGGTGACCATTGATTGGGGTTCCCAAATGCAAAGTTCAAATTAGTGGGACATATATATTTATGATTTTGTTTATATGCTGAGATCCAACTAGAGTCCCCACACTTTGTGGCGAGAGGAGATAAACTTAATATTGTACAGGCATCAAACCGTATTAAAGCCTTTTCTGTCCCTTTTTCTAATATTTTTGTGGAATTAACATATATTAATCTTCCTTCACCTTCAGGTCTCTGTCTCGCTCCTGTTTTAGCTAGACCTACATATATACTAAAATTGAAATATGTTGGCATTGATGGATCATAACATTGTATCTTTTTGTCTTTTCCCTTACAAACTGAATATTGTGTGTTATTTAATTGACACATAGATTGAAATATACATCCCCTAGGTGCTTGGGTATGATATACCAAGGCTTTAATTACTGCGTTCTCTTTGGTGGTGTTCGTAATGCAGGCTTCACATCCTTCTGTTTTTGTTGCTCTCCTATATCGTTCTCTAGAAAGGGAGAGATAGATAACCATGGACAAATATACAACACTAAGGATTTGCATTTTAGTCACTCTTCCTCTATATCTAAACTATGATATTTTCTAAAGGCTTCTCGTTGTTCATCCTGAACTAGTTAAATTGAAGGAGTACCTTTTAAAGTATATCTTACCACTCCGGTCAATATCTCAGTATATTCCTCAAAAGGTTTCAATTTCTTCTTAATGAGTACTATATCATATGGTCCAAAATGTTCTTCACATCCGGTACATCTTACACAGTCAATACAATGGAAACAGCAACAACAATCAATATGGCATTTACAGTCACAGTACCAACACATCAGGTAAAAGATTAAGTTCTTGAATCTCCCGAGGCTGTTGGGATTTTGGGCACAATATGGATGTGAATTCGTTCCTGGTCCAGCACACAATTACAACTCCTATAAGACAAAGAAAGATAGCAAACCCTAATCCCACCCAGTCATATAGATCTGGTTTGGACATTCGGTTACTGTCACTTGAGAGTGATCTTTAAAGGTTCTGAATTTGGAACACAGGTCCACTGTTCTTTTGGTTCAGCTACTGGTCCCTTCACTTGTGTGTAGTGGGTCCACCCTTTTTCTTTCATCCGGACTGCGGTTTCAGAGGTCAGCAACACTTGGAATGGTCCTTCCCAATTAGGTTGCAGTTTTTCCTCCTTCCACGTTCGGATTATGATCCACTGTCCCACCTCAAACTTGTGGACAGGAAATTTCAAAGGGGGTGTTTGGATCAGCAAGCCTTGTTTCCTGAGATAAGACAAAGCAGAAAACAGCCCCAGTATCTAATTCTTTATAAACATGTCATTAGTTTTCATATTGTGGAATTTCCAACTTGAGGTAATTTAAAATCAACTTGAATGCATTGAAATAGCCTCACCATTAGATGTTATAGAGCATTTTATGTATTTGTCTACATATCATATAACCAACCATATATTAACCATAGAAAAGTATCAATTATCCCTCCCCTAGCCATTCCTTTTGTCTGTATTTACAAACAAATTGCTTAGTAAAGAGCCAACAAAGGAGCGCTCACCAAACCACACCCCAAATTCCAAAATCACATATTATTATACATCCTATCGCGACGCCCCATTCCCTCCCCCATGGCCCCATTGGCTTAGGCTTTGGAGGTTACAATCTATCAGAAGTGCCTAAACAGAATACATTATACTAATAAGATCCCTCCCCTACTATCCTATATCAATTCTAGAGGAGAGATGTCTCCCATCTTCTACACCTGTTAGATCAAGTAGGGGTACCAGGCACCAAAAG
This sequence comes from Bothrops alternatus, assembly GCA_034064705.1. Classification (NCBI taxonomy): domain Eukaryota; kingdom Metazoa; phylum Chordata; class Lepidosauria; order Squamata; family Viperidae; genus Bothrops; species Bothrops alternatus. The sequence goes on from JARGCV010000105.1 coordinate 1,679,226, forward strand.
GTACTTAAAAACAATTCCTAGATGGTGACTCACACTGGGCCCCATGGTAACTTCTGTTCTCCTCCCTTCCTCCACCTGAGGCTTGTATGTTCCCTATATACTCAAAGCATCTGTGGCCCGGTGCCAGTCCACAGACCGGGGGTTGGGGACCCCCATTATAGCCAACATGTCCAAAGAGCTACACAGCCATCTGTAAAGTTCCTGTTTAAAGAAGTATTGCTCAATGCACTAAGTTTGAAGCGGAGGGCAATTCAGTTTGAGGTGCCCTGGTGATGTCATCTCTGGTGTCCTGCCCACTAATAGGTAGGTGGAGTTTCACACCCAACAGCTTTGCTTGCTAGTAGTTAGGTCACTTCAGATCAGCATTTCTCAACCTTAGCCATTTTAAGATGTGTGGACTTTAACTCCCAGAATTCCTCAGCCAAAATGAGGGTTGAAGTCCACAGATCTTAAAATGGCTAAGTTGGAGACACATTGCTTCAAATTTTAGCCTTAATCTCCCTGCTAAAGACTGCCTTGCTCTTGAGATTAAAAAGTATAAATCAGCTCCTATATTTCATTATGTCAAATGGGATACTGGGCATTTGCCCTAAAGTCCTACTCTGGTATGGTCTTATAAGGCCTTGGTAAGACCTTATAAGGCCTTGGTAAGACCACACCTGGAGTACTGCATCCAGTTTTGGTCACCACAATATAAAAATATGTGGAGACTCTGGAAAGAGTGCAAAGAAGAGCAACAAAGATGATTAGGGGGCTGGAGGCTAAAACATATGATGAATGGTTACAGGAATTGGGTGTGTTTAGTCTAGTTAAAAGAAGGACTAGGAGTGATGTGATAGCAGTGTTCCAATATTTGAGGGGCTGCCACAAAGAAGAGGGGGTCAACCTATTTTCCAAAGCACAGGAAGGCAGGACAAGAAGCAATGGATAGAAACTAATCAAGGAGAGAACCAACCTAGAACTAAGGAGAAATTTCCTGACAGAACAATAAACCAGTGGAATGGCTTGCCTTCAGAAGTTGTGGGTGCTCCATCACTGGAGGCTTTTAAAAAGAGACTGGGCAGCCATTTGTCTTAAATGGTATAGGGTCTCCTGCCTGAGCAGGGGGTTGGACTAGAAGACCTCCAAAGTCCCTTCGAACTCTGTTATTCTGGTGATGCCTCAGTGAAATAAGAGATGTCTCCTTCTACACAACTGAGGAGGACAACAACAATGCTATGGTGCAATCTCCCAAGAATAAGCTCATATATTTATAGCCTGCCTTTCTTCCAAGGAGCTTGTTGTCTCCCTCCATTCAGGGGCTTAACTTCAGATATAAAAACTCTCTGTGCACCTTCTGATGGTTCCCTCTGTGGCTTCAAAGTCTTGTTCTTGATTAGCTCTCTGGGATTAGCTCAGTTTCCTCATTCATTTTCTTTTTTTTATTATTACATTTTATTGATGCTTTACAGTAACAATCCCTAGTGCTTAGCAAACAGTGTGTTGTCTGGGTTCATATCTTTAAAAACAATAATAATTTCTATAATTAATCAATATGTTAGTCAATAATATATTTTCTTGATCTTCTCTTCTTCCAGTAGTATTCTCCTTTTGTTTGCGTTAAACAAATATAATTCTTAATATTTTCAATACATACAAGGTTGTGTATAAACATTTTTCTAGTATTTGTACAACTAACAATAACATCAACATATAATATGTTTTTAAATCAGCTTATATTTCAATTGTATTTATTAAAGTCATCTTATTAAATCATTATGTGTCCTCTTTTCAAGATTCTTATTTAAGCTTAATTTCCCCACTGTATTCAAACCACTCTTATCAGTCATAATTTTCTCAAAATTAATTACCTTTAAATATCCAAACTTTTCATTCACATATACCATCCCAATATTTTTACATTTCATGTATTGTAAAAAGTATTATACTACTTATATATCTTATCCCTCTTACTATAGGGCCCCTTTATATCTAAACTTTATCTATTCTTTTAACCATATTCAAACAAGTGTTTTATCATATAATATTCCATCTGGTAAGTCGAATCAAGTCTCTTAAATTTGACTCTAGCCTTCTTCTTTTGCCAGATCGCTTTCCAATTCAGTATGTTTGGCTTGCCAAGGGATTTTTCCTGTATTTTTATAGATATTGTTGTGGATAAAAAAGACAAATTAAGTAGGATGTTCATTTTTTGTTTCCCAAACTTTAATGATTTTCCTGACAGCTCTTTAATCCATTTTGTTAGATCTTGTTTCTTGTCCTCAAGTTTGTTTTGAAGTCCTGGAAGATAAAACATCTTTTTTATTTCCTTTGTTGTAGTAAAATCTTGTGGATTTTCTTTTGTTTGTATTAAGTTGTAGTTCTCTTCATTTGTAGCTTCCATATTTAAATCACTTTCCTCTGGTTTGTGTTCTATTATCTGATTTATTTATTCATTCTTTATCGTCATTTTTTGAGTTTTTAAATTGTAAGTTTAAATTAGAGATATGCTCATTTATGTCATCAAAATTGTTTTTAATCTTCTCATGATTTGAAACAATTATCATTTGAATCTGTCACAGCATTGCATACATTTTCTCCTGAAATGTGTTTGCTTTGTCTTGAGTCATTGCTCCTGAAGATCTCTGATGTTTCAGGCTGAGGTCCTCAGGAGGAAATATTAGTTGTAGTTTCCTGTCACTTTTAGGTAGATGTACAACATCCACTTTGTCTCCCCCCTCCAGATAGTTTTTCACCAGTACCATAGTCTCTTTGATTAGCCTTGTCAAACCAGCCACTTAAAATCCAAACAACCAAATCTTATGTAGTTCTTATCTTTATATATGGTTTTTTTAGTCCAATACATTTCCAATTATCAAAGTACCACTGAAAGCAGTATTTTGTAACAGTTCTCTATTCAGGGGTCTTACAATTATCAGCCAGCCAAGATTTCAGTCCAAAATGTTTAACCACCTGAAAGCTTTCCAGTAACTTCCCCCCTAGAAGATTAGCCCAAAGTCAAGGTTTTTCTTTTTCTGCAGACAGTTTTTGGGCTTGAAAATCGCAGCTCAGTGTATTTATAATCCCAGAAGGTCAACAGTTTCTAAACAAATATAGTTCTCACTCTGTAGTAGATAGCCCAGTATATTTTCTTCCCTTTGTTTCCAGCTGTTTTCTGTTTATTTAGAAGTCACTGAAGTTCAAAGGAACAAGTTATTCTCTATTTCTGGGTGTCTTGCCAATTTCAAGTCAATGCAGCTATAGTTTTATGCTCTAATTCTCCACTAGATGTCAGTAGCTATTCATTTTTCAACTTTTAAAGTGGAGAATTATTTTCTTATAATTTCATCAATATTCTTTCAGATGTGAAATTTTAACAGTTTTCATGGTTTTCAAATTTATCCAGACTGTAGTATTATTAACCTCATTTCATTATATTTCTGTTCCCCATAAAAATTTAATTTGCTGCTTCCGTCTATGGGAGGGCAGGGGTGTAGTCCTCTCCCTTTTCACTTTTGGAGGAATTTTTGCTTCTTGGGGATCTTTTCCAGGGAATCAAATACAAAATAGAAGACTGAATTTCTCACCCAGTTCCAAGCACGCTGTTCACTGTTGTTTTGGTTAGTGCCTTTGGACTTCGGCTGCTGGTAGCTTGGGCTTGTCGTGATTCCGTGCCAGCCTGTGTTCCCAACAGCTGAGTTTGGGGAATCTGAGGAGGAGGAGGAGGAGGGGCCTGGGGAGCCATTGGAGTCGGGGGAAGGCTCTGATGAGCTCCAAGACTCACATTCCATTGAGGAGCCTGGCCCTTCCGCTCATGTTCAGGATGAGATACAGCTGGGCGGGGAAGCTGGGTCAGACTCGGAGGATGCACAGCTGGTGGAAATGAGAGACGCCTGCAAATGAAGAAAAGGTAGGAGAGTAAACCAGAAAGAGGCAATGGGACGACTCCGGAGAAGGCACTGAGAAGCCATGCCTTGAGGACTGAATTACAAAAGGGGAATGTGTGGGTGGTGCTGGTTGCTGAAGGCAACCGTTTGTAAAGAACTTCCAGGGATCATAGTCTGTTTTACCGATGAATTTCTTGTTTAACTCCTGCTGTCCAGCCCTCCGGGCTCGACATGAACAGGTGGGGGGAGGGAAATGACGGTATGCAGGGTGGAGGAGGACGGCAGCAGCCAGCACCAACAAGCCCACCTGCTTCCAGACAGCTGGAGTCCCTTGGCCGCCGAGCAGCTGACGAGCCGGGCGCCTGCCTGTTGTGGTCCTGGCGGCGTCCCTTGGCCGCCAAGCAGCTGATGAGCCACCAGCTAACCAACAGGCCGGGGAGGGCCAGTAGAGTGCGAGAGGAGGTGGGCTGTGTGGTAAAAGGAAGCCTTCGCGATCCACTGGGCTCTATTAAACTGGAGACACTATCTAGAGGGGAGTAAGGTGCCTTTCGAGGTATGGACCGATCACAAAAATCTAGAAGCACTGAAAACTCCCTGCAAATTGTCCCCAAAATGAGTGCAATGGGTGCAGTACTTTAACCATTTTAACTTCACCCTAAAGTACATACCGGGAGGGAAGAACTTCTTACCTGATGCTCTATCCAGACTGCCCCAACACAAAAGCCAGCATGAAGAGGTTAATGAGGTAATTATCTCCTATCCACAAACAGCCTCTCAACTCACACCATGCAAAGTCCCAACTTCAAGAGCTCCTAATCCTGATGACCCTGGGACAAAGAAAATAAAACAAGAGCTCCTCAGTGACCAATGGTTCAAGGACAATCAAACCTCCCTAACATGCAGGGGTGGTTAGGCTTACAAGGGGGGAAAGTTATACTTGCCAGAGACCCTCCACCTTAACGCTCTCTGACATGGCCATGACGTAAAACAGGCTGGACACTTCGGATATTTAAAAACACTACACATCATCCGCCGGCAATTCTTGTGGCCGGGATTGAAGCGGGATGTGGAAAGCTATGTCAGGAGTTGTGCTGTATGTGCGCACCTAAACGAATAATCTCAGACAGGACAGGAGGGTGCAGTTCACAGCTACGTTTTGGAGAAGTTTTCTTAAACTAATTGTTTCATCTCAAGGTCTATCTTCTGCTTTTTTTTATTACAAATTTTATTAAATGTACATTTAAAAACAGAAGTGGACATGATTCAACTTCCCTGGCAACAACACTGCTATTAATATTACCTTATGTTACAGAAAGAAAAACAGAAACTTAAAATACATTCTATAACAGGACAGAGTATAACAAACTGTACATATAAGATCTGTAAATTTTTTGGTAAACCATCTTTCAGTCGTCAACGTTGTATTTACATATCTTTCAGTTGTGTCCTAATATAGGTGTTAATAAGAAGTCCTTACAATATCAACTAATCACTTGATAATCATCTCAGCGATCCTCCTTATCTCTAACCAATCGTACAAATTTTTCCAAATTTCATAATACTCCGTTTCAGTTTTATTTTTAATCTCTAGAGTTAACCTGTCCATTTTGGCGCAGGATAAGATTGTATTTATTATTTCTTCTTCAGTGGGGGTTTCCTTTCTTTTCCATTTTTGGGCGTATGCCAATCTTGCTGCAGTTAAAATATGCAATAGTAAGTAGAGAGATGCTTTGCTGAGTTTATCATTAATAATCCCTAATAAGAAGGTTTCTGGTTTTAAATCAATTTTTTCTAATAGTATTTCTTCCAGCCAATTTTTAATCTGATGCCAAACATTTTGTGCTTTTGAACATTCCCACCACATGTGATAGTAAGTTTCTGGAAGCCTTCTACATTTCCAGCATGTCGGTGAGGTTTTTTTTATCTATTTTTGCTAGCCTTGTAGGGGGAAGGTGCCATCTATAAAACATCTTGTATAGATTTTCTTTATATGAGGTGGCTAGCCTTAACCTCCTGTTTCTATCCCATAATGATTGCCAATTATCTAGGTCAATACTGTAACCAATTTTTTTACTCCAGATTAACATTGTTTCTTTTACCTGTTCCTCTAACAAATCTTGTTCTAATAAATATTGATATATTTTAGAGAATTTTAATTTCTCTGTTGGTGAAAATAAATCAGAAGCTCTCACAATTGACTGCATTTAGCTGATTCAAATAACCTCTTCATATTCATATCAAAATATTTACAATACCATACATTCTTCTTTACAGCAACATAGCACAATGAAGACTTCTTACAGAGAGATAGAGACAGACCTGAGACTGAATAATAAAATCCAGCTCCTAACTCAATACCTTTTTTGCACAGACTCAGTAGCACTTTTCTCACATTGGCTGACTGAGTTACCACATGACTCTTCCTGCTCATGAATATTCCAACACTCCTCCCTTCATGACAGGAAGAGACATCAGACCTATTGACTTAATACATTCTCCATAGGGAACACCACCCAATGGTTTAGTCATCATGTCTGCCAAATTATCCTCAGAAGAACAATGATGTAAACTAATCAATTTTTCTTTTAAAGCTTCCCTGACATTACAATACTTAATGGCTACATGTTTACTTCTGTTCTTCACCCTGTCACCAGTTGCCATTTTTATACAGGCAGCATTGTCTTCAAATACCTTTACAGATTCTTTTACATTAATATTTAAATCTTGCAACAACTGTACATACCATGTTACTTCAGAACACAATTCAGATAAAGCAATAAACTCTGCTTCCGCTGTTGAAATAGCAACAGTTGTTTGTTTTCTGGACTTCCATCCAATCAGAGTCCCTCCAAACAATATTATAATCCCAGAATTTGATTTCCTTGTGTTTATGTCATTTGCATAGTCACTATTGACATAACACTTTAATTTCAATTCCTCAGTAATCTGTATTTGAAGACCCAAATTTATAGTTCCCTTTAAATATCTGAGAACTCTTTTTACACCCATCCAATGTAACTTTGTAGGTGCAGCAGTAAAACTACTCAAAATACTTACTGCACAAGCTATGTCTGGTTTGGACCACTGTGATAGATATAACAAACTCCCTATTGCTGTGTGATATATCTCTTGATCACAGGTTTCACCTTTGTCCGCACTTAAACTATTATAAAAATCCGTACTCATGGGTGTTGGAGCAGAATTGCTTTCTTTCATATTATATTTTTCCAATAACTGCTCAATTTTTCGCCTTTGACTGAGAATATAACCACCTTTTTCATTTTTCTGTATCTCTTTTTTTTTAAGACAAGTTTTATTGGTTTTTTGATTTTTAAAACAAAGTACTCAAGACACACCGTGGTGTTAGGGTGGTCAAACATCCGCAGACAAAACATATATACATAATTCAATCAATACATCAAATATTCCCTCTCTTTTTCCCTTAAGTATCATATTTTATTTAAAACAATCCAATTCTAGCTTAAATTTATTCAACCTAAACCTGTTTTTAAAGCTTTATAAATTTACACTATCATAATCAAAATAACTTTAAGTACAAACATTATCAGTTCGGGTATCCCTTCCAAATATATTCTAATTCCTTAATTTTATCATAGATCTTATTTGTTTCTTCTTTCACTAATATCCCTTATTTAAAATAAAATATTAATCTATCCTATACATATCTAATCCATCAATCAATCAATCTCTTTAAAATGACAAAATAAAGTCCAACCTTAAATCATTTCAATCCGTTTGACAGAATTCAAATTTCATCCAGTTAATTTTCATAACTAATCACATCCATATTATCAAACAAACAGATCATCTTATTAGATTAACTCAACATTACATAATAATTTTCTTACAAATAAACCTATCATTCTAAAAAAAATTTAAAAACCACATTCTTAATCAATTTAATATATATATTCCATTAATCACCCCCTTTTCTCTTACTTTTTAAGCTGAAAAGATAATATCAAACCTTAAATCATTTCAATCCATTGGACATCAAACAAACAAATCATCTTATTAAAAATAATAGTTTTCATATCGATAAACCCATCAATTCAAAAAGTACATTCTTAGTCAATTTAATATATATCTTCCATTAATCGCCCATTTCTCTTACATCTTGCTCATAATCTTAGTCCTTAAATCAGTCCATAATTCTAAATTGCCTTTAATTCATTACATAGAATTTTAAATTTCACTTCTTTTCAGTCGTATTCTGGGCTTCTTCTTCTGCCAGGTAGGTTTCCATAACAGAGCTTCCCTTCCAACTAATAAGTCTCTCTTTGTTGCTTGCAGTATCATTTGAATCCATGTAAACCATCTTGGCCTTTGCATTGGTCCTCTGTTTCTCTTAACCATCAAATTTCGTTGCTTTGACATTTCAAATCTCAGTCTTTCCTTTTCTTGGTCCTCAAAACCATAGGTGAACTGCTTATCAGGCAAAGACAATTTCTCTTTATTCTCAGTTAAGTCCTCTTCTTGTATAGTCTGTTTTATAGAATAATCAGAAGTAGTTTGAGAGTCAATTTTGAGGTTTAAAGGAGAGATTCTGATTCTTAATTCTGTAGTAAACTCTTTCATTGTAGCACATATTTCTTCTTTAGCCTCATAAATCTTTTCCAGAATAAGTTTACAATTTAAGTGTGAATTCAGCTCCATTTTAAAAGTTATTCAGCTGAATCAGATTATCTTTCTCTAAAAAAAAACCAACAAAACAGTTTGAAAACAAGTCATCTCATCTCCAAATAGTCAACAATTAGCTTTTGGCCAGTAGATGTCCTCAGTAAGCTAAAAAATCTTTTTCAAGAGTCATTTTTTTCCCTTTCTTTCTATTTTTTAAGGAAAAAGTGGAGGAAGAAATACTCTTCCAATATAAGATAGTAATAGCGCTCAGCAAGAAAAAAAACAACAGCATAAACTGATAATACAGCTCTTAAGAGAAAATTTTTTTTCTGGTACCCCAAAACATGTATAAAAAAGAAGTAATCTTTAAAATTTTGTTTTATTCTTTTGTTCAATGCCTTTCTTCCGAAACAAGCAGAAGCTGCCTTTCCAAGCCAGGGAAATAATTCCAACGGGGCTCTCACAGGCAAAAAAAAAAAAAAAGAAAGAAAGGAAAGAAAGAAAGTAGAAGGAAAGATAATTCAGGACATAGAGAGGTAGGAAAGGTCTCACCCGGATTCACCATGGTGGTTCTTTATGCTTAGATGATTTTCTGACTTCAGCTGGCACAGCGAAGTGATTGGCCATTTTACTGACCGATCTTCTTCTCCATCGGCCCTACGGAGTTAGCTCGGACTGCAGGGGGAGCCGCTGCTCCACCGCAGCCGAGCAAAAGCCTCCTCAACAGTGGTCACCCCTTCAGGGCGATTTAAGACCCGCATAAGAGTCTACTGGTAGAGAGAAAGGCAGCCAACGAAGAGCGACAGCTCTTCGTGTGGCTGAAGCTGCCTGATCCAGAAGCGGAAGTCCATTCGAATTTCTTTCCTAATTTATCAGCAAATTCCTTGACTTGTGATGCATCCTTTGCGATGAAGCAAAGATCATCCACAAATGATAACAGTAGACAATTCCCTCCTTGTAACTGTCCAGTATATATACAATTATCAGCTTTGCAACTCTTAAATCCAAGACCCTATAAAGCAGTATCTAAACAGATATTCCAGTTTCTGGCTGACTGCTTCAGCCCATAAATAGCCTTGTTTAATTTATACACCATGTTAGGTTTTGCAATTTCATATCCTGGTGCTTGGATCATATAAATTTCTTCCTCTAACTCAGCATTGAGGAATGTAGTTGTGATATCAAAGTGCCAGATTTTATGCTTATATGCTGCTGCCAACGCCAGTGCTAACCTTATACTCTCACTTTTCACGGTTGGCGCAAATACTTCATCGTAGTGCACATTCTTTAATTGTGAAAAACCTTGTGCCACTAACCTGGCCTTATACTGTACATCATTATTTGGTAATATCTTTTTCTTATATACCTACTTACAACCCACAGCTTTGGTTCCCTGTGGCAAAGTCACTGATTTAAATACTTCATGGTCTCCCATGGATTTCATCCCTTTATCCATGGCCTCCTTCCATCTTTCTTGTTCAGCTTTTGGTAATGCCAACACCTCTTTATAACTTCTTGGCTCATACCACACATTGCAAACCTTTACCTTGCTGGCAGAATACGTGTCAGGCGGAATTCCTTTGTTACATCGCTCTGACCTATGTGATATAAACTGCTCCTGTGTCTCAAGTCTTTCTGGCTTCATGTCTTGTTCAGCCTCTCCTCCCTGAACATTGACATCTTCAATAATCATTTTTCCATCATTAGATGAGTTATTGTCGTTAAATAGATCACCGTTATTAAGTGAGACATACCCAGAATTTGCATTAATTCTGTCCCAATTTTGTTCTGCAAAATTAGCAGACCTTGAAATTACAATTCTTTTACTTCCATCGCTAAAGCGATATCCTTTTGACCCTGGGTCATAGCCCACAAACCTGAGCTTTCTTGCCTTTTGCTGTCCGTTTCTTCTGATTGCCTTTGGAATATGTACCCATGCAGTACTTCCAAAAATTCTCAAATGTGCCAGTGATGGCTTTCTCCCATATAGAATGGCATATGGAGTATTATTAATGGAGGAACTCCACAGCCTGTTAACTATATAATTGGCAGTCAATATGGCTTCTCCCCAATATTTATTTATTTGGGTTTGTATGCCGCTCCTCTCCAGGGACTCCAGCTGTCTGGTATGACCTGCTCATACCAGAATCCTCTAATAATGAATCTTTCATTGTTTGCAAAACACCATTCCTTCTTTCAGCTACACCGTTCTCTGCTGCTGTGTAAGGATTTGTACGTCTGTGTCTTATCCCCAACTGCCCCAACCATTGTTGGAATTTAGTTGACATAAATTCAGTACCTCTGTCAGTTTGCAACTGACACACTTGTTGTCTGTACCTGCTCTCTACAAAATTTACCCTCTGTTTGAATTATTGTAGCACCTCTGTCTTTCCTCTAAGCAGGTAACAAAAACCATACCTGCTGTAATCATCAACAATTACCAGTGCATACTTTGCTCCTCCAAAACTGGCTTGCATAGGTCCCACCAGATCTGCATGGACCAGCTCTAGAGCTCTTTTTGTTTGTCTTGTGCTATATTTACTAACTGGGAATGCCTTTGACTTCGATGCTTTGCATACTGCACAGTCCAAATATGTTTTGCATCCCTTCAAATTTAGCCCTTCTGCAAACTCTTGCATTTGCTGCAAAACTTTAAAGCTTGCATGGCCAAGTCTTCTATGTAGAAGATGAACACACTTTATGCCTTCTGCACAAATATTCCCATTCCTTTTGATGAGACACTTCCCATTTACAAAAATGGTCTCAAAACCTTGTTTGTCTAAATTAGACACACTTAACAAATTATGTTCCATCTCAGGTACACAAAGCGCATTGGTAAACCTTGATTCCAAATATGGATTTTTTACATCGCCTTTTCCAATGACTTTTGCTTTCTGGCCATTTGCCAAAGCCACAGCTTCTTGTGTCACTGGAACAAACCTGCAAAATAATTCAGAGTCATTAACAATTGTTTGACTTGCCCCACTATCTATTAGCCACTTGTCTCTGTTGTTGCTATAGCAAACGTTTGCAACACCAAAATGTTCCCTTTGCAAATCAGTCTTCTTTGCTTGCACAAATGTCCTTCGCTGCAAATTGTTCCTCTGCAAACAGTTCCTTTTCAGATGTGTGCTTGCATCACGAACGTAGCAATTTTTCTCTTGCTGTGCCCTCTGCTTGCACAATCTTTCCTTTGTTGCAACTTGGTCCCATCTGCTGCTTGTTCCTTCTCCAGAGACTTGCAGTCTGGACACGCTCCTCAGGAATTTCACCTCCACATGACTCAAGGCAGGATTCCCTTGAGTACCATTTGTTGGGGGTCAAGGGAAAGGGAGGGTTTTGCCTTCTCTTTCTGCTCAAGATCCCCATGTACAATTGGTGGGCCACTGTGTGACACAGAATGCTGGACTCGATGGGCTTTGGCCTGATTCAGCATGGCTCTTCTTATGTTCTTATGTTCTTATGTTCCTGCTCATGAGTATTCGAACAATATATCTTTTTTATCATTTGATCTTCTGTCCCTAGAAGGATTTTATCTAATTGTGTATGCTCTAATTTTAATCCTTGTTTTTTTTGTCTTTTCTGTATTGCGACTGTATTTATAAGTATGCCCACCATTCGAACTCTATACCATCTTCTAATAATCTTTTCCTTGTTTTCAGGTCTCTCTTCTCGTCTAAGATATCTTTATATGTGATTACTCTTCCTAAATTTATGAATTTGGGGTGCATGAATATCTCTAATATGGATAGCCAATTGGGAATTTTTATATGATTTTTAAAAAAAATTTATCCACACATCTAATACTGCCTGTCTAATATGGTGATTCCGAAAGTACTGATGAGCCTTATATTTCCCGTCCCACATTATGGCATGACACCTGTTGTGAGTGTCTCTAGACAGGCTGGGTACATATCAGAGGATGACGAAGCACAACCAGGCCCCTCTGGGTATTTTCCCCTCCCGGCAGCCGAGCTAGACAATGAAAAGATTTGTATGCAGGATGAGTCAGACTCTCAAAGTGATGAGTCAGATTCGGATCAGGCAGATAGATGGCTTGATCCGAGATTCCGAAGGTTTGATAGGCGGAGGAGTCAGTTAAGTGGAAAAAGGAAGTGACGTATTGAAAACTATATTAGAAGAGGAAGAAGGAACTAATTCTTTGTCACGAGCAACGTTAATATCAAGAGGCAGTCTGATGCATCACCGAGTTCATTCGAACTCAGTTTTCTGGTGTTTTTGAAATCTACGGAAGATTAATGAAGTCTGGGACAATGTAAGAGATAAAGAGTGAGTTAATTGGAAGGTGGGAGAATGTTTAATCTAAATGTAAATAAATCAGACTTGGCCGTTCTGGCCAACAAACTGCCAGCAGCTTGCTTTGAAGTGAATCTTTTGTAATGTGTTAAATAAAACTCTTAAAGAAATATTTATGTGGATTTCACTCAGCTGAGAAGGGCCAGATACAACAACACCCTATTTACATGTCATGGCCTTCTAATGCCAGTAGTCTTCTGTTCCTTAAGTGTATCCAATCCTTTATCCATACCGATATTGCTGCTTTATAATATTTTTCCCAATTCAGGAGGCCGAGCTCTCCTCTTTCCTTGGCGTCCTGTAATAATTTTAATTTAATTCTCGGTTTTCTACCTTGCCAGATAAATTTGGATGTAATTCTGTTTAAATTTTCAAAAAAATACTTGCCTAATTTAATTGGTACACACTGGAATAAAAAGAGTAATTTGGGAAGTATATTCATCTTGATTGTCACTATTCTCCCCATAAAGGAGAGCTGCAAGTTTTTCTATCTGTCTAAGTTTGCTATAATTTGATCTATTAATTTATCATAATTTTCTCTTTTGAGCGTAATACATCTTGCCGACAGTTGGATCCCCAAGTACCGTACTCTTTTAGATGTCTGAATATTAATTTTCTCTACTAGCTCAGTTTCTTGTAAATTGGACATGTTTTTAACTAACATTTTAGTTTTTTCTTTATTAATTTTCAACCCTGCGACACGTCCATAATTTTCCAGCACCTGTAATAATCTTATTGCAGATTCTAAGGGGTCTTCCAGAATGAAAACTAAATCATCTACATAAGCCTGTAATTTAAATGTCTCTTTTCTGATTTCTAATCCTTTAATCAGATTATCTTTACGAATTATTCTTGTGAGTGCTTCTAAAGAAAGAATAAATAATAGAGGAGATAGTGGACAACCTTGTCTCGTGCCTTTTTGTATTTGGACACTATTTGTTAATTCTCTGTTTATGATTACCTTTGCTTCTTGTTTGGAATAGATTGCTTTAAACATGTTTATAAATTTTCCCCCGATTTCCATTTGTTTAAGTTGAGTCGACATAAAATTCCATTTGACATTATCAAACACTTTCTGAGCATCAACAAAAATCAATGCCATTTGTTTTTTGCTATGTAATTCATAATATTCTAAGATGTTTAGCATAATCCTAACATTATGTCTAATTTGTCTTTTAGGCAAGAAGCCATTTTGGTCGGTATGGATAAATTCAACTAAATATTTTTTAATCTTTCTGCCATTATGATCATGAAAATCTTATAATCCGTGTTCAGTAAAGAGATGGGCCTATAGTTTTTAATGCAGGTCAAATCAGAGTTTTCTTTAGGAATTAGTGAGATGATTGCTTCTTTCCATGAGTTTGGGGTTTTTGCTGTATTTAGTACATCATTAAATATGTCCAGTAGGGTTGGAGCCAAAAGTTCTTGGAGGTTCTTATATATTTTGGACGGTAATCCATTGGGGCCAGGTGTTTTATTACTTTTTTGCTTTTTAATTGCTTCTATAATTTCCTGGACTGTTATATCTTTATTTAATATATTTTGGAATTCTTCCGGAACCTTCGGTAAGTCCGCTTTCATAAGATATTGTGATATTCTTTCCTCCGTAACCTTTTCATCCTCTTTATAAAGATTTTTATAGAATTCATACGTCACCTATTTTTTTCTTCATTTTGATGTACCATCTCCCCTGCTTGATTACATAATTTACTAATCCATCTTTTATCTTTTTGTTTTTTCAATCTATAAGCCAACCATCTCCCGGGTTTATTTGCCTGTTCAAAAAGGTTTTGTCTAATACTTTTTTTTTGCCATTTCTCCCTTTTCTATAATGTTCAATTTATGCTTATTTAAATCTAGCTGTTGTTTTAGGTCTCTACATTGTGGGTTTTTTTTTTGTAGTTCTGATTCTAATTTTTTGTATTCTTCCTCTAAACTTTTTTGATATTGCCTTTTCTTTTTATATTCATTGGCCATGTATGCAATTGCAGTTCCTCTCATAACAGCCTTGGCCGTGTCCCATAAATTTTGAGTGCTAGTCTCCTCTTTCTTATTTATCTGGAAAAATGTCCGCATTTGTTCCTCCATCTTATGCTTAAATTCTATTTGGTTTAAAATTGCCTTTTTAAGAGTCCACCTCCTTGTTGTCTTCTGTTCTTTCCATTTAATTATAATGGGGTTATGATCTGCCCAAGTATTAATATCTATTACTACCTCATCAATATCTGAATTTAATTCTTTCATTGTCCAGACCATATCAGTTCTGGACCATGATTGATGCCGCCCTGAATAGTATGTAAATTGCTTTTCATTCAGATTTCTCTCCCTCCAACTATCTTGAATATTTAATTCTTCCGCCATTTTAAAAAAAGTACCAGGTAATATTCTCCTGCTTTGTTTCCTTACTTCCTCACTCTTATAATCTAATTCTCTATCTATAATTGCATTAAAATCACAAATTATACCAATGTTCTCGTATTCCATATCAGCAATAATCTTATGCAGTTTCTTATAAAATTGTCTTTGCTTTTCATTGGGGGCATAAATTCCTACCAGGGTGACCTTTTTTTTTTAGAACAAATTTTATTAGTTTTTTGACTCTTACAACAAAGTGCTCGAGACACACTGTGGTGCTGGGGGAATCAAATATCCAACAACAAAACCACATAAAATAACCCAAGTAAATACATTAAATATTCCCTCTCTATTTCCCTCAAACAATATAACATATTTAAAACAATCCATTTCTACATTAAATTTCTATAAATCCTAATCCTGTTTTTAAACTTCATTAATTTACAATTACCATAATCCACTTAAGCCTTAAATAAACATATTATCACTTCGGGTATCCCTTCCAAATGTATTCTAGTTCTTAATCTCCTAAACTTAATTTTATCACACATCTCTCTTGTTTCTTCATCCACTACTCAATATTTATCCTAATTAAAATAAAATATAACTCTAGCTTATACATATACAATCCATCAATCAGTCTATCTCTAACAAAACAAAATAATATCAAACCTTAAATCATTTCAGTCCGTTAGGCAAAATTCAAATCTCATACCAATAATTGTTATGTCTAAAAACACCCATATTATTACACAAAGAATCATCTTACTGATTTAGCATACTCAATTAATTATTAAATCAATCCAAGTCACTATAAAACCTCTTCCATTTTCATTCATTCCATTGCAAAATAGTTTTTATACAGATAAACCTATTATTCCCAAAAATTACATTCTTAATCTATTTGACATATATATTCTGGTAATCACAAATTTTACTCTCACTTCTAACTCTAAATCTTAAACCTTAAATCAATCCATATTTCTATAGTGCCTTTTAATCCATTACATATAGTTTTAAATTTCTCTTTTCAGTCTTATTCTGGCTTTCTTTTTGTGCCAGGCCGGTTTCCATAACAAGGCTTCCATCTCAGCAAGTAGATCTCCCTTTGTTACTTCTAATATCATTTGGGTCGATAGAAAACACCCCGTCCTCTCTATTGGGCATCTGGCTCTTTTGTCATTAAACCCTCATTGCTTCAAAGGTTCCAATCTCAATCTTTGGTTCTTCTGATCCTTGAGAATATAGATGGAATGCTTGTAAGGTAAAATAGATTCCTCTTTAATCTCAATTAGTTCTTCTTCTAGTATGTTTTGATTTATAGCATAGTCAGATGAGGTCTGGAG
This sequence comes from Bothrops alternatus, assembly GCA_034064705.1. Taxonomy (NCBI): domain Eukaryota; kingdom Metazoa; phylum Chordata; class Lepidosauria; order Squamata; family Viperidae; genus Bothrops; species Bothrops alternatus. The sequence goes on from JARGCV010000105.1 coordinate 1,695,751, forward strand.
ATCAGTTTGAAGGTTTGGAGAATTTGGAGTAAGGCTTCTGGCTCTAATTTCTGTACTAATCTCTTTGATTTTAGCACATACTTCTTCAGTGGCTTCGTAATTTTTTTCCAATATAAGTTTACAGTTTAGTTGTAAGTAAGGTTTCTCCATTTTAATAGTAATTGAAGAGAGTCCCTTTTATCTTTTAGTGGAGGCTATATATAAACAATATCCACCCACACAATTTCCCACAGCTGGATCAGCTTATCTTTTCTCTTCAAGGGTAGTTTGAAGGTCAAGCTCACCTCATCTCCAAGGAAAAACAGACAATTGCAATATTAACATTTCACCACAAGATGTCATCAGTGGGTTACAAACTCTTTCCCAGACACCATTTTTTTCCTTTTCGCTCTCTTTTAAAAGAAAAGGTGGAAAAAGAGATATTCTTCCAGTATAAAGTGATAGTGAAGCTCTAAAAAATTTTTTTCTTTTTTTCTGTACCCCAAAGTAAATGGAAATAAAATATAGTCATTAAAGTTACCTGATCTGTCCTTTTGTTCAGATGCCTTTCTTCCCACGCATACAAACGCCGCTCTTTCAAGGCAGGGAATTAATTCCAACAAAGCTTTAACAGGCAAAAATAAATTAGGGTGAAGAGAGGAGAAGGAGAGGTCTCACCTGGATCATCCATGATGGGTCTTTCACGCTTAGATGTACCTGTGACTTTCGGCTGGTGCAGCTAAGGAATTGGCCATCTTGTAGGACGATCTTTGCTCCATCGGCCCTAAGGAGTTAGCTGGAGCCGCGGAAGAAGCTGCCGCCCTCCCGCAGTCACCAGCAAGCCTCCTCCTCAGTGGTCACCCCTCCAGGGTGACTTTCGACCCACCAGGGAGTCTACCGGCGAAGAAAACACAGCCGGTGGAGAGATGGGTCTCTTCACCCGACCAGAGTCACCGTGAACCGGAACCGGAAGTCAGTTTTATTTTATTCAGGGAAATTTCAATAATCAGTATTCTACCTTCCTCATTTCGATAGATTTGTCTTGCTGGGATTCTTTCTTTAACATATATCACAATTCCTCCTTTCTTCTGCTGTGAAAGCGATACAAATTTGGTTCCTAACTTAGAGTAGTTTAGTAGATCATGATCTTGAGTCTTTATATGTGTTTCTTGTAAAATTGTTATGTCTAAGTTTTTCTTACTGAGCTTATTCAAAATTGTATTTCTCTTAGCTGGGGAGTTTAGTCCATTTACATTTAATGATAATACTGTTAATATTTCTACATTACTGCCTCTGTTTTGATCTTGTCACTCTTGTCGGTCTATCTTCCTTGAGTTCTTTGTGTCTACTTTCATCATCATTGTCATAGTTCATTCTCATTTTTTCTCTTCTCTCCGTTTCCCATTCTTTACCTTGTAATTCTCGTTTCTTTCTATTATATCGCTCTGTATTGTTCTCTTCTCTTAACTCTCTTTCTTCTAGTTCATCTTCATTGCCTAGGTGCTGCTGGAAAAACTCTTCTGCTTTGTCAATTGAATCTAGCTTATATCTTTTTTCTTGCCAGGTCACCAGAATCCCTTCAGGCATTAGCCACCTAAAATTGATGTTTTGTCTTATTAATTTTGATGTAATATGTTGGTAGGGCCTTCTCAGGTCTCTTACCCTCCTAGGGACTTGTTTAAGAACAGTTAGTTGTTTACCTCTGTATTCTATTGGGTCGTCCCTTGTTCTATGCAAAATCTCATCCCTAATTGACTTCTTCACAAATCTGATATGTACTTCCTTGGGTAGGTTATTTCTTCTTGCATAATTTGTGTGGATTCTGTATATTTCATCAATCTCATTTGCCATCTTTGTTTCCCTGTCCCTAGGGCCCTTGCTAACAAATCTGTCATCATTTCTGTGAGGTCCTCCCCCTTCTCTTCTTTCATGTTTTGAAAACGTAAATAATGGTCTGCTTTCTCAGTTTCAAGCAGGATGACGTTTTTTCTAATTCTTTGTTTGCTTGTGAGAGTTTTTCATTCATTTCATCTACTCTTCTTTCCTCCTTATTCATTCTGTCCTCCATTTCTAATAATTTCTGTTCATTTTTCAATATCTGTTGTTGGAAACATTCAAATTTTCCGTCCATTGCTCCTATCTTCTCTTTAAGTTCTCCAGTATCATTCCTTATTTCACCTATTTCTTTTTTTAAATCCTCATGATTTCTCAGTATAACCTCTTGCATGGATTGTAGCATTGCTTGTAGGTCTTTAAGTGAGCCTGCTCTCTCCCGTTGCGTCATCTCTTCTGTGGATCTTTGCCCTGCAGGGCTTAATTCCGCCGATGAGGCTTGGGTTATCTGCCTTCTTCCAGTCCCAACTCTTGTTAGATTTGGGATGCTTGTCATCTTTCTAAATGACGTCAACCAACCCTCCAACTTGTACACGATCTTTGTCTTTCCCTCCACCACACCTGGAGAATTTATTATTCTTCCAAGGTTATAATCACTAGTGCCTTATATCTTAACAATGATATATTTTGTTGCTAACACAATATGAAACATATTACACTTATACTTCTAATACACAATAATCAATATTAATCAGTTGCAAGTGTTTATATTCCACTACAGTCCTAATTTATCTATATAATAACATGTAACAATAATATAGCCATTAAATTACCTCAATATTATAACCAATATTCAGTTCATTAGCAATAAAGACCAGGTTTTACAGTCAATCCCTTAACAGTTATAAATATTATTGTATTCAACAAGGAGACAAGTAAATAAATTTTCTCACCCTCCTTGGGCATTCAACCTTTTGTTCCTAGTTAGCCTCCTCCAAGTCAATCATACAATGGGTTATGTTCAATTAATTCCTATTGGTCTAAGCTCTTAAATCAATTAAAATTTATCCCTTTTGTTTTAGAAACTTTTTAAAGCAATTAATTCACTTCTTAAGTTCTGAGTATCACTCTTCCCTCATATAATGCTGATTGGTCATCAGTTCTTATTCAAGATGTCTGCTCTCTCTGCTCAGTCCACACTGTCATTTTTCAAGTTTATATTTATTTTGTTTATTGTTAAACTTCTTCTTGGCTTTGCTGCAAGAGCCAGAAAGAGAAACCACCCTTGATCACCAGTCCTTACAGCCTGTGAGTCTGTTACTTTAAGGTCAGATCTCTTTTTTCCCCTGCCTCCTTTTTCGCCGCTATCTGACAGGGGAGGTGATTTCCCCCTTTCGCTCTGGGGCTTCTCCTCTTTTCTTCTCTTCTTTGAAATTCTCCGGAATGATTTCACAATCTGGGACACTTACAAGAGTTCGCTGAGTGTTCACTCCGCCAGGTTAGTTGAGTCACTGTCCCGCTAATTCACCGCTATTTTTGACAGCTGTCATTTCTTCACGGCTGCCATGATGGGCCGTCTCCTTCACCCGGCTTTCTCCTAGGCTTTCCTGCTTTCTGCGGCTCGGACTGCTGTCCTGAGCTGCTCAACTGGGCGCCTCCGCTTCTGATCTCCATCCGAGAGATCTGGGGCTTTTAAAAAACCCACCGGGAACAGAGAAATGGCTGTGAAATCGGCACACTCATTCGGAGCGGTGTTTCAGCACGGCCATTTCGTTTGACATCTGGCTCCACTGTCTATCTTCTGCTTTTCATCCATCCATCTACTAATGGGGGAGATGAATCCGTGAACTCAATGGTGGAGCAATATCTCAGATGCTATGTCAGCTACCAGCAAACTGACTGGACTGACCTCCTCCCTTTCGCAGAGGTGGCTTACAATAACTCTGTTCACAGCAGCACTGGCTTCACGCCTTTTAAAATGGCCACAGGAAAAGAGTTCAACCCGATACCTGAATACCCCCAGGTGCCCTCCGCTTCCCAGACACTTGATCAATGGGTGAAGGGGTGGGAAGAAGTTTGGAAAACCACGAAAACTGCTTTAAAAAAGTCATCCGAGACATATAAAAAGCAGGCAGATAAAAAAGGGCTCCTCAAAGAACATTCCAAGTTGGGGAAAAGGTTTATCTGTCGACTAAATATTTACGCCTCAAATTACCCAGTAAGAAGTTAGGGCCACAGTTCTTGGGACCTTTCCCCATTGTAAAGATCATTAACCCAGTCACAGTGGAATTAAAACTCACTAAGCTCTTAGGAAAAATTCACCCTGTTTTCCATTGCAGCCTATTGAAACCTTATCTGGGTTCCACTTTAAGACCTCCCCCTAAGAAGGCACCTGGACCCCTCATGGTGGCAGGACAGACTCACTATGAAGTAAAGCGTATTCTTGATTCTAGAATTTTTAAAGGGAAATTGCAGTATTTAGTACAATGGAAAGGATATTTGTTGTCTGAAGCCACTTGGGTGAAGTCTAGCAATGTGAAAGCTGATAGACTCATTAATAGGTTTTATAAGAAACACCCTAACAAACTGAGAGGCAATCCCTAACCTGTGCTTTTGTTTATATTACCGGATTTATCCTTTTTGTAAGGGGGGGGCGGATGTCAATGCTGCTAACATCGGATGTTTTTGCATTGATAACAGATGGGAATGTAGCCATTTTTTACCTTTTGCTTTTAGAGTTAGATGATGCTGGGACGGGGGATGTTAACGAGAGTCCAGCTAGACATAACAACACCAAACCTAGCGTGAGAAACAAGGTTATTGTAACCAGAGCTGATAAGGAATTGGCGGGCTGAAGAACTGGAGAGGAAGCCCGCACTTCAAACTAATTGGGGAATGTGATTTATGACTGTTCAGGGGAGGGGAACTCAGTTTTTGGCTTCGATTATGCAGTGCCAATGTTATGCTACTCAAAATAAAGATTCTTTAGGGTAAACAATGCCTCGAAGTTCTTTTGAAGAGTTTCATCTGTTGGAATCATGACACACTTGTAACTGACTGTGTTGCTAAATGGGCACTTCCACTCATCGAAACCAATGACCCCATTCTGGATAGGTACCCAAACTTCCTCACTAGATTTAGAGAGCATTTTGGATACCCTATTTGGATAGAAACTGCTGAACAGCGCATCTTCCAACTCCTGCAAGGCAACAACTCTGTCAGAGCATATGTTGAAGATTTCAAGCTCATTGCAGCAGATCTGGATTGGAATGAGCAAGCGTTAAGGGCAAAATTCAAAAAAGGGCTCAACAAGGCCATAATGACATAACTGGTACAACAAGGTATTCCTCAGGGTCTACAAGACGTCTACCTAGCCACTATAACAGCTGAGTCTCAACTTGCAAAACTTAAAAGAATTTCTCGGCAGCCCCAGCCAACCTCTTCCAAAGCTGACTCCCTCCATCACTGTCCTTCCCCCTTGGATTTGGACACTGAAGAGCCGATGCAAATCGGAGTGGCCAGACAAGCTCCGGGAGCAGAAGAATGGCAAAGGTGCAGACAGTTTGCCCTGTGTTTCTATTGCAGAGAGCCTGGCCACATGATCAAGAATTGCCCTACTAAACCTCCCAGGAGAGACAACAGACAGGCTGGCAATGTCTCCACTACTCACCACCTGGACAAAAAGCCCCAAGGCCAGGTAAATGAGAAATGCCCTCCCTCCATGAGCTCACGGGGGGCACCAAAACACTGAATGGAGCTCAATTACCTCCATGCCCAGGTACATTAATGAAATTTGATTCTACCCTGATACTTCCCAGTAGTCACGAAACCACCATCCCTGTTTTGATAGATTCTGGGTCAAACTCTGACTTCATAAGCTTAGCCACAGTTTAGAAACTTAAGATACCTACAGTCTCCCTGAAGTCTCCATTGCCAGTGATATCTATTGATGTCAGAATTTTAAAAGCAGGCCCCATTACTCATGCCACAGTACCTTTGAAGTTAACAATATATCAGTATTCTGAACAGTTAACCCTCTTTGTAGCTGATCACATAGATCTTCCACTAGTGCTGGGAATTGCTTGGTTAAACCACCACGGCCCCACTATTAAGTGGAAGAACCACGCTACCACCTTTGAAAATCCTGAATGCCTTTCTCACTGCAATCGGCCCTCTGAGGCCCCCCACCAGCCCCCCCCAATGTTTCACAGAGAGAATCCCAATCTGCCAAGTAAATACACAGACTTTGCTGATGTGTTTGGGGAGGAGGAAATCTTGGCCCTCCCTCCACACAGAGACCGCAATTGCATCATAAACCTGGTCCCTGGCACCAAAAAAAGGGATTCATAAGACCCTCCCAGTCTCCTGCCACAGCTCCCACCTTCTTCATAGCCAAGAAGCAGGAGCCCCGTGGGCCTAATAACAGTGAGAACACCCCACTGAAAGTGGTCCATGATTACAAGGCTTTAAATGCACTCACAGTAAGAAACCATTATCCACTGCCATTAATTCCAGACCTATTAGATAGACTGCAGAAAGCAAGCATTTTTACGAGACTGGACCTCTTCAATGCTTACAACCTCATTCCAATCAAAGAAGGCCATCAATACTTAACCGCCTTTGACACCAGATATGGAAATTTGAATACACAGTGGTTTGCCGCCGTGGCTGCCATGGATCCTTGGAAGACGAGTTTCATCTTCCTCGTCCAGTTTCGCATCGCTGGGGGACCCTGAAAGAGTCAAAAGTTGCCCCATAGAGGCAACCATTAGGAGGGGCCCTCACTGGATCGCGGGAGAGCAGTAGCCCTCCTGTTAGAGCCGGTGCAACCCTCCAAACTGGCGGATGAAAGACCGGCCATAGCTATATGGCCCGTCACTAGGCTGCAGACAGCCGAAGTCACACTTACCACCAGGCAACCTTAAAGCAGCGTGGAAGAGACTGGGTGAGATCTACCTCTCTTAAATCCTAACTATTTTTTTTACCTAGATAAGCTGCTAAAGTATTTTTCCCCCTGTGAGAGGGAAGGGGGATTTTAGCCCTCCCTCTGGAAACAGCAGCGACTGATTATCCAAGGGAGCTTAAAACATTGAAAAAATAATTGGATCCCAATCAAAATTTTATTTCCTAAAAGTTGTGGACTAAAAGATTTTCTATTTTCTATTCTTTATTTTCTATTTTTACTGAAGATCTGGGTTTTTGCTTAAAACTGAAAACTGAAAATTGAAAATTTAGAAGCATAAATATTAAGAGTTAAATCTGAATATTGATTTGCTCATAAAGGTTATGTAAAGGTGATTGAGATATATATATAAGCTAAAAATTTACTGATGAATGTAATAAATATGTCTTGATGCAGCGGTAAGAATGAAAATTATTAGCTTTAAATATGAGATAGATACAAAGAGGAAGAGAGAGGAAATATTAAACATTGAAATAAAAGAAATCGTGGTTACTAAATTTAAGATATTTGGAAACCATTAGAAAATAAGAATATTTTATTGCATTATTAACTTGTTGATGTAGATGGTGAGAACTCAGATAGACAAGATGTGTACCCTGAATACCACATTTTGTGAGGAATTGTGATGAAGGGAATTGGGAACATTTAAAAATTTGGAAATGATAAATATTAAATGTTAATTTTAAATACTAAGGGAAACTTAAAAGTGGGAAAAACTCATTAGGACATTGATTGTCTCAAAGATTGAATGTTAAAACAATTAAGATATATATAAACTAAAAACTATTGATAAATGTAAGAAAGTTACTTTTTATTTGATTGATAGAATAAGAAGTGTGTTAACTTAAATATGAAACAGTGCATATTAAGGGGAAAAGAGAGGATACATTTACTGTAATAGTTTGAGATTTGTACTATGATATTTGTCTGTAATTGAATTATGGTAACTCAGCCACCACATTGCTTTTCAAAGATATAAATGTAATATTAGAAAACCAATAAAATTTTCAAAAAAAAATAAATTTGAATACACAGTGCTGCCTTTTGGTCTGTGTAATGCCCCAGCTGTGTTTTCCAGATTCAAGAACCAAGACTTTCAAGATTTGATAGATAAATTTATGGTCCTATATTTGGCTAATATCGTAATCTACTCTGTGAATGAGGCTCAGCGCACAGACGACATGTGCACAGTCCTCAGTAGACTAAGACAGGGCTTTTCAACCAGTGGTACACAAACCACTGGTGGTACTTTGACACTTGGCAGGTGGTACGCGACTGTCCTAGAGAAGTGGTAGTGGGGGGAGGGGAGAGGAATGACTTAAAGTGGTGGCAGCACTGCACAAGCCTGAGGGAGAGACAGCTGGAGCTGCAGGGCTGTCGGGGCTCGGCAGAAGCCTCAGGATCTGTGCGAGCGGCTACAAGTTGATTGGCACTTCTGCAGAGCTGTCGGGGCTCAGAGCCGGGCTCCAGCTGATTGGTGCTTCCAAAAACAGCGCGTAGCTGGAGGTGCATGGAAAAGGAGGGGGGAGAGAGGAAAGGATGTAAAAAGAGGAGGTTTTGGTTGGAAAGGGCCAGTGAGGAGCTGCCCCCCCACCCCCTGGTTGCACGCACAGGAGGCGGCAAGTGCCCGGCATCCCTGCTGACCACTCAGAAAGAAAAGAGGCAAACTCAGGCTGACCGGGTGCTGATTTACAACCTTCTAGCTGCCATCAAAGCCAGAACATGCTCAGCCTTAGATCCATGGGGCAGCCCTGGAAACAGCAATGAGCTGCCTCAGCCCTGCCCATGCCCTGCCCCCTGGGCACACACACAGGAGGTGGCAAGCATGTAGGGCCTGGCATCCCTGAGCACTTCGCAGGTTCATTTTTTTAAAGCTGCCCGAGGCTCCGGGCAGGAGGCTTTCCATTTTGACCCCTCCCCCTGTCGTTGCCTCTGTGCCTGAAGAGCCGCTGCATGGCTCTCAGTTCACCTCTCCCAGATCTGTGAACGTGTTTGTTTGTGTGTGCGTCATGGTTCCAATAGATCAGTGGTTCTCAACCTTTCTAATGCCGCGACCCCTTAATACAGTTTCTCATGTTGTGGTGACCCCCAACCATAAAATTATTTTTGTTGCTATTTCATAACTGTAATTTTACTACTGTTTTGAATCGTAATGTAAATATCTGATATGCAGGGTGTATTTTCAGTGTTACGACTTGAACATAATTAAAGCATAGTGATTAATTACAAAAACAATACAGCAATGCTCTCTGGAGAAGCTTACGCTTCCTTGCTCAAAAATGTTGGGAGGGAGGGAAGGAAGGAAGGAAGATTGAAGGGGAAAGGAAGGAGATGGAGAAGGAAGGAGATTGAAGGGGAAAAGAAGGAAGGAAGGAAGGAGAAAGAGATTGAAGGGGAAGGGATAGAGATGGAAGGAAGGAAGGAGATTGAAGGGGGAAGAAAGGAAGGAAGGAAGGAAGGAGAGAGATTGAAGGGGAAGGGATGGAGATGGAGATGGAAAGAAGGAAGGAAGGAAGGAAGGAAGGAAGGAAGGAGATGGAGAAGGAAGGAGATTGAAGGGGAAGGAAAGAAGGAAGGAAGGAAGGAAGGAAGGAAGGAGAGGGAGATTGAAGGGAAGGGATGGAGTTGGAGATGGAAGGAAGGAAGGAAGATTGAAGGGGAAAGGAAGGAGATGAAGAAGGAAGGAGATTGAAGGGGGAAGGAAGGAAGGAAGAAAGGAAGGAGAGAGAGATTGAAGGGAAAGGGATGGAGATGGAAGGAAGGAAGAAAGATTGAAGGGGAAAGGAAGGAGATGGAGAAGGAAGGAGATTGAAGGGGAAAGAAAGGAAGGAAGGAAGATTGAAGGGGAAAGGAAGGAGATGGAGAAGGAAGGAGATTGAAGGGAAAAGAAAGGAAGGAAGGAAGATTGAAGGGGAAAGGAAGGAGATGGAGAAGGAAGGAGATTGAAGGGGGAAGGAAGGAAGGAAGATTGAAGGGGAAAGGAAGGAGATGGAGAAGGAAGGAGATTGAAGGGGGAAGGAAGGAAGGAAGGAGAGAGATTGAAGGGGAAGGAATGGAGATGGAAGGAAGGAAGATTGAAGGGGAAAGGAAGGAGATGGAGAAGGAAGGAGATTGAAGGGAGAAGGAAGGAAGGAAGGAAGGAGAGAGAGAGAGATTGAAGGGGGAAGGGATGGAGATGGAGATGGAAGGAAGGAAGGAAGATTGAAGGGGAAAGGAAGGAGATGGAGAAGGAAGGAGATTGAGGGGGGAAGGAAAGAAGGAGAGATTGAAGGGGAAGGGAAGGAGATGGATGGAAGGAAGGAAGGAAGGAAGGAAGGAAGAAGAGAGAGATTGAAGGGGAAGGGATGGAGATGGAAGGAAGGAAGGAAGATTGAAGGGGAAAGGAAGGGAGGAAGGAAGGAAGGAAGGAAGGAAGGAAGGAAGGAAGGAAGGAAGGATTGATCGGTCTTTGGAGAGTCATGTTTTCCCAGATCATGATGAACTGCAACTCCCAGCATTCCCCACTCTTCCACAGTGCTTTTTAGGGCTGCTGGGGGCGGAGCACAGCCGGGCAACCAGGAGGCGTGGGGATTGGCTCAGCGCTGCATCTCAGCTCAGCTCAGCCAGCAGCAGCAGCAGCAGCAGCAAGTTGCCCGAGCGGGGCGGGAAGAGAGGGGGTGGTGGTGGCAAGTCATGAAAGCAGCGTCCACACGTTCAGGGTGCAAACGCCTTGGACAGTTTGGCTCCCCCACCCCTTTATTTACTGATCTGCCACAAGCTCGTGCAAACAAGCCCCGAGGAGTTCTGAACGAGTGGTCATTTAAAAAAAAGCTTTCAGCAACGAGGCAGAAAGGGGAACCCACTCATGGCTTTTTTTCCCCTTTCTCGGCGACTGGGAAGGCAGTATCTTTCCTCTCTCTTTCTCTCGTTCCTCTTTCTCTTTCGGTTTCCTCCCTCTTTCTTTCTCTCTTTCCCCTCTCTCTTTCCTGTTTCTCTTTCTCCTCCCTCTTTCTCTTTCCTCTTTCTTTTCATCTGTTTCTCTCTCTTTCTTCTCTCTCTTTCTCTCTCTTATGGCAGTATCGTCGGAGGTCTCCACCGCCCCTGGCCTCTGCGAGTCCTCAGCCGAACAGGCGGGGAGGGGGAGCAGGATGGGAGGCAGCGCTTCTGGCGGTGGTGGCGGTAGCACGGCAGCATCGTTGGGGTTCCTCACCGCCGGCCCGGCTGCCACCCCGCCGCATCCTCAGCCAAAGGAGCGGGCAGGGGGAGCAGAATGGGAGGCAGCGGCTCCAGTGGCAGCGTTGGCAGCACGGCAGCATCATTGGGGTTCCTCGCTGCCACCGCTGCCGCTGCCGCCCCCAGCCCAGCCGCCGCATCCTCAGATGAATGGGCGGGGAGGGGAAGCAGGACGGGAGGCAGCAGCTCCAGCGGCAGCAACAGGGCAGCATTGTCAGGGTCCCAACTGCCCCCGGCCCAGCCACCGCCCCCGCTGGGACTCCGCGCTGCCTGGCCTCACCCTCCACCCATCGATGGAGCTGCGGTGGAGGCAGCGCCTGCCCAAGCCGCGTGGGAGGGCAGCAGGAGAAAGGAGAGGAGGAGGGCGAGGAAGTAGTCACCCTAGCCGGGACTCCGCGCTGCCTGGCCTTGCCCTTTGCCCATCCAATGGAGCCACAGTGGGAGCTGGTGCCGCACGGCTCCTACCAGCCCCTCTGCCAGCCCGGCTGCTCCCCCCCCCAGGCACCCCTCTGCCGCTTTGGGGGCAGCAAGAGGAAGAAGGGGAGGAGGAAGGGGAGGGCAAGGAAGCTGCATCCAGCGCCAGGCCCCAGGAGGCGGCTCTCCTCTCCTACCTTTGCTGAATCTCCTTCTTCCTTCCCAGCAGCCTGGATTCCGGTGCACCTTCCCGGCCAGCAGGTCCAGTGGTCGGGCTGGCTGGGGATTGCGGGGGCTAGTCTCCCTTGGGCCGCGGCTTTCCGGAGGACTGGCCTGCTCAGCGGAGCCTCCAGTGGGCTGCTCCCAGAAGGGATCCCGGGGCTTACCCGGGCGGCTCCAAGCCATGAGGCCCTGGCCGCACTTCTCCCAGGGTGTGGGGCACCCAGGCGCAGGGCCAATCAGGAGCCCTGCAGGAGGTAAGTCCGCCTGAGAGAGAGAGAGAGAGAGAGAGAGAGAGAGAGAGAGAGAGAGAGAGAAGGGAAGCGAAAGTGCCTTTCTTTCTCTCTCTCTGCAAATGGCAGAGGAGGCCATGCGGAGCGGAGTCTCGGTTCCTAAGACCATCGGAAATGTGTGTTTTCTGATGGTCTTAGGCAACCCCTGTGAAAAGGTCATTCGACCCCCAAAGGGGTCGCGACCCACAGGTTGAGAACCACTGCGATAGATGAAACCAATTAAAAGAACTTCAAGGCAAGGATTTCTTCCTTAAAGAACATTTTATTCAGGAAACAAAGTATCGGCACTTACATAGTTGAACCCAAGACTAACCAGACTTCCGGTTTGCACTCATAGCACATGGCCGCGTGACAGCGGACCTCCGCTCTCCACGGCTAATTTCACCCTGCCCTAGATGGGTCTGAAGTTGCCCCGGAGAGGTGACTGCAAAGGAGGGGTGCCCCTTTGATCATGAAGCAACGGCAATTGCTCCGTTTGATCCGGGGAAAGCCCTCCAAACCCGACAGGAGAAAGGGTAGCCACATGCCAGTGTCTAGCCCAAGCTATTGCAGCCGAAGTCCAAGAGCACTACCAAGAACAATGGTGAACAGTGTGCTTAGAACTGGTTAGAGTATTTGATCTTCTCTCCCTTCTTTTACAACCAGTCCCTGAGAAAGATCCCCAAAGCAAACATCCTCCAAAAGTGAGGGGAGGGGACTACATTCCCATTCCCCCATAGATGGAAGCGGCGAATTAACCTTAAGGAGGAAAGAACCTTATTGAAATTAAATTCAAAATACTACAATCTGATCAAACCTAGAAACTAAAACAAACTGCTAAGATTATATTCTAAAGGATTTTGATTTAATTACATAAAAAAAGAAAAATAACTTCTGAAAGAGGTGAAAAATAAATATTTGCTGACATCTAGTGGACATCAAAATAAATATTTGCTGACATCTAGTGGACAATGAGAATATAATACATTAAAGACAATGCCCAGAAACAAAGAAAATAATCTGCTGCTCTCCCTCGGGGCCGCGGTTTGCGGGAGGGCTGGCCCACTCAGCGGAGGCTCCGGTGGGACGCTCCCAGCGGGGATCCCGGGGCTTCCCTGTGTGGCTCCCCAACCACGTGCACCTCGGATGGGGCCAGCCCAGGAAAGGGACTTCCTGGCCACGCTTCTCCCAAGAGGCGGGGCACCCAGGCGCAGGGCCAATCAGGAGCCCCGCGAGGGGCAAGTCCACATGAGAGAGAGAGAGAGAGAAGGGAAGCGCAAGTGCCTCTCTCTGTCTCTGTGTCTCTCTCTGCAAATGGCGGAGGAGGCTCGGAGCCGCAGGAGAAGGCTCAAAGAGCTGCATGCGGCTCCGGAGCCATGGGTTGCCGACCCATGGTTTAGGCTAACTTAAAAAGTGCAAGCATTCCTCCCATCCCCCTTCTATGTCTGAGAATCCCAAGCAACAGAAAAATCACAAGTAAAAGGTAACATGGCTAAAATTTCTTAATTGTCACAACGTTGACAGTGTGTTTGTGTGCGTGCGTGGGGGGGTCTCACTCCTTGCAGCCCCACATTGTGACATTGGGGAGGAAGTGTCTTGCAGCCTTGCACGGGGCTGGGGTTGGGACCTGAGGGGGTCAGGGCATGATGCAATTGGTGGCACGTTGAGAAAAAGAAACATGTACTCCAAAAAAACAGCTTTCATTAGATTGTAGCCTGCCATCGCAGAGGTTCTGTGTAGAGGGTGTGCGGTTGTAAGGGGTGAGACACACACAGAGACAGAAACAAACACATGCACGGGTCTCGGAGAGGTGAGCTGAGAGACATACAGAGGCAACAACAGGGGGGAGAGGTCAAAATGTGAAGCCTCTGCCCACTGCTTTCTGCCTGTGGCCACCTCTGCCTGAAGCCTCTGGCAGATTTAAAAAAAAGCAGGGGAGAAAGGAAAGGAAAGGAAAGGAAAGAAAGGAAGGAAGGAAGGAAGGAAGGAAGGAAGGAAGGAAGGAAGGAAGGAAGGAAGGAAGGAAGGGTAATGTATTGGCCACAACTGTTTTAAATCACTTGCTTAATGTCTGACCTATATTGCTGTATTGTTTAATAGTTGCTGTTACTGAAAGCCAGACTGGCTGTCTCCAAGCTGATAATGAGGTTTGGGGCGGGAAACTGTTACTTTAAACCTATTGGTTGCCACCTAGAGGCTAACTGTATAAATAGCAGTGCAACAGCCTTTAGGGCTGCTTCTGTTCTGAGTTAATAAACTTGTTGCTGTTTCAACACTCTGCCTCATTCAATGCCTAAAGAACAGAAGATATAACAGGTCCATGCCTAAACGTCCCATTCCGTGCTCAAGTTTCTCAATGTCCTTCTGAATCTTGAGTCTATCTTCCAAAGTGTTAGCAATTTCCCTCCAGCTTGGTGTCATCTGCAAATCTGATGAGTGTCCCTTCAACCCCCGATCTAGGTCATTATAAAGATGTTGAAATGCACTGGGTCTAAGACAGAACCTTGAGGTACCCCACTGCATGCTTCCCTCCATGTAGATGTAGTTCTATTGAGGACCAAGGAAACGATTGGTGCATTAGTGGCTGAAAGTGGCAAGAAGGTGACAAGCAACAGGGAGAAAGCAGAGCTATTTAACTCGTTTTTTGCATCTGTCTTTACACAAAGGGAAAAAACAGACCAATCTATCAAAAATAGTGCCATAAAAAACAAAATAGAAATACAAGTTAAGATAGGCAAGAAAATGGTAAGTGAACACCTGTCCAGCCTAGACGAGTTCAAATCACCAGGACCAGATGGATTACACTCCAAGGTTCTTAAGGAACTGGCAGATGTGATCTCAGAACCATTGAACTATATTTTTCAAAGATCCTGGAGCACTGGGGAACTATCAGAGGACTGGAAAAGAGCTGATGTAGTTCCTGTTATGTCTGGTCTCTCTCAGCTCATTAAAAGCTACGTAAATGTCTTTAAGAGATTTATTAAACACATTTCAAAAGGATTCATTTCAAAGCAAACTGCTGACATTTTGCTGGCAAAAACATCCAAGACTAATTATTTACATTTAGATTACAACAAACTCCTTCCAAACCTCCCAATTACTCACTCTGTCCTTATCATATTGTCCGAGACCTCATTATCCTTCGCTAGGTTTTCAAAACATCAGACTTTCAAAGCATTGCAAAAGTTTCCAAACCTCTCATTGATAAACGTTGCTCGTGACAAAGGCCTAATTTCTCACTCCTCCTCTAATACAGTTTCCGATACGTCACTTCCTTTTTCTACTTAACTGAACCCTCCTCCTATTAACCCTTCGAACTCTCGGATCCAGCCATACATTCTCCTGTTCCAAGTCTGATTCTGCACCTTGAGACTCCGATGCAGACTGCATCTCAATCTCCTCCCTGTCTGCCTCGGCTGCCGGGAGGGGAAAGCACCCAGAGGGACCTGGCTCGGCTGCCGGGAAGGGCAAACACTCAGAGGGGCCTGGCTCGGCTGCCGGGAGGGGCAAACACTCAGAGGGGCCCAGCTCCCCCTCCTCATCCTCCGACACCTCCCCAGCTGGTCCAGAGACACCCACAACAGTTCCCATCTACAAAAAAGGGGGGGAAAAGGACCCAGGAAATTACAGACCTCAATACCTGACCTCAATACCTGGGAAGATTCTGGAAAAGATAATCAAACAACGAATCAGCGAACACCTAGAGGCATACAAAGTCATTACTAAAAGCCAACATGGGTTTGTCAAAAACAGATCATGCCAGACAAATGTTATTGCATTCTTTGACCAAGTGACAAAATTAGTGGACCAGAGGAATGCTGTGGCTATAATGTACTTGGACTTCAGTAAGGCATTTGACAAAGTAGACCACAACCTACTACTTGATAAGATAGAAAAATGCGGGTTAGACAGCATCACCACCAGATGGATCCGTAGCTGGCTGACCGGCCGTACTCAGCGTGTGGTCCTCAATGGAACCGCATCTACATGGAAGGAAGTGTGTAGTGGGGTGCCCCAGGGCTCTGTTCTGGGCCCAGTGCTCTTCAACATCTTCATCAACGATCTGGACAAGGGGATAGATGGGGAACTCATCAAATTTGCAGACGACACCAAGCTGACAGGAATAGCCAACACTCCAGAAGACAGGCTTAGGATACAGGAGGATCTGGACAGACTTGAACACTGGGTGCTATCTAACAAAATGAAATTCAATGGTGAAAAAAGTACGGTTCTACATTTAGGCAAGAAAAACCAAATGTACAAGTATAGTATAGCGGGTACCTTGATCAATAGTAGTAACTGTGAGAGGGATCTCAGAGTCCTAGTGGCCAATCATTTAAATATGAGCCAGCAGTGTGCTGCAGCTGCCAAAAAAGCCAACACAGTGCTAGGCTGCATTAACAGAGGGATAGAATCAAGATCACGTGAAGTATTAATACCACTTTACAATGCCTTGGTAAGGCCACACTTGGAATACTGCATCCAGTTTTGGTCACCACGATGTAAAAAAGATGTTGAGACTCTAGAAAGAGTAGAGAGAAGAGTAACAAAGATGATTAGGGGGACTGGAGGCTAAAACATATAAGGAACGGTTGCTGGAATTGGGTATGTCTAGTTTAACGAAGAGAAGGATGAAGGGGGACATGATAGCAGTGTTCCAATATCTCAGGGGCTGCCGCAAAGAAGAGGGAGTCAAGCTATTTTCCAAAGCGCCTGAAGGCAGGAGAAGAAGCAACGGATGGAAACTAATCAAGGAGAGAAGCAACCTAGAACTAAGGAGAAACTTCCTGACAGTTAGAACAATTAACCAGTGGAACAACCTGCCTCCAGAAGCGGTGAATGCGCCAACACTGGAAGTTTTTAAGAAGAAACTGGACAGCCATTTGTCAGAAATGGTATAGGGTTTCCTGCCTGAGCAGGGGGTTGGACTAGATGACCTCCAAGGTCCCTTCCAACTTTATTATTATTATTATTATTATTATTATTATTATTATTATTATTATTATTATTATTATTATTATTATTATTATTATTATTATTATTACCACATGCCAAATACGGTTGGTCAGCCAACTGCAAATCCATCTGGTGATCATCCAGTCTATCTCACATTGTTCTATTTTACCAAGAAGTAGACTGTGGTCTACTTTGTCAAATGCTTTACTGAAGTCCAAGTACACTATGATGTTTTGATGGTACACTATGATGCTTTGATGGAGTGTGGAGCCGGCTTGGGAGTTGAATGAGAGTCCGTTGCGAGGGAGAAGAGTTTGGCGGCGGCTCCCCTCCTCCCCTCCTTCCTCCTATTGTGTGAGCGAGTGATCTGCGGAGGGGTGAGAGGACTGTTTGAGAGGCTTTGTGTCTCCTGCTGGGAGGCTTCTGTTTTTCGGAAGACTATCTGAGATGGGAAATGGGAAATGGCTTGGTTCCTTCCCCTCCCCTTCCCATCCCCCTCCCTTCTACCACCATGTGAACGTGCGACTTTGGTGGAGCAGCTGAGAGGTGTTGGTGGCCGCCATAAAAAGGGAACAGCTCGGCGGCCCCCCTCTCCCCCCTCCCCCCTCCTCATTTTGCCGGCCAGCGGTTTCTGGGAAGACAGCTGGAGGCTGTGGGTGATGGAGGGGGGCAGCATGGAGCTTGGACTGTGGTCTACGGTGAGGGAAACAGCGTTTCATGCTTCCCCCTCCTTGATGAAGCGTGATTAACTATGAGGTCAAATGGAAGAATCGTAGTGGCCTCCCCCGTCCTGTCTGCTTATACAAGGAATAGGAAAGTGGAATCACTTTTGGAACTCTGGAATTTTGGTCCTTACTTTAGATCGAACTGCCTGGTTCTCGCTGGACCCCATCAATGTATCTTATCTGACAGGCTCCCTATCTGAGATCAACTCTTCTTGCATTGCGAGATTTCCCCCTCTCGCAATCATGGCCCTCCGCTTTATCAAGGGCCCATCTCGAGGATGGACTTGGGAGTCCTGAGAGATGGCATGCGTCAAATAAGGGGCTTTGGGTTTTTTTAAACCATTTTTAACGAAAGTTTTAAGGGAGGGTAGAGGTGGGGAAGGGGTGCTTAGGGCGGGGGAAGGAATTGTTGGAGGGGAGCTAGAAGATAGGCCCGGCAACGGAAGGGGACGTAATCCTGTGGGTTTGGATGGGGAGCTGATTAAGATTGATTTAGTTCCAATTAGTACCGTAAGCGGGAGGGGCAGATATGGCGGGAGCAGGGGGCCGTATCATAATAGGGGAGCACGTACCCACTGTTTACGAGTGGTCATGCGCTCCGACCCCCAAGGCTCTACCTGTTCTCGGGGTTATTCAGAACCACAGGGCCCTGGCTGTAGGCTGATGTTGTGCAATGCCAGGTCTGTGGTAAACAAGGCCCCCCTCATCCAAGATTTAATTTCAGAGGGGGGAGCAGACCTGGCAGGTATCACGGAGACCTCGTTAGGACCGGAGGGCGGTGTCCCTCTGGTGGAAATGTGCCCACCGGGTTTCCTTGCATTCCATCGGCCGAGAGCTCAGGGCAGGGGTGGGGGAGTGGCGGTCGTGATTAGGGAAGATTACAGGCCGAGGGAGGTCACTGTTCCTCAGACGGCAGGCTGTGAAACCCTCCTGGTGAAGTGGGACCTTGGGGGTCTGAGGGTGGTGTTGATTACGTATCTGGCTCCCTGCCACGTGTCAACCGCCCTGCTCGAGCTCTTGGACGTTATCGCCGCAGTGGCGGTTGAGGTTCCCAGGCTAATAGTCATGGGTGACTTCAACCTGCCATCTGTGGGCGGGACATCCAGGGGAGCTCTAGAGTTCATGGCTTCCATGGCAGCCATGGACCTGACCCAGGTAATTCAAGGCCCCACACATACAGGGGGGAAACATGCTTGACCTGGTTTTTGTCTCTGGACAGTGGCTGAGTGGTCAGAATATAGGGGATATAGTTATTGAGCCCCTGTCATGGTCTGATCACTCTCTCCTTCGCTTGGACTTTCTGACCGCTGCACCCCACCGCAGGGAGGCGGAACCAGTGAGATAGTACCGCCCCAGGTGGCTGATGGAACCCGAGCGGTTCCAGATGGAGCTTGGGCCAATTCCTGAGGTTCGGATACAAGACTCGGTCGAAGAGTTGGCGGCAGCCTGGGATAGGGCTGCGGCCGGTGCTCTAGATCGGGTCGTGCCTTTGCGGCCTCTGATTCGACGTACGTCTCGATTGGCCCCTTGGTTTACTGAGGGGCTGAGAGAGATGAAACGCCGGAAAAGACGCCTAGAGAGCAGTTGGAGATCGAGCCGTGCCGAATCTGACCGAACACTAGTAAGAGACCATATTAGGTCCTACCTAGCAGCGATAAAAGCAGAGAAGTGTTCTTACCTCACTGCTCTTATTGCGTCATCAGATAACCACCCAGCCTCCTTGTTTAGGGTGACCCGCTCCCTCCTTCATCAGGAGGTGAGAGAAGACCCCTTAGAGGGTAGAGCTGAGGATTTTGGAAAATATCTGCATGATAAAATCGCTCAGATACGGGAAGGCTTTGATTTCAACTGGGTATGTCCGGTGGGAGAGACGGAGTCTGGTCTTGAGACTTGAGGTGGTAGTGAGGCCCCTCCTTAAGAAGCCTACCCTGGATCCAGCTGTTTTATCAAAATATCGTCCTGTCTCCACCCTTCGCTTTCTTGCGAAGGTTGTCGAGAGCGTGGTTGCCCGACAGTTCCCGCGACACCTGGAGGAATCGTTATACCTGGATCCACACCAGTCGGGCTTCAGGCCTGGTTACAGCACGGAAACAGCATTGGTCGCGTTGGTGGATGACCTCTGGCGGGCCCGGGACAGAGGTTGTTCCTCTGTTCTGGTGCTATTGGACCTCTCGGCGGCTTTTGATACCATCAATCATGGTATCATGCTGCAACGGTTGGAGGGGTTAGGTATAGGGGGCACTGTTTTGCGGTGGTTCTCCTCCTTCCTCTCTGGCCGGATGCAGTCTGTGTTGACAGGGGGCCAGAGGTCGACCCCGAGACCCCTCATATGTGGGGTACCTCAGGGATCGGTCCTCTCGCCCCTACTGTTCAACATTTATGTAAAACCGCTGGGTGAGATCATCCATGGTTTTGGTGTGGAGTACCATCTGTACGCTGATGATACTCAGCTGTACATTTCCACGCCGAACCACCCCAGCGATGCTCTTGCCGTGCTGACCCAGTGCCTGGAGGCCGTGCGGGTCTGGATGGGGAAGAACGGACTCAAGCTCAACCCTTCCAAGACCGAGTGGCTGTTGCTACCGTCGTCCCGGTTTAGTCAATTGATTCCTTCGTTGTCCGTTGGGGGCGAAACAGTGGCCCCCGTGGAAAGGGTTCGCAATTTGGGAGTCCTCCTGGATTCATGGCTGTCTTTAGAGGACCATTTGACGGCCGTGGCCGGGAGGATGTTCTATCAGGTTCGCCTGGTACGCCAGTTGCGTCCCTTCCTAGACTGGGACTCGCTATGCAGAGTTACTCATGCCTTCGTCACTTCCAGGCTGGACTACTGTAATGCTCTCTACATGGGGCTCCCCTTGAGGTGCACCTGGAGGCTTCAGCTGGCCCAGAATGCGGCCGCACGGGTAGTGACCGGAGCGTCATGGCGCTCCCATGTAACATCGCTCCTGCGCGAGCTGCACTGGTTGCCGGTGGCCTTCTGGGTGCGTTTTAAGGTGTTAGTGACCATCTTTAAAACGCTCCATGGCATCGGACCCGGATATTTACAGGACCGCCTTCTGCCAGCAAATACCTCCCGCCGTCCGGTACACTCCCAAAGAGTGGGTCTCCTCAGGTTACCGTCGGCCGGACAATGTCGGCTGGCGACCCCCAGGGGGAGGGCCTTCTCTGTGGGAGCTCCAACGCTTTGGAACGTGCTCCCCCCCGAACTCTGTACGGTGACGGAATTGCGCTCCTTCCGTCGAGAATTAAAAACATATTTATTCCGACAAGCCGGCCTGGGATAGTAGCTCCGGTTCCAACAAGGCCATAATTGTTTTTAGGGGATTGAGTTTTTAGATTATGTATTGGGTTTTTAAATGATTGGGCCAAATTATTTAATTTATTTTATATAATTTTACTTTTTGTATGTTGACGTTTTTAATTGGGCTGTACACCGCCCCAAGTCCTTTGGGAGGGGGGCGGTATAAAAATCGTAAAATACATAAATAAATAAATATGTCCACAGCATTTCCTTGATCCACTAATTTAGCCACTTTATCAAAGAAAGAAATAAGGTTTGTCTGGAATGATCTGTTTTTAACAAACCCATGCTGACTTCTAGTAATCGCCTTGTTCGTTTCTAGGTGCTCACAAATTCGCCATTTGATTAACCCAAGATTTTCCCAGGTATTGATGTTAAGCGGTTTGACCTATAGTTTCCTGGATCCATTTTTCCCATTTTTCTAGTTTGGAACCACATCAGCTCTTTTCCATTCCACTGGCAGTTCTCCCATGCTCCAGGAGCTCTGAAAGATTTCATTCAGTGTTTCCAAGAACACATCTGCCAGATCCTTCAGTACCCTGGGATGTAAACCATCTGGTCCCAGAGATTTGAACTCATTCAAAGTGGATAGGTGTTCTCTCACTAATTCCTTGTCTATTTTGACCTGCATTTCTGTTCTGTCTCCCATGGTGCTGCTTTTGATAGTTTGGACTATTTTTTTGTTTTGTGTAAAGACAGATGCAAAGAAGGAATTAAGCAGTTCTGCTTTCTCCCTGCTGCCCGTCACCTTCTTGCCATCTTCTCCCATTAGTGGACCAACCATTTCAGGGCCCACTCATTTCCGTAGAATTACACAGCTACCTTGTCAAATTTCCTTGACTTTCTTCTTGCTCCTTACATACTGTATTGAAAGAACCCTTTTTATTATTTTTGGCATTTGTTGCAAGTCTCAGGTCATTCTGAGCTCTCGCCTTCCTGACTCCATTCCTGCAGATTTGGGCTGTTTGCTAGTATACTGTTCTAGTTACAGTATATACTCCTCTTTCCATTTTTTATACTTGCCCTTTGTGTCCCTCAGTTTGTCAGAGAGCTCTTTGTGTAACCATGCTGGTTTCATATGAAGTCTCTTGCTTTTCTTTCTCTGTAGTGTTGTTTTTATTTTGGTCTTTATTATTTCATTTTTCAGAGTTTCCCAAGCATCCTGAACTATTTTTCCCTCTAGGATTTGTTTGTTGAAGTCAGCTCTCTTAAAGTCGAAAACACTAGTCTGACTGTTCGGTTACCTGTGCCTGCATTATGGTGAAATCTAGTATGACATGGTCAGTCTTCAGCAAAGTTCCTACAACTTCCACTCCCTCAACCATTTCATCTTTATTAGAATTAATTCCAATATAGCTGACCCGCTAGTACCCTCCTCCACCTTTCAGATGCCAAAGTTGTCAGCTAGGCACATCGGGACCGTGTTGTTTTTATTTGTCAAACAAAAATTACAAACTCAAACAAAGAAAATAAGAAAATAAAAATGTGACAGGGACAATAGGCACACCAGTGCACTTACACATGTGTCAGGGCCCACTTCAAAACCTCATCCTAAGAAAGCAGAACTCTTGGAGCAGTTTCTTCCAAAAGGAACTTTTATTAGGAGAAGCTGATAGCAGGCATAATAGGCAGGATCTGAGGGTTTCCCACTCAGATCAATAGGTTAAAAGAGTCCCAAGCAAACCCCACCCCAATAGTTCATCCAGTCAGTTTGAATGGGCCAATCCTCAGGTGTTAAGTCCACTGTGGGAAAGGAGCTGATAACGGAGTCCGTTCCCATGCTTGTGATGGTGCTGTTAGGTCTTCGCACCTTCCCTTCCACAGTGAGAGATAAGTCAGATGGCCGGAGTCACATTCCTTTCTCACCAGAAGGTAACATCAAGGGAGAGACAGTTCAAAGAGCAAGTATGTAGGAATAGTGGAAAGGATACAATGTAGCAAGCAGAGAAACAACCCTCAAAGCCTTCCCCCCTCCACCTCAGGAGAATGGCAGAACCCTCAGTAAGAAATAGAAAAAATGAAATGAATCCCCCCAGTGTAGGAATGGGTTCTGACATCCTGCCCCCTTAAAAGAAAGAGAGATCCACCTGTAGAAAACAAAAGAGGAAAAAGGGAGACAAGGATTAGTCTGGTTTATCAGGGTAAGCAGCGTGAAACTAAGGAATCGGGGGGGCCTAACATGATGTTTCTGGACCCACTCATTTTGGGAAGGTGGTAGATGTTTCCATGCTATCAGGTATTGGGTAGAGCCATGATGTTTTCTGGAGTCTAGGATTTCTTTAATTTGAAAATGTTGTTCGCCTTCTACCATGCTTGGAGGAGGGGGAGGAGTTTCGGCTTGCCTTAAGGGTGACTGCAGTTCATGTTTTAAAAGGCTGCAGTGGAAAATTGGGTGAACCTGTCTGAGTGTTTTTGGAAGTTCTAATTTACTGTGACAGGATTAATTATTCCTTTAATGGGAAATGGTCCCACAAATTTTGATCCTAGCTTTTTGGAGGGTTGTAAGGATTTTAGGTATTTTGTTGACAGATAAACTTTCTCTTCTACTATAAATGGTTTTGGTTCGCTCCGTTTTTTATCTGCTTGGACCTTATATGCTTCCCTAGCTTCATCTAATGCCTTCCTCACTACCGGCCAGGTATTTTGAAATTGTGCCATCCATTCCTTGAAGGAAGGAATGGTGGGATCGCATGCTGGGAGTTCAGGCATCGG
Source organism: Bothrops alternatus (assembly GCA_034064705.1). Classification (NCBI taxonomy): domain Eukaryota; kingdom Metazoa; phylum Chordata; class Lepidosauria; order Squamata; family Viperidae; genus Bothrops; species Bothrops alternatus. Next base: position 1,719,337 of record JARGCV010000105.1, read on the forward strand.
GTTAAAACTTTGCCTGTTTGCAACTTGGAAAGGAGTGTAACCCGTGTTGGAATGGACTGCTTTGTTATAGGCAACCTCTGCGAATGGAAGCAGGTCGGACCAGTTGTCCTGCTGGTAATTAATAAAACATCTTAAGTACTGCTCCAGTACTGAGTTCGACCATTCAGTCCCACCATTTGTCTGCAGATGATGACTAGATGACAGCCCCTGGGTGGTCCCCAACAGTTTTAAGAATGCTTTCCAAAACTCTGATGTGAACTGTACTCCTCTTTCTGATATGATTTGTTGTGGGGCTCCATAAAGCCAATAGATATGTTGGACAAAGAGCTTTGAAAGTGTTTTTGCATTGGGGATTTTTTTGGCATGGAATAAAGTGTACTTGTTTAGAGAACAAGTCCGTCACGACCCAGATGACTGTGTTTCCCCCACTTTCTGGTAACTCCACAATAAAGTCCATAGAGATTTCCTTCCCAGGTGCTGATGGGGTTGCTACTGGTTGCAATAAGCCAATAAGATTTTGCCCTTCGATAGGTGTGCTAGCATGTCTTTCATGAGAGAGAGGGGGTATAGGTTGCTCTCGCTCACTGTGTTCAGGGATCTATAGTCCACACAGAGGTGAAGAGTCCCATCCTTCTTTTCCTGAAATAATATGGGAGCTGCGGTCTTCGGCTTTGCCGGTTGAATAAAACCCTTTTCTAGGTTTTTTTCTATGAATTTCTGCATTTCCTCTAGCTCCCGTAGGCTCATGGAATACAGTTTCGGTTTGGGTAACTTCGCCCCAGGGCGGATTTCGATGGAGCAGTCCGTGGGCTGATGGGGGGGGCAGTTAATCAGATTTTTCTTCGCTGAATACTTCAGCTAAGTCTCTGTATTTGTCTGAGATATCTTGCAACTCTTCCCCCCCACTGCTGTTTTTTCTGAGTGGCTTCCTCCATTACGGGGCTGAGTCAGAGTCTTTACTGCTTCTCCAGTTGGGAATCTGGGTTCTCCCGTCCACCCATGGATTCCACATGGTCAGCCAGGCCATGCCCAAAATAAGGGGGCATTCCATGCCAGGGGTCACTACAAACGTTATAGTCTCTACGTGATCCCCTATGGTGAGTTGGACGGGCAGTGTGGCTGGTGTCCCCCCTGCGATGGACCCATCTTATTGACTGAATGAAATCAGTTTCTTCAGCCTCCTCACCAGAATCCCTAAATTCCCCACTAACGTTGGGCTTATGAGGCAATGGGTACAGCCAGAGTCTATTAGTGCTCTGAGTGCCACCCTCTCAGGCATTCTGGGGCTAAACAGTTCCACTGTCCTGGTGAGGGGCATGATGGGTCCACTTACCAGGGGTTCATCTTCTGAGTTGTCATCTGACAAGGTTGGTGGCTGTCCTGGTGGTGTCGGAGTTCCCCTCCCTTGTTTGGATGAGGTAGGGAACTCAACGACTTCCACGCTCTTCATGGCTGTCTCCTTCAGCTTCATCGGGGTCTTTCCGGGCTTCCCCACCAGGGCTCAGTCAGGCTTTTGGACAGGGTTGTGCGAGTGGTATTCAGCTGCACAGTGCCCCTCCTTTCCACATTTGAAACATCCTGTCATTCTTTGGGTGGCTGGTGCTTTCTTCATTTGTTCACGGGCTGGCTCCGCTGGCGACTTCCCCCAAGATCTCCCTCTGCATCGCTGTCTTTTGGCCCAATCAATCTCTGCTTCCTTGGCCAGGAGGTACCAGTCTTGGAGTTGGTTGAGTCTCCTCGGGGAATACAGGCATCGTATAAGTCATAGTTTAGACCGTCTTTAAAATGTCCAATCAAGATGTCTTCTGGCCAGTTCAGCTTACTAGCCAGGTCTCAGAATTCTTGGGTGTATTCCACTATGGGTTGCCAGCCTTGCCGGATGGTTTTAATACATTCCTGTGCCTTCTGATCAGCCAAGGGGTCTTCAAATCTCTATCTGAGGGCCGCCATAAATTGGTTAAAGTTCTACAGTTCTGGGGCATCACTGTCGTGGAGATCCACCACCCAGTCTGCTGCAGTGCCATCCAGGGCTGCCTGCACAATCCAGATTCGGCCACGGTCACTCAGTATGTCACGTCCATATTCCTCCATGTAGTTCAACACCTGGGTCAGGAAAAATCCCAGGCGGCGCGGCTCCCTGCAATACTTTACTCCCAGCAGCAGGAACTTTCGGATGGACCGATGTCCCTTCTTCTGTCTGTGTCGGTGTCCGTCTCCGTCTGCTGGTGCGGCTCGCCCGGGGGTGGCGGTGGCAGTAGCGATGGCTGCCATTTCTGCAGTACTGGTGGAAGGGCCTGGGATTGCTGGCTCACCCCCCCCCTCATCTGTTCCTTTAGTTGAGCCTGGATTGGCGATTCCCTGGCATGGGTCGGCTTTCTCCTCCCTCATGGAATCAAAGGTGACTCTCAGCATGTCAATGGCTTGCTCCAGGAACTGGCTGAAACGGGGTGGTTGGTCGTCCTCGTCTTTGCTAAAGCGAAGTGACCTCTCCATCTTGATTTTCCAACCCGTTTGATGACTGCTGCGTCTGAGCATCACTTTCCTGGATTTCTTCTCCCAGTCCTCTTTCTTCCCAACACCCATCGACCACCTGGGTTTGTGGCAGCATTCCGTGGCCACTACCTTGTCCAACGAGCTCAAGGATTGAGAACTGTATTTGTTCGGGTCTGTTAGGTGGGAGATCTCCCCTCCCATGGCAGGTTCTTCTCTTTCCATTCCGATATCTGACATTATTTACTTAGCCCCCCCGGCAAGGGTCTTCCTTCTGGGCTGACTATTACTGCAGATCCTGTCTAATGTCAGGGCCCACTTCAAAAACTCATCCTAAGAAAGCAGAACTCTTGGAGCAGTTTCTTCCAAAAGGAACTTTTATTAGGAGAAGCTGATAGCAGGCATAATAAGCAGGATCTGAGGGTTTCCCACTCAGATCAATAGGTTAAAAGAGTCCCAAGCAAACCCCACCCCAATAGTTCATCCGGTCAGTTTGAATGGGCCAACCCTCAGGTGTTAAGTTCGCTGTGGGAAAGAAGCTGATAATGGAGTCTGTTCCCATGCTTGTGATGATGTTGTTAGGTCTTCGCACCTTCCCTTCCACAGTGAGAGATAAGCCAGATGGCCTGAGGCACATTCCTTTCTCACCAGAAGGTAACATCAAGGGAGAGACAGTTCAAAGAGCAAGTATGTAGGAATAGTGGAAAGGATACAATGTAGCAAGCAGAGAAACAACCCTCAAAGCCTTCCCCCCTCCATCTCAGGAGAATGGCAGAACCCTCAGTAAGAAATAGAAAGAAATGAAATGAATCCCCCCCGCCCCACCAGTATAGGAATGGGTTCTGACAACATGCCTCCTTAGGGACCTCTTAAATATGGAGTGAGGTTCACAGAAGTTAAGTTAGAATTAAAGCTGTGAAAGTTAATGGCTGGGACAACTAAACAGGTAAGATATTCCAGACTGACAATTCTGTTACAGAAATCAAATTTTTTACAATCAAGTTTAGAGCAGTTTACGTTAAGTTTAAAGTGGTTGTTTGCATGCATGACATTGCAATTATAGCTAAAAAAGGTAAAGCATTACTATGTACAATTTTGTATGCAATACCCAAGTCTGACCACAATTGTCACAGTTCTAAACTATCCAGACCAAGATTTTCAAGCCTAGTAGCAGTAAGGCATTATATTACAGTATGGACAGAAGAATGCAAGACTTTTCTTGTAAAGTACTTCTGAACTTGCTCAATTGTATTAATGTCTGATATACAGTAAGGATCCAGACAGTTGAACAGTATTCTAGGATTGGTCTAACACGTGTTTTGTAAGCTCTAATGAGCAATACAATATTTGATCTCCAACTCTGCAGGCTGGGAGGGTTATATTCAAAGCAGCATCATAATAAAAGCTGGCGTCAGATTTATATTCCAAAGTTACTGTCAAGCTTCAAAGAAACTTCATGATGATTCGGCCATTTCTGTTTCTTGGCTTGCCTACAGAAGGGGGGGGAATGACTAGAATGTGCATTTGCTGGTATGAGCTGTGAAGTCTGGGAATCAAGGTCATTCAGACTGTTTACTAAGTAATGAAAGATTTCTCTCATAACAATTGTCTGATGCTTAATTGGAGAATGTGACTTGCACTGTCAGAGGGAAGGGGAGTTTCTATACTTTTAATTTACTGTTCTGACACCAATTTAACCAGAGCTGGTTTTCTATTCATCTGTGCCGATAAGGTGTGTTCAATAGTTTTGCATTAGAGATTGGAATGTCTCAGCTGTGCATACTTCATTGGGATCATCAGTCGGAACCTTGACAGTTACAGTTATTTGCATTGTCCAGTATTTGTGGAGTTGTCACAGTTGGCTGATAATTTTCTACACCTAATTGTGTCTCTTGTTCTTTTTTAATATCATCTGTATGATTTGTATCTTTAGTCCCTAGCCGATTTATGGTACAGTATAGGTGATTTTCTGTAAGGAGCTTTCAAAGACTTTCCTGATGACAGACTGGAGCTCAGGATTAAGCTAAGCATCTTTGTAGCTCCCTCTAGTGGTAAAAATGTATGTATGTATGTATGTATGTATGTATGTATGCATTCATTTGTTCGTTCGTTCGTTCATTTATTCATTCATTCATTCATTCATTCATTCATTCACTTTTTCTGACAAATCAGAGTTCATGAAAATTGGAAAATTTCAACCACCCACAACAAAGCAATCCAGGGCTACAGATTATTTTAAAAATAGTAAAAATTTCCAACAAGGAAGTGATTGCAGCCCCACCCCCCACCCCCAACTTCGGCTCACCGGCTTCTTTGAAGCACAGTTTCTGAAACTACTTGCAGACCACTGCTGTATGGAGGATCTTGTGGGATGATTCTAGGACTCTCCCTAACCCAGGAGAGTCAGATAAACAAGAGGAAAGGTTGTTCCTTCTGTTGTTAAGTTGGAAAAATGACAGTCCAGAAAGAGGAGATTCTCTGGGCATGTCAGGTATCGGTCATATCCCCGGAAGTCAACAGTTCATACTTAGTATTTTTTTCAATTGGAAGGGCATAATTTCATGATGTAAGAGATAAAATAATATCAGAAATTGTTTAATGATATATGAAAGTACAAATCCATCTATTTTAAAGATATACAGACAAGGGTAACACATTGGCAGTATCATATGAAGACATTCAATAAGATCAGCTGAAATTTAAGGAGTAAGCTTAATAATGGCAAAATGGAGTAACTTCAGCTTTTAGAAGTAGGGGCTTTGACACATGCAGGATAATTACTTTGATATATGTAGGTTGTCTGTAGGAAGCTAGATGTAACTGCAAGCAGATAAAGATAGGGCTAATGTCAGCAAAAGGTCATGGTTAGCAGGTATATGAAATATAAGGGCTTTTTCCTGGGAGGGGATAAATTGAAATGTATTCTGTTTAGGCGCTTCGGATTAGCTGATCGGGATGAGCAGGTGGGCTGTTGAGTGCGATAGGGGTGGGGGGGAACCAGCTTTGTGAGAGGGTATAAATATGTGCTTTTAAAAACTATGTGTGTGGATTAATCTCCTGCGTGAGTTTAAGACCACCAGCCTTTGCAAAAGCTTTATTTCAATAAAACTCTGTTCCTGGAATCCCAAGTGAGTTTGTTTGTCTTTGGAAATCTGAGCCACGTTCCAGACAATGAGGTGTTTATATTTCCACATTTTCAGGTGGGTTTCATGATTCTCATGCAGTTTGGTTCTTCAAGGACAAATCACACAGGCATAATTTCAAAGGTACCTGTGAGGACTGAGGGTGTAAGATTTACATGGTAGCATGTAGGGAGGGCAAATTTAACCCTTTGCTGGGGTCCTTCCCCCAGAAGATGCTCTTTGTACCAGGATGAAATTCCAAATAGCATTGACATCAATTCTGCAAGATGGCTACTGATTTGACTGTGGTTATCAATCCCTGTTCAGCATGGGCGTGTGGGAAGTAAAGTCTTCATCCTGATTCATCCAAGCCGGGAATAAATAAGCAACATGGCAACTGCTTTGGGAAGAAGGTTACAGTTTATTGAAGAGGCAGAAAGATGATTCTTGCAGGAAAGAGCAGAGGGAAGAAGGAGCGTGAGCACATGGGCTAGGGGTTTTTATATCCCCTCTAGCCTTTTGTTTGGAATAGTTTCCTGTTCCTGGCATGAACTTTGAGGCTATTTCTGAGTGGTTTTCTAGGCCTTGATATCTGTGGTTTAATCCTATTATCATATCCTGCTTCCCTGGTGATGGGGCTAATGACTCCTAGAGTTTGGGTGGGGTATGCAGATTTTCTAATTGTCTTCTTGATCTCCTAGCTGGGGCCTTTCTGATGGTTTACATTTTCATTTGTATAGAGCTGGCTCCTGCTTGGGGCAAAGAGATTTGAGGGCAAAGTTGGTTTCTGCTTTTTAAAATACTTTTCAGGAAATATATTTTTCTGCCCTTTTAATATATTTCCTTCTCTGGGGGGCTGACTTCCCACAGGGGTTTGAGGTTAGGCTGTTCAGTTAGACTTCATGTCTATCTCTAGAAAAAACATAAGTCTGTAGGAAGCCAGGCATTTAGGATTGTGTTTTAGAAAGCCAAGGACTTCCCACCATTGCTTCTTTCATGTCTTTGTAGTGAAATGTAGTTGTGAGATCCAGCATGTCCTCTTAGGAAATATATAATGCCTACTTATTTGAAAGATTCATGTTCAAAAAAAATACTTGGTCTTAAAAGTTGAATGGGAACATTTTTCAGATCCAGACTTTTGTTAAGTTTTGAATTTGGATGAAACTTTACTGGACTTTTTCTCATCCTATCAGAACTACAGAGACACAAAAAGCTGTATATGAAAAGTTGCTCACATAGCTCAAACCCTTATATCTTATATCTAACTTACTGTATATCTATCTTATATTTTATCTATTTTTATAAGATTTATAAGGGAACTTTCATTTGTATTATGCCAGGGTGATGCAATGGTCACAAATACATGGAAATCAAATCAGATCCAATCTCAGCCATGAATTCCCTGAGTGTGTTACCTCTTGATTTTGTTCCTTATCCATAAAACTGTGGTCTCTCTCAGGAGGTGATTAAGAGATGAGGTAACATGTTTTGCAAGATCCAATTTAAAAAGTTAACTATGATGGAAGTCCCACATAACCTAGTGAACAACTAAATTACATTCCATTGCTCTCAATAGAAAGTAGTGATAGATAATTTTAACTCTTTAATCTATTTGCTTTTGTTGGGGTGGGAGCTAATGAAGATCTATAAAGTGCTTCCCAGATGAATAGTTGTTCCACAATTCAAGTGTTAAGGAGTTGCAAAAGAACATGCAGTAATACTGAATTCAAATAAGAAGCAACTATTTTACATGGGTTTTTTTGTGTGAGTGTGTGTGTGTAATTTTAGAAACTCCCACTGGAATAGAACAGGCAGGTCTTCTGGAAGTAGGCCACCCACAACTAGAAAATATTTGTCAGTTCCTAAATCTGAAATCCACATTAATGTAGATGCAGATTAATGTACAGTACCTTAATTTAGAACAAAATATGCTTCATAGAACACCGTCAACTGAATCTCCCCATTTCTCTTCCTGTTTCAATATATACTTCCCACTGCCATCCAGCTAATCCTTTCCCCCAAATAGGGAGGGGAGATCAAGAGAATCCCCTGCTTCTAGCATCTAGTTCCCTTTGAGGAGTTCCATGTTCTCAGCAACAGCAGAAGAAGAAATATGTCCTTGTGGGGGCTGGTGGGGGAGTGAATTTATTTTCTAACCCATTCTTTTTAAAACAAAACAAAACAAAAAAGTATAAAGAGATAGAAAGAGACAGAGGGAGGGGAAGAGTATGTTTTGCCTGGAAGGGAATATTTCTGGAGCCAATTGGAATGTAGCATCCACCCCTCTCTGCTCCCTAATTAAAGGGTTTAAGCAAGCTGGCTGGGTAGGATTTCTTACACATTTTCCCTGGAGAGCAGCAGTATCAGTAGCAGCAAGAGCAACAATTACTGGAGCCATGGCTGAGTAAGCCTACTCAACAAGAGGTGGTGGTGGAGAGGATTTGCCCAAGTTAGTTGCAAGCCTTGCACCACATTTGTTCTTTGGTTTCCTGGGTCAACTGGTGGACCTTCCATTAGTGGGCCCTTCTCATCATGAGTGGATCCTTTGATAAGAAGATTGCCAGCATTTTGACTGACATTTCCAGCTCACTCAGTTACCATGCAGCCACCAAGGACTCCCCTACGTTTCCTGAATTACCTATTACGGATCTGGAATGCTACAGCACCCCACTTACTCAACATGTATATTACACCAATCAACCTTATACTCAACCTTTGAACCACTATGCATACCAACCTCAATTTAACTTCAATGGGATTGGGGCTGCTGGGACATATTCCCCTAAATCTGATTATCCTTATTGCACCTCATATAGGCAATATGGATCTTTCCGGGATCAGCAGTTGCCTAGCCACGAAACAGGTAAGGAAGTTTTTTTAATCAAAGTCCAGAGTATGTGAGTTTGAGAGGTTGACTGTCCCTATTTGGGGTTCAGGGAGATTAAATGTCTTGGAATCTCTTGGAATGTGGGATTTGTTCTCCCCCATTCTGTTGAAAATATTTTAAACAGTGGTGTGTAAGAGATTTTGCCTTGCCAGAAAGTATTGTCTTAGTAGAAAGAAATGAATTAGACACAATGTCCCTTGCTATTATTACATACAAGACATCCAAACTTTTCTGGTGTTTTAAATGCTAACCATTGAACCCTTGGATGGAATTCTGTCCTCCCTTCCCCTAGTCTTCCTTTAGAGTTTTGTGCTTTGTGACTATTTCTGTAATTTTTGGAAAAAATCAATTGTCCCATCAGTAAAAATATCCATCAACTTTAGAGAGCTCAAATGATTTCTGTGACAGTGTTAGGACAATATACATATACATATACACATTTATATATATACACACACACACCACCATCCACCTATAAAAGACAATTGAGGGATAACTGAAATATATTTTCTATCTTGGTCCTCCTTTTTTTCTTGCCCAATTCAGATTTTGCCATGAAACGACTCTTATAATTGAAAGCTTGATTTTGCAGGGCTATGAAATTCAGCAATAGAAAGTCATGGGCTCTACAACCTTTTTCCTTAATGAGTGGAGATTCTCTGAAGAACTGATTACTGATCCATTGTGGATCAAGATTTGTGTTTTGCTCCCATCCAGGATAAGGGTCAAAAAGAATCAAATCAGCCTTTATCCCCCTTCCCTTGAATTATTTCTTCCATGTTCCTGGGCAAGAAAAGGTCTGCACATTTTTTCCAATTTTTGTGTGCTAGTTCATGGATTATTTTTTAATTTGCAAAGTGCAAAGGCTACTGTTGCAACAGTACCTCAAATTCCATCTTTTGTTTAAGAAAGAGAAGATTGGAACTTTTCTTAGAGAGAAAAATATCAGTGCTAAGTTTGAGACTTTTTTCCTGAGGCAAAAAATCTATTTTCCCCTTCCCCTTAAAAAGAAAGGTCCCTTCCCCCCCCCAAAACACTATTTCACCAAATGTGATATTTTTAGTAGCTTGTTTTTCTCCCACACACAGACCTGTGATGTGTGCAAAATTTGCTCATTTGCTGCTTAAAATCTTGACACCATTGTCCACAATTTGATATGTGCGAGGGCACCCGTTTATTTGTATGAATTAAAAAACAGGGAAAGAAGTAGCATAAAAGTTGGAAAACTGAAAGACAAAATACACAACTGTGAAAATGGTAAAGATAAAAAAGAATGCTATCTTTAAACAGAACTGGCACGTAGATTCTAGCTACAACTGTCTGAGACCTACAACTCATGCACTCATTCCCCACAAACATTTCAGGAAGGGTGTATGCCGGGATTGTGTGGTTCCAACTCTTCTGATGTAACTGGACAATGTTGCCTGCAAAAGAGGAAAAAAACACATCAAGGATCTAGTGAGACAGAGAAATAACAAATTCTGTTTTTTAAAAAGGAGCTAGGTCAAAATGGAAGAATGGAGAAGTCCATTTGTGAGGCAGAAAGTTTGAGATGGAATAAAGCACCTAGGCTGAATCCTGCAATGGTCTCCTATGTTGAACTATTTCTTGATCCTGTTAAAAATATCAGGGGAACAAAAAAAATGAAAACTAAAACGGGTAAGGAAGGGGAGAAAGGAGAAGCTAACAAGAAAAAAAGAATCAGTGGAAAAGTAATAAAAAGCAATGGTGGGGGACAGATATCAAGCAAAAGAAGAGAGAGACCAAATAAAAGTTTAATCAATTTCCAAAAATCTTTCTTTTAATGGAATTCCACCTCCTAATTCTCCAGTAAATTGAATAGTGGAAAGCCTCTGAACTTTAGGAGTTTAATTTTTTATGCCAACAAGCAAGCGATTGAATTAATTTCTGAAGTACAAACAGGTGGATTGATTGATTGATTGATTCAAACAATCTTCATACAAACTACATATAGCTGCCCTTTGATACAAGTTACCTATGAGTAAATTCCACTGAACTGAGGGAGTCTTATTCCGAATATATTTGCTCAGCATCTGCTCATATTGTTCTGTGTTGTATTGTTGGGAATTAATAAAGACAATAGATTCATTCTAATCTCCTTCATTCTTCATTCTCATCTCCAGCAGTTGAGAGTGAATTTGTATTCCTCTGCTGAAACAAAGCATGGGTTCTGCAAATGGAACAGACTATGTTACTTTATAAAAGCAAAGGTTTAGAAGCCAGCAGTACTTCCTTTTCGAACATCATTGCAACATTTCTCTCTGCTATTTGGGTTTTTCCCCCCAGTGTATTTCATTTGTCTCAATTCTCCAGTTTCAGTGAAGGAAGAATCTGAAGTGCAGATAGTCAATGGAAAACCCCCCAAAATCCGAAAGCCCCGCACAATTTACTCCAGCTACCAGCTGGCTGCTCTGCAAACACAATTCCAAAAGGCACAGTATCTGGCATTGCCCGAGAGGGCAAAGTTGGCTGCACAACTTGGGCTGACCCAAACTCAGGTAAAACTCTAGAAACAGGAGGGAGGGAGCAGGGGGAGAGACAGAGAGGGAGAGAAAGAACTTTTGTTTAGCCTTTTGGAAACATGAGTGTATATCTGTGTGAAACTCCAGCAAAATTTCAGGGAACTGCAAAATTTAGTGCTTTAGACAGGCTGGTTGAATTAAAACCAGTTCAGTAACTTCTAGTTATTAATTTTCTCCCAATCCATCCATTCTTTTCATAATATTTTGTAAATGATTTTTCCATATTTGTCCTCTGAAATATTTCATTTCTTTATCCCAGTCTCTGTGTATCCCTAGATTTGTTTAAGGTTTAAAAACAAAAAAGAGTCTATTTTTCAGGATTGTTAACCATTTACAGTAGATAACTCTTTGCATGTTGAGAAGTAAAATATTTGTGTGAATTCTATGATAACACAGTGATGATTTAGGATTAAGGGGATCACAGAAAAGAGGTGGTGAGTTCATCTGTTGTCATATGGAAGGCAAACAATGATGATCACAATAATTCTAATTAAGAGAAAGCACGAATTGTCATAAATACAAAATGTAATAATAGAACAACAGTAAGCAAGCTGGGACAAGTTACAATATTTTGCAAAAATACTTGGGAGCAATTAACCTGCAGGGGAGTTCTGGGAAAACTTGAAGGGATACATGAGTCTACAGTCTTACGTATATTTACCTTGGAGTCTAGCTGATCAAAGTCAGTGGGATGTTTTTCCAAACAAGCATGGATAAGATCTGTCAGATTGAAAACAATTCTTAAGTTCTTAGTTTTGTTTGATAAGAGCTAAAACAGTGGGGTAATATATATGGAAGAGAATGCTGCCTTTTTAAAATAACATTTGGTACTCATCCCTTCCTTAGGAAAAATCTGAATAGTAGCACTAAACTAAAACAAAACTAAAGACAAAACAGAAATACTACTTTTGGAATATATGAAACCATTCAAAAGTGAGTACTAACTTTGGCTGTAATTCTATAAACATTACCCAAGAATAAGCCTAAAAATAAGTCACTTATTTTTTATCATATCTGTGTATTTGCGGATGTTGGGAGAATCAGGAATAACATTTTTATCAGGAAAGTAGTGGAAAAGTTCTAATTTTCCAAAGCAGAACTTCAAGAGCTAGGCTCTCAGAACACGTGCTAAACAGTGGTTGGTTTTAACCTGAGGGTGGGTGGTTTCTTTAATGTTTTAATTTGATGACTTAGCTATATATTTCTTTGGTTAATTTATGTGCCATTGTATTGTGAGAACTGAGAAAATGGATTAATTGAATAATGAAGTCTCATCCTGTTTGTGTCGGAGGCACCGTTTAAGGTGCTTCTGGGTTGAAAGGATTAGCTGGTGACATCACTGTTGCCTGGTAGATGCCCGTGGGGGCTCCTTTCATGTCCCCGCCAAGGAGCTGGAGCAAATGACAGGAGCTCACCCTGCTACACAGCAGCACTCAGATCTTAAACATGGGCTTGCTAACCTCCAACCCAGCTTCCTAACCACGTGAGCCACCGTGTTCCTTAATAGTGAAGTATAATGCATAAACCTACCCAGTAGGCACCCAGGTTTTCTCTATAATTATAAATGTTTTTAAAACACATAAATGCCCTCTTGCTACATACAGTGGGCCTCAAAGCTAGTTGCATCTTTCATTGTTTCCATTGGCTATATTCAAGGATACACTGAACTATAAATTAATTGTATTGATTAAGTTCACATCACTACAATGTCAATTTTATTTTAGTTTGCCTTGCTGTAAGAACCCAGGCTACTTTTCTCTGCTATATGGGCAATTTGCAATCCAATTTGCAAAGTTATCATGGTTTACCTAAAGATGACAACAGAAAGAAAATATTTAGGTGATCTGTCAAATATGATGGGTAGCCTATATTTAAGGAAGGATTTGTTGAATCTACTTTATTGAAATTCCAAAATCTACCAAAATCAGAGTCACAGAATGAAGAAACAGGGTTCCTCTGAGCACATTCTAGAGCAGTGGTTCTCAACCTTCCTAATGCCGTGACCCTTTAATACAGTTCCTCATGTTGTGGTGACCCCCCAACCATAAAAGTATTTTCGTTGCTACTTCATAACTAATTTTGCTACTGTTATGAATCATAATGTAAATATCTGATATGCAGGATCAGACTCTAGACTCCAGAAGATAGAACCATCCAACAAAAGGAATTCCACAACTACAGGTAGTCCTCAACTTACGACCATGACTGAGCCCAACATTTCTGTTGCTAAGCAAGGCAGTTGTTAAGTGAGTTGCACCCATTTTATGACCTTTCTTGCTGCAGTTGTTAAGTGAATCACTGCAGTTATTAAGTTAGGAACACTGTTGTTAAATGAATCTGGCTTCCCCATTGACTTTGCTTGTCAAAAGATTGCTAAAAATAATCACATGACCGTGGGACACTGCAACCGTCATAAATACAGGCCAGTTGCCAAGTATCCACATTTTGATCATATGACCAATTGAAGGAAAAGCAGCAAGAGAATGGAAGAAAGGAAAAGGGTTATAAATAAAAAATCAGAACCCCTGTAACATTTTGTGGATCAAGCGAGGGGTTACGTGACTACTTTTTCATGGACGTTTTCCAAAACAGAAGGATACGACTTTACAGCTGTCCCAGATTCCAGCTATTTCATTCCCTCCTTCCAACATTTTCACCTTCCACTGAGCGTACTTGATTCTCATCTAAATGTTTTCTGACAAGTCCCTTTCTCAATGCATTTCCTTTTTCCTAACAATTTCTGGAAGTGGAGTATACACTTCCCCAATCGGAACCTCGCCTTTGGATCCCGACCAGGTGGGAGGAAGAATAAAAGGAAGTCATTTAAAGGCGGGAGGAGGGAAAATCCCAAGGTTGGCTTGCTCCCGATTCACGACAAAAAAAGTGAAGGGAAGCTCGCAATTCGGGCTGGCAGGCAGGCAGGCTGGCTTGCTGGCTTTCTTGCCCACGCCAACTCCCTTCTCTTTGCTGGCAGCCAGGCGATTCCAAGTTTAAGCGCAGCTCCTAGAAACCCCAAGGAAAATCCCATGGATGGGGGTGGGGAGACTCACTTAAGGTGCTTGCAGTCCCGCCATGCAAGGGCAGAGACCAACCCCAGTTTTGTTTTTTAAAAAAGCTAAGATAAAAAAAATACAATCCAAAAGCGCTATTTAAAAAAGCAATTGCACTGAATGCATCAAGGTGAGCTGGCGGAAAGAAAAGATGATCGCCGGCGCTTTTATTCACAGACACCAGATTTTTTCCCCAGATCATAAAATGTCCATTCCTCCCTCCAAAAGGGAGGGAATCAAAATACAAAAGAAACCCACCCCGCAGCAAAACCCTCCGGCGTGCTGATTCCACAGCTAACAACCCTTCCTTCTTTCCCTCCCTCCTTCCTCCTCCTCCTCCTCCTGCCTCACCCCCCCTCAACTCCCCGCCAGCCCATCTTCCCTCTTCCACAGAGGCGCGAGCGACTGCACGCAAGCGCGATCTGGAGCAGCTCCGCCGGCTTCACAGATTCCCGGGGAAGATACTTCACGGATGCCAATGTCCGGGCCACGGCTTCTGATTGGTGAAAAGGCTGGGAGAAGGCGGCCTGAGTCATTGGCTTTTGCTAGCTCTACCTGAGAGGTGGGGAGTTGCTCCTTTGATGCTTTAAGTCTTACCATTCTCTGTGATGTTTTTATCCGCCTGGAGACGGATAGAGGAGCGGTGTCTTGGTTCCTAAGACCATCGGAAATATGTGTTTTCTGATGTTCTTAGGCGACCCCTGTGAAAGGGTCATTCGACCCCCAAAGGGGTCGCAACCCACAGGTTGAGAACTGCTGTTCTAGAGGATGTTTTGGGGTCCAATGTTAGAAGTGAACTGAGGCCATTGTCCTTTTATCCAAATGTCCCCTCTTGTTTACCCTAATGTTTCTTCATTTCAGTCAACTAATTTAAGATGAAGCCAAATGTAGAAGAACAGAAGAAATAACACATTCATGCATACATACCATCCCCAAACAAAACCTCATGTTATCATCTTCTGTAGCCCTCCTTGATGCTGTATGTGAAGTTGTATGTGAGCGAAATAGGATAGCAAGTTTATGAGATTCGTACAAAGCTAGAACTTAAATAGCTCTGGAAATTTCCTCTACTAAATGAGGCTAGGCATACCATATCTTGCTTGCAGAAATTCAGGCAACCATGGAAGGGCAGTAAAGAGATACAGGAAACTGTCTTTACTGCCATTAGTGGTCATCCAGATTAATGCACCCTAGATATGCCCACATGAAAGATAGAAAAATAATATACAAAGCTGGGTTGCCAAAAAGCACATAACTCCTTAGGCAAGGATGAAATCAGAGTAAAATGTACTTTGTTGTGTTGAAAGAAAAATCTTCATCAGGGTTCAGTCCAAGCTGGGAATAAATAAAATGGAGACTGCTTTAGAAAGAAGGTTGTAGTTTATTGAAGAGCAGAACCACAAGACATGAGACTCTGGAGCAGCTGACCACATGTAGCTGGGAGTGGTGGGTTTTTATACCTTCTTGGGCTTTTGTGTTTTGAGTTCCTGTTCCTGTGGCATGAACTTTGACCTGAGGTTCTTTTGAGTGTGTCATTTTTGGTATTGGTGGGTTAATCCTATTATGTCCTAAAGGTCATGTTTCCTGTCCTTAGAGTTTGGTTGGGGGAATGTAGATTTTAGGGGCCTTTGTCTTTCTAATCTCATCAGCTCCAAGCTTCCTGCCTCCAATCTTTCTGAAAGGATTATCAAATCTGCATTTCTACAGACCTGGCCTCTGCTTGGGGCAGAGAGACTTGGCGGGGGGGGGTGATTTCTGCCTTTAAGATCCTTTGGGGAAATATAATATTCTGCCTTTTTATTTTTTTTCTCCAAGTTTTTTATTAATTTTACAATATTACATTTACATATCTGAAAAGTAGCGTGGCGGCTGAGCACAGTAATTCCATTACATTTGAATATCACCAGTACAAATCTCAAAGTATTACAACAACTAATTCCCTCTCTTTCCCCCATAATATCTACTGTCATGTTCGAACCAATACAGTTCTTATTCTATCAATCAAACAAAAAGTACCTTTCTAATATTCATCAATAATCTTCAGTCTATACATATCTTAATTAATTTGACATTCCACCTTTTAGACAATAACCTAGTAAGTTTTTCTTAACTTTGATTTCCCATTGATATTTAAGTTTAACGTTTGATCTTTATCATTTCCAGATTTTAAATGATCCCAATTTCTAAGTCTTGTATCTCACATTTGGGGCTAATAATTTTTTTTTCTTTTCTTCCTTCCACTTCCTTTCTTTCTTCCTTTCCAGAAAGAAAAAAAAATAAAAAAAATAAAAAAACCCACCAACATTTGTATCACAAACCCATATACAAATTTAATTATTAGTATTTATACTTCTAAGTTTTACTTAACCTTTGTCTCAACTCATAACAATATCTTAAATTCAAATCTTAGTTATTTGTAAACATTCAAACTTTTAGCCAATCAGTAACCTGATGGTTAATTTTCCCTTAATATTTTAATTTAACATTTAATATTTATTTTTTCCAGATTTTTAATTAAACACAATTCCTTTATCACAATTCCTCATACATTCTAATATTTAAAATACACACCTTGTATATAAATTCTACCATCTATCTTACCAATCTAATAAGACAGTATAATATTCTTATTTCAATATATTTCTAGATTTTATGTGACCAAAATTTTCTTTATCTCAAAATCGTTACAATATCTTGTGTTCAGAATACATATTCTATCCATTTAGATATATTCTATTTTAGATCTCATGTATAGATCAAAACCCCAATCTTTTTCAATCTTATTCTAGCTTTTTTTCTCTGCCAGGTCATTTTTCGTATCTTTGTCTTTAAATCATCAAAAAAATCTCCTTGTATTGTTGTGGCTATTGTTTGATGTTGATAAGAGTGTCCAGTTGATGTTTTCTTGAGAGGACTAGTTGATTTAGCTGGTAGTCTCTTTGTTTTTCCAGTTCGATGCAGTTGTCCCGAAGTATTTATCTTCTCTTTCATCTGTTTTTCTTTTTTATCTTCAAATTCCTTCTGGTTTATAAGAAAAGTCGTTTCCTTGTTCTCTATTATCAGTTTCTTTTTTGTGTTTTCCATTGTCTGTATTTCTTGAGTATCTAAGTCTTCTGTCATAGCATTTAATTGTTTCACTTTCTCTATAGAATTCTGTATAAATAATTCTTTGGTTGAAGTCATAGTTTGAGTTTGCATATCCAGACTTATACGTAAAGTTTGGATCATCGCTTTTAACATACAAAGAATTTGTTCCTGTACTTCCTCTGTAGAAGAAATCCATTCCTGTTCTTCTTCCATTGTAGTGTATTAAACTAAAAAGAAAAAAGAAACTTACAGTCAGAAAGTCCACCAAATGGGGAGCTGAGCTGAGTTTTTTGCAGATAGTGTTTCAAGGTTGCTTTATATCTTATCTATTTTCAAAGCTGTCAACAAGTCTCTTGAAGAATAGCAGGTTATGTCTCAGAGTTAGTTGGATCTTTTTAGTTCCCCCCTCTATTTTAAGAGGAAGAAAACCCAAATCTTCAATAGTAATTAAAGTGAAAATCAGAGGAAAAAAATATAGAGAGTAGAAAGTTACAAATCTTATAATCTACCAATTTTAGGAAATAGAATTCAAATTAGGATCCCAGTATTTTTCCAACGTTTTAAACTCCCGAGTGGTTAATTGCCGCTGTTTCTGGAGGGAGGGCTAGAATCCCCCTTCCCTCACCACAGGGGGAAAGTACTTTAGCAGCTTATGCAGGTAATTAAGTAATTAGGATGTAAGAGAGGCAAACCTCACCCAGTCCTGTCCACGCTGCTTGGAAGTTGCCAGATGGTAATGTGACTTCGGCTGTTAGCAGTCTAGGGATGAGCCATATTTCTATGGCTGGTCCTTTCGTCCGCCGGTTTGGAGGGATCGTCTGCTCTGACAGGAGAGTTGCTGCTCTCCCGCGATCCAGTGAAAGCCCCTCCTTGCTGGTCGCCTCTTCGGGGCAACTTTTGGCCCTTTTCAGGGCCCCCCAGCGATTTGAAACTGAATGGGGGAGAGAGAGCCAGTCTCCCAGCTGTCCATGGCGGCCATGTGACGAACCGGAAGCCCTATTCTGCCTTTTTAATATTCCCCAAAATATTTCCTTCTCTGGGGGGGTGCTGTTTTACAGTTGGTTGTCAGGACTTAACTGACTATCCTTTTAATCAGGATAAAACTAAATAAAAACATTGTAATAAATTATAATACAATTTATAATACATCTTAATCAAAGGCCACAACATATTTAGGTAATTGAATAGGATGGTGCAAATGGCTTTTCCTTTTCTGACACCTTTCTCTTTCTCCTACAAATACAGTATAGGGTCAAAGCAGTTTCTTTATTGTCCTCACCAGACACAAATCAACAGTAGAGATTTTTCCTCTTCAAAACCAAAGTTCCCTTCTACAAAGTGTGCTTATCAGGATAAATGCTATTCTGCATTTGCTAGTGTCCTTTGGCATAAAACCTCTGTCTATCTAGGACACGGGTCAGCAACCCATGGCTCCGGAGCCACATGCGGCTCTTTGAGCCATCTCCTGTGGCTCTGGAGCCTTCTCCCCCCCCTCCTCCCTCCCCCCATGCTGCAGTCCTGGCTGGGGTGATGGCGGGGGCATCACTTCCTGGGCTGTCCCCAGGCTGCCAAGCTGGCCATGTGTCTGCCCAGGCTGGACAGCAGTGCTGGCTGGGGTGGCGGCGATGGGGGCATCACTCCCTGGGCCGTCCCTGGGCCGCCGAGCCAGCTATGCATCTCCACAGGCTGGGCCAGGCAGCAGTCCTAGCTGGGACGGCGGCAGGGGGGCATTGCTTCCTGGGCCGTCCCCGGGCAGCCGAGCCGGCCATGCATCTCTGTGGGCCGGGCTGAGCAGCAGTCCTGTCTGGGGCGGCGGGGGTGGGGGCATCGCTTCCTGGGCCATCCCCAGGCTGTCCAGCCGGCCACGTGTCTCCCTGGGCCAGGCGGCAGTCCCAGCTGGGGCGGCGATGGCAGCAGGGGCATTGCTCCCTGGGCTGTTCCCGGGCTGCTGAGCCAGCTATGCATCTCCCCAGGCCGGGCCGGCAGCAGTCCCGGCTGGGGCGGCGGCAGGGGGGCATCACTTCCTGGGCCGTCCCCGGGCCGTTCCCCAGGCAGCCGAGCTCACCATGCATCTCCCCAGGCCGGTCCATGGTGTCCCAGGCGCCTTTCAGCGCCTTCTACTGCCTCCTGCCCCCCTTCCCTCCCTGCCCCTTCAGCACCGTCTGCCTTTTGTTCTCTCTCTCTCTTCTCATCTGCAGAGAGAGAGAGGCAGAGGAAAGAGAGAGAGAAAGAGAGAGGGGGGATGACTTGTTCAGCCGAAGAACCAGTGGGGGGCAAGGCGAGGTAAGTCAAAAGATGCAGAACTTTTGTGCCCTGAGTCTGGGGAGAAGGGCGGCATATAAGTCAAATAAAATAAATAAAATAAATAAATAAATAAATCTCCTGAACCCTTGTTATCCCTGCCACAGACTCGGCTCATCCGCTCTCACTCTCTCCTCTCCTCTCTCTGCAAATGAGGCTGCTTGCTTCAAATGATTGGCTACTGAGGCCTGGGAGCCAGGCAGGCAGGCAAGTCTCAACCGCAGCATTTTGTTGCTGTTGTTATGCGCGCGCGTGGCGCTGGCTGGGAACAGAGCCAAGCAAGCTCTGTGGTTGGAAGTCCCTGCGGCTTGGGAGCCAGGATCTTCCCCCTGTCAGTCCCAAATCACAAGCAGGATTCACCACATTGGGACTGGAAGTGAGCAGCGAGGAGATGGTCTGTCTCTCTTCCTCCCCTCCTCCCTTCCTCGCCGGCTACTGAGGCTCCCTGCTGGGCGCAGTCAGCCTGAAGCGGAGGAGGGTGAGGGGCCTTTCAAAGCGTGACATTGCAATGGATGGGAGAGCCTTTCAGGAGGGTGCGGATGAACTGTAGCTCTCCAGATATTGCTAACATACAGCATTTGCCATCCCTGCAGCAGAATCGATGCTAAGTGAGAGGTGCTGTCATTTCTCTTTGTCAGAATGTGGTGAATCCACATTGCCCATCTCTAAGGGAGGAAGTTAAACGATTTGGTAGGTGAACTGGTTCTGTTAGTAAAGGGGGGAGGTGAAGAGAAAAAGAGAGGGAGGGAGAGAGGAAAGAGAAAGAGAGAGGAAAGAAAGAGAGAAAGAGGAAAGAGGAAGAAATAGAGAAAAGAGAAAGGGAGAGGAAAGAGAAAGAGGGAGAGGGGGAGAGAGAGGAAAGAGAAAGAGAGGAAGGAAAGAAAGGAAAGAGAGGAAAGAAAGAGAGAAAGGGAGAAAGAGAGAGGAAAGAAAGAGGAAAGAAAGAAAGAGGAAAGAAAGGAAAGAAAGCAAGAGAAAGAGGGAGAAAGAAAGGAAAGAGAGGGAGAGGAAAGGGGGAGAGAGAGAGGAAAGAGAAAGAGAGAAAGAAAGGAAAGAGAGGGAGAAAGAGAGAGGAAAGAGAAAGAGGGAGAAGAAAGAGAGAGGAAAGAGAAAAAGAGGGAGGAAGGGAGAGGAAAGAGAACGAGAGGAAAGAAAGAGAAAGAGGAAAGAGGAAGAAAGAGAAAAGAGAAAGGGGGAGGAAAGAGAAAGGGGGAGAGAGGAAAGAGAAAGAGAGGAAAGAAAGAGGAAAGAGAGGAAAGAAAGAGAGAGAAAGGGAGAAAGAGAGAGGAAAGAAAGAGGAAAGAAAGGAAAGAGAGAGGAAAGAAAGAGAGAGAAAGAGGGAGAAAGATAGGAAAGGGAAAGGGAGAGGGAGAGGAAAGAGAAAAAGAGAGGGAGGGAGGGAGGGAGAGGAAAGAGAAAGAGAGAGGAAAGAGGAAAGAGAGGGAGAGAGGAAAGAGAGAAAGAGAGGGGAAGCGCAAGTACCTTTCTCTCTCTCTCTCTCTCTCTCTCTCTCTCACACACACACACACACACACACACACACACACACACAGTGGGGGAAGACGACTGGCAGACCAAGGGCAGAAAGAGGGAGAGGGAGGGAGAGAGGGAGAGGGAGGGAGGGACAGAAAGAGAAAGAGAGAGACCCTTTTGACATCTAAAATGAAGATAACACTGCATATATCCTTATATATATATATATATATATATATATATATATATATATATATATATATATATATATATATAATAAAGGTAAAAAAGGATATATGCAGCGTTATCTTCATTTTAGATATCCAAAGGGTTTTGCGGCTCCCTGTGTTTTGTTTTCAGTGGGAAATGGGTCCAAGTGGCTCTTTGAGTATTTTGGGTTGCCTACCCCTGATCTAGGACATGTGCAGAGTTTTAGGAGTCTATACCTCAGAGGTCTGAGAGAAGAACTGATAGGCAGGGTAAAGACATTTGCTTCTTTAGAAGAAAGAAGTCTTCTATAGTCTTGCTTTCCTCATTCTTTTGGCCATTGTTTCCATGTTTGAGACAGAGACTGAGTGTATTCTCTGAGATACTTTTTTTACATAGAGGGTAAAATGTGGGAAACCTTTTACCTCACCGTGATGTAACTTGCTTTTTGAAAAATTTCCAGGATAGGAGAGGAAAAACAACTTAGAAAGAATGAGATTGAGATTTGTTCCATTAGAAAAATGTGACTAATTAATTACACAAAAATATCTAGCAAAAGTTGTGTTAGCAGGGCCTCAGCAGATTAAGGGCCTCAGCCTTGAAAAGACTCTTCTTTTCAATCACAGTTCACAACAAAGGAAACACTAGGATGGTTACCAAAGTAGAAAGGTGTCATTTATCACAAGCTTGGATTTTAGGCAATCGTGGATTTAGTTCTGTGGACATGTTACCTCTTAATTAATCTGATGAAAACTAAACTTTCTGGACTCCTATTAAAATATTATGGTCTTTTGTCAAATGCTCACTCACCATGCTTGACATGATATTCTTAAACAGATGTAAACCAAACATGTGTGATTGGATATACGCACACACCCAACAGAGTTAGCTTCCTCTGTTTCAGCTCCCACATTCAGACATAAAGCTGCCTTGTTTGTCATCCTCTCCCACAAGCCTTCCCTGCTAAGCAGGTCATGAGGGGCTGGTAAAGAAGCTGAACTGGAATGTGGAGCCAGTCAAGCACCCTGAGGACAACAAGGCTTCTTAACTGCTTTGATCTAAATCGGGTGTCAAACTCGCAACGTCACATGACGTGTTGCGACATATCGCAAGTTTTTTTCCATTGCCCACAATAGGGTGGGCGCAGTTTTGTCATGACACATCTGGCCCGTGGGCCGGCAGTTTGGCACCCCTGATCTAAATTAAGGGAACAAGTTGGCATGTTTCTGGATTCTGATAGGTCAAGAGCATAGCATAGTGGTGACAACCTGACACATTGAAAATTGCACCCAACAAAATGCTCTGAGGGTGTACAGATGAGTTTTTGTTCCTACTAACAGACTGCCCCATGACAGAAACAAATTTTCCCCTAGGGTCATCATGGTCAGTGATCCAAGTTTTTTTGTTTGGACTTTTGGGTGGGGGGTGGCCTAATGTTTTGCCTTCCGAAGTAATGGACTACTATCTGATTTTGTTATATATAGCTATAATTATAATGTAATACCTCTGGAGGAGGCTGGTTTATGAAATCCATTACTTTGGAAAGCACAAGATTGGGCTCAGGTGTCATAAACTTCTCTAGCGGTTTGATGATCTTGGGGCAGATATGAGCCAACTTTACTCTTGTGGGCTATTCATTTAATAGAACCCCCAAGATCCACCAATCAGAGCTTTTTGCCAGCAACAAATACTCATAATTGAGTATGAATCTGAGAATATGTTCTGAGAATCAAAATTGTATGAAGCTTGCTGTCTTTTCATATATTTTCCGCCCCACTCATTCCCAATTTTGGTTACTTTAAACTTTCATTTCTGTACTATAAATTATGGTAGCCATTTTATTATTGTTATTGATAAATTATTGGGAATCAGAAATTCTTATCAATGAATTGAACTTGTCCCAATAGATCATTTTTTTCTCAACAAAAACAATCCCATGGATGTGTATATTCCATATCATAATGTAAACCTATAGAGCAAAATGCATAAATTGTACAGTTCTATAAATGAGCTCTGTAGTTCACTGGCCAAATGTTTCTTATTTTCCCTGCCCAAATTTTATACTGTCAAGTGTTTTTTCTGTAAATATCACCAAGATATATGGGCTGTGATGCTTGTCTTAATTAAAATATATCAACAAATACTACGGAAGTCTCATCACTTCCAAGCTCAGTTTGGTAGGACCTTTTCTAAGGTCAGATTTTAGAAAATGAAATACCCAGAATGTCTTTTTCTTTGGATATGAGGAGGAGCTCTTTCTTTAATCTTGATAGATTGAAAAATATCTCTTAGTTGTTCACTTGTCTTTCTACCTCTTCTTAGCATTTCTTTTCTGTTGTTTTCCTGACTGTCTCACATACATACATACTTGCATACACTCATATGGTTTAGCATACTTCCTCCCCTTATGTACTATTGGCCCTCTAAAATGGAATAATACTGGAAGAATTATGTATTAATTGCAGTTTGTTTACTAGACACATTGTACCTTTTTACCTTGAGCAGAAGTACAGTAGATTTGATGCACCTTTCCTGAACTAAAAATGTCCAGATATACCTTTTCTCTTCTGTCTGGGGCTTTGATAGTTGCAGTCCAACACATATAAAAAGTACCAGACTGGAGGATGCTCCTCAGGTTAAAGAGTTATCAGACAGTCAGTATAGCTACAATTTAATTGACTGCTCAAAGTAAGAACTTGCCAATTTCATAGCATTGGTTACCAACTGCAAAGAATTTTTCCCTGCCCCCAGAAGATATATGGATGTTTGTCAAACACAGCAGACTTTGTTCCTAAGTCTTCCTGCTTCCTTGTTTTGATTAGAGTTTCTCTCTCTACTATCTTTGATCCTTTATTCTTTCTTCCCATTTGCCACCCACTTTCTTTTGTTTTACTTATACTCTTTCTCTGGAGTGGGTTGTGGATGGAGTCACAGAACTCTACAATGGTATTGAGGAGACTTCCAGCAAGCTAGGCCACTGTTCTAGTCCTGCCCTAAGTTTCATCACGGCAGTCTTCCCAATCCCAATGTTTTAGCATCCTTGAAAAACTTGTAAAACCTTTTGAGCAAGCTTGTCACCTGACCTTTTGCAATGACCCACAATTCCCTGCTTCTTTCAACAAATCAGTTGGCAAACCATATTAGAAACTAACATGCAGCCCATCTTTTCAAATGGAATGGGGGATATGCTTATTTTTTTTTCTGCCCATTCCTCAAATGAGTTTTGAGCAGAGCTCATTGTTATCCCTCTGATTTATTCTCACAAAATTTCTGCATTTTAGGGTCAGGTTGAGGGACAGTAATTTGATTCACTGATTATGCCAAGTCAAAACTAAACGAAGTATTGCTTAGCATGATCTCTAATATTAGGCATAATTGTGGGTCATGGTTTAGTGCAATATGTGAATCTACGTTCCAAATCAGATCTTTGAACCATTTAATCCAGTCTTTCCTAGCCTTACTTGAAAATGCCAGGATTTGAGCCTGTTACCTATTTCATGAAAAGCATTGAATGTGCCCAACCACTGAGCCACAGTCCTTCTCTGGAACTGAACAAGTAATACTTTTCCTTGTGCTGGTGGAGAAAGTGCATAATCCCCTAGCAGAGGGTTTATCTTTGGTGGGGAAAGGACTGGCTTCAAGTCACATGTGGATGCAGCCTATTCTACAAATTAAATAATTTTCTCTCTTTCTTCAGGTAAAAATCTGGTTCCAGAATAGAAGATCCAAATTTAAGAAATTGTACAAAAATGGAGAGGTCCCCTTGGAAGACAGCCCAAATAACAGTGACTCCATGGCTTGCAATTCTCCACCATCTCCCACCCTCTGGGACAATAACTCTCAAAATAACCCAGCCAGCAGGAGCCAAATCCCCCAGCCACTCTCTTATAACTCTCCCCCAAGCTACTTGGAACATCACAATTCTTGGTTCCATCATCAGAACCTGAACGGGCCTCACATACAACAACAGGGGCCTCCGCCCACTTCTGGCTCTATGCATCACCCATCTCCAGGGCCTCCTCCCAATCCTGGAGCGGTTTATTAATCTCCTTTCCCTCCTCAATGAAACCAGTGGAGCAGGAAAAAAGGAATGAGGGAGAGGGAGACAGAGAGGGAGAAGCAGACAGAAGGCAACAAGTTAAAACACTTTGATGTGTTTCACAGTACACATTCCATCTCATCTCAGAAACAAGTGAACTGCAGCAGGGTTAAGACTTTGGGGGACAGGGAAGAAATGTGAAAGGGAGAGAAACTGCTTGCAGCCTATGTTGTATCTCAAATCAAATTGGTTTCATCAAGATCTACGTTACCAACTTCCTGGATGATTTATCTCTAGGCTAACTGTTTCCAATCACTGCCATCAGCTTTGTTTACAAGACATATAGTTGGGTGGCTCTCAGCATGGTTAGAGAAGAGCAAAGTGTTGCATGGCAAAGGAGAAAAGGTACCACTGATTTCCTATATCCTCCTTTTCTCTGGTTCTGTTGGATTTTTTTTTAATTTCCTGATGCCCTCCCCAAGCAGAGTGGTTTTGAGAGGTGTCAACTTCATGTCCCCTCTGAAAGACCTGCCATGGCTCCCCGTAAAAGGGAAGAGTTCGGCGGGCCCCCCTCCCCCAATTGCTGGCCGGCGGCTCTGGGAAGAAAGCTGGAGGTTGTGGGTGATGGAGAGGGGCAGCATGGAGCTTGGACTTGTATATTTATGGTGAGGGAAACGGCGTTGTCATGCTTCCCCCTCCCCGATGAAGAGTGACCAACGATGAGGCCAAATGGAAGAATCGTAGTGGGCCCCCCCCGTCCTGTTAGTTATACGGAATAGGAAAGTGGAATCACCATCAGGTGGGCAGTAAATAGCCCTGATGAAATATAATCCCGGACTCTGACTTTGGTGCTGCCTTTATGGACCCCCTTTTAGAGATCTGGTCCTTGCCCCTGGCAGCACATATTTTGAACTTGTAGACTGTGGATTAATTGAGCAGGATGGAACATAGGGGTTTTTTCCCCTGCCCGGATTATTTAATTCCATCATCATCCTCGTTATCACTGTCACCCTCATGGAACTATGGAACTCTGGAATTTTGGATTTTAATTTAGATCGAACTGTCTGGTTTCTCGCTGGACCCCATCGATGTATTTTATCTGACTGGCTCCCTACTTGAGATCGACTCTTCTTGCATTGCTAGATTTCCCCCTCTTGCAATCATGGCCCTCTGCTTTATCAAGGGCCCATCTCGAGGATGGACTTTGGAATCCTGAGAGATGGCATGCGTCAAACAAGGGGCTTTGGGGTTTTTTAAATCGTTTTTTAATGAAAGTTTTAAGGGAGGGTAGAGGGGGGGAAGGGGTGTTTAGGGCGGGGGAAGGAATTGTTGGAAGGGAGCTGGAAGACAGGCCAGGCAACGGAAGGGGACGTAATCCTATGGGTTCGGATGGGGAGCTGATTAAGGCTGATTTAGTTCCAATTAGTACCATAAGTGGGAGGGGCAGATATGGCGGGAGCAGGGGGCCGTATTATAATAAGGGAGCACGTACCCACTGTTTATGAGTGGTCATGCGCTCCGACCCCCAAGGCTCTACCTGTTCTCGGGGTTATTCAGAACCACAGGGCCCTGGCTGTAGGCTGATGTTGTGCAATGCCAGGTCTGTGGTAAATAAGGCCCCCCTCATTCAAGATTTAATTTCAGAGGGGGGAGCAGACCTGGCAGGTATAACGGAGACCTGGTTGGGACCGGAGGGCGGTGTCCCTCTGGTGGAAATGTGCCCACCGGGTTTCCTTGCATTCCATCGGCCGAGAGCTCAGGGCAGGGGTGGGGGAGTGGCGGTCGTGATTAGGGAAGATTACAGGCCGAGGGAGGTCACTGTTCCTCAGACGGCAGGCTGTGAATCCCTCCTGGTGAAGTGGGACCTTGGGGGTCCAAGGGCGGTGTTGATTACGTACCTGGCTCCCTGCCACGTGTCAACCTCCCTGCTCGAGCTCCTGGACGTTGTCGCCGCACTGGCGGTTGAGGTTCCCAGGTTAATAGTCATGGGTGACTTCAACCTGCCGTCTGTGAGCGGGACGTCCGGGGAAGCTCGAGAGTTCATGGCTTCCATGGCAGCCATGGACCTGACCCAGGTAATTCAAGGCCCCACACACACAGGGGGGAACACGCTTGACCTGGTTTTTGTCTCTGGACAGTGGCTGAGTGGTCAGAATATAGGGGATATAGTTATTGAGCCCCTGTCATGGTCTGACCACTCTCTCCTTTGCTTGGACTTCCTGACCGCTGAACCCCACCGCAGGGAGGCGGAACCAGTGAGATGGTACTGCCCCAGGCGGCTGATGGAGCCCGAGTGGTTCCAGGCAGAGCTTGGGCCAATTCCTGAGGTTCGGATACACGACTTGGTCGAAGAGTTGGCAGCGGCCTGGGATAGGGCTGCGGCCGGTGCTCTAGATTGGGTCGTGCCTTTGCGGCCTCTGATTCGACGCACGTCTCGATCAGCCCCTTGGTATAATGAGGGGCTGAGAGAGATGAAACGCCGGAAAAGACACCTAGAGAGCAGTTGGAGATCGAGCCGTGCCGAATCTGACCGAACACTGGTAAGAGACCATATTAGGTCCTACCTAGCAGCGATAAAAGCAGAGAAGTGTTCTTACCTCACTGCTCTTATCGCGTCATCAGATAACCGCCCAGCCTCCTTGTTTAGGGTGACCCGCTCCCTCTTTCATCAGGAGGTGAGAGAAGACCCCTTAGAGGGTAGAGCTGAGGATTTTGGAAAATATCTGCATGATAAAATCGCTCAGATACGGGAAGGCTTTGATTTCAACTGGGTATGTCTGGTGGGAGAAACGGAGTCTGGTCTTGAGACTGTTATCTGGGCTGAGTTTGACCCCGTGACTCCCGAGGACGTGGACAGGTTGCTCGGGGGACTTAGGGTGACCACTTGTTCATTGGACCCGTGCCCCTCCTGGCTGGTGTTGGCATCCCGGGAGGTGGTACAAGGCTGGTTCCAGGCAATTATTAATGCTTCTTTAAGTGAGGGTGTCTTTCCTGCCACCTTGAAAGAGGCGGTAGTGAGGCCCCTCCTTAAGAAGCCTACCCTGGATCCAGCTGTTTTATCAAATTATCGTCCTGTCTCCAACCTTCGCTTTCTTGCAAAGGTTGTCAAGAGCGTGGTTGCCCGACAGTTCCCGCGGCACCTGGAGGAATCGTTATACTTAGATCCACACCAGTCGGGCTTCAGGCCTGGCTATAGCATGGAAACAGCATTGGTCGCGTTGGTGGATGACCTCTGGCGGGCCCGGGATAGAGGTTGTTCCTCTGCTCTGGTGCTATTGGACCTCTCGGCGGCTTTTGATACCATCGATCATGGTATCATGCTGCAACGGTTGTAGGGGTTGGGTATAGGGGGCACTGTTTTGCGGTGGTTCTCCTCCTTCCTCTCCGGCCGGATACAGTCTGTGTTGACAGGGGGCCAGAAGTCAACCCCGAGACCCCTCGTATGTGGGGTACCTCAGGGGTCGGTCCTCTCGCCCCTACTGTTCAACATTTATGTAAAACCGCTGGGTGAGATCATCCGTGGTTTTGGTGTGGAGTACCATCTGTACGCTGATGATACTCAGTTGTACATTTCCACGCCGAACCACCCCAATGATGCTCTTGCTGTGCTGACCCAGTGCCTGGAGGCCGTGCGGGTCTGGATGGGGAAGAACGGACTCAAGCTCAACCCTTCCAAGTCCGAGTGGCTGTGGCTACCGTCGTCCCGGTTTAGTCAATTGATTCCTTCGTTGTCCGTTGGGGGCGAAACAGTGGCCCCCGCGGAAAGGGTTCGCAATTTGGGAGTCCTCCTGGATTCACGGCAGTCTTTAGAGGACCATCTGACGGCCGTGGCCGGGAGGATGTTCTATCAGGTTCGCCTGGTGCGCCAGTTGCGTCCCTTCCTAGACCGGGACTCGCTATGCACAGTTACTCATGCCTTCGTCACTTCCAGGCTGGACTACTGTAATGCTCTCTACATGGGGCTCCCCTTGAGGTGCACCCGGAGGCTTCAGCTGGCCCAGAATGCGGCCGCGCGGGTAGTGACCGGAGCATCATGGCGCTCCCATGTAACACCGCTCCTGCGTGAGCTGCACTGGTTGCCGGTGACCTTCCGGGTGCGTTTCAAGGTGTTAGTGACCATCTTTAAAGCGCTCCATGGCATCGGACCCGGATATTTACAGGACCGCCTTCTGCCAGCAAATACCTCCCGCCGTCCGGTATGCTCCCACAGAGTGGGTCTCCTCAGGGTGCTGTCGGCCAGACAATGTCGGCTGACAGCCCCCAGGGGGAGAGCCTTCTCGGTGGGAGCTCCAACGCTTTGGAACGAGCTCCCCCCCGAACTCCGTACAATGACGGAATTGCGCTCCTTCCGTCGAGAATTAAAAACATATCTTTTCGACAAGCCGGCCTGGGATAGTAGCTCCGGTACCAACAAGGCCATAATTGTTTTAGGGGGTTGAGCTTTTAGATAATGTAGTGGGTTTTAAATGATTCTGGGCCAAATTGTTTAATCTATTTTTAATCATTTTACTTTTTGTATGTCGATGTTTTTAATTGGGCTGTACACCGCCCCGAGTCCTTCGGGAGGGGGGCGGTATAGAAATCACAATATTATTATTATTATTAATAATAATAATAATAATAATAATAATAATAATAAATACCAATCAATTATTAGCACCTGTGGCAGGAGTAGGATTGTGTTATTATTCATCCATGCAATTAGGAATGGGGAATAATCTAAGATATCCACCTCTCATTTTTATTCACGTCCTTGGAAATGCTATCCTGTTAGAAATTATAGTAATGTTTTACATAATGAAAGGGAGAGGTAGATGTCACAAACTTTTAATGGACAGATTTTTGTAATGAATGTAGGGTTAAAGTCAATTTTAGTTATATAGATGTTATACAAAACTGGTCAGTATATAGTGTTAGTTTATAGTAGTGCTATTGGCTAGCACAGAAAAGGGGTCAGTGAACTTGGAAAGAAACAATTCTGATCTTAGTAATGTTTGTTTTGGATTTATACTAAAAGCACTCCAGAGGGGTTATTCAAGATTAAAAAGAAAAAGAAAACTTTTGTGCTGGTTTTTCAGCTGGTGATAAAAGAGAAAGAAAAAAAGTGACCCCAGTTATACCAGCTTCAATTAATAGATTTGCCTTGAGTGTTTGGGGCAGATACTTCATACAATAAAAGCAAATGAAGAATTCTAATACTCAAGGGAACAAAAGAATCTGATGTCCTTTATAATTTTGGGCATACACATTGTCCTAAACCAAGGTTTTTTTAACCATTGTTTGTTGAATAAACTCTAGTAGCCTAACTCACTTAACATTAAATCGCAAGTTATGGTTAACAAAACAGAATTCCTGGCTTCATTCAACATGCTAAACCAGAACCTAACACAGCGGTTCTCAACCCCAGGGTCGCCAAACAACGCAGTCCGCCATTTTTTTCCCCTTTTCCTTAGCTGTGCTACTCCCTCTTATTCTATTGGCTTTTGAAAGCCAATAGAATAGACTCTCTTGAATAGAGTCTAATTCTACTGGCTTTCAAAAGCCAATAGGAATTGTCCAGGCTGTCTCTGCCCTGCTGAGCCCACCAAAAGTCCCAGTCTGCAAACGGTGCTGCAAGTTGTCTGCAGCGAAGGCTTGCTGTCTGGAAGTTTCCACCCCTCCCTGCTGAGCAACTACTAAAACTGTAAGTAAAAGAGGGCCAGGGGTGGGAGGTGGGAGGCCGGCGGGCGGAGGGAGGGTTGCTGGTGCGCGTGGGGCCCGGCGGGTGCCTTACCTCCCTTGGGCTGGGCCAGCTGGTGGCCCAGCCGGTGGTCGCCCTGCGCCATTGCTGCCGCTTGCCGTGGCCGCCCAGGAGCGGCTGGACCTGCCTGCCGCCGCCCCGAACAGGCGGTGGCCAAGGTAAGGCTAGCGGGGCAGCGGCGGGCGCAGGGAGGGTTGCTGGCGCATGTGGGGCCTGGCAGGTGCCTTACCTCCCTTGGGCTGGGCCAGCTGGTGGCCCAGCTGGTGGTCACCCTGCGCCGTTGCTGCCCCTTGCCAGCTACGCCTCGGCCGGCACAGGGGGCGGCACCATGCATGCGCGGTGCTCCCGGGCAGGGAAATACAGGTAGTCCTCGACTTACAACCGGTTCGGGGTCGCGGCATTAAAAAGGTTGAGAACTACTGACCTAACATATTACAGTAGTTGGGCTCACACAGTGTACAAAGACATGGCATAACCATGTTTTGCCCAATTAACCCTAGTCATGGATTCATGCAAAATGTTAAATGATAAACCAAAGTTTACAAACCACTGTAGCTGTATGACAATCTAAGTTAAAATCAACCAAAACACAAACCTTAGCACAAGGTATAAATTCTGTAAATGTGACTTAGCCAAATATGTGAACAATATTTGAAGCTCTCCACTCAACTAGGGTAACTCATAAGTTACATTGTAGAAATGCTAATTATAGAGTACACAGAATTGGGACATCAAAGGTATGGATTCTCTGCTCCATGCCAACTACAGGAAACTAGTTTGGCAAAGGTTGTATCAAGGAATGAAAAGGCCATGGAGAGAAAGAAAAAGAGTGCCGGTCATCATAGGTAATTCCAGGTGTACAATAGAGTAAGGCTGCATATTCTTTACTCCATTTCTTGGATTTGAGCTGACTGAAGTTAATGCAATTTGCTTTCACGTAAGCATAGATAGGATTGCACTGTAGGAACCCTGATTTTCACTTCAGTGAAATGTAAACTCTGACGAAGAGGGGGAATCACTCCAAAGTTCCTTTGCTGTCTTAGTGTCTGCTTATTCCAGCTTCAAAAATGACTTACTTCAGGCTGGAATTTAGAATTACTCCAAGAATCAAAATAACAGATGCATTTGATTCCAGTTGAGAATCTGACCTTAATTGGGGGGGTTAAAAGGTTGCAGGAGAAATGCTTTATTTAAAAGTTAGGGAGATATTTAAAATATTTCAGAATAATTTATTTTTTAAAAAAATCAAGTGAAAGTAGTGTGTTCTACTTAAGTCATTTTAAGCTGTTGTCAAAGAGGAACGCTTATTTTTAAAGCAAAAGCAAGAACAAATTCATCTTGGATATTTTTTAAGTAAACAAACTCTGGATTTTTTAAGAAAAAGAAGGGCTGTAATTTGAATAAACATTCTCTTACGTTGTACAGTGTCAAGGTTGATGTTTATGTTGCCCTGTATAATAAATAAGGAGAGACGGGTGAGGGTAATGTACAATACATATGGCTAATTAGTATAAAGCTTATTTTAAATTAAAAAAACATTTTTCTTTTTTTAAATCTTAGGGAAATGTAAAGAATCATCTCACTGAGATGAAAACTTTGCTTGAGCTTCCTTTCTGCTTGGTAGCAAACAGAACCTTTCTGTATAATGTTAATAAAATATGTTTGATAAGACTATTTTTATTTAAGCAGCTGTGGTTGAGAAGTATGGATTTTGTAAATTTAGATCCTGAAACATTTTTTTCTTCCTTGAAGTTCTTCTCATTTGTGGATACTGTGATCATCTGTGCCAGCTTGCATAAAATATTTTAACACATGCCATATATGAGTCTATAGTGGATTCTATGAGAGAAGATATGGAAACATGATAATTCGCATAATCATTTCCAAATGATTTGCTTGATGTCCTTAACCTGATATTGTATAGATCTGTTGGTCTACAAATCCCAGAATTTCCAAATAGAATTTAGGGAGTTAGCACATCTGGACACTAACAGTTGGGAAAGGTGACTTTACTATTCATCATAACAGTATCAGAAATGTAACCATAATCTTTTACCTGCAGGGACACATCAGCAGTGTCGATAGAGGTGGTATGGAGGTATATTCCAAATGCCAGATCCTGGCCTTAAGATATCCAGTGTTTAGTTGACATTATGAAACTCGCTCTGTCTTGTGTAGAGAGTATTGTTGAAGACACATAATAACAATGTGATCTCAACCATTCTTTTAAGATACATTTGAGAAAAAATATGAATGGAGAAAAGTTTACCTGAGTTGGATAATCAAAAAGGTTTCCTGAAAAGGTAGAGAGACAGGATGAATCCACTTCTTTCAGATTGGTTTTGAACTGGCAAGTGCACTACACATTTGTTTTTCCTAGAAGCATTTGTAGCCTTCTAGAACTCATAAGATTTAAAGCAGACAAAAATATTTCAAATGAAGAAACACATCCATGGCTGTTGTTGGGAGTCTGACAATCTAACAGACCCTCTTGCTTTCCTTGGATCTTTATTTTTTAAAATTATTTAGCTACAGAAGGACTCAGCATTTGATTCAACTTTGGGAGTAGAGTACTGCAAAAGTAAAACATGAACATTGATGGAACACAACAAGAGACTGGCTGGTTTTACTGAAGGCCCTGGTCAGGTTTCCATGTTGAACCCCAAGAAAGTTCTTGAGTAAGTTCTCCAGGGCTCCTCAAGATCTTTGGCAGAGCAATTATTACTATAAAGAAAAGGAGACATATCAGATTCTACAGCCCTGTTGGAGAGTAAAATGAATGAACCTGAAGAATGGTTGAAAAAATGGAGGTGACTGTGCAACTATGACCTGAAAACATTGAGAAGCAGCAGCAATGTATGTTTGTAGAAAAAGACATAACTGACTGTTAACAACCCCTAGGGCAGGGCTTTTCAACCTTTTCACAGATTGTACCACTTTTAGGACATGACAATATTCAAGTACCACCAGTGCTTAGCAAGGTGTCAAAAACTTGACTGAAAAAAAAGTCACGGCATTTTGAGTTTTACTGATTAGATTCATTTGTTGTTATAGAAATGGCTAGTTTATACTATTATGGAAAAGTAAAAAGTTGAGGTTCAATGTTAATGCTTCATTCTACTGCAACAGAGGAAGTCAGAAGTCAATGCCTTTTCTTTTTCCCTTCTCCCCCTCACTTTTTTCCCCTTCTTCTTCCCCAATGTGTCCTATTATTTGCTTTTGTATTTTTGTATTTTATTCCATAATCTAATAGAGGTGGCAACAGGCAGGCAGCGATGGGCAGAGGCTTCCAATTTTGACCCCTCCCCCCTGTCGTTGCCTCTGCGTGGCTCTCAGCTCACCTCTCCCAGACCTGCACACATGTTTGTGTGTGTATGTGCATGGGGGTGTGTGTCTCACCCCTTGCAGCCCCACGCCCTCAACAGAGACCTTCTGTGATGGCAGGCTGCAAACTAATGGAAGCTGGTTTTTTTGGAGTACTTGTTTCTTTTTGTCAATGTGCCGCTGATTGCATTGCGCCCTGCCCCCCCTCAGGTCCTGCCCCCAGCCCCGTGGAAGGCTGCAAGAAGCTCCCATCACAGCTTCTCTTATCTCTCCCATTCTTTTCCTCCCCAATGTCACAGCGTGGGGCTGCAAGGAGTGAGACCCCCCACACGCACACGCACACACACACACACACACACACACACACACACACACACACAAACACATGCACAGGTCTGGGACAGGTAAGTTGAGAGCCATGCAGAGGCCCTTCAGGTACAGAGGCAATGACGGGCGAGGGGTCAAAATGGGAAGCCTCCTGCCCAGAGCCTCAGGAAGCTTAAAAAAAATAAACCTGTGAAGCGCTCAGAACGCAGTCCCCAGGGACACCAGACCCCGCATGCTTGCCGCCTCCTGTGCACGCGCCGAGAGGACAGGGTGGGGGCAGGGCTGAGGCAGCCCGTCACTGGTTCCAGGGCTGCCCTGTGGTTCTAAGGCTGAGCGCGTTCTGGCTTTGATGGTAGCTACGAGGGTATAAATCAGCACCCAGTCAGCCTGGGCTTGCCTCTTTTCTTTCTGAGCTCCAAGAAACATATCTTCAAGCTCTCTTACCTTAACTGGTTTTTTTTTAAAGATAGTTTTTATCTCAAAATGAAGGAGAAGCTATCATGCTGTAAAAGCATTGCTACCTCAGGTGCCATTTTGGGAACCCAAGTACTCCGGGTCTCTTTCACTGCTAACTTAATAGACACTACAGTAAAGTGGTCACTACCAATTAGTAAATATGGTAGCAGCAAGTAAATCCAGAATGACAGGAAAAACTAATTAGAATAAAGACTATTGCTAAGAGTCATATATATGTTGAAATTGCAAGGAAACCTTTCTAACTAGCAGGCATCCTTGAAACTGATAAACATCCCCCAAAAATGCTTTAATGATGTTTACAGTACAAAGATGTATAAGGTGATAGTTTTTGCCTAGGTAACATTGACTTGACCTATTAGCTTTCTACATGCAGGGAGACTGATAGTTATTTGCTTCTTTGTTGGGTTTACGGAACTTTGTGGTACCCCACTGCTTACTTCCCTCTATGTAGATGTAGTACCATAAGGACTACTCGCTGAGTATGGTTTGTCAGCCAGTTAAAAATCCATCTGGTGGTGATGCTGTCTATCCCACATTTTTCTAGCTTACCAAGAAGTAGGTTGTGCTCTACTTTGTTGAATGCCTTGCTGAAGTCTCAGTATACTATGTCCACAGCAGTTTCCTGGTCTACAAATTTAGTCACTTTGTCAAAGAATAAAATAAGATTGCTTTGGCATGATCCATTTTTAACAAACCTGTGCTGCCTTTGAGTTATAACTTTGTTTGTTCGTTTGTTTTTACATGTTTGCAGATCTGTTTTTTTATTATCTTTTCCAGTATCTTCCATTAGGCTGATTGGTCTGTAGTTTCCTGGGTCTGTTTTGTATCCTTTTTTGAAGATGGGAACTGTTATGTCCTGGGCCTGTGATTGACAAAGCAGGTGCAGGAAGCTGCAGAGAGACCCGGGCAGACCACGTGGCTGCCTGGGCCAGACAGGCTGTCTCCAGCCTATTGCTCATGCGCAAAGCGGAAAAATACGTTGCATTTATTGGCTGACGCTATCCCTGCAAAAGGGTATAAAAGGGATCTGTGCCATTTTGTGTTGGTTCTGTTGAAGTTGAATAAAGAAGCAACTGTTGTTACACCTGCCTCATCTCAATGCCTTACCAATGCACAGAACAGAACATTGGCAACGAAGGTGGGATTGTGCTGCAAGGAAACAACAACAAAAGAATACTAGGCTGACTCACCACAGGAGGCCAAAGTGCTTGGAAGTTCGGCGTTCCGACTTGTGCGATTCTGCCTGCCAGTATGAAAACGCTGGAGGAGAGCTCGGCAAGATTCGCCCTGGAACCCCTTTGCAAGCCTGAGCAGCATGAGGCGTTGACGAGGCCGCCAAGGAGGAACGATGGCTAAGATAGGGCATTTGTCCGAATTCGATACAGCGCACCCTGAACGTTGGAGTTCATACATTGCCAGAGTAGAAAATTACTTTCGGGTAAACCAAGTTCGGGAGGACGGGCTCAAAGCCGCAACGTTACTTTGTGTCTGTGGGCAAGAAACATTTGATATTGCTGAAAATCTGGTTGCCCCAGCACCTCTGGAATCCATCGCTTATACTGAACTTAAGGAAATGTTAAAGGAACATTTTGAACCAAAGCTATTGGTGATTGCATGGCATCATGCATTTGAGCAGTGGGACCAACGTCCAGGAGAGTCTGCTGAGGACTTTATTGCCACTCTGCGACAAGCTGCAAGGGCCTGTGAGTTCAAAGACTTAGAAGAATGGCTGCGTGATCAGCTAGTTTGTGGCTTGAGGAGCCGAGACCTGCAGCAAAAGATCTTTGCAAGGGAAGACGTTTCCTTCCAGGATGCGCTAAGGGAGATCACAGCCGACAAAGCAGTGGGAGGAGCTGTTAAGGCCTTGTGGCTTTCCAAGAACCCTACAAGTTGGGGCTCAATCCATCAAGAGGTTGCTCAAGATGTATCCGAACTGGATTCTGAAAATAAGGTCGACCTTCTGCAGCAGCCAGCAGAGTGAAGGCCCCAAGAGCGAGCCGACAAGGGGTCTGACAAGGCAGTTCTATTCCCTCAGTGTTTCAGAAGTGGAGGATGCCACAAGGGCTCCGACTGCCGTTTTCGCTCTGCTACTTGTCGGGCATGTGGCCGGCAAGGCCACATACCCGCCATCTGTTTGGGTCGCAAGAAAGACGGTCCATCGGAAGAATTGCCTCGGAAAGGTATCAGGGTCCCCAGCCAGAATAGGGTGGGTTTCTGCGCATCCTGCAGGAGCGTTTTGAGAACAGGGGCCCACCGGCCATTGAAGAAAAAGCTGCGTATTGATGTCAAATTGCAGGGGGTCCCCTTAACAATGGAGCTGGACACGGGTTCAGCTCTGTCAATCATTTCCCAGAACACCCTCAAGCAGATCTGCTGTAGAAGCGGCCAGAGGGTTAAACTCAGGCCGTCGAATCTTATCCTAACAGACTTCCAGAATTCCCGAGTCAGTGTAAAGGGGAGGCCACGCTCAGAGTGCAGTATAGGAATTTTGAAGGGTTGTGTCCTGTGGGGTAGCAGGGTAGTGATCCTAACCTCATTGAGGACTAGAGTCTTGCAGTCTCTGCATGAGGGACATCCGGGAATAGTCTGGATGAAGGCACTTGCGTGCAGCTATCTCTGGTGGCCTGGGCTTGATAAGGAGATTGAGACCCAGGTCTAAGGGTGCCACGTTTGCCAACAGTCCATGCCTGAAATGCCACAGGCTCCTGTACACAGGTGGGAGGACACACATGCTCCTTGGTCAAGGGTTCATATTGACTACACTGGCCCCTTTCAGGGGCAATTCTTCCTCATTGTTGTGGACAGTCACTCTAAATGGCTAGAGGTCATTCCAGTGTCCACCACAACTACTGCCAGGACCATCCAGGTGCTGAGAGGGATCTTCGCCTCTCAATGGCTGCCAGATGTCCTTGTCTCTGACAACGGACCTCAATTCACCTCTTCGGAACTCCAGGCTTTCCTGCAAGCCAACATGTTTCGTCATGCTACTTCGGCACCCTTTCATCCAGCTTCCAATGGCCAAGCTGAGCACATGGTGCCCACAACCAAAGACGCCTTGAAGAGGCTCACTCATGGAAGCTGCCACCACAGCTTAGCTGATTTTCTCCTTTGCCACTGCACCACACCTTGCACAGCTACAGGTAAGAGCCCAGTGTCGTGATTCCGTGCCAGCCTGTGTTCCCAACAGCTGAGTCTGGGGAATCTGAGGAGGAGGTGGAGGAGGCATTTGAAGGGCCATCAGGGTCAGAGGGAGGCTCTGATGAATTACAAGACTCATGGTTTGATGAAGAGCCTGGGCCCTCCAGTCATGTTCCTGATGAAACTCAGCTGTGTGGGGAGAAGGAGTCAGACTCAGAGGACTCACACCTGATGGACATGATGATTGATGCTCGTAGACGCCGGCAATTAGCGAGAGCCGATCAGCAGCAGTCAATATGACAACTCCAGCGGAGGAGGAGAAGGCACTGAGAGGCAATGCCTTGAGACTGCTGTATAAAAAGGGAAGGTGTGGGCGGTGCTGGTTGCTGAAGGCAACCGTTGCAAAGTACTTCATGGGATCATGTTTTGTTAGTATTGCCGGTGACTACTTTTCTGTTTGCATCGTGTTTCGTGTGGACAATTTCCTCCATTTGGATTGTGTTTTGCTGCTTTTGTTTCTGGACTATTTGGCAGGTTGGTTACCCATATTAAAAGGGGTTTGTTTTGTTTTGAGTCTCCAGCCTATTTTCTCAACAGGGGTTTGGTCCTTGTGCCTTTAACAAGGACAGCTATAGGCTGGGATAGAAGTTTGCCTTCAGCCTAACCCCCTACTATTATGGAGCAGCTACGTGCTGAGAATGCCCAGCTCTCCCAGCAGCTGGCTTTGTTATCTGCCCAAGTTGCTCAGCTATCTGCCCATATTCCTGCTGCTCCATCACCACCCAGGAGAAAATGCCAAGTTGCGAGGCCGGACAAATTTGATGGCAATCCAGACTTGTTTCCTGTTTTCATGGGACAATGCCACCTGTATATCAGTGTGAGAGCGGCTGATTTCCCCACTGACCGGGATAAAGTGGGGTTTATGATAAGCCTGCTCTCTGGTGCTGCAGCTCGTTGGGGCACACCCCTGCTAGCCCAACCTAGTCCATTGATGGACAACTTTGTGGGGTTTTGTGATTACATGCGGATGATGTACGAGGACCCCATCAAGACCCAGACAGCTACCCAGCATTTGAAAGCTCTGAGACAGGGCTGACGCCCCCTGCAGGGCTATATCAGCGAATTTCGGCTGCTTAGCCAGGATTCAGCCTGGAATGAGGCTGCGCTCGTGGACCCTTTCCAGGATGGATTGTGGGAGGAGATGTTGGATGAGCTGGCCCATGTTGATGTTCCCCCAGACCTTAATAGGCTCATTTATCTCTGTCTGAGGATCGACGCTTGGCTGCAGCAGCGAAGGAGTCACCGTGCCACCCCAGAGACCCGTACTGCCCCGTTGTGTGTGAGACCCCGGTCCAGAGGGAGGAGCCAATGGAGATAGGTGCTGCCAGACCTCACCTATCGGTGGCAGAGATGAACAGGCGACGTTCGGGGGGGTTGTGTTTTTACTGTGGGGACCCTGGGCATTTGGCCACTTTCTGCCCCAAGAAGCGATGAAGGGCGTCTGTGACTGAGCCTGTCTCGAGACTGCCATCTGCTCCCCTGTCGGGAAATGGCCCACACCCGACCTGAAAGGCAATTTGGGTCGGGCATCCTGCAACACCGAGCAATACCCTTCAGATGCTGCCCATGGACCCCCAAGAAATCTGATTTTGGAGGCGTGCCTGATTCTCCCTAGGTTGCCCAAGGGGATTCCCGTCCATGTGTTGATTGACTCTGGGGCCACTACGAACTTTATGAACGCAGCATTTGTGGCTAAATGGGCGATTCCCCAATGCCCAGTGGATCCGCCGATGTTAGTGGAGACCATTGATGGTCGAGTGTTCCTGTCTGGGCCAATTAAGGCCGCCATGCAACCACTAGGTATGGCCATCAGTTCACATGAGGATGCCATCCAGTTCTATATCACATCAGACCTGCATTTCCCCATGGTCTTGGGACTGGTGTGGCTTCTGGCGCATGACCCACAGATTTATTGGTCACAGAACTTGGTCACCTTGCCAAGCTTACAGTGTATGGACCACACCTGCCAAATCTGTGCTGGTCAGGTAGAGGGGCCTATGGGTGTCTCCTTACCCTCCGAATTGGTGGATTATGCTGATGTTTTCAGGGAGACTGAGGCGGATCAATTGCCCCCGCACAGGCCCTATGACTGCCCCATTGACTTAGTCCCTGACACGCTCTCCCAGTGTGGCATTTATATTCCATGTCAGACCCCAAGTTGGCCGCGTTGCGGGACATTTTGGACAAGAATTTGGCTCGAAGTTTTATTCAGCCCTCGTCCTCGCCTGTGTCTGTACCCGTGCTCTTTGTCAAGAAGAAGTCCGGTGAATTGCCGCTTTGCTGTGATTACACGAAATTAAATGCCATCACGGTGCGCAACCGATACCCGCTGCCCCTCATCTCCGAACTCTTGGACCGGCTCCGGGAGGCAAAGATCTTCACGAAACTGGACTTTTGTGGAGCTTATAACCTTGTCAGAGTTTGGTTGGGTGATGAGTGGAAGACGGCATTTGGTACTCGGTACGGGCACTTCGAGTACACGGTGATGCCATATGGCTTGACCTACGCCCCTGCCATGTTTCAGCATTTTATGAATGACATTTTCTGGGACTTGTTAGATCAGTTTGTCATGATCTACTTGGTTGACATCCTGAT
This sequence comes from Bothrops alternatus, assembly GCA_034064705.1. Taxonomy (NCBI): domain Eukaryota; kingdom Metazoa; phylum Chordata; class Lepidosauria; order Squamata; family Viperidae; genus Bothrops; species Bothrops alternatus. The sequence continues at coordinate 1,760,197 of JARGCV010000105.1, forward strand.
CTACTCCCCGTCGTGAGAGGTGCACCATCAGCATCTCCGTCAAGTCCTGCAGCGGCTCCAAGAACATCGGCTGTATGCCAAACTGGAGAAGTGCCAGTTCTACCAGATGACTATCGAGTTCCTGGGTCACTGCATTTCTCCTGAGGGCATCGCCATGGAGCCGAGTAAGGTCAAGTCTGTGCAGAGTTGGCAAACCCCACATCGTGTGAAGGATGTCCAACGACTTCTTGGGTTCACCAACTATTATCGGACTTTCATCCCCGGGTTTCCTACCATGACAGCCCCCCTTAGTCAGCTCCTGCAGAAAAAGACTCGGTTTCAGTGGGACGGTCCAGAACAACGGGCTTTCCAGGCATTGAAGGAAGCCTTCATGAAGGAGCCCATCCTGAAGCATCCTAACCCACAATGGCCATTTGTTGTGGAGGCGGATGCCTCCGACATTGCCATTGGGGCGGTGTTACTCCAGGCGATGACGCCTGGCGGTGCCCTCTTCTCTTGCATGTACTATTCACGGAAATTGAATCCGGTAGAGCGCAACTATACCATCTGGGAGAAGGAGCTACTGGCCATTAAAGTGGTGTTTGAGGCCTGGAGGCATCATCTGGAAGGGGCGCAACATCAAATCGAGGTCCGGATGGACCATAAGAATTTGGAAAGCCTGCAGACCACTCGTAAATTGAACCAACGCCAGATCCGGTGGTCTCTCTTCCTTGCGCAGTTCAATTTCTGTGTGACGTACATACCCAGCGGTCACAACCAAAGAGCGGATGCTCTGTCCAGGAAGCCTGAATATTCCCGAGCAGAAGACAAGCTTCTGCCCAGGACAGTGCTCCATATCAAGTCTTTTGCTGCGGTGCGGGATCCGATAGATGTACGGGCTCGGATTCGGGAGGCCCAGCATCAGGATGGGTGGGTGGCTCAGTGAAAGGAGGAGGTGGGGCCCAATTCCCCATGGACAGTCATGGATGGACTCCTCCACTATCGTGATTGGCTCTATGTTCCTGGAGGGCCGCTCAGGGGACTCATCCTCAGCCAGTGTCACGACAATCTGGCGGTGGGGCATTTTGGCTTATTCAAGACCCTGAACTTGGTCTACCATACCTTCTGGTGGCCCCGAGTCTGACATGACATCCAGGCCTACGTCTCATCCTGTATCCCATGTAGGCAGGCCAAGTCAGCGACAGGGGCCCCACCCGTACTACTGCAGCCCTTGCTGACACCCAAAAGACCCTGGGGGGCTGTGTCCATGGACTTCCTGATGGACTTACCCCCGTCTTCTGGATTCACGACGGTGTTCGTGGTGGTGGACATGCTGACCAAGATGGCGCATTTCATCCCATGCCGTAGCTTGCCGTCTGCCCGCACCACCGGTTGCATGTTCATCCAGCAGGTGTTCCAGATGCATGGTCTTCCTGATAGGGTCGTGTCCGATAGAGGGCCCCAGTTCACAGCCCGTTTCTGGCAGGGGTTGATGCAGGCGTTGGATGTCAAAATCTGCCTCTCATCTGCACATCATCCCCAAACTGACGGAGGGACCGAGAAGGTCATCAGGATCCTCGAGCAATATCTGCGCTGCTATGTCAATCAGCAGCAGAACAATTGGGTGGACTATCTGGCGGTGGCTGAGTTTGCGTTCAATAACTCACAGCACACCTCCACGCAGATGACACCGTTCTTAGCCAATGTGGGATATCACCCTCGGTTTTTCCCTCTTTCCCCGCTAGACTCACCGGTACCAACAGCGAACGACTACATGGCAGAGTTACAGGCAATCCATCGATTGGTGCAGCGACAGTTAGAGAAGGCCAAGGCTGACTACAAAAGGTTTGCTGATCGGTCGAAGCGGGATACACCTCCACTAACGGTGGGAGATTGGGTATGGCTGTCCACCAGGAACCTACCGTCAACCCGGCCAGCCAAGAAATTAGATCACCAATATGTAGGACCGTTCCCAATTGAGGCTGTCATCAATCCGGCTGCCTATCACTTAACTCTGCCACGTTCCCTGTGAGTACATCCGGTCTTTCACCGGTCTCTGTTGGTCCCTGAGCAACCGGTGTGTCCACTTCACCGAGCCGAACCTCCCCCACTGGAACAACGTGATGGAGACAGTGCTCCTGTGTACGAGGTTCCAGCATTCAGGACTCCCGTTGGGTGAAAGGTCGCTTCCAGTACCTGATCGAATGGAAAGGCTATGGACTGGAGGAGTTCACCTGGGAGGTAGCGACCACCGTTCATGCTCCTGCCTTGGTGACCGCCTTTCATGAACAATTCCCATCCCGACCGCATCCGGATCGGCAGACCTGGGGGAAGGGCCCTGCGGTGCGGGATAGTGTCGTGATTCTGTGCCAGCCTGTGTTCCCAAAAGCTGAGTCTGGGGAATCTGAGGAGGAGGTGGAGGAGGCATTTGAAGGGCCATTAAGGTCAGAGGGAGGCTCTGATGAATTACAAGACTCACGGTTTGATGAAGAGCCTGGGCCGTCCAGTCGTGTTCCTGATGAAGTTCAGCTGTGTGGGGAGAAGGAGTCAGACTTGGAGGACTCACACCTGATGGACATGATGATTGATGCTCATAGACGCCGGCAATTAGCGAGAGCCGATCAGCAGCAGTCAATATGACAACTCCAGCGGAGGAGGAGAAGGCACTGAGAGGCAATGCCTTGAGACTGCTATATAAAAAGGGAAGGTGTGGGCGGTGCTGGTTGCTGAAGGCAACTGTTGCAAAGTACTTCATGGGATCATGTTCTGTTAGTATTGCCGGTGACTACTTTTCTGTTTGCATCGTGTGGACAATTTCCTCCATTTGGATTGTGTTTTGCTGCTTTTGTTTCTGGACTATTTGGCAGGTCGGTTACCCATATTAAAAGGGGTTTGTTTTGTTTTGAGTCTCCAGCCTATTTTCTCAACAGGGGTTTGGTCCTTGTGCCTTTAACAAGGACGGCTATAGGCTGGGATAGAACACCCAGCTGAACTCCACTGGGGTCGCCGTCTCATTACCAAACTGGACAGGTTGCTCCCAGACCAGGTGGCTTCACAGGTGTCACAGTCGCAGGCACCGAGGAGACTACAGGTGGGCGATCCGGTTTGGGCAAGGAACTATGGACCTGGACATCTCTGGGTGACAGCAGTGGTCTGCAAGGTGACTGGGCCACTGTCATATGAAGTGGCCTTGGAAGATGGTCGCATGCTGCATTGGCACATTGACCAGCTGTGATGGAGGCTACCTAGTCACCCTTCCGCTCCTGACTCTGCTCTCGGGGGGGAGGAGGACCATGATCATGGATCTCAGTCTCTCTGCGAAAGCACGGGTTTCCACTCTGCAAATAGGGGTTTTGCCAATGAGGCGGCTCCTGACTCTGGCACTGGGTCCATGGAACATTGCACGCAACCGGCTTTTCATGCCACTCCTACTGCAGGCCTTGAGCCTATGGGACAATGCTCCCAACAGGGGTCTCTCGCTGACCTGGGGAATTCCACCCCACCAAGGAACTCTGGTCTGGGCTTTCTGGAAAGAGCCAGCCAAAGTCAAATGGACAAAAGGTTGGGCTTACCAGACCAGGCCACTCAGCAAGATGTGGGTTCGCCTGTATCAATTGGGCCTCAAAGTCCCGGTCTGCCGAGCCTGGCAGGCGAGCTTGCAGACCGGGCACTTGCAGCAGCTCCAAGACACTCGGAGTGGGTCAGAGGCCCTCCAAAGTTCTTACAAGATTATGTAAGGTTCCTGTCAGTAAGTTGGCAGACCTAAGGGTTCTCTAGAAATAAGAACACGCTCAAAAGGGTAACCTTGTAGTAGTTAAAAATAGTAGTATATGTTTTTTGAACTAAGAGGGGAGGGGTGTTATGTCCTGGACCTGTGATTGACAGAACTGGTGCAGGAAGCTGCAGAGAGACCCAGGCAGACCACGTGGCTGCCCGGACCAGACAGGCTGTCTCCAGCCTATTGCGCACACGCAAAGCTGGAAAATACGTTGCATTTATTGGCTGATGCTATCCCTGCAAAAGGGTATAAAAGGGATCCGCACCATTTTGTGTTGGTTCTGTTGAAGTTGAATAAAGAAGCAACTGTTGTTACACCTGCCTCATCTCAATGCCTTACCAATGCACAGAACAGAAACCACATCAGCTTTTTTCCAATCCTCAGGTAGTTCCCTGGTGCTCCAGGATTTTTGAAAGATATGGTACAATGGTTCTGAGATGACATCTGCCAGTGCCTTCAGAACTCTGAAATGTAATCCGTCAAGTCCCAGTGATTTATATTCATCAAGATCAGATAGGTGTTCTCTAACCATTTTCTTGCTTGTTTTAATTTTAATTTTTAGTCTGTCTTTTACAGTTAGGTGTTTTGCATGAAGACTGATGCAAAGAATGAGTTAAACAGCTCTGCTTTCTCTCTACTGCCTGTTACCTCCTTACCATCTTCTCTCTTAAGTGGACCTATTATTTCCTTGACTTTTTTCTTGTTATTTATATGTTGAAAGAAACTTTTTTTTTATTATTTTTGACTTTTGTTGCAAGTCTTTGTTCATTCTGAGCCTTTGCTTTCTTAACTTCATCTTTGCAGTTTTGGGCTATCTGTTGATATTCTGCCTTAGTTATGTGTCCCTCTTTCCATTTTTTTGTACTTGGTTTTTTTTTGTCTTTCAGTTTATCAGATACCATGCTGGTTTTTTCTTGGATTTCTTGTTTTTCTTTTTCAGTGGTATTGTGTTGGACTGGGCTTTTATGATCATATTTTTGGGACTCTTCCAAGCTTCTTGAGTTGTTTTCCCCTTTAGGATTCTCATCCAAGGAATCTTTCCCAAGCTGTTAAAATCAGCTCTTTTAAAATCTAAGACTCTTGGTATGGTTATGTTCTATTGCTTGTGTTTGCATTATGTTGAATTCCAATATGACATGGTCACTCTCACCCAAAGTTCCTGTAATTTCAACTCCATCACTTCTCTGTTAGTAAGAAATAAGTCCAGTATGTCCCTCTAGTTCCCTCCTCTACCTTTTGGACAACAAAGTTGTCAGCTAGGTTGTTCAGGAACCTGTTTGATCTCTCACTTGATGCAGAATTAGCCTTCCAGTTGACATCAGGGTAATTAAAGTCCCCCATTACTATTGTAGTGTGTTTCCTACATATATTTGTTAATTGGTTAGCAAAAATGCATCTATTTTTTTCTGCTTGGTTGGGTAGCCTGTAGTATACACCTATGGCAATGTCATTCTTTTATATTGACCCATATGCATTCTAGGAGGTTTTTGTCTTTGTTTTCATGCATTTCTATAGCAATATAGTGGTCTTTTACATACAATGTAACTCCACCTCCTCTTTCATGGGGGTCTGCTTTTTTTTAACAGTTTGTATCCTTCTATCAGTACGTTCCAGTCATGGGTTTTATCCCACCAAGTTTCAGTAATTACAACTATAATGTCAAAGTTCCAATAGATGAGACCAGATAAATCAGAACTCCGAGGCTAGAGGCTTCTTCAAAGAACATGTTTATTGGTTACAAAGTATCGGCACAATCAAAAGTGAAAACAAGTCTGAAATTCCCTCCAAAGAATTACACTATTACAAAGTAAATTTTCCCACCCCAGTGCTATGCAATAAACTACGCTACCCAATAGAGCAGTTTGGTGGGCTTTCCAACAAAACGCCCAACCATCTTCTTCCAAGCGAGAGAATGACTTTGGTTCCCATGGGACACAATATTGGGGGATAATCTTCGGGGGGGGGTTAGTGCTTCTAAGTTCTTATGATCATTCCACACTTCAAAGGGCACTTTACTCCCCTCCAGGAAATTGTGCCATGTTAGCAATGCCCACCTTACCGCAAAGGCCTCTTTCTCCCAAACAGCCCACTGCCTCTCCATGTCGGTGAGTTTCCTTGAGGTATAGGTGCAGGGTTGTAGGTCCCCCTTATTATTTCTTTGTAGGAGAACAGTGCCTACAGCGACATCACTTGAATTGGCTTGGATGAAGAATCATTCCTCAGGATTAGGGTGCTTAAGAACTGGTTCCTCCGCAAACAGTCTTTTTAATTGCTTGAATGCCACTTGGCATTACATAGTCCATGGTAGAAATTGACACGGCCAGGGCTTCCCCCCCCTTTTCCAGTTTTCAATAGCTTGGTGATTGGCATAGCTATTTTTGCGAAAGAGGGAATGAACTGCTGGTAAAAGTTTGCAAATCCCAAAAAACTTTGAAGTTGTTTGAGGATTCGTGGAGGCTGCCATTCTAATAATGCCTTCACTTTGGCAGGGTCCATTTCCACCCCCTCACTGGAGATTCAGTACCCCAGGTAATTGAGGCACATCTGATGAAACTCACACTTAGAAAGTTTAGCGTAGAGACTCGCTTTTAGCAACTTCTTGAGCACTTTGCAGACTAACTTGATGTGCTCTTCCATGGTTTCAGTGTAGATGAGGATATTGTCAAGGTAAACTAAGAGCCCCTTGTATAGGTGATAATGCAGCACCTGGTTAATCAATTGCATAAATACGGCAGGGGCCCCTTGGATGCCAAAAGGCATCACCTTGAATTGGAAACTCCCCACCAGGCAGCGGAAAGCTGCAGGAAGACACCAACAAAGAAAGGAGACGGACTGTCGGGGGGGGGGAGTTGATGAAGCCCTCACATCACACCAAAGACACAGCCCTAAAGAGCACCGAGGTCATGGAGTTCTGCCCCTCCTCAAAACAACCCCCTGGTAAGTGGGCCAATCGCACCAGTAACTATGCCTATACAACTGTTAATCCCAAGATTGGGGAAGAAAGTGGCCCTAAAGGCTTTGTTAGACTCGGGGTGCACCAGATGTTTAATAAGCACAACCTTAGTAGGAAAACTGGAGATCCACCTGAAGAGATTAAAGAACTGAATCACTTTCTGCCAACTAGATGGGTCAGTCGCAGGGGGCGTCTTGGCCACATTCACCACTGAACCCCTGGACCTAGCCATGGGAAGCCACTCTGAGACTTTGACCTTTATAGTGGCACCCAGCATGGAATGGCCCCTTGTCTTAGGACTGGCTTGGCTCAAGAAATGGAACCCATGGGTGGATTGGAGAAAGGGGCTCCATGCAAAGTGGCCACAAGGCAAGAAAGGAACCCCACAGAGAAGCAGCGGCTGCTTCACAAAGTGAGTTACTGCAGGGCATACCCCAAGAATACCATGATCTGTCTGATGTATTTAGTAAGAGAGGTTTGGATGAACTCCCTCCTCACCGACCCACAGACTATGCCATCAAAATTGTCCCCAGGGCCAAGTTGCCAAAGCCAAAGCTGTATTCCATGACTCCTAGGGAGTTAGATGAACTGTGCAAGTTTATAGACAACAAACATGGCCCAAGGTTTCATTCAACTGGCCTTACCTAGGGCGGCCGCCCCGGTTCTGTTCTGGGAGAAGAAAGATGTATCTCTTCATCTCTGCATTGATTATAGGGGTCTGAACGTGGTGTGCATGGAAAATGTGTACCCCCCTTCCACTCATGAAAGATATGCTGGCCCACCTTTCGAAAGGCAGAATATTCTCTAAACTGGACTTACGGGAAGCATATTATTGAGTCAGAATTAAGGAGGGGGATGAATGGAAAACTGCTTTTAACTGCCTGCTTTGTGCAACCATGCTGGTTTCTTCTTGGATTTCTTGTTTTTCTTTTTTAGTGGTATTGTGTTGGACTGGGCTTTCATGATCATATTTTTCAGTGTTTCCCACGCTTCTTGAATTTTCATCCATGAAATTTTGCTTAGGCTCTTTCTGAGTTTGTTAAAATCAGCTCTTTTAAAGTTTAAGACACTGGTTGGATTATATTTTATTGCTTGTGTTTGCAATATATTGAATTCTAATATGACGTGGTCACTGTTGCTCATAGTTCTGGCAATTTCAACTCACTCTATCACTTCTTATCTTTTAGTAAGAATTAGGTCCAGTACAGCTTTTCCACTAGTTCCCTCCTCCTCTACCTTTTGGATGACAAAGTTGTCAGCTAAGTTGGTTAGGAATCTGTTTGATCTCCCACTTGCTGCAGAGTTTGTCTCCCAGTTGATATCAGGGTAGTTAAAGTCTCCCATTACTACTGTGGTATGTTTCCTACATTCATTTGTTAATTGATTAGCAAAGAGTTCATCTATTTCTTCTACTTGGTTGGGTGGCCTGTAGTATATGCCTATAGCAGTGTCATTCTTTTTTCCTTTTATGTTGACCCATATGAATTCTAGGGGCCTTTCATTCTTGGTTTTCTGCATTTCTGTAGTGGTATAGTGATCTCTTACATGTAATACAACGCCACCTTCTCTTCTGTTAGGTCTGTTTCTTTTGAACAGTTTGTATCCTTCCATCAGTATGTTCCAGTCATGACTTTCATCCCACCAAGTTTTGGTAATAGCAATTATATCATAATTGCCTTTGTGTACTAATACTTCAAGTTCACTTTCTTTGTTCCACAAACTATGAGCATTTGTGTATAGGCATTTGAGTCCTTTTTGGGTATGGGATATGCTTCCTATATCTCCTACATAGATAGATAGATAGACAGACAGACAGACAGACAGACAGACAGATAGATAGATAGATAGACAGACAGAATAGTATCCCAGACTCCCCAAGGGAAAAAAAGGCGAATATTGGTGATAGGAGATTCAATTCTTTGGGGGACAGAAACTATAGTCTGCACACCGAACAGTCAATCTGGGGAGGTATGTTGTCTCCCTGGAGCAAAAATCAAAGATATAACTGAGAAACTTACTAAAATAATCAACCCCACAGATTACTACCCCTTTCTTCTCTTACATGTGAGGACCAATGACACAGCAAAAATCTAAAAATAATAACAAGTGAACAAAGTTAGGGAACAAAGTTAAAGAATTAGGAGCTCAAGTGGTGTTTTCATCTATACTTCCAACAAAAGGCCAATATCCAATGAGGCAGCAAAGTATTTTAGAAACAAACCACTGGCGTAAAAACTGGTGACATCAAGAGAACTTCGGTTTCCTAGACCAGGGCTTTTGAACCAGTGGTATGTGTACCACTGGTGGTACTTTGGCACCTGGCAGGTGGTATGCGACCATCCTAGACAAGAGTAGCGGGGGAGGGGAGTGAGCTGCAGTGGTGGCAGCAGTGCAGCACAAGCCTGAGGGAGAAACAGCTGGAGCTGCATGGCTGTTGGGGCTCGGCAGAAGCTGATTGGCACTTCCAGAAGCAGTGCATAGCTGGACGTGCACTGAAGACAAAAGGAGGATGGGGGAGGGGGAGAGAGGAAATGGTATAAAAGGAGGTTTTAGTGGGAAAGGGCCAGCGAGGGGGTTGCCCCTGCCCCACCCTCTGGGCACATGCACAGGAGGCGTTGAGTGCCTAGCGTCCCTGCTGATTGACTTGCCCCATAGGCTGACTGCATTCTGAGTGCTTCCCTTTCACCCGGGATGCCAGCGCTCACATGCTCACCACCTCTTGTGTGCACACCCAGGGGGTGGGGCAGAGGTGGCAGCGAGGCCACTCGCTGCCTCCAGGACTGCCCCGTTCCAGACTGCTGCCTCCAGACTGACCACGTTCCAGCTTTGATGGCTGCCACCAGATTGTAGTTCAGCACCACGCCCACCACGCCCACCTCCATGGTCTGCTCACTGACCTAGCCTTGCAGCGACAAGGCTTCCCTTTCACCGGGACCACACCTGCCCGCATGGCATAGCCACAATCTCTCCCCTCCTGTCATCCCTTCCTGAGTGAGGAGGAAGGAAAGAGATGGGAATGAGAAGCAGGGAAGTGGAGGAAGGAAGGAAGGAGAGGCAACTTGGTTGGAGATGCCCCAGTTCATGAAGTTCTGCTTCAATCCTGGATCCATTGAGACTTGGGCTCGAAGGAGAAAGCGATTTTGTGTTCTGTTTTGTCACAGACAGGACTTTGTTGGCAATCCAAGTAAACATTGGTATTCTTGAACGGTGAGCTCTTAGGAAAGTATCCCCTCCTTGTGTGTTGCTAACAACCATTTCCAGTATGGAAAACAGAACAAAGCAGAGTGGGGAAAAATACTTTCCTTTGCTATATTTCCAGTCTGAATTAGACCAAGGCAGGGTCCCTTCAGAAGAGCCCTTTTAAGGATTATGTATTAATAGAAAAGCAACTAAGCTACCTCTGATCCTAAACACTAAAGCTGTTCCACATAAAAAACAGAGGAGCTCTGATCAACTATCACATTTTTAAGGTTTTGCTGTACTGCTGTCTGTGGACACCCCCACTAAAGGCATGCATGGGATAAACTGAGCCTGGTTTGTTCTCAGTCTTCTAAGTGCCTACCCTACCAAGTAGAAGAAATAGATGAACTCTTTGCTAATCAATTAACAAATGAATGTAGGAAACATACCACAGTAGTAATGGGAGACTTTAACTACCCTGATATCAACTGGGAGACAAACTCTGCAGCAAGTGGGAGACTGAACAGATTCCTAACCAACTTAGCTGACAACTTTGTCATCCAAAAGGTAGAGGAGGGAACTAGTGGAAAAGCTATACTGGACCTAATTCTTACTAATAGAGAAGAAGTGATAGAGCGAGTTAAAATTGCCAGAACCATGGGCAAGAATGACCACGTCATACTGGAATTCAATATAATTCAAACACAAGCAATAGAATATAATCCAACTAGTGTCTTAAACTTTAAAAGAGCTAATTTTAACAAACTCAGAAAGAGCCTAAGCAAAATTTCATGGATAAAAATCCTAAAGGGGAAAACAACTCAAGAAGCGTGGAAAAAACTGAAAAATATGATCATGAAAGCCCAGTCCAACACAATACCACTGAAAAAGAAAAAACAAGAAATCCAAGAAGAAACCAGCATGGTTGCACAAAGATCTCTCTGATAAACTGAAAGACAAAAAGGATAAGTACAAAAATGGAAAGAGGGACATATAACTAAGGCAGAATATCAGCAGATACCCCAAATCTGCAACGATGAAGTCAGGAGAGCAAAGGCTCAGAATGAACAAAGACTTGCAACAAAAGTCAAACATAATAAGAAAAGTTTCTTTCAACATATAAATAACAAAAAAGGCAGGGAAACAGTTGGTCCACTAAAGAGAGAAGATGACAAGAAAGTAACAGGCAGTAGAGAGAAAGCAGAGCTGCTTAGCTCATTCTTTGCATCAGTCTTCATGTAAAAAGAAACTATAGCCCAACCTATCAAAAACATAACTGTAAAAGACAGACTAGAAATAAAAATTAAAACAAGCAAGAAAATGGTTAGAGAACACCTATATGATCTTGACGAATATAAATCACCAGGACCCGATGGTTTACATCCAGGAGTTCTGAAGAAGCTGGCAGATGTTATCTCAGAACCATTTTACCATATCTTTCAAAAATCTTGGATCATTGGGGTATTACCTGAGGAATGGAATAGAGCTGATGTGGTTCTCATCTTCAAAAAAGAAAAAAAACAGACCCAGGAAACTACAGACCAATCAGCCTAACATCAATGTTATGGTTCCGGCTAATGAAACACTTCAAAGAACTTCCAGGCATTGATTTTCCTAAAAGTCATTTATTATGTTACAAAATGTCGGCACGGCATAACGAAGGTATGCTAAGATCTAAAATCCCCACTCACTGAGCAGTTATTTTGCTAGCATTTCCACTCCCTATTTTGCTGTCATGATTTACGTTCACCAATCAGTGTAAAGGGCAAAGGTTCCCTTTCTGTTTTCGCGGGCTTTCCCCCTCCCTCCTCTGCTCTGCATTAACTCTAAAAATACCAGACAGTTTTGCATATTTTGTCAAAGCAAGAATATACAGTATTTGCAGCATTGACATCCGCCCCCCTTACAAGAAGGACAGATCCTGTAATGTAAACAAAAGCATATGTTAATGACTAGTTTTCGGTTTGTTGGGATGTTTCACATGAAACCTTTTGACCAATCTGTCAGCTTTCACTTCACTGGATTTCACCCAGGTGGCTTCAGACAATGGGTATCCCTTCCATTGTACTAGGTACTGCAATTTCCCTTTAAAGATTCTAGAGTCAAGAATACGTTTCACTTCATAGTGGGTCTGTCCTGCAACTACAAGGGGCCCAGGTGCCTTCTTCGGGGGAGGTCTTAAAGTGGAGCCCCGATAAGGTTTCAACAAGCTACAATGGAAAACTGGATGAATTTTCCCTAAAAGTCTAGGGAGTTTTAGTTCTACTGTGACCAGGTTGATGATCCTTACTATGGGGAAAGGCCCCAAGAATTTTGGTCCCAATTTCTTGCTGGGCAATTTGAGGCGTAAATACTTAGTTGACAAATAAACCTTTCCCCCAACTTGGAATGTTCTTTGGGGAGCCTTCTTTTTATCAGCCTGCTTTTTATAGGTTTCAAAAGTCTTTTTTAAAGCAGTTTTTGTGTTTCTCCAAACTTCTTCCCACCCCCTCACCCACTGGTCAAGTTTCTGGGAAGCGGAGGGTAACTGAGGATATTCAGGTATTGGGTTGAACTCTTTTCCTGTGGCCACTCTGAAAGGCGTGTAACCGGTGCTGCTGTGCACAGAATTATTGTACGCCACCTCCGCAAAAGGGAGGAGATCAGTCCAGTTCGGGGGCTTGCTCACTATATAAATTATTCAGCCATTCAGATGCTTCTTCCTCTAGGTTGGACGCAATAACATTGACCATGGCACCTGGGTCCGGATAGAGATAGGCCCAGCGATTCAAGTGAGAACGCACTTGGTTGAGAAAAAAAATCAGCTTCTCTGGGTCCCCATCAAAGGTTGCTCTGAAAGGTGGTGCCAATACAGGCTGTTGTAGCCCCCACTGGGGCTGTTGGCCCCATCCTGCCTGTTGATCCACCGGCTGCTGAGCTCTCTGCTGCTGGCCAGTGGGGACTGGTGGTGCCCCCTGCTGCTGTAGGCCTCTCATTGGTTGCTGGATGAGTGGGGGTTGCTGCTGAACCTCCCTCATCTGTGGGCCCATCAGCTGTTGCTCTCTTGGCTTCTGCACCACCCCAAGCTGTTGCAAGTCCTCTATTAGCTGTGGTATGCTCAGTTGCTGCTGATCATCTATCTGTGGGGGGTGCCAATCTGCCCATTACTGCAGAGGCCACAGTCTGGGATTCCCTCTGTCTTCAGGACTGCAGTCCCTGGTTGGGGAACCCAGAGTCTGATCTACGAGGGAGGGGCTGTAGGCTTCTCTCTGCAGGAATTGATTTCTGCTTTTCACATCTGGGGTTTGAAATCTTTCCAGTGACTCACCCAAAGTCTGAGTAGCAGGCCATTTGTTAGCTCCATACCAATCTGCTTTTGAAGTCTTTGCTCTCAGCTGGGAGGTCTGCCAGAATTCATCTTCCCACAGCATGCTGTCTGTTGCTTCCCACTCTGAGTTATCAGTAGCTGCTGGGTCTTCAAGCAAACTCCCTTTTCTCATGATAGATTTTCTTCCCCTGAATCTTTATCAGTTCCTCTCAAGGTTAGAGGCAGTGGACGGAGTTCAGGACCCCAGGTTGTTTGGAAAGGATTGAGATCTTAGCATGATGTTATAGTTACACTTCAAAGAACTTCCAGGCATTGGTTTTCCTAAAAGTCATTTATTATGTTACAAAATGTCGGCATGTCATAACGAAGGTATGCTAAGATCTAAAATCCCCACTCACTGAGCAGTTATTTTGCTAGCATTTCCACTCCCTATTTTGCTGTCATGATTTACGTTCACCAATCAGTGTAAAGGGCAAAGCTTCCCTTCCTTTCTGTTTTCGCAGGCTTTTCTCCCCTCCCTCCTCTGCTCTGCATTAACTCTAAAAATACCAGACAGTTTTGCATATTTTGTCAAAGCAAGAATATACAGTATCTGCAGCGTTGACAATCAATACCTAGGAAGATACTGGAAAAGATAATCAAAAAACAGATGTGCGAACATATAGAAACAAATAAAGTTATAACTAAAAGCCATTGTGGATTTGTTAAAAACACATTGTGCCAAACCAATCTTATTTCATTCTTTGACAATGTGACTAAATTAGTAGACCAGCAAAATGCTGTGGACATAGTATACTGAGACTTCAGCAAGGCATTTGACAAAGTAGACCACAACCTACTTCTTGGTAAACTAGAAAAATGTGGGATAAACATAATCATGACCAGATGGATTTGTAACTGGCTGACAAACAGTACTCAATGAGTCATCTTTAATGGTATGACATCTACATGGAGGGATGTAAGCAGTGGGGTGCCACAGGGTTCTGTCTTAGGCCCAGTACTCCTCAATATCTTCATAAATGACTTAGATGAGGGAATAGAAGGGGAACTCATCAAATTTGCAGATGACACTAAGCTGGCAGGAATAGCCAACACTCCAGAAGACAAGCTCAGGATCCAAAAGGATCTTGACAGACTTGAACAATGGGCCCTATCCAAGAACATGAAAGTTAATGTGGAGAAAAACAAGGTTTTACACTTAGGCAGGAAAAACCAAAGGTATAAGTACAGATTAGGCGAAATCTGGCTCAAAAACAATAACTGTGAGCAGAACCTTGGAGTCCTAGTGGATGATCATTTAAATATGAGTTAGTAGTGTGCGGCGGCAGCCAAAAAAGCTAATACAATCCTTGGTTGCATAAACAGAGGCATAGAACCAAAATCATGTGAAGTATTAGTACTGTTTTATAAATCCTTAGTAAGACCACATCTGGAATACTGCATCCAGTTTTAGTCACATTACAAAAAAATGTTGAGACTTTGGAAAAAGTGCAAAGAAGAGCAACTAAGATGATTAAAGACCTGGAGACTAAAGCATATGAAGAAGAAGGACTAGGGGTGACATGATAGCAGTATTCCAGTATTTGTGTAAGGACCCACTTCAACCTCACATCTTAAGAAAGCAGAACTCTTGGAGACGGTTTCTTCCAACAGGAACTTTTATTAAGAGTAGTTGATAGCAGGCATAATAGACAGGATCTGAGATTTCCCGTGCAGAGTGATAGATTAAGGTATCCCCAACTGTTTTCCCAAACAGCCCAGCACTGTTCCGTTTCAGTGAGTTTCCTGGATGTGTACGCGCATGGTTGCAATACCCCTTCATCATTTTCTTGTTCCAAAACAATTTAATCTATAAAACTACATTTCTTAAGAAAATTATAATCAAGTCAATATCTTTCTAAAACCAATTCATTCATTAATATAACATATAACATTTCATCCAAGTTATATAATTCTGTCTATTTATGTTATTATAGGCTTATTAAAACATTTCTAAAACAAATTTTCATTGAATATGTCACTCTATATGAATTTCATTAATCAATAAAAGTTTACAAACTCATTATCCATCCCAAAAATCCTGTATTATGCTTTCTTAATTTTACAAATATTTAATCTTAAACTAACATATTCATTTACTATTCATGTGCCCCAATTGTTTTCTTTTTATTTAAGCATTATTAACTCCAAAAATAAATTCTTCTCTTTCTCATAAATCTTCTGTTGTTTTTCACTATGTCTCCAAATCTCCAATAATTAATTCCATCATTTCCCATATTTTAGTTCTTTTCTCATTATACCATCTCTAATAATAAAAACATATAAAGCCCTTTTAACAAAATCCAAGTCCAACTCAATCCAAATCGCTGTAAGGCCTTTACCACATTACTATAATCAGATTTAATATTTGTATTTTATTCTGGGTTTCTTTCTAGTCCAAACAGGTTTCCATAATCAGGCCTCCGCCTGCCACACTATACACTCCAAAAAGAAAGCTCCCCTTATACATTTTGTTAGATTAGTATAAAAGTTGTAATTAATCTGAATGACTCATAGCAGAACATCATTTCCCCTTTCTTTTAACATTAAGTAAATTTCACTTAAAATCCTTTCTTTTATATTGTCCTCTTTAATCACATGTTTCTCTTCTTCCCATGTTTTTTTCTCTATCTCAAATTCAAATGGCGTCTGCAAACCAACTTGTCCTTCTGAAACAAGATCGTCCCGTTCCTTATCATAAGTCCTTTGTCCATTGATATCAAATCTTTTTTCCAAAATCAATTGATTGTCCAACTGTGGATTTACTTCTTCCACCTTGATAAGCAGGGCACAAGCCTCTTGTGTATAAACTGATGTTTCACTTAGTCCTTGTCTTTTGCCTTGTTGAAACAAAGAAATCTCCTTTGAACAGGCAATTTATCTTCTCCGTATTTTCCAAAATTTTGTCCAAAATATATTTATAAGTAATATCTTCACCGATTTCCTCCATCTTTATTATCTTTCAAATCCATATCCTTTTAAAGGAGACTATATGTAAAAAATGATCACAATATCCATCTCCTCCCATCTTTTCTACCCTCTAAGAAGTCTACCGGCAGGGGAAATTCGATCGGCCACACCGCCATGAACCGGAACCGGAAGGAAACTTTGCAACTGCTTCCTTGTGCAAGGTGGTGCTCATTCTAGTACTGCCCTGACCTTCTCAAGGTCCATTTTGATGCCCTGTGGGGATATGCGATAACCCAGGTAGTCTATTCTTTTCTTGTGGAATTCACATTTCAATAGTTTGGCATATAGGTGGGCAGCTCGTAGTTTCTTTAAAACCGCTCTGACTAGGTTGACATGCTCCTCTTTGGATTCGGTGAAGATAAGGATGTCATCTAGATAAACCAGGACCCCCTTAAATAGGTGCTCCCTTAGTACCTCATTGATTAATTGCATAAATACTGCAGGGGGCCCTTGTAGTCGAAACGGCAAAACTTTGAATTGGTAGCATCCCATTGGGCAATTAAATGCGGTTTTAAATTCGTCCCCTTCCTTAATCCATTTTCTCCTTCTCTTTAGGGCTCATAGAGTATAGTCTGGGCTTCAGGAGTTTTGCCCTGGGTTTGAAATCTATGGCACAATTCGTGGGTCAGTGAGGGGGGAGCTCATCTGCCCGTTCCTCACTAAAAACGTCAGCAAGGTCTCGGTATTCCTCTGGTATTTCAGGTAGCCCCTTTTCCTCTCCCACCGATGCTTTCTCTGCTCCTGGGTTTGATAGGGCTCCTTGGGGTGTTAAGTTTGCACGATCCCCCTTCGGGAAATTGAGTTCTGCCGTCCTCCAATTTACCCAGGGGTTCCATTTCTTTAGCCACTCCAGCCCTAGGATCACTGGGCATTCCATGCCTGGGGTCAGTACAAACATTATGTCTTCCTCATGGTTCCCCAGGGATAGGTGGATTGGTAAAGTGGCTAGGGTAGCTGGCACCCCCCCCTGCTATGGACCCATCTAACTGGCTGAACGAGATCGGTTGTTTCAGCCTCCTCACCGGGATGCCCAAGTTCCCCACTAGCGTTGGGCTAATGAGGCAGCGGGTACAGCCAGAGTCTATTAAGACTTTACCTTTGACAGCTTCGGGCATGGAGGGAGCTAATATAGTCACTGTCTTGAGGATGGGTGCAACGGGTCCACTTACCAGGGGTTCACCCTCTGAGCTGTCATCCGAGATATCCACTGCCCCTGCGGTGTACGCCAGAGTTCCCTCCCCATGCTTGGCAGAGGGTGGGGACTCCACAGCCTCTGTCGCTCTCATGGCAGGTTCTCGTGGGTTGGCTGGGGAATTCCCAGATTTCCTGGCCGGTGATCAGTCTGGGTTGCACTGAGGGACTTTTGAGCGGCACTGCATGGTGCAATGCCCCTTTCTCCTGCATTTGAAACAGCCTGTTGACTTCTTGGCCGTAGCCGGTGGTTTCGCTGGCTCGCACGTCAGCTCAGGAGGCAAGCGGCCCCATGGTTTTCATTCGGTGGTACCTCTTCAGTAGGTCAATCTCTGCTTCCTCTGCCAGGACGTACCATTCGTCGAGTCGGCGTGGGTCCCCTTGAGGTAGGCAAGCATCATACAGGTTGTAGTTTAGGCCATCTTTGAAGTGGCTAAGGAGGATGTCTTCTGGCCCATTCAGCTTGTTGTTGATGGCCCGGAATTCTTGTGTATATTCGGCTACTGGGCATCTGCCCTGCCTCACCGTTTTGATACTCTCACAAGCCTTTCAATCAGCCAGGGGGTCCTCAAATCGCCTTCTCAGAGAGGACATGAAGTGATTGAAGTTGTAGAACTCTGGGACATTGGAATCATGCAGGTTCACCATCCAGTCTGCGGTTGCCCTGGCCAGAGTGGATTGCACGATATGGATACAGGCTTTGTTGCTGGGGATGTCTCGCCCATATTCTTCCATGTAGCTAAGGACTTGGGTTAGGAAGAACCCCAAGCGTTGTGACTCCCCCCTGAATTTCGCATCCAGCGGCGGGAATCTTTGGATGAATCGGTGCCTTTGCCACTGATGGTATTGTCTCCCATCCTGATTGCCATCTGCAGGTTGGCGGGGAGTGAGGGTTGCCGAAATGGTAGCTGGTGTCTCAGTGGACATCCCCACAGCTACAGTTTCCGATTCCCCCTCATTGTCTCTCCGGTTGCAGCCCAAAGTGTTGGTGCGGCCCCAGGGTTCAGAGTTCTCTTCCACGAGAGAGCCGAGCATTCTTTTCATCAGGTCAATAGCTTTCTCCAGGATCCAGTTTGAGTGCTGCGCACGACCTCCTTCCTGTTAGCTAAGGTGCAGGGACTTCTCCATCTCTTGCTTCCATCCAGGTTGGTGGCTGCCCCGCCTCAGGGTCACCTTCCTTGATTTCTTTTCCCACTCATCTTTCTTGCCAACGCCCATCGACCACCGAGGTTTGTGGTCGCGCGTTTCCACCGCTTCTTCTTCTGAGGAGTATGACGTCTCGGATCCCGACATCTGGCAGTGTCCCTGCCAGAGGGAGGGCTCCCCTTTCATGATGGGTTCTTCCTTCCCTGCCCCGTCATCCAACATTGTAGATTTTGCAAAGTCCCCCAGTAAGGGTCTTCCTTCCAGGTTGACTATTACTGCAGATCCTGTCTAATGTAAGGACCCACTTCAACCTCACATCTTAAGAAAGCAGAACTCTTGGAGATGGTTTCTTCCAACAGGAACTTTTATTAAGAGTACTTGATAGCAGGCATAATAGACAGGATCTGAGATTTCCCGCACAGAGTGATAGATTAAGGTATCCCCAACTCCACCCCATAGTCCACCTGTCCGGTATGGGACGGCCAATCCCCAGGTGTTAAGTCCATTGTGGGAAAGGGGAGATAACATTGGCTGATCTCCAGTTCATGCATTGATGGTCAGCGGCTTCTTCACACCTTCTTCTGAGAGCGTAGAAATAAACCAGGCATTGGGTTACATTCCTTATTTCCTCCCTTGTTCTAACTGACAGTTTAGGAAGATAAAGTTCAGAGAAAGACATAGCGCAGGAAGCAATTTGTTACATTGTAGTGGGCAGTGGACACAGCAGCAATAAACAAAGCAAAAGGTTACATTGTAGTGAATAGAGGAAGCGAAAGCAATAACTCCACAGGCACGTCCCCCCTCCCCTTTGGGAGTATGGCAGAACCCAGGAAAAGGTGAGATTTGTTTTTCAGTCAGAGGGGATAGATAGAAATGCAATAGGAATGGGTTCTGACAATTTGAGAGGTTGCCACAAAGAGGAGGGGGTCAACTTATTTACCAAAGCACCTGTAGGTAGGACAAGAAAGAATGGGTGGAAACTAATCAAGGAGAGAAGCAACCTGGAACTAAGGAGAAACTTCCTAATAGTGAGGACAATTAACCAGTGGAACAGCTTACCTTCAGAAGTTGTAGGTGCTTCATCACTGGAGATTTTTAAGAATAGACTGGACAGTCACTTGTCTGAAATGGTATAGGGTCTCCTGCTTGAGCAGGGGATTGGGTTAGAAGACCTCCAAGGTCCCTTCCAGCTCTATTCTGAAATGAAAATAGTTTTTCTGAAATGAGTTTTTCTACCTTCCCATCACTTCCTACCTCATTATTTGATTGGTTGTCTTGGGGTTTATGGCTGGGATCAGGTCCTGAACATCCTAAGTATTTGTCACTCTCCCCATTCAATTTTAGTTTAAAGCCCTTCTAATAAATTGAGCCAGTAATTTTCCGAATACGTTTTTCCCAGTTCTTGTGAGGTGGAGCCTATCCCTTGCCAGAAGCCCTTCATATACTGTAGGTAATGCAGACTATGCTCTAGGAACCCAATGTTCTCTTGGCAGTACCGACTCTTAAGCCAGTGGTTTATTTCTAAAATCCTTTGTTCCCTCATTGGATGTTGAGCTTTCATTGGAAGTACAGATGAAATTCTCTCACATGTGCTATTTTTCAAAAGGCAGCTGGGCTGTTTTTTTCCTTGAGGAAGAACAAAACATTTCATTTCTCATCCAAGAAACTTCACCAGTTGTGATGGCGGGGGGGGGGGGGGGGTAAAAGGATTGTACTGACAGTTGAGACCGGATGATGGGGGAATGGGTGGATAGGTTCTGACCCGAAGGTAGGGGGGATGTGAGGATTTTATTTCTTTGCAGTCATCTTGTTAGTAAACTCCTGCCTTCAGGGTCACTCGAATCAGACAGCATTTGGTTGTGGAATCTACTGCTGCAAGGCCTTTGTTGTAGACAGGAGATAGGTGGTGTCTTATCCCTCTCCCTCTGTTGAGAGAATGCTGCTCAATATTAACATAAATAGCCTCTTTTACCCCTCTTTCAAACCAATGATCTGTCAAACACCAGGGAAACCATGAGTTTCAGGCAGTTCAAATAACTATAAAGATTTCCTGGCCCCTCTTCTGTTTAATTTATTCTTATCTGACCTGGCCTCTTACATTGCACGCATTGAGTCCCATGCCCCAAAGTTGCTAAATACGAAGATTCTGCTTCTTCTTTATGCTGACGATGTGGTCCTTCTATCACAATCAAGGCTCGGTCTAAAAAGATTACTTTCTGCATTTGGGTCCTACTATGCTGAGAACCATTTGTCTTGGTGTTTGTATTGGTGTTCTCTAGAGCACAGAAATCATACAACTGGGCTATCAATGGTAATGTTGTTAGGCAGGTTTTCCATTTTAAGTATTTAGGTATTCAATTTCAGAATACTGGTGCTTGGACTAAACATCGAACCCAGGTGCTGATTTTGGCCTCCTGTAGCCATCAGCAGATTATAAGATTCTTTTTTACCCAAGGAGGCCAGTTTACTCCTTCTGCTGTGCGTATATATAAAGCCAAAACCCTGGCCCAAACTCTTTATGGAATTCCCATATGGATACGAGGCTTCAAGGATTGTATTGAAAGAACCCAGGCTGTTTTTCTTAGGAAACTTCTGGGTCTTCCTCCCTGTGTTGGATTTGCTTCGATGTACCTGGAACTGGGCATTCGTTCAGTCGAATGCATGGCGTGGATTAACACCTTTAAATGGTGGTTTCGGGTGCTCTTTTCAGCAGTCCCTGGTAGCTACCTCTCCCTGGTGTTTGCTGATTCTCATACTTCTCGTTGGGAGAGGGAGCTGACGAAGAAACTCCACTTGCTAGGTTTTATGGGGGATGCTCTGGGAGATTATGGCTTCATATTTCTATACTCTAACCATCCCCAAGTATAGAAGAGTCTTTTCCCTAGCCTGTTTCAATGTCTTGCCCTCAGCACTACTCAATGGGCGATTCAAGAGGCTCCTGTTTAGTGAGCGACTATGCCCCTGTGATAGGGCTGAAGTTGAAACTGTGGAGCAGGTCTTATCATACTGCCCTATGTATAACACAGCCAGAATTAAATTATTGTCTCTCCTTGGAATTGATCCCTCTGGTTCTAATGTTAGTAATTTGGCCTTATATTGTCTAGGGGATGGCTCCTCCTATATTACTTCTCAGGTTTCTAAATTTCTTTTAAGAGCTGTAACTATTAGAGGAGAACGTTGTAATTCCCTTTAGCCAAGGTTTCTGGTGTTAATTGTTTGTGATTATATTTTTCTTGTGTTTTCTTTTGTTGCACTTGCATTTTGGTCTGTGACCACAAAATAAAATTATAAGACTATAAAGATTTAATGCAAGCTTAGGCTCTCTACAAAAATCTGAGCTACTAACAGTCAAGGGAAAAGAGCAGGAATTAAGAAGGCATTCAAGGTGGGCTGGACTTAGATCTCTTGTGGGCGCACAGGGACTTGGGACTTATAACACGTTTGCCCACTCCCTTGGGCTCAGTCTGATAGTCTCCTACATTAGAGGTCCCCAACCTTTTTGGCACCAGGGACTGGTTTCATGGAAGACAAGTTTTCCATGTACCGGGGGAGGAGGGAGGTTTCAGGATGATTCATTATATTTATTTTAAATTTTCTAAATGAACAAACAAATAAATAATGCACTTTATTTCTGTTATTATTACATTGTATTAGATTAGACCAGTGACTTTCTGCTTTTAAGAAAGTGGGAAGGAAAAGAGCCAATCCTAAACTCAGCCTAACTAGTGTTGTGAGTGCTTGATGCAAAAGATTACTGCGTTCCCAAAGGTGACTGTGAGTGTCCAGCACCCTGGGCCAGTAAAAACTGAGTGGCGTTCGCAGTTCCCATCAGAGACCGTGCTCATCCGGCTCCCTGGGTTGAACGTGAACGAGTGGAACCCCAGTGTTATCCCATGTGGAAGGACCGCTTACCTTCTTCTCATCCCATTTTCCTCGGTTGTCTTGTCTGGTGCCCTAGGAGGGTTATGGGGGGGGTGGAAGTGTGCCCCTTACTCCGTTGGGGTGTATGTTGAAGCATTTTAGTTCTGCTTATGTGACTCAGGACTATGGTATTAAGTGGAGCAGGCAGAGGTTGAGAATCCTCTGCAAGGTAGAGTGGCCAAGCTTTAACTTAGGCTGGACTGACACGGGGACATTAGATCCCTCTGTCGCTTTAAAGGTACATCAGCTAGTGTTCCACCCCATGCTAGGACATCCAGACCAAGCCCCCTATATCGATGTGTGGCTCGGCTTGTTGCAAAGACCTCCACCTTGGATCCAGAAATGGAAAACAGAACAGTGCAGACTCCTAGTATCATGTACCTTGCCACCCCAAAAGGCTAAGAGGTCGATCCCAGTTCTACCTAGTTGCCCGGACGAACTGCCGCATCCACCACCGTATGTACCCCCGCAAGGACTGGGGGAGCTTATTTAACACCAGATTCGTCATCGTCCTCAGGGTCCATGTGGCGTTTGGACCAGCTGTCCCCTATGTTAAAAAGTTCCAAAGATAGGACGAGCCGTGGTCCAGCCATAACCCAACAAGATGCCCGGGATCAATGGACCCAAGCTGGACCTTTGCCAAAAGGAGCTGGGGGGGGCGAGGCAGAGGGGGAGCTGGCGAGACCGCAAACAGAGGACAGAGAAATAGAGGAACCGATAGCCGAACGGACCAGGGCAAAGACTGAGCAAGCGTCTTTGAATGCCCCCCTTAGACAGGTTGATCAATTGGTTGTCAGTAAGGACAACCCGGCAGATACAGCTACAGCTCCTCTATTCCAACATGTGCCTTTTACTACATCAGACCTCCTTAATTGGAAATTTCATTACGGCCCCTTTAGTGAGAAACCAAATGAAGTGGCAGATTTGGTGAAGACCATTGTGGACACCAACAACCCTACCTGGATGGATCTGCAACAGCTCATGGGGACTTTGTTTAATCCTGAGGAAAGGGAAAAGATTAGGATAGCAGTGTTGAAAATCGTGAAGCCCGATCTAACACTGCTTCGTTCTCTTGAAGAGCACATCGAGCAAAGATTCCCTTCCAAGGACCCCTCATGGAATCCATATAGCGACCTCCGGGATCTACAGGCTTATCAACAGTTAGTGGTGCAGGCAGTTTGTGCAGCAGGGAAACCATCTGTTAATCTGTCCAAACCATCCTTGGTAACACAAGAAGCCACCGAGAGTCTGGAAGCATTTTATACTCAGGTGCTTGAAGCCTACCAAATGTATACTCCCATTGATCCAACAGAGCCCGAAAATGCTCAAATGCTTGCCATGGCCTTTATCTCACAAAGTGCCCCCGATATCCATAGGAAGTTGCAAAGGCTGGAGGGAGCTCTGGGAAAGCCTATGAGTGAACTGATGGAAGTGGCCTGAAAGACTTTTGTTAATAGGGAAAAGGAGGAGGAGAAGAAAAAGGACCAGAAAATGCAGAGGAAGGCTAAATTACTGGCTGTTGCTATGATGGGGGTGCCAAGAGGAAGGGGAGGTGGCAGAAGTAGGGGAAATGGAATGATTTTAGGACGAAACCAGTGTGCCATATGTAAAAGAGAAGGGCACTGGAAGGGTGAGTGTCTGGAAAGAGATAGGGATGAAGAACAAGGAGGGGGAAGAGGCAGGTTTGTGAAGAGCTACAGAGGTGGCCCAGGGAGAGGCCAGGGAGGGAGAGGAAGAAGAGGAGGATTTTCAAGAACTCCCCTCATAGGCCTGGCAGAAGTGGAGGAATGGGACTGAGACCGACCGGATTCAGCCCTCCTCCCGGAACCTGTGGTCAGTCTAACAGTAGGAGGCAAACCTATTCTCTTCCTTGTGGATACTGGAGCCACCCGATCAGTCCTAACCCAACCCCTGAGCCAAGCCTCCCCCCACTCCATCAATATACAAGGAGCAATGGGGAGAATATTACAGTGACCATTTTTGGAACCCTTAATTTGCACTACAGGAGGGAGAACCATAACTCACCAGTTTGTATATATGCCAGATTGTCCCATCCCTTTATTAGGAAGGGATCTGCTATGCAAACTAAGGGCGCAGATCTCCTTTGAGGAGGATGGCACCATGGAAATGAAACTTGGAAAAGTAATAATGGAGGTACCCCGTGAAGAGGAATGGAGAATGATGATGTTGGCACGAACGGTAGAGCAGAATGCCCGATGGGAGGAATTTGACGTACCGTACCTGTGGGCAGAGGACAACCCCCCTAGTTTTGCCTGGCATCATCCCCCAATCATAGTAGAGGAAATTCCAGCAAAAGTGCCAATCAGAATTAGGCAACGCACGTATCCCAAACCCGTGGGTTTTAAATGGGGATTTCGGCCAAATTATTTAATTTATTTTTAATTATTTTAAATTTTGTATATTTATATGTTTTTTAAATTTTAGGCTGTACACCGCCCCGAGTCCTTCGGGAGAGGGGCGGTATAGAAATTTGATTAATAAATAAATAAATAAATAAAAGCCATCCAAGAAGTGATAGACTTATATTTAGCCCATCACATTCTAGTCCCTACAGAATCAAAATGGAATACTCCAATCTTGCCAATTCTGAAGGGAGAAGGTAAATACCGCCCCGTACAAGACCGGCAGGTCGTGAATGAGGCCACAGTCACAATACATCCAGTGGTACCAAACCCCTACGTTATTTTAGGACTGATTCCCCAAACGGCTAAGTGGTTCTCAGTGATCGACTTGAAAGATGCTTTCTTCATGATACCTATACATGAGAAGAGCCAGTACTTATTTGCTTTTGAGTGGGAAAATCCAGTGTCGGGAAGAAAACACCAGTATGCCTGGATGCGATTGCCCCAGGGATTTAAGAACTCCCCAACCCTTTTCGGGGCTGCACTGGGACAAAATTTGGAGGACCTGGATATCCCTTACCCAGATGTCGTGTTGCAGTATGTTGATGATTTATTGGTCATGGGCCAGACAGAAGATGACTGTTGGCAGAATACCTATGACCAGGGTTACAAGGCATCCCGGAAGAAAGCCCAATTGGTAGCGATGAGAGTTAGATATTTGGGATATGACATAGAGGAAGGAAGGAGAACTCTTGGACGTGAGAGGAAGGGGGCCATCTGCCAGCTGCCTATACTGAAGAATAGGAAAGAGTTAAGAGGATTCTTGGGTGCTGCTGGCTTCTGCCGAATATGGATCCCTAATTTTAGTTTAATAGCAAAACCTCTATATGAGGCAACAAAGGGGGGTGATAAAGAACTGTTGTGGTGGGAAAAGCAGGAAAATAACAGTTTCACCGCTCTCAAGGAGATTCTAATGCGCGCCCCTAGTTTAGGGCTACCGAATTTGGAGAAGCCGTTTCAGCTGTTTGTAGATACGAAGCAAAATGTGGCAGTAGGAGTTCTTACCCAGAAAATAGGAACATGGCATCATCCTGTTGCTTAGCTGTCTAAGCAGCTTGACAATGTAGCAAAGGGTTGGCCTGCTTGCCTTAAAGCGATTGCTGAAACAGCATTGTTAACACAGGAAGCTAATAAATTAACGTTTGGACAGGAACTAGACATTTATACTCCGCATGCCCTCAAAGCTGTCTTGGAAGCAAAGGGACATTTATAGCTGACCAACCCATGCATGTTAAAGTATCAAGCCTTGATAACACATAACCCAATGGTTACATTAATACAATCAAATGCAGTGAATCCTGCCACGTTACTGCCTGAACCAGACATAGAAAACACACATAGTTGTGTTCAGGTCATTGAGGAAACCTATGCCAGCCACTCGGATATGAAGGATGTTCCCCTTTCCGATCCCAATTTTACAATATATACAGATGGAACTAGTTTTGTGCAAGAAGGAACTTGGAAGGCAGGATATGCTGTAGTGACTTTGGAGGATGTATGGGAAGCTGAGCCCCTCCCCCCAGGCACAAGTGCTCAGCTGGCAGATTTGCATGCATTAACTAGAGCTCTGGAGTTGGTGAAAGGAAAATGCGTTAACATTTATACAGACTCCAAATATGCCTTTCTGACAGTGCAAGTCCATGGAGCGTTATATAAAGAAAGAGGTCTTATAACTGCAGGAGGAAAGGACATTAAGCATGGATCTCAGATATTGCGTCTACTGGACAGCATGTGGGCACCCAGGGAAGTAGCCGTAATGCACTGTAGAGGGCATCAGAAGGGAGTATCAGATATTCAGCAGGGAAATAATAAGGCAGACCGGGAAGCTCGTATAGCAGCACAAAAGACATTAGCTGTGCAGACAAATTACCTAGCTGCGTGTGTCCCAAAAGGGCAAGAGCAAGTTAAACCAAGCTACTCCCTGGATGATTTGAAGCAAATAGAGGCGCTTGAAGCACGGCAAGAAGTTGGTTGGTGGATCCTGCCAGACCAACGAGTCTTTATTTATTTATTTTATTTATTTATTTTTGTGATTTCTATACCGCCCCCCTCCCGAAGGACTCGGGGCGGTGTACAGCCCAATTAAAAAACATCAACATACAAAAAGTAAAATTATTAAAAATAGAGTAAATAATTTGGCCCAATCATTTAAAAACCCAATACATAATCTAAAAACTCAATCCCCTAAAAACAATTATGGCCTTGTTGGTACTGGAGCTACTATCCCAGGCCGGCTTGTCGAAAAAGATGTGTTTTTAATTCTCGACGGAAGGAGCGCAATTCCCTCATCGTGCGGAGTTTGGGGGGGAGCTCGTTCCAAAGCGTTGGAGCTCCCACAGAGAAGGCTCTCCCCCTGGGGGTCGCCAGCCGACATTGTCTGGCCGACGGCACCCTGAGGAGACCCACTCTGTGGGAGTGTACCGGACGGCGGGAGGTATTTGCTGGCAGAAGGCGGTCCTGTAGATATCCGGGTCCGATGCCATGGAGCGCTTTAAAGATGGTCACTAACACCTTGAAACGCACCCGGAAGGCCACCGGCAACCAGTGCAGCTCGCGCAGGAGCAGTGTTACATGGGAGCGCCATGACGCTCCGGTCACTACCCGCGCGGCCGCATTCTGGGCCAGCTGAAGCCTCCGGGTGCACCTCAAGGGGAGCCCCATGTAGAGAGCATTACAGTAGTCCAGCCTGGAAGTGACGAAGGCATGAGTAACTGTGCATAGCGAGTCCCGGTCTAGGAAGGGACGCAACTGGCGCACCAGGCGAACCTGATAGAACATCCTCCCGGCTACGGCCGTCAGATGGTCCTCTAAAGACAGCCGTGAATCCAGGAGGACTCCCAAATTGCGAGCCCTTTCCGCGGGGGCCACTGTTTCGCCCCCAACGGACAACGAAGGAGTCAATTGACTAAACCGGGATGACGGTAGCCACAGCCACTCGGTCTTGGAAGGGTTGAGCTTGAGTCCGTTCTTCCCCATCCAGACCCGCACGGCCTCCAGGCACTGGGTCAGGACGGCAAGAGCATCGTTGGGGTGGTTCGGCATGGAAATGTACAACTGAGTATCATCAGCGTACAGATGGTACTCCACACCAAAACCACGGATGATCTCACCCAGCGGTTTTACATAAATGTTGAACAGTAGGGGCGAGAGGACCGACCTCTGAGGTACCCCACATACGAGGGGTCTCGGGGTCAACCTCTGACCCCCCCTGTCAACACAGACTGCATCCGGACGGAGAGGAAGGAGGAGAACCACCGCAAAACAGTGCCCCCTATACCTAACCCCTCTGACCGTTGCAGCATGATACCATGATTGATGGTATCAAAAGCCACCGAGAGGTCCAATAGCACCAGAGCAGAGGAACAACCTCTATCCCGGGCCCGCCAGAGGTCATCCACCAACGCGACCAATGCTGTTTCTGTGCTGTAACCAGGTCTGAAGCCCGATTGGTGTGGATCCAGGTATAACGATTCCTCCAGGTGCTGCGGGAACTGTCGGGCAACCACGCTCTCAACAACCTTCGCAAGAAAGCGAAGGTTGGAGACAGGACAATTATTTGATAAAACAGCTGGATCCAGGGTAGGCTTCTTAAGGAGGGGCCTCACTACCGCCTCTTTCAAGGTGGCAGGAAAGACACCCTCACTCAAAGAAGCATTAATAATTGCCTGGAACCAGCCTCGTACCACCTCCCGGGATGCCAACACCAACCAGGAGGGGCACGGGTCCAATAAACATGTGGTCGCCCTAAGTCCCCCCAGCAATCTGTCCACGTCCTCGGGAGTCACGGGGTCAAACTCATCCCAGGTAACAGTCTCAGGACCTGACTCCGCCTCTCCCACTGGACATACCCAGTTGAAGTCAAAGCCTTCCCGTATCTGAGCGATTTTATCATACAGATATTTTCCGAAATCCTCAGCTCTACCCTCTAAGGGGTCTCCTCTCACCTCCTGGTGAAGGAGGGAGCGGGTCACCCTAAACAGGGAGGCTGGGCGGTTATCTGATGACACGATAAGAGCAGTGAGGTAGGAACATTTCTGTGCTCTTATCGCCACTAGGTAGGACCTAATATGGTCTCTTACCAGTGTTCGGTCAGATTCGGCACGGCTCGACCTCCAACTGCTCTCTAGGCGTCTTTTCTGGCGTTTCATCTCTCTCAACCCCTCGTTATACCAAGGGGCCGATCGAGATCCACGCCGAATCAGAGGCTGCAAAGGCACAACTCGATCCAGAGCACCGGCAGCTGCCCTATCCCAAGCCGCCACCAGCTCTTCGACCGAGTCGTGTATCAGAACCTCAGGAATTGGCCCAAGCTCTGCCTGGAACCGCTTGGGCTCCATCAGCCGCCTGGGGCGGTACCATCTCACCGGTTCCACCTCCCTGCGGTGGGGTGCAATGGTCAGAAAGTCCAGGCGTAGGAGAGAGTGATCAGACCATGACAGGGGTTCAATAACTATATCCCCTGTATTCTGACCACTCAGCCACTGTCCAGAGACAAAAAACAGGTCAAGCGTGTTCCCCCCTGTGTGTGGGGGGCCTTGAATTACCTGGGCCAGGTCCATGGCTGTCATGGAAGCCATGAACTCCCGAGCCTCCCCGGACGCCCCGCCCACAGACGGCAGGTTGAAGTCACCCATAACTATTAGCCTAGGGACCTCAACCACCACCATGGTGATAACGTCCAGGAGCTTGGGCAGGGAGGTTGATACGTGGCAGGGAGCCAGGTACGTAATCAATGCCACCCTCGGACCCCCAAGGTCCCACTTCACCAGGAGGGATTCACAGCCTGCCGTCTGAGGAACAGTGACCTCCCTCAGCCTGAAATCTTCCCTAATCACGACCGCCACTCCTCCACCCCTGCCCTGAGCTCTCGGCTGATGGAATGCAAGGAAACCCGGTGGGCACATTTCCACCAGAGGGACACCGCCCTCTGGTCCCAACCAGGTCTCTGTTATTCCAGGATATATGGCATGGGATGCAGTGCAACAGGTCCATAGGCAACTGCATCTGGGGAAGACTGCGTTGGCAAATGCCTTGCAACGGGAGGTTTATATTGACAAAATACACAGCATTGCAGCAAATGTTTGTGCTAGGTGTGAGATCTGTGCGGCTAACAACCCAAGACAAGGACCCCGACTGCCTCAAGGACACCAACCCAGGGGAAATTACCCCTTTGACTCTCTGATGATTGATTTTACTGACATGCCACGTTCAGGTCCCTATAGATCAATGCTAGTTATAGTATGCACATACACTGGGTGGCCGGAGTGCATCCTGACAAGGACAAAAAAAGCAACTGAGGTCGCAAAAGCCTTGCTCCACATTATTATTCCCCAGTATGGGCTGCCATCTAGAATCTCTTCAGACAATGGTCCTTAATTCATCCATACAGCCACCCAAAAGATAGCTGCTATGTTAGGGATAACGTGGAAGCTTCACCGTAGTTTCCATGCTCAGTCAGGAGGAAGGGTGGAGAGAATGAATAGAACCATTAAGAAAAAATTGGCAAAAATATGTCGGGAAACACAGCTCAAGTGGCCAGACGCTTTAAACATGGCCCTGGTTGCAGTACGGTGTGCCCCACAAAGGGGGCTGCTTGTATCACCATTTGAATTATTATATGGTAGAGTCCCTAATTTACTCAAATGAAATATCCAGAACACTGGACAGGTGGCAGATATGGTTAAATTGAAACAACTGCAAGCCCTTAATGCAGTAATCTGGAGATTACAGCAGTATGTGCTGTCCTGTAGACCCCAGGTGCTCGTTACATCCACTCATAACATACATCCGGGACAGGAGGTCTGGGTGAAGGACTGGAAGAGGGAGGTTTTGAGCCCAAAATGGAAGGGCCCATATACTGTTGTTATGATTTCTCCCCTTGCTGTTAAGGTAGCGGAAATCAAATCCTGGATCCACTGGTCCCAAGTTAGGCTAGCTGCCCCTGCCCACTGGAAAGTAAAGAGTGACCCTACACACCCTCTTAAGCTAACTTTTCACTGCAAAGGAAGGAGCCTCTCCCCTTCTGGTGACACTCCGGAAGCTGTCCCTCTACGAACGGGTGAGGTGAATAACACCCCTGCAGGTGTTACTCCGGAAGTTAACACCCGACGCATGGGCAACAAAAACAACCTACCCTGGAAGCTGCGATTGCGCAGCTAGAGTTAGATTTCTCTAAGCATTGGTAAAGTTGTCAAGGTTCGGAATGCCATGGAGCCCAGCCAAAGGATGAGAGAGGGCCTCATGCCAACTATTTGGGTGGTAGTAACACTGTTGCTGATTAGTATTGTTATTAACTCCCTGTACCTGTATAAGGTGATAATTGTTGAAGGAATTGGGAAAGATGGTGGGGATGTACAGGATGCACTTGATGATCTGAATATGGGAGACGCCTTCACTCCTGCCCCCACTCTGAATCCCCAAGAGCTGTATGAAGAGAGACTGCCAATATCTGTGCTGGGGGGCCCCTTCGGACGGGATGGGGGGGAATGTGGATGTGATTGGGGACCAGCGCCTTTTCTCTCCAGGCCTTTTTCCCTCCATGTGATGAATGCTTTGTGGACCTACCCACGGGAAGGCATTTCGTTTATGGCATTACACAACTTCCTAATTGCTCCGCCCATAATCTCCCTCCTTGTGAGCATGAAGGGACTTGGTATTGGTGATGTCTATATAATTCCATTATATGGTGTCATCGCCTACGTACCCCCTGGGAACAGGTTAGGGTACCTCGTCAAACATCAAGGGGGAAAGGAACCTGCATTCAATGTTTAACCAAAGACGGGGCCATGTTATCTAGGAATGGGAAGCCTGAGTTATGTAATCAGTTCAATTTGGCCACTTGTGTTTATGGAAACAGAGAACCAAAAACATACAAAAGGTGTAGTGGGACGGAGGGGATCTTATGTTATGATATTCCACCTAGTCCCCTTCGGACCCTCTCCAAGCGCACAGTGCAGGTCACACCGCCACCTTCAAATGAGCAGGAGCAGTGTGCTCCATGCATAACAAAAGCCAAGGTTGGCAGGCGCACTGTCATGATTCTGGTATACCACACTCAGGCCCCTAGTGGATGTATCCCCAATGACATAACATGCTTATTGAATGGGACTATGTATCACTACTGCAGACAAGCTCCAATGCAGAAGCTCGCCTTGCTATAAACCTGAGACCCCCGTGAAGTTGAATGTGTCTGTATGGGCAGGATTAGCTCAGGTTCTCCATCCTAAAGAGTCCAAACTATATTTTTTAAATTATACCGTTGCGTTAAAACAAGGATCTGAACCCCTTAGGGTGGTTCTGGATGTCTGTGCTGCAATGGATAAAGTAGCTGTAACCTCTTGTGGAAGTCAGGTTTGGAGGGAGACATATAGTTCCAATCATAAATACCTATGTGAGAGGAATTTAAAATGGGCATATGGACATCCTGATGGGTTCATTCCATGTGCAGCATGGACTGACTGCACTGAATGGGGATGCCTATGTGACTATACTGGAGGGGGATATAGAGGATGTAAGGACATCTCTGATTTCCAAAGATTATCAGGTACCAATCAAGTCTCCTTCCGGGTGGCTAGAACTCATCCACCTCAAGTAAGTTATGGTATAGGGATTGACGGAACAGGAACTGATCCAACCACATACATTACAGTCAGAGTAAAAACAATATATGATGGAGAAATTAGATCCTTGGGATGGTCCGTCTATGACACCCTCCGGAATTTAGAGAAGCCCTTACTGGTAAGCCCCAAAGCTGTCAACTTGTTTGTGGAAATGGCAGAAGAAGTAGCCAAAACGCTAACTGTAAAGAACTGTTTTGTGTGCGGTGGTACAAACATGGGTGAACAATGGCCATGGGAAGCTCTGGAAGCAAGCCCTGAAACCTTTAATAATATGTCTAAAGCAGGGAACATCACAGCTAGGACTCGTTTCTCTGGTATTGTATGGACATTATCTACCAACCTAGTGGGGCAAAATTGCTTTATGCGGAATCAGACTGTGCCTGTAGGAGACCTTATCTGTCTGGGGCACTGGGATCAAGAATACAAACATTGGACCTCCCCTGGTAACAGTACAGAGCCCAGAAAGTTTAATGTTACCCTACTCTCTTATCTTAATGACACTCAAGGGGGTTGGATTGCCCCAGACAATATGTATTGGATATGTGGCAACCTAGCTTATGAAACACTACCTCAAAACTGGTCAGGGTCCTGTGTACTAGGATGGATTAAACCATCCTTTTTCCTTTTGCCTATTCAGTCAAGACAAGTATTGGGCATTCCTGTGTATGACCTAGTGGGTCTGCATAGGCGCAGGAGGGACACGGATATGGTCTTCTCTAAGTTTCTGTGCAAAGAACTAGCTGAATACGAAAAATCCACCACCTGGAACTCTGAGAGGATAGTGTGCACATATGGACAGGCTACCTGGGTCGAAGATGGCTCATATGGATATAGGACTCCAATTTATATGCTCAATAGAATTATTAGACTACAGGAAGTCCTGGATTTAGCTGGTCAAAGGTTGGACAAGGCTCTGAACATACTATCTAAATCAACAGATCAGCTCAGGACTGCTGTGTATCAAAATAGGTTGGCTTTGGATTATATATTGGCCAAGGAAGGAGGGGTGTGTGGGAAGTTTAACCTCTCAAATTGCTGCTTACAGATTGATGAGACTGGAAAAGTTATTAAACAACTGACCACTGAGATGAGACAACTCACCCACAATGCTGACCAAGAATGGAAAGGTTTTGACTTTGCCCAAACTTTTGGATCCTGGTTTCCGAAACTTCCTGGGCTACAAGCTATTGTGGCACTTATTGGATTAATAGCAGCTGGATGTATAATTTTGCCATGTATTCTACCAATCTTTGTATGTACAATTTCTAATAGCCTTTCTATGCTTGTGGAAAAGAAAGCCACAGACCGGGCTATGGCCTTATGGGAATATGAAAGACTAAGCACAGTGGATGGACCCTCGTCCAATTTATGAAACTCCCCAGTGATCATAAGATTTAGGTGAAGTTTCAAAGGGGGGAATGAGGCAGAATGGAAAATGCCTACTCATAGTAATGGAAAAAACATACTCGTAGTAGCAGAACACATTAGTAGAAGCTTCCTTGCTTTGATGTTGTAAACTCGAGGAAAAGGGAACTGTCCTTCATGTAACAATTAGCTGTGTGACCTTTGTGCTAGTTATTTACTGTAACGGAACATATTGTAAGAAAGGTACTGAAAGTCAACTGAAAGTCACAGATGGTGTAAGATAATATCCTTATAGAGAAATATAGTATGATAGCCAATTATATAAACTTCTCCTTTTCCCCCTCCTGCTATAGCTGATAAGGGTAACGCCTCAGGCGAGGCTAGGGTTGCAAACGGGATAAAACTAATGCCCTGGGTGTAGCCCTGGGTTTATTTATTTATTTATTTATTTATTAATCAAATTTCTATACCGCCCCTCTCCCGAAGGACTCGGGGCGGTGTACAGCCTAAAATTTAAAAAACATATAAATATACAAAATTTAAAATAATTAAAAATAAATTAAATCATTTGGCCAAAATCCCATTTAAAACCCAAAACATACAAAATTTAAAATCTTAAATTCAGAATTTGTCATGCAAATGCTCTGAACCTTTGCGCAAATAAACCTGTTTCTCCAACCCTTCGTGGTCTTATCTTCTGAATACATATCGAGGAATTCTACTACAAGGGAAGCACTGGTGGAACTGACAAATTAAATCAGGAGCATGTAATTACTATGTGTTCTCCCAGGAGCAATCCGAAACCTGGTAGCCCTTCCAATGAATCAAGTACTGGATGCCTTTGCCTCTTTTCCTAGACTCTAAGTTTTCTTCCACCTCATATTCTGATTCTCCCGCTACTATGACTGGTGGTGGAGGGTGTCGTTGGGATCTTATTGTGTTTGGGGGGGCATCTTTGGAAAGTAATGCTCTGTGAAATACTGGATGCACCTTCATTGAAGGGGGTAATTGTAAGTGGAAGGCTACAGGGTTGATTTGTCAGAGGACATTGAATGAGCCCACAAATTTAGCGTCTAGCTTCTTGGAAGGTCTTGAAGTGGCTAAGAACCTAGTAGAGAGCCAAACTTTGTCTCCTACTGCTATGGGTGGACCCTCCTGCTAATGTGCATCTGCTGCCTTCTTGTAAGCCTGTTTCGCTTGGTCAAGTTGCTGTTTCAACGATTCTTGGGCTGCAAGTTGCTCTTGTATGAAGTCAACTGCCCTGGAACCATGGAGTCCAGTGGAGGATGGTCTGGTAACACTTTAGGGTGTGTGCCATACATGGTTGAAATGGTGTAATTGAAGTCAATGAGTGCAGCAAATTGTTGTAAGAAAATTCTGCGAGTGACAGTAGTGATGGCACCTCATCTTGGCTGTAGGTACAGTAGCACCTCAAATATTGTTGGAGGAGCTGGTTCATCTTTTCAGCTTCCCCATTTGTGGCCGGGTGGTGAGCTGAGGGGAGTTTGACTTTGACCTTTAGTAACTGAAAAAGTGCTTTCCAAAATCTAGATTGGAATTGCACCCCTCTGTCTGACATGAGTGCTGAGACCATGCCATAGTAGTGAAAGACATGGTCTAGAAAAAGTTGGGCTGTGTCTTTGGCATTGGGCAATCCCTGGCTAGGTATGAAATGGGCCATCTTGGTGAACAGATCTACCATCACTAGTATGGTAGTGAAGCCTTGGACAGGGGGTAAATCAGTAATGAAATCCAGAGAGACCATATGCCAAGGGGGGAAAGGGTGTAGATAGTGGTTGCAAAAGCCCTGCCAGCTTCTGATGGAGGGGTTTCACCCTCCTGCACATGTGGCAAGAGGCCACATATTCCCTGATGTCTGCAGCCATCCTAGGCCACCAAAAGTCTCTTAAGGTTCTGTGCAGGGTTTTGAACACGCCTCCATGCCCTACCATTTGATTATCATGGAAAGGCTGCAGTACTTCTTCCCTGCATGGGTGGGACTACTACTGTATTCTGCCTCTGTGTTTCAGGGAACCTCCCTCTATTGTGAATGGGGTTACAGTAACTGCTGGGGTCTCCTTGACGTCATCTATCCTGGCCCGTGAGAGATGATCTCATTGCTGCTGGTCCTTTATCCTGGTGATTAAGTCCTTGTACAGTTGGGCAGCTCCCAACCTCTCAGTGGTTGGTGTTGACTGGTGAAGCTGGCAATTGGATGGTTGCAGGATTGCTGTTGGTTCAGATATCTGTTGAACAATGGAATATTCTGGTTTGTGGGAGAGGGAATCTGGCATTAAGTTCTTAGCGCCTGGGACTTAATGTAAAAATCAAACCATGAGAAGAACTGGCTCTATCTGACTTGTCTGGGTAAAAGTGGCTTGGTTTGTTGCATGGTGTGCAGTTTTTTTGTGGTCAGTGTTGACCTCTATAGGAAAACGTGCACCTTCTAGGAAGATTCTCCAGTGCTGGAATGCTGATTTAAGAGCAAAGAGTTCCTTATTAAAGTTGTCATAATTGTGTTCTGGAGCCATCAGGGCTCTGGAAAAGAAGACACATGGTAGAAGGGTGTTGTCTCCGCCTCTCTCTTGTAACAGAAGAGCTCCAATGACTACATCTGAAGTGTCTAGACAATAAATCTCTTTGATGTGTCCAGGTGCTGAAGCAGGAGATGGCAAGCAAAAAGTTGTTTTAACTCTTCGAATGCTGATTGGTGTGTAGCAATCCAAGCAAATTTAGCTCCTTTCTTCATCAGTTGGATCAGTGGTTTGACTTTATGAGCAAAGCCTAGTATAAATTTCCTGTAGAAGTTAGCAAAGCCCAGGAAGTGTTGGACGTCTTTGGCTGTGTGAGGGGTTTGCCAGTCAAGTACAGCTTGGACCTTCTGGGGGTCCACCTGGATGCCTCTTGTAAAAATACAGTAGCCCAAGAGGTCTAGTTGTTGCAAATCAAAGGAACATTTTTCTGGCATGGCAAAGAGGTGGTTGTCTCTTAGTCCAGGGCTTTTCAACCTTTTCACAGATTGTACCACTTTTAGGACATGACAATATTCAAGTACCACCAGTGCTTAGCAAGGTGTCAAAAACTTGATGACTGAAAAAAAAAGTCACGGCATTTTGGGTTTTACTGATTAGATTCATTTGTTGTTATAGAAATGGCTAGTTTATACTATTATGGAAAAGTAAAAAGTTGAGGTTCGATGTTAATGCTTCATTCTACTGCAACAGAGGAAGTCGGAAGTCAATGCCTTTCCTTTTTCCCTTCTCCCCCTCACTTTTTCCCCTTTTTCCTCCCCAATGTGTCCTACTATTTGCTTTTGTATTTTTGTATTTTATTTCATAATCTAATAAAATGTTACAAACTGTAAAAAAAAAAGGAAAAAAATACTGGTTTTAATTTTTTCAGTGGCAGTTCCTTTGATCTCAGGCCATGTGGAGGACCCCCAGCTGTGCAGACTGCCCAGAGCCCTGGGCAGTGGAGGGCAAGAACCCAGCTCAGCCCAGCCTTCCCCAAGGGGGTGCCCAGCTGTGCTTACTTTCACGTAGAGGCTGCTGCTGCTTGGCTCACTCTCCTTGGCCAGGTTGCTCATGGTGTGTGTGCGGGAGGGCAAAATGTGTGGGACAGAGGGAGGCCCACTCCCTCTCCATGCGATGAGACCCAGCTTTGTAACCAAAGCATCCTCAGCAATAGGATGGGAGACCACCAGGAGAGTCAGCAGGGCAAAGGGGATGGCAAAAGGGCAGCA
This sequence comes from Bothrops alternatus, assembly GCA_034064705.1. NCBI lineage: Eukaryota > Metazoa > Chordata > Lepidosauria > Squamata > Viperidae > Bothrops > Bothrops alternatus. The sequence goes on from JARGCV010000105.1 coordinate 1,797,810, forward strand.
GGGCTGGTCATAGCCAAGTGCTAAGGCAGAACTTCCATCAGACCCTCCCTCCCTCTCATTATAATCTCCTTCCTTCCTTCCTTCCTTCCTTCCTTCCTTCCTTCCTTCCTTCCTTCCCCCTTTTCTTCTTTTTCCTTCCCTCTTCATTCTCCTTTCCTTTTTCTTCCTTCCCCTCTTTCCTTCCTTTTCCTTCCTTGCTATCTTCCCCTCTTTCCTTTTTCTTTTTCTTTCCTTTCTCTTTTCCTGTCCCTTTTTGGATGCTCAAATGCAAAAGGGGAAACATTTCTCAATGCCTCCTTGCCTTGTGATCAAATGCCACTTTTGCTAGTAGTTTGTGGCCACTTAAAACATTGAGAACCAACCAGGCTCAGTTTATCCCATGCTTGCATTTAGTGGGAGCATCCACAGACAACAGCACAACACAACTTTCAAAATGGTGACTGTGATAGTTGATCAGAGCTCCTCCAATTTTTATGTGCAACAGCTTTAGCATTTAGGAACAGAGGTAGCTTAGTTGCTTTTCTATTAATACATAATCCTTAAAATGGCTCTCTTGTAGGGACCCTCTTTCCCTTCCTTCCTTTTCCCTGACTCCCTTGTTCCCTGACTCCTTCCTTCCTTCCTTCCTTCCTTCCTTCCTTCCTTCCTTCCTTCCTTCCTTCCTTCCTTCCTTCCTTCCTTCCTTCCTGCCTTCCTGTTATATCTTCAGTTCTTTAGGCATTGAATAAGGCAGAGTGTTGAAACAGCAACAAGTTTATTAACTCAGAACAGAAGCAGCCTAGTTAGCCTCTAGGTGGCAACCAATAGGTTTAAAGTAACAGTTTCCAGCCCCAAACCTCATTATCAGCTTGGAGATAGCCAGTCTGGATTTCAGTAACAGCAACTGTTAAACAATAGAGCAATGTAGGTCAGACATTAAGCAAGTGATTTAAAAAAGTTGTGGCCAATACATTACACCCCTTCCCCCTAGATCAGTGGTTCTCAACCTTTCTAATGCCGCGACCCCTTAATACAGTTCCTCATGTTGTGGTGACCCCCAACCATAAAATTATTTTCGTTGCTATTTCATAACTGTAATTTTGCTACTGTTTTGAATCGTAATGTAAATATCTGATATGCAGGGTGTATTTTCATTGTTATGACTTGAACATAATTAAAGCATAGTGATTAATTACAAAAACAATATAGCAATGCTCGCTGGAGAAGCTTACGCTTCCTTGCTCAAAATGATGGGAGGGAGGGAAGGAAGGAAGGAAGATTGAAGGGGAACGGAAGGAGATGGAGAAGGAAGGAGATTGAAAGGGAAAGGAAGGAAGGAGAAAGAGATTGAAGGGGAAGGGATAGAGATGGATGGAAGGAAGGAGATTGAAGGGGGAATGAAGGAAGGAATGAATGAATGAAGGAAGGAAGGAAGGAAGGAAGGAAGGAGAGAGAGATTGATGGGGAAGGGATGGAGATGGAAGGAAAGAAGGAAGATTGAAGGGGAAAGGAAGGAGAAGGAGAAGGAAGGAGATTGAGGGGGAAGGAAGGAAGGAGAGATTGAAGGGGAAGAGAAGGAGATGGAAGGAAGGAAGGAAGGAAGGAAGAAGAGAGAGATTGAAGAGGAAGGGATGGAGATGGAAGGAAGGGAGGAAGATTGAAGGGGAAAGGAAGGAAGGAAGGAAGGAAGGAGAGATTGAAGGGGAAGGGAAGGAGATGGATGGATGGATGGATGGATGGATGGATGGATGGATGGATGGAAGGAAGGAAGGAAGGAAGGAAGGAAGGAAGGAAGGAAGGAAGGATTGATCGATCTTTGGAGAGTCATGTTTTTCCAGATGGTGATGAACTGCAACTCCCAGCATTCCCCACTCTTCCACAATGCTTTTTAGGGCTGCTGAGGGCGGAGCACAGCCGGGCAACCAGGAGGCGTGGGGATTGGCTCGGCGTCGCAGCTCAGCTCAGCCAGCACCAGCAGCAGCAGCAGCAGCGTGTTGCCCGAGCAGGGCGGGAAGAGAGGGGGTGGTGGTGGCAAGTCATGAAAGCAGCGTCCACATGTTCAGGGTGCAAACACCTTGGACGGTTTGGCTCCCCCACCCCTTTATTTACTGATCTGCCACAAGCTCGTGCAAACAAGCCCCAAGGAGTTCTGAACGAGCGGTCGTTTAAAAAAAAGCTTTCAGCAACGAGGCAGAAAGGGGAACTTGCTCACGGCTTTTTTCCCCCTTTCTTGGCGACTGGGAAGGCAGTCTCTTTCCTCTCTCTTTCTCTCTTTCCTCTTTCTCTGTTTCCTCCATCTTTCTTTCTCTCTTTCCTCTCTCTCTTTCTTTCCTGTTTCTCTTTCTCCTCCCTCTTTCTCTTTCCTCTTTCTTTTCCTCTGTTTCTCTCTCTTCCCTCTCTCTCTTTCTCTCTCTTATGGCAGTATCGTCGGAGGTCCCCACCGCCCCGGGCCTCTGTGCGTCCTCAGCCGAACGGGCAGGGAGGGGGAGCAGGATGGGAGGCAGCGGTTCTGGCAGTGGTGGCGGTAGCACAGCAGCATCATTGGGCTTCCTCACCGCCGGCCCGGCCGCCACCCTACCGCATCCTCAGCCAAAGGGGCGGGCAGGAGGAGCAGGACGGGAGGCAGCGGCTCCAGTGGCAGCGGTGGCAGCACGGCAGCATCATTGGGGTTCCTCGCCGCCGCTGCCGCTGCCCCCCGGCCCGGCTACCACATCCTCAGATGAATGGGCAGGGAGGGGAAGCAGGACGGGAGGCAGCAGGTCCGGCAGCAGCAACAGGGCAGCATTGTTAGGGTCCCTACCATCCCCGGCCCAGCCGCCACGCCCACTGGGACTCCGCGCTGCTCGATGGAGCTGCACTGGAGGCAGCGCCCACCCAAGCCGCCTGGGACGGCAGCAGGAGAAAGGAGAGGAGGAGGGCGAGGAAGTAGTCGCCCTAGCCAGGACTCTGCACTGCCCGGCCTCGCCCTTCGCCCATCCAATGGAGCCGCAGTGGGAGTTGGTGCTGCATGGCCCCTACCAGCCACTCTGCCAGCCCGGCTGCTCCCCCCAGGCACCCCTCTGCCTCTTTGGGGGCAGCAAGAGGAAGAAGGGGAGGAGGAAGGGGAGGGCAAGGAAGCCGCCGCCAGCGCCAGGCCCCAGGAGGCGGCTCTCCTCTCCTACCTTTGCTGAATCTCCTTCTTCCTTCCCAGCAGCCTGGATTCTGGCGCACCTTCCCAGCCAGCAGGGCCAATGGTCGGGCTGGCTGGGGATCGCAGGGGCTGGTCTCCCTTGGGCCGCGGCTTTCCGGAGGGCTGGCCTCCAGCGGGCCACTCCCAGCAGGGATCCCGGGGCTTCCCCGGGCGGCTCCAAGCCATGAGGCCCTGGCCGCGCTTCTCCCAGTGGGGCACCTGGGCACAGGGCCAATCAGGAGCCCTGCAGGAGGTAAGTGTGCTTGAGAGAGAGAGAGAGAAGGGAAGCGAAAGTGCCTTTCTCTCTCTCTCTCTGCAAATGGCGGAGGAGGCCATGCGGAGCAGAGTCTCGGTTCCTAACACCATCAGAAATGTGTGTTTTCTGATGGTCTTAGGCGACCCCTGTGAAAGAGTCATTCGACCCCCAAAGGGGTCGCGACCCACAGGTTGAGAACCGCTGCCCTAGATGGCTCAAACTCTCAATTGCTGGACATAGTACTGCAGATATTTAGGTGGCCTTCTTGACCATTCTGAAAGTCTAGGGGTTGCAGGGGTCTCCCGGTCTACCCGCTTGCCTGCCCAGCTGGGCAGACCAGGACTCTGAGGTCCAGTGAAGTCAGGTTGACTCGGGTCCCTTTGGCTGGCCAGTCCAATTGTGCAGCAAAGTCTGCAGGGCTGTCCCTCAGCGCAGTTTGCCGGTCCTATTCAGCGGATACTGTCTGTCTGTCTGGGGGAAGCTCTCCTACGGCCTTTCCCCCATCTCCTTGAGTAAGAGTTCTGTTGGAGTGTGCAAGCTCCTCTGTTGGGCTGCTGTCGCACGGCCCTTGAGAGGCCTGAGCCAGTGACTGGTTCGCTAGCCTCCAACACTGCTGGTCAATGTGCTGGCGAATGACTCGCCCATCTTCCAGGACCACCTCATAAGAGAGTGGTCCCGACACCTTAACAACCATGGCTGCCACCCACAAAGCCACTTGTCCATAATTCCGGGTCCAAACCCGGTCACCCACTTGCAAATTCCGAGGTGCTTTTGGCTGAGCAGAGTCCAAGGCAACCCGGTCAAGGTGCAGCCTGTCCAGCTTGGTGATCAAACGGCCCCATCTGAGTTTGGCGGGGCTTCTGCCCGTGGCAATACAGGGAGTTGTGCATTGGCAGAGTAGAAAATCTGCCAGTCTGTGGTGCCAATCCCCTGTGACAATCCGTTTTAGTGATTCCTTGGTTGTGCGGACCATGCGTTCTGCTTGGCCGTTCAAGGCCGGGTGAAAGGGAGCCGACGTGGCGTGCCATATTAGATTTGCCCTGAGGAAAGACTGGAATTCAGAAATGGTAAACTGAGCCCCATTGTCAGAGACTAACACGTCTGGAAGTCTGTGTATTGCAAAGATTCTGTGCAGTTCCTGGATGGTCCTGGCAGTAGTCATTGTAGGGACTTGTGTGACCTCTAACCAGTTAGAATGGCTATCTACCACTATTAGAAAGAGTTGTCCCTGAAAGGGCCCGGCAAAATCAATGTGGATTCTTGACCACGGTGTGTGTGTGTCCTCCCATCGATGGACAGGGGCTTGCGGCATTGCCGGTCGGATTGCTGGCACGTGTAGCAACCATGTACTTGGGCCTCGATGGCTTTATCTAGCCCTGGCCACCAAAGGTAGCTCCTCACAAGTGCCTTCATCTGGACTATTCCCAGATGACCCTCGTGCAGAGACTCTAGGACCCTGGGCCTTAAAGAGCTTGGGACTATGACCCTACTTCCCCAAAGGATGCACCCCTTATGAGCTTAAAGCTAATCTTTTCTCATGAAGTAACTCTGAAATTCTGGCCATGGACTTTTGTCCAGCCATCCTGTGTGTACCCAGTTTAGCACACGACTCAGCATTTTGTCAGCTGCTGTCTCAGCAGCTATGTCCCAAGCGTGTTGCGAAAGTGTGTCCGTGGCGTCCCGGCAACCATGATTAATGACAGAGACCTGAGCTTGTCTCGGGATGGAAGCCCCGGCAGAAGCCAGGCCTCCCCTTTTATTGCACATCAAAGATTTCTTCCCACAAATTGTCACCCTACTGATTTACAGCCAATCATAGTACATAGATAGTTAAACAATACACTTGAAAGCATGACGTCTTTCTCAAGAAACGAAACTTTTCCCTGCATCTTCCTCCACCCCCCTAGTACAGCTATCAGCTGACAGCCTGAAAGGGGGGAAAAAGGGAAGCCCATCCAGGCAGAGAAGGATTTCTTAAAGGAGAAATGGACATTTATCACAACATCTCATCCTTTTTTGTTTTTGTTTAGAAGCAAAGGCTTTCAGTCCATGTATTCGATTTCATCCAACTGAGGTGGCTGTTTATCCATTGGCATCCGCTCGAATCCTTGTTGACTAATGTTCACTTGTTGAGACAATTTGTTCTTTGGTATAAAAAATTTCATCATAGCAAAAATACCAGGCAAACATTGTATATAAAAGCATCCACAATGGAATAATATAACAATACAAAATAATACTACTTATCAAATTTCTTAACCATTGAAAATTTGGTAACCAAAACCAGAATACATTCCAAATATCCCCAATGCTTATGATCTCCGGATATTGGTGGAGGGATTTGTCCTTGTTCTTCATTAAGCATTTCAACGGCCGTCACTGTCATTGACTGCAGTCCAATTCCGTGTGCCATTAAAATAGCTACAAACCCAATACACTTGCATTGTACTCTCCATCCTTACATTTTGCATAATGTCCTGCCTCATTAATATGTACAAAACTTTCGCTAGCTCCAGTGTTGTTCAAAGGAAGTCCAACTAAAGAAAGTCCTTGACTGGCATCTGATGGTGACATCATACACATCCAGCAGTCAGTATGGTTTGTTAAGGCACTAACTTTTATTGTCCTTCCAAAATTCATTGTCCGTCCACTTTGGGCTCACCAGAGTCTTTGCAATCTTTTGGCTGTACACTGTAAGGGCGAATATTGCGGCCAGGAACCCATATCGTATTGCCTTCATGTTGCACCGCAGCATATCCATGACCCCAGGTAATAAGTTCAGCTGGTCCTTTCCACTGGGGGTCTGGTAGTTTACGATACCAAACTAGCGGTCGAACCGTGGTTGCTGCATCTGGAAGGGGAGAAAAATGCCTCCTGGCAGCTGTATTAGGGGGCGTGCCAGTAAGATTTAAGAAATTGAGAGTATATAAAGCTAAATTAAGATGATTTTGCACTCCAGGTAGTCCGGGGGTATTTTCCCCATTTTTTGTTTTTAATTTGTCAAGCATGTGCTTAAGAGTGGAATTGGCCCGTTCCACTACTGCTTGCCCCTGTGAATGGTAAGGAATGCCGAATTTATGAATAATGTCCCACCGATTGCAGAACTGAGCAAAGCCATGACTACAATATGCGGATCCATTATCAGTTTTTAATTCTTTAGGAGTACCCAGAGTGCTAAAAGTTCGAATACAATGATTGATGACATGTTTAGTTGCCTCTCCACGCTGTGGAGTAGCAAGGATGAACCCAGAATATGTATCTATAGTCACATGTATATACTTCCAAGTATATTGGGTAACGTCCATTTGCCAAATTTGACATGCCTCAAGTCCACAGGGATTCACACCCATTGGAATAGACAGTCCTTGTTGTGAACAGTTGGGGCACTGTTGGATGATAGTTGTTGCCTCCCCGGGGGTTATGCCAAATTGTTTAGCCAAAGCCTTGGCGTTTTGATGAAAATAGTTATGACTATCCCAGGGAGTGGGTCGTTGCATAGTCATAACGTGTGTGGCCATATCCACCTGGGAATTCCCTTCACTGAGAATTCCTGGAAATTTTTTTTATTTTTTTTTATAAAAAATTATTTTATTAAAACAATCAGCATTGAACATAAAATCATAGTATACATCACTAAGTATTAATCTTTATAAACGTCTGGTTTGGTAAACATTTTTCACTCCTCACATCAAGCCTCAACTATACGCCTGTTACAATTTATTTGATTGGTGTTTCTCTTTTCTATAGTCTATCCACAGTTTCTAGTCTATCACATATTATTCATCTCAGTATTAGTACAATCTTTTATGATCCCTAACCAAAAATCCTGAGGTAAAAGTTTAATAACCTGAGGTAAATCTTGTATATGGTTTATCTACTATATCTAGTCTATCACATATTGTTCATTCACGCTTCTGAATTAACTTCGTCTCAGTAATAGTGCAATCTTTTATAGTCCCTAACCAAGGATCCTGAGGTAGAAGTTTCATAACCTGAGGCAGAAATTCAATCCGCTTTATCAATATTAAGGCAAACAACATTAAGCATAAGATCATATTAAGAGGCTTTCGTCATATAACATAGACATACAACATTAGGTGTTAGTCTTTGTAAACATTTGATTTGGTAAACATTCTTCCCTCTTTACGTCGAGCCTCAACTAAACGCCAGGTGCATTTTGTTTGATTGGTGTTTCTCTTGTATATAGTCTATCCACTGTTTCCAGTCTGTCAAATATTGTTCATTTGAGTGATCTTTCAAGTATGCCGATATTTTCGCCATTTCCGCCAAATTTGTTACTTTCACAGTCCATTCTTCCATAGGCGGTATTTCTGGATTCTTCCAGTATTGTCCCACCAACAATCTGGCTGCTGTGATCAAGTTCAGAAATAAGCTCGTCTCTAAGGTAGTGCAATCCTTTGTTATCCCTAACAAAAAAACCTGAGGTAGAAATTCAATACGCTTTTTGAAAATGGTTTGGAGTGTCCACCATATCTTCCTCCAGAAGGCTTTGATTTTTCTGCATGTCCACCATACATGAAAGTAGGTAGCCTCCCCGTCACCACACCTCCAGCATTTGGGCTGGGAGTCTGGATAGATGAGTGATAGTTTTTTCGGGTCGAGGTGTCACCTATAGAACATCTTGTAGAAGTTTTCCCTTAAGTGTTGCGATTTCGTAAATTCTACATTTCTCACCCAGGTTTTCTCCCACGTGTCCATGGTGATAGAATGCCCAAAGTCTTGTTCCCACTTTACCATACAGTTCTTGACTAGCTCGGTTTCAGAGTCCATTTCTATCAGAATGCTGTACACTCGTTTGATGTGCATGATCCCCTGTTCTCTAATCTGTTTAATTAGATTCTCGTCAGTCTGGGATAAACCCTTCTTCTTGTCTTTATGCCACCTTGATTGCAGTTGTAGATATGATAGCCAGGTACCTCCTATTCCTTCGTCTGCTAGCGTTGTTTGGGGTTTCAAGGAGAACCCATTTTCTTCTTCCAGTACAAGTTTACTGTAGGGCACCACTTCTTGCCCTTGGGATGTGTTTACATCCCCTATTGCATGTCCGGGGATCGTCCAGATGGGAATCTTGTCGTGTAGGAGGTGTTTATATTTCTTCCAGACCCATAACAATGGGATTCGTAGTGGGTTCTCCTTGAAGTTCCTGTCTGCCTTTTTGTCGTATACTAAGTATGCGTGCCAGCCGAATAGTAGACCATGCCCTTCAACATTCAGTATTCTATCATTCGTCATATTGATCCAGTCACTCAATGCCACCAACGTCGCTGCATAGTAGTATAGCTTTAGATTAGGCATTTTTAGTCCCCCTCTCTTCCTTGTGTCCTGGATGATTTTTAGTTTCACCCTCGGTCTCTTGTCATCCCAAATAAATCTGTTGATGCCCCTCTGCCAATTGTCCAAGTCCTCATCCTTTTTGAGTATGGGTAGCATTTGAAAGAGAAATAGAAATCTTGGCAGGACGTTCATCTTTACTGCTGCTATCCTGCCCAGCAAGGATAGTCGTAGTGTTTTCCACCTTTCCAGATCTGCTTGTATCTTGTTCCACAGCACCTCGTAGTTATTTTTGTATAATTTCGCATTCGTTGTTTCTATCTCTACTCCCAGGTATTTAACTTTCTTAACTATTTCACAACCCGTTATTCTTTCCAAGTCCTGTTTTGCTTTGTTGTCTAGATTTTTAACTAGCATCTTCGTTTTTGATATATTAACTTTAAAACCTGATACCTTGCCATAGTCTTTCATTATCTCCATCAAACTCCTTGTTGATTGTACTGGTTGCGATACTGTCACCAGTAGGTCGTCTGCAAAGGCACACAGTCTGTAGTCCTGTTTTCCAATCTGTATGCCCTTTATGTCCTCTGCTGCTCTTATCTTGTTCAGCAGAATCTCCATCGTTAAGACAAATAACAGTGGTGACAGCGGACAGCCCTGTCTCGTGCCTCTTTCTATGTTGAATGGGTCTGTTAGTTCGCCGTTCACAATGACTTTTCTATCTCTTTGTCCTGTATCTTCTCCTCGGCGTATAGCTTTGAGTAGAACTCGATGAAAGCTTTCTTAATGGTTTCCTGTTTGAATTCTTCCTTGCCTTTGTACTCTATCTTTTCAATTATGCGGGCTTTCTGTTTCTTTCTTATGGTGTAAGCCAGCCACCAACCCGGTTTGTTGGTGCTACAGAATGTCTTGTGTTTTGCATATTGTATATTCCATGCTACTTGATCCGCCATCAGCATGTCAAATTGTTTTCTTAGTATCTTAATTCCTTCTTTTGTGGCTTTGTCCTCCGGTCTTTTTATTAATAATTGTTCCTGTTTCTTTATCTCCTCCTCTAGTTCCTTTCTTTTTTGTTCTTGTTTGTGTCGGTGCCTGGCGTTCATGTTCATGAGGATCCCTCGCATAAATGCCTTGCTAGCGTCCCAAATTATTTCAATGGGTGTTTCATTGTTCATGTTTATACTAAAGAATTCCTTCATGGCACTTTTGCATTCAGCCACCTCTTTCTCGCATCTAAACAGGTTTTCATTAATTCTCCAGGATCTCCTCGATTTCCGATCCTGTCTTAATTCCATCCCTACCGGGTTATGGTCTGTTAGTACTTTGGGTAGAATTGACACAGTGTTTAGGCGGACTAGCAAGTCACTAGATGCCAGGATGAAGTCAATTCTGGAAAATAATTGATGCCTGTCGGAGAAAAAGGTGAATTCTTGCTCTTTGCCGTGCCGTTCCCTCCAGACGTCTGTCAGTACAAGGTCTTCCTTCATGTCGAAGAAAGATTTAGGCAACTTGGAGTGCTTCTGTGGGTTAGGTTTTGTTTTCTTCTTGTCTAGGGCAATCTCTATGACCCCGTTCCAATCTCCCAGAATAATACATGATCTGTAGTTGAGTTGTATTAACTTCTTGTGTATCTTTTTGTAGAATTTTCCTTGTTGTTGATTTGGTGCATATATGCCCATCACTAGAATTTTCTTGTCGTCCTGTGTCACTTCGATTGCTAGGTATCTACCCTGGGAGTCCGATTCTATTAGCTTAGCTACTACATGTTTCTTCATGTATATAACAATCCCGTTCTTCTTTCGTGGCGCCGCTGCGACAAAATGTGTACCTAGTCTGTTGTTGATTAAGTATTTCTGGTCCGTTGCTCTGATGTGTGTTTCTTGTAGGCAAATTATGTCGTTTCTTCCTTGATACAGATAATGAAATATCTTTCTCCTTTTCTGTGGGGAATTTAGTCCGTTAACGTTCCATGTCAAGTATTTAGTTGTCATTGTTGGTTTCAGAATACTCTTGCAAGACCGCTTCTGTTCTATCTCTTGTGTTCTTCTTTGGTCTCGTTCCCATGGTATCCAAGTTGGTGCTCATGTTGTGTAGAGGGGTCGTTCCTTGCTGCTCCGTGCGTTTGGTAGTGGATCTTAGTATTCTGCTCTCTGCAGTCTGTCCTGTTTCCTTGTTGTTGTTGCTTTCTGTTCTCTGTGTCGTCGTGTCTCGAGTTGGTCCTTTCCTTTCTCTTGCTACTGTGTCGGTATGTATTTCTGGGTGGGTTGCTCATTGTTCTCGGTCCCTTCCGCTTTCCAGTGGCCCTTCTGCGTCTTCTCTCGTGGCATGCTGAGGTCCATCTGACGTCAGTTCCTTTGCAAGGAATTCTCTGGCTTTCTGGACCGAGTTCAGGTAGTATCTTTTATTTTTATAGAAAAGTGACATCCCCATTGGGGCTTCCCATCGGTATCGCAGAGCGCGTAGTCTCAGTTCGTCGACCAGGAACTTGTAGTTCTTTCTGTCTCGCAGCATCGTCTGGGGGATCTCTTTCAGTACTTTCACTTCCTGCCCCTCCATGTACAATCTCTTGTTGTAAGATGTGACTGAGATGAGGTTCCTGAACCCCTGTGTCGCAAAGTGGATGACCACATCCCTTGGTTGACGCCTGTTTGTTGCCGTCCGTGCACCCACTCTGTAGATTCTGTCGAATTGCCATGCGATCTCTGGGATTGGCTTTCCCAGGAATGTTGCCAGGGCCTCTATAAAGGTTCCGAGCAGGCCCCCTTGGGTTTCATTTAGTGACTCTTTCCAACCTCTAAACCTGATTGCGGACTCCATTTGCCAGTATTGTATCATGGAGGATTGGTCTTGGGCCACCCCTTTCATCTCTGCTATCTGTCCCTCTACGTGGTTCTCCACTTCTTCCATCCGCTTGTCCACATTCTCCCTGATCTCCTGGAAGTTTTTCTCCATTTCTTCCCCCATTCCCTTGTAGTGTGCTTGCATTGCCTCCTTCATTTGGTCCAGGTCCGCGGCCATCGCCCTGCGTTGCTCTTCCCATTTTCTCTCTAGTTCTCTACCCTGGTCTCTCAGCATTCGTTTTATGTCGTTGCATCTTTCCTCCATCTTGTATTCTGCCTCTACACACCTCCTCTCCATCCTTGTGTCCATTTCCATCAACTTTTTGTCCATTCCATCCATCCTTAGTACCAGCGTTTCTATTACCTCTTGTAATCCTTGTATCATGTGTGCTGTTGGGCTGGCTTGGGTGTACAGATGGGTCTGGGGGCCTGTAGTTGGATGGGAGGGTGTGGGTAGGGGTAAGGTATTTTCTGGTGGTTTAAGAAGCTGAGCTGGGGAGGATGTGACTCCCTTTGTTTTTATCTGCTTGGTCTGTTTGGAGGCCATCTTGAGCTTATCTTCCTGTTGTTTTGGCACTGTCTTGGTTTCCAAATTAGACCAAATTAGGCACTAGGTTGTGATCTGATGGTGATCCAGTGATCTAACTTTTCAGGGGGGGCTTCAGGGTTCAGGCAGTGTGGGGGTAAGAGCCTATATTCAGGTAGTTCTGTGTTCAGGGAGCCTGTTCAGTGCCTTTGCCTTGGTTTCCTCTTCACTCCCCTCTGCCAGCCTGTTTCTTCTCTTTGTTCTTTTCTGGCTCCTTCTTGCCCCTCTTTCTCTGCTTTCTTGCCCAGGTCACTTTCTCCTGTCTTCTGTCAGCCTGTGTTTGCAGATCCCTTCTGCCTTTCCTTTATAGTGCTCCAGGGTGCCTTCCAGCTTTCTTCTTCCTCCCACCTTCTTCCCAGGTAATTTCTGCCCTCTTCTGAGTCCCTGGGGCTCCCTTTCTGGTGGGTCTGGGGTGCAGCGCGTGGGGTAACACTCACCAGTCCCTCTGCCTGGGTCTTTCCCCGCCGGCTGCTTCTTTGCCGCCTCCTTCTTTTCGATACTGCTCTCCACCAGCTCTACTTGCCTCCTCCTTTGTTTTCCGGACCTGGCTCTCTCTTCCGCTCTGCCGGCTTTCCTTTTCTTCCTTCTGCTCGTCCGGGGGTCTTTTTAAGGTCTGCAGACCCTCCCGGCGGCTCTTGCTGTTCGCACCGGCTTCTTCTTCTCCCCGCTCGTGCCGGTTTTTTCCAGCAGCGCGGCAGCGCAGCGCAGCCTCTTCGGGTCTGCCAGCCGGCCGGCCTGCCGCCATCGGCTTCCTCCGCCTCTTCCGCGTCTCTCTCGGACCCTTCGGAGATTTTTTTCTTGTCCGATCGAGCCGAGGGCCTTCTTCTGTCGTCTCCTCTCCTCCGGCATCTCTCTCTCATGGCTAACCGGTAATTTTAAAGTTTTTTTTAAAAAGCCGCATACCGGAGCTTTCCTAGAGTGGCTCCGGTCCGCGTGACCGGAACCAGAATTCGAATTCCTGGAAAATTTTGATGACTCCGGATATGTGCAATAAAATAAGGACAATATCTTGTCTCAATAGATTTTTGCAGTGTCAAAAATAGTGTCAACAAAGTCTCATCCAAACTAGGAGAGATATAAGCATATGGCAAAAGGGAAACCAAATTATAAACATATAAACTGTCAACAATTATATTAATGTCTTGACAAGGGAATGTTTGAAATGCCAAAATAACTGCGGCAACTTCGGCGCGCTGAGCTGATGATTGTGGTGGAGTGATTTTGGTGCACCATTTTCCTGTAGCCCACCATGCACAGGCGCCATAGACTTTTCCACCATCAGTATAAACTGTGACACCTTCTAAAGGTGTTGGAGATGACAAAGGTTGTAATTTTAGTGGCAGATTTTTCATAGCCATAAATCTATGATCTGTGGGAGGGTGGCATGAAAATTGACCAGGCCAATCACCAATCAATAATTGCAAAACAGAATTATTTTGAATCATAGTTTCCCACAATTTTAAGGAAAATGGGAGAAAAATTACTAGTGGCTCTAGTCCAGCTATTGGTCGGCAACGGCCATGGCCACGATGTATAATGTCTGCCAAGGTCATAGCTGGAGGGTTAATAGAGCGTGAAGGTGTACTGGGAGAATGAATCCATTCTATAATAAAAACTTTCTTATCTACAAGTTGAAAAATTGCCGCTGTGGGTGGTCGATCAAAAATCACATTCAAATGCACAGGGTGATTGTCAACACACCGATCAGTCCACTGGGTGTTGAGGGCTGTTTGGACTTTCTCAACGACCAATAGCTGGTCGGAGGTCAATGTCACAACATCTGTGGGATTTTTGAGGCCTTTTAATGCCATAAATAAGGGAGAAAGGGTCGAGGTAGAAAGACCTATATATGGCTTTAACCAATTAATATTTCCTAAATATTGTTGTAGTTGAACCAATGTAGGTGCAAGTGGCAAATCAAATTGCACCATTCTTTATATGAAGCCATAATCGTGCCTTTTGGCCCTGGGTCGGCAATGAGAATGTCATCCATATAGTGATAAATTTTCCAATTAATATGTAATTTACGAAATGGTTGTAATGCAAGATCCACATACATTTGACACATGGTTGGACTGTTCAGCATGCCTTGAGGTAGCACAGTCCATTGATATCTAGTGGCAGAAGCACTATTATTAATTGATGGCAGGGTAAAGGCAAATAACTTTCTGTCTTCTGGGAATAAAGGAATACTAAAAAAAGCAATCCTTCAAGTCTATGATAACAAGGTCCCATGTTTGAGGGATCAAATTTGGATTTGGCAGGCCACACTGTAGGGGCCCCATGGGAACAATAATTTTATTGACTTCTCTAGCTGGTTTCATTTGTGCATCCACACCTATAGTTACAGGGTATAAACTTGCCATTTCATCTGCATTTAATTCTCCTGCTTCATAATCATTCTGTAATGTTTCCTGAATAAAATTACTTGTTTTGGTCAGAGCTGGAGGATCACACAACTCAACATTGCTAGGGAAAACCTTGCTGTGATTTTTAATTGTTACTGGAGTTTCACTGGCAGGGGGAAGAAGTTGAACTTCATTATAATTCAATGGATTCAGCAATGCTTTTAATAATAGTTGTTCCTGTGTCTCCAAAGCTTTTAACACTACTCTCCAAGATGTTAAAATAGAAGCGGGGGCCCTAGAATTTGTATGTAACAACTCCCCCACTCTCCTCCAGGTTTCAACTTTAAGGCAGCCTGCCTCTGGGTAGAAAGGAATGTGTTTCCAAATAAATTCAAGGAGAGATCTTAAATCTCCTTCTGTCGGCTTCTTAGCTGTAAAATAAACATAATTCTTCCTGGTTATCTCTGTGAGCTCAGTCAAATGCATTTCTTGCACCTTTGAGAGATCTCCACCCATAACTTACGTGAGGTCAGTCCTCGTCCAGCGATGAACTGATGAAGCGCGCTTGGCCACGTCCGGGCGGTAAGTATGAGGGTCCAGGGACGTATAACCTCTCAGGGTTATCACGTCGGGGTCACCACTTGTTGCGAAAGTGTGTCCGTGGCGTCCCGGCAACCAGGATTAATGACAGAGACCTGAGCTTATCTCGGGATGGAAGCCCCGACAGAAGCCAGGCCTCCCCTTTTATTGCACATCAAAGATTTCTTCCCACAAATTGTCACCCTACTGATACACAGCCAATCATAGTACATAGATAGTTAAACAATACACTTGAAAGCATGACATCTTTCTCAAGAAACGAAACTTTTCCCTGCATCTTCCTCCACCCCCCTAGTACAGCTATCAGCTGACAGCCTGAAAGGGGGGAAAGGGAAGCCCATCCAGGCAGAGAAGGATTTCTTAAAGGAGAAATGGACATTTATCACAACACAAGCATGAAGGGGAGATTCCGGCAAATTCTGGATAGCCAGGATGTGTGCAGCCAGAGCTGGATCTGGCTCCACATGTGGCAGGGGCAACCTGCTCAGGCCGTCTGCATGGCCCATTTCCTTGCCCGGTTTGTGAATCATCCTGTAGCTGTAGGCTGACAGGAAGATAGACCACCTCAGCATTCGAGGAGACAGAATCTGAGGTGTCTGTTTGTTTGTGGTGAACAACCCTAGGAGTGGCTTGTGGTCCATGAAGACCGTGAACTGGCGGCCATACAAGTAGTCATGGAACTTTTAAACTCCGGCCACAATGGCCAGAGCCTCCTTGTCAATTTGTGAGTAGTTGCGCTCTGCGGACGATAGGGTCCTGGAGTAATACGTGATGGGCTTCTGCCTCCCATCAGCCATTAAGTGGCTTAACACAGCCCCAACCCTATACGGGGATGCATCACACGCAATGTAGACAGGTAGCTGATCATTGAAATGAGTAAGAACTGAGTTCGAGGACAGCAGTGATTTGACTGCTTGGAAGCTACTCTCGTGGACACTGGTCCACTGCCACTGAGCTTGTCTATACAAGAGCCGGTGTAATGGCTCTGCCACTGTGGCCTTGTTTGGGAGGAAGGCATGGTAAAAATTCAAAAGGCCTAGGAAAGCCTGAAGCTCTCCCTTTGACTTCGGCCTTGGGGCCTGCTGGATTGCTTTTAATTTGGATTCCGCTGGATGAATGCCTTTGGCATCGATGCAGAAACCAAGGAAGTCGGTTGACTCTACCCCAATCTTGCACTTTTCTTTTTTTAGTTTAAGTCCCGCATCGCGGAACTGCTGAAGGACGGCCTTACGCCATTCAGCCAGAATCTCAACCGATTCCCCAGCAATGAGGACATCATCGAAGTAGGGGCAAACCCTTGGAATTCCCTTGAGTGTGCGCTCCATCACTCCCTGGAACAGCCCTGGGGCTACACTCACCCCAAACTGTAGGCGCTTAACCTTAAAAGCCCCCCTATAGGTGACAATGGTCTGGGCTACCGCCATGGTCTCATCCACGGGCAGTTGTTGATAGGCCTGTGCCAAATCTAATTTGGTGAACATGCAGCCTCCTTGCAATGACGCCAAAATATGGCTGACAACTGGCACAGGGTATGCGTGCTGTTGAAGTGCCCTGTTGAGGGTGCACTTATAGTCAGCGCATATTTGCACTTCCCTGTTGGCCTTTAATGGCGTTACTATGGGGGTCTCCCACACCCCACTGTCTACGGGCTGCAATACCCCTTGTTCCACTAGCTTATCCAGCTCTGCATCGATTTTGGGTTTTAATGCAAAAGGCACTCTACGAGGCTTGATCCGTATTGGAGTTACCATAGGATCAGGCTTGAGGGCGATCAGAGGACCCTTGTACTCCCCTAGACTAGAACTGAAAACATCGCAAACGCTTGGCAGACTGCAGACAGATCTGCCACTTCTGTTCAGTAAATGCTGGTTACATGAATGCCCAATGCATCAAACCAATTGAGCCCTATGACGCTCGTGCGTTGGCTTTTCACCACTATGTCATCTAGTGGCCCCTTGAACCCCTTAAATTCCACCAGAAGTGTGGCTTTGCCTTTGACCACCACTCGGGAGTTTTAGAAGTCTGTGAGTAGTAGATTAGATGGCTGGAGCTTGGCCCATCTGTTGCTACTATGGCATAGGTGCCTGAATGTTCCTTGTGAAATGATGGACATGGCTGAGCCCGTGTCCAGTTCCATCTTGCATGGAACTCCCTGAAACTTGACCTATAGTCTAAGCTTCTGCTTTAGGGGGCGATGGGCACCAGTGCGGAATACGCTCCTTCAGCTGGAGCAGAACCCTACTTGGTGTTGACCCGGGGCCCCGGTACCTCTCCTGAATGCGTCTTCTTTTGGGCGGTCCCTCTAATGACCTCGGCAGATGGCGGCAATGTGGCCTGGTTTGCCACAGGCCCGGCACATTGCAGTTCGGAATCGGCAATCCACGCGTTGATGGCGGCCTCCGCAGCCCATGCATCTAAGGAATGGAACTGCCTTCCCAGCTGGCTGCGGTCCCTTCTCCGGGTGCTTTCGTAGCTGGTCGACTTCATAGTCTGAGTCAGTGTCTTCCATCTGCTCAGCGTCCTTGTGGTGGACGGCTTCGGTGCTTGGCGCGCTTTTGGAGGGCCGTAGCACTTTAACGGCCCCTCCGGCAGCTTCGTCTGCTATGACCTCCTTCAAGGACTCTTGTAGCGAGAGAGTCTCCTTAGTGAACAGTTTTTGTTAGAGCTCTCGATTCCGGAGTCCGCAGACTAAGTGGTCTCATAGTCTCTCCTCCAAATCCACGAAATTGCAGAGTCGGGATGCTTGACAAAGAGCGGCAATGAATTCTGTTGCAGACTCACCGGGTTGTTGCTCCTGCTGCTCAAAAGCGTGCCTCCACGCTATAATGGATAACTTGGGCTCGAAGTGGTCTCAGAGCTTTTTTTCCAAGTCCGCGTAGATGACCGACTCGAGCGGCGCCGGGGCAACCAGGTTCTCTGCAATGTCGAAGGTGGCAGGGCCACACACGCAGAGGAGTGTCGCGGCCTTCAATCCATCTTCAGTGACCTGGTTGGCGCAGAGGTAATTTTCGACACGGAGGATGTAGGACGCCCATCTCTCCGGGTGAGTTACGTCGAATTCTTCGAGCTTCCTGACCTTCGCCATGGTGGTTTGTTTCTTCGTTCAATGCATTGCGCTGCTGGCTTCTGTGTAGGCCCTAGGATGGATCCTTAGGGCATGGTGGTCTCCAGCATGGCTGGGGGGGAACGTAGTTCCTGTCAGACTCTGTGCTGACCTCACCCCATAGTGACTTCAAGCTCTCTCAATGAAGCAGTACATCCCATCCTCGTCGCCACTGTTATATCTTCGGTTCTTTAGGCAGAACAGAAGCAGCCCTAAAGGCTGCTGCACAGCTATTTATACAGTTAGCCTCTAGGTGGCAACCAATAGGTTTAAAGTAACAGTTTCCCACCCCAAACCTCATTATCAGCTTGGAGACAGCCAGTCTGGCTTTCAGTAACAGCAACTATTAAACAATACAGCAATGTAGGTCAGACATTAAGCAAGTGATTTAAAACAGTTGTGGCCAATACATTACAGGACCCTTGGCCATGCTTCCTTCACCCCCTGCCACCTGCCTCAGCCCATTTACAGCCAGCTTTCCTTTTACACTGGCCCTCCCTCAGCCATTGTCCATGGGCAATGGGCACCTGACCCTCCGCCCCATGCCCTTCAGCCTGGCCCATTCTCCCAGACACCATTTGACACAGGCCTTTGGCTGTACTGGACAAATAGCCCCCAGCTGATTGGGTGGCAGGCAGAAGCAATGGGGGACAGCATGTGATGGGCGATCACAGGGGCGGGGTGGGGGTAGCATGCAATGCAAGATTTTTAAAAAAGTACTGCGGCTGCTCAGCAAGTTTTGGGGCCTTGCAGATCTGTCACCAGGACCAGAGGGAGGGGGAGTGATGGTGGGAGTAGCAGTCGCCAGGGCCACTGGGAGGGGCAGACAGGTGAGAGTGTGTTGGGAGGGACCAGGAAGGGAGGGAGGAGCGCCTCAAGGGTGCTTGACAAAGACAGCTTCACTTGCAACTCAAACAAAAGAGGGGAGGAAGAGCAAGGACGGTGCAGCTTCTGCAATTGCGGGCGGTGGGCGGGGAGGTGCCCATTACAACATTACGTTGTTGGTAATTCTGGGAATTGGCCTCTGGACACTGCCTGGACAGAATGGGAGTCACTTTGCTGGAAGTCAGCAAAAGTATAAAGTAAGATTGGGTTGGCATGATCTATTTTTAACAAACCTGTGCTGGCTTCTAGTCTTCTCACTATATTCTGATAACAGTTGAAATTTCCTGGGCAAATGTATATGGAAATAATTCCTTGGAAATTTCATTGTATTTTTTATTCCTGGTGGCCATCAGACTATACTGCTCAAAATTTAGGAGAAAATTGTTTATGTGAAACCCATGCTGTTAATTTGATTCTCCCTCTCCCAGGTTAATAGTATTTCTGTTACAGCATGTGGCAACATTTAGTTAATATTGTAGTGATGCTTGAAGGTTATAGTTGTTATGTGCTCCTGGATACTTTCCTTCATGACCAGAGGCAAGCTCACCTGACCAATAACCAGCCAAGACACAGTGAAGGCCTTTTGTTTTGTTTATTGCAATAAGCGGAAGAGAAGCTTTCAAAGCTTGTTTCTCTTCAAAGTTTTAACCCAAAATATTCCCTTCTTTTATGCAGTTCTGTCCCCGGCAGCTACTTCCCTCCTCTTTCCCCATTGGCTGAGGTACTATGAGGTTACACTCTTTCCATCTGCTTATACACATTTCCTGATAACATATTAAATCATATTCACATATACAATAATAATAAGAAAAATTAGACATTTAAATGGTTATGTTAAACTCTGTGGATATTTATGTCCCCCTTTTAGAACAATAGGTTCTTTCCTGTTTTTCAATTCAGTGTGCCTTTCCTGGCTAGCCATTTCCTTTTACAGCTAATTTTTTTATAGCTTGTCTTCTTCCTTTCCCATTCTAAGACCCAGCTATTTTTGCCTATGTGTTTATCTTACTTCCTTTATGTTATCTTTTCCTGATTCCCACCAATTGTACTTATTTTTCTATTTAATTAGTTTCCATTGTATTGTAGGTTTAACTGACTCTGAAGATTTATCATATTGATACATATTTATCAATCCCCCTGTATTTCTGTATACTCTGATGAATCTTCATTTTTGGCTATATTAGATAACATAAATTGAATCTACATCTTCTCCAGAGATGCTTTTCACTACTGACCCCAGTGTTTTGGTGCAAAGTGAAAGACAGCAGGGTAAACATTGGAGACAAACACAACACATAATACCTATCACAACTATAAACACTAGTCCTATAAATATTTGTTTTAACCATCCAAAATTGGGAAGCCAATTTGTTAAACCAACTCCAATCACCCCACATATTTTCATACTTTTGTTCAGGCGCTTTGACCACATTCCTGATTCCTTTTGCAATGTCCATCACTGCTTCATTATTATCATCTATCTGTAAACAACAGTTAGTGTAATTAAATTTTCCACATACTCCTCCTTCAGAAGCTAATATATAATCTAAAACCATTCTATTTTGAATTACAGCTTCTCTGATTTATCCTACCTCACTAGCCAGTAATTCTAGAGCTGTACCTGTTCGATTAGCTATTACTTCTACCACAGCTTGTAATCTTATTATTCCATTCGTCAAAGTATATAGTCCTCTTATCCTCCTATGGTCCACCAATTCCAGGTTACTGATTGTAATTCTTTTATTATTCTATCTTTATTATTCTATCTTTCCTCTATATTTTTTATACGAGGGGATTTGTATTTCATTATCCTTTTCATTTTCTAATAAAAAGAATTCAGGTATCACTACCCCTGGATAGCAGATTCCAGTCCAATTTGGGGGCAATGTTTGATATGCTCTTGACCCACATATCCAGTATTGACCTTTTCTTGCTGGCTGTCCCTTAGAAAAAGGTCCTTTCCAATTGCCATCCCATCCAACTGGTGCTATAGTCATATATTGTCCTCCATGTGGCACAGGCATAGCCCACAAGGTTGTCCCTACACATCTATATACTTTCCCTTCCTTTGTACATTTATCTGTAGGCCATTTATAAATGTTCCAATATTCAGTGAATCCTGCAGTTAATGTTCCATTTATGTCTCCAACCCCAGATCCATTCTGTTAACTGTTTTACTATCCCTTCCTTATTCTGCTTTCTGCATAAGCATCCCAGTCTTAACCTATTTGCTGCATAAGAACATTGTTTTTTAGTGTATGTTGTTTTAAGTTGAGTACAGTTTACAGGGCCTGTTGTAAGTGGAATCTTGTCATACGTTTGAGTCCAAATACATTGACTTTCCCCCAACATATGATGTCCTTTACTTCTATTTAAACAAAAGAAGCCAGTTGTAACATTATTTAACTCCCACATATGTCGGTTAGTATCAGTCCAATTGCTAGTGTAATCCTCAGAGTCAGGGAGAAGAAAATGTGGGCTCAAAGGCACTGCTCTCATAGGCCATTGAGCTATCAAAGGCCTGCCACACACCCAACTTTTGGTTAAATTGAACACCTTATGCACTTGTTCTGCAAATTCCACAAACAAATTTTTACCTTCATTTACCAGGTTGTTCTGGTGTGTTATCTTCAGGAAGCTTGGGAAGGATTCCATGGATGAGAATCCTCCAGGGGAAAACAACTCAAGGAGCTTGGGAAATTTTGAAAAGTGAGATAATAAAAGCCCAGTCTAGCACAATACCAACAAAGAGGAAAAATAACAGCTCTCAAAAGAAACCAGAATGGCTGCATAAAGAACTCTCTGATAAATTGAAAGATAAAAAGGACAAGTATAGAAAGTGGAAAGAGGGACACATAACTAAGTCAGAATATCAGCAAATAGCCCGAGCTTGCAAAGATGAAGTGAGGAAAGCTAAGGCTCAAAATGAACTAAGGCTTGCGACCAAAGTCAAAAATAACAAAAAAAAAGCTTCTTTCAACATGTAAAAAACAAGAAAAGAGTGAAGGAAATGATTGGTCCATTAGTGGGTGAAAGTGGCATGAAGGTGACAAGCAACAGGGAGAAAGCAGAACTATTTAACTCGTTTTTTCCATCTGTCTTTACACAAAGGGAAAAAACAGGCCAACCTATCAAAAATAGTGCCATAAAAAACAGAATAGAAACACAAGTTAAGATAGGCAAGAAAATGGTAAGTGAGCACCTGTCCAGCCTAGACGAGTTCAAATCACCAGGAGCAGATGGATTACACCCCAAGGTTCTCAAGGAACTGGCAGATGTGATCTCAGAACCACTGAGCTATATTTTTCAAAGATCCTGGAGCACTGGGGAACTACCGGAGGACTGGAAAAGAGTTGATGTAGTTCCCAACTTCAAAAAAGGAAAAAAAATGTATCCAGGAAATTACAGACCTATCAGCCTGACCTCAATACCTGGGAAGATTCTGGAAAAGATAATCAAACAACAAATCAGCGAACACCTACAGGCAAACAAAGTCATTACTAAAAGCCAACATGGATTTGTCAAAAACAGATCATGCCAGACAAATGTTATTGCATTCTTTGACCAAGTGACAAAATTAGTGGACCAGAGGAATGCTGTGGCTATAATGTACTTGGACTTCAGTAAGGCATTTGACAAAGTAGATCACAGCCTACTACTTGATAAGATAGAAAAATGTGGGTTAGACAGCATCACCACCAGATGGATTCGTAGCTGGCTGACCGGCTGTACTCAGCGTGTGGTCCTCAATGAAACCCCATCTACATGGAGGGAAGTGTGTAGTGGGGTGCCCCAGGGCTCTGTTCTGGGCCCAGTGCTCTTCAACATCTTCATCAACGATTTGGACGAGGGGATAGATGGGGAACTCATCAAATTTGCAGACAACACCAAGCTGGCAGGAATAGCCAACAGAAGACAGGCTTAGGATACAGGAGGATCTGGACAGACTTCAACACTGGGTGCTATCTAACAAAATGAAATTCAATGGTGAAAAAAGTAAGGTTCTACATTTAGGCAAGAAAAACCAAATGTACAGGTATAGTATAGGTGGTACCTTGCTCAATAGTAGTAACTGTGAGAGGGATCTCAGAGTCCTAGTGGACAATCATTTAAATATGAGCCAGCAGTGTGCTGTAGCTGCCAAAAAAGCCAACACAGTGCTAGGCTGCATTAACAGAGGGATAGAATAAAGATCACGTGAAGTATTAATACCACTTTACAATGCCTTGGTAAGGCCACACTTGGAATACTGCATCCAGTTTTGGTCACCACGATGTAAAAAAGATGTTGAGACTCTAGAAAGAGTACAGAGAAGAGCAACAAAGATGATTAGGGAACTGGAGGCTAAAACATATAAGGAACGGTTGCTGGAATTGGGTATGTCTAGTTTAATGAAGAGAAGGACGAGGGGTGACATGATAGCAGTGTTTCAATATCTCAGGGGCTGCCACAAAGAAGAGGGAGTCAAGCTATTTTCCAAAGTGCATGAGGGCAGGACAAGAAGCAACGGATGGAAACTAATCAAGGAGAGAAGCAACCTAGAACTAAGGAGAAAATTCCTGACAGTTAGAACAGTTAACCAGTGGAACAACCTGCCTCCAGAAGCTGTGAATACTCCAACACTGGAAGTTTTAAAGAAGAGACTGGACAGCCATTTGTCCGAAATGGTATAGGGTTACCTGCCTGAGCAGGGGTTGGACTTGATGACCTCCAAGGTCCATTCCAACTTTATGATGATGATGATGATGATGATGATGATGCTGATGATGATGATGATGATGGACCATCGCACAGTCAGCCAGATGTTCAGACTGGATTTGGCATTTTGTCTACCTATCGAGTCCTTACCAAGGACCTGGGATAGGCAGATGTGGATGTTTGATGTTATTAGAGATATCGTCGCAGGATGGAAGCAGTTCCTAGTAAGGCCGCCTTTTGCAATTGACTAATGGCAAATTTGTCAATGCCAATGGTGTTCAAGTGGTGCTCCAGTTGTTTTGGGATTGCATCCAAGGCACCTATTACTATTGGTACTACCCTTGCTTGCGTTTGCCACAGTCTTTCTATTTCTATTTGTAGGTCTTTGTATTTTGTTATCTTCTCCAGTTCTTTCTCGTCTATTCTGCTGTCTCCAGGCACTGCCACGTCCACTAGCCAGACTTTTTTGTCTTTCTTACCGACAATGGTTAAGTCCGGGGTGTTATGTTACAGGTGCTTGTCTGTTTGAATTCTGAAGTCCCAGAGCAGTTTAATTTTATCATTTTCTATGACTTTCTCTATTTTATAATCCCACCAGTTCTTGCTTACAGGCGAATGATATTTCTTGCAGATCTTCCAATGCACCATTGTTGCTACTTTGTCATGCCGCTGCTTGTAGTCAGTCTGTGCGATCTTCTTGAAGCAGCTTACCAGGTGGTCCACTGTTTCTTCAGCTTCTTTGCATAGGCGGCACTTACTGCCTGTTGCTGTCTTCTCAATATATTATTTATTTATTTATTTGTTGGATTTATATGCCGCTCCTCTCCAAAGACTCAGAGCGGCTTACAACATCTATATAAAACAACAGATCATAATCTGAATCCAACCACAAATATTTAAAAAATGAGAAACCCCACACACATTCAACATTCACACCACAGTCCACAATCATCCCCAGGCCTGCCAGCAGAGATAGGTTTTAAGGTTCTTTCGGAAGGCCAGGAGAGTGGGAGAAATGCGGACTTCAGGAGGTAGTTGGTTCCAGAGGGCGGGCGCCACAACAGAGAAGGCCCTCCCCCTAGGGCCCGCCAGATGACATTGTTTCGCTGACGGGACCCGGAGGAGGCCGACCCTGTGTGCTCTCACCGGTTGTAGGGAAGTATGTGGCAGAAGATGGTCCCGTAAGTATCCTGGTCCAGTGCCATAAAGGGCTTTATAGGTAATGACCAACACTTTGAATTGCGCTTGGAGACCAATAGGCAGCCAATGCAGCATGTGGAGAGTTGGCAAAATGTGGGCACAACGTGGAAGGCCCACAATTGCTCACGCAGTTGCATTTTGCACTAATTGTAGTCTCTGAACACTCTTCAAGGGTAGCCCCATGTAGAGAGCATTGCAGTAGTCGATCCTCGAGGTGACAAGGGCATGTGTGACTGTGAGGAGAGACTCCCGATCCAAATTGGGGCGCAACTGGTGCACCAGGGGAACCTGGGCAAATGACCCCCTCGCCACAGCCGACAAATTATGTTCCAGTGTCAGCTGTGGGTCGAGGAGGACTCCCAAGTTGCGGACCTTCTCCGAGGGGTTTATGGATTCACCCCCCAGAGTAATGGAAGGACAGATTGAAGTGTCCTTGGGAGGCATCACCCACAGCCACTCCGTCTTGTCAGGGTTGAGCCTTAATCTGTTAACGCCCATCCAGACCCTCACAGCCTCCAGACACTGGCACATCACCTCAACCGCTTCACTGATTTGGCCAGGAGTGGAAATGTACAGCTGAGTATCATCAGCGTACTGGTGATATCTCACTCCGTGCCGATGAATGATATCTCCCAGTGGCTTCATGTAAATGTTAAAAAGTAGGGGGGAGAGAACCAACCCCTGAGGCACCCCACACGGGAGTAACCTAGAGGTGGACCTCTGACCCCCCACAAACACTGACTGCGACTGACCAGACAGATAGGAGGAGAACCACCGCAACACGGTGTCCCCCACTCCCACTCCCTTCAGCCGGTGCAGAAGGATACCATGGTCGATGGTATCGAATGCCGCTGAGAGGTCAAGAAGCACCAGGAGAGAGGACTGACCTCTATCCCATGCCTGCCAGAGATCATCCATCAGAGCGACCAAAGCAGTTTCGGTGCAGTAGCCGGGCCTGAACCCAGACTGTAGAGGCCCCAGATAATCGGCTTCCTCCAGAGACCGCTGGAGCTGGAGTGCCACCACCTTCTCAACAACCTTCCCCACAAAAGGGAGGTTGGAGACCGGACGATAGTTGGTCAAAATTGTTGGATCCAGGGACGGCTTCTTGAGGAGGGGGCGCACAAGTGCCTCCTTTAAGGGAGCCGGAAATGACCCCTCCCTCAGAGAAGCGTTGACAATCTCCTGGATCCAGGTACGTGTCACTGCCCTGCTGGCAGAGAACAGCCAGGAGGGACACGGGTCCAACAAACAGGTGGCAGAACTCACAGCTCCAATGGCCCTGTCCACTTCATCAGGCGTAACAGCCTCAAACTCGCCCCAGATGATCGGACAAGAACATGCCCCTGTCCCCTCGACTGAATCATTATCAGTTGACTCTGCTTCACAATTGGAGTCTAGGTCGGCCCGGATCTGAGCTACTTTGTCTGCGAAACAGTTGTTAAAGTCCTCGGCACTACCCTGCAAGGGAGGCCCTGGACCCCTCGGGTTAAGGAGGGACCGGGTCACCCTAAACAGGGCGGCCGGGCGCGATTCCGCAGACGCAATCAAAGCTGAAAGATACAAAGATCTTGCCACTTTAATCACCTTCAAATAGGCTCTAATAAATGAGCTCAATCTGGTTCGATCAGATCCGGACCTACTTCATCTCCATCGCTTCTCTAGACGTCTCTTATGGTGCTTCATCCCCCTGAGCTCCTCGGTAAACCAAGGAGACCTCCTGGGGCCAGCACCACAGAGAGGTCGCAAAGGCGCAATCCGATCAATAGCCCCCTTCGCGGCCGTATTCCATGCCGCTACCAGGGACTCCGCCAAATTGTGAATGAGCGAGCTCGGTAACTCCCCAAGCGCCGTCTGAAAACCAATTGGATCCATCAGGCGTCTGGGGCGGAACCACCTAATCGGTTCCGCCTCCCTGCGGGGAAGGATTGGGGCCCTAAAATTCAGTTGTAGCAGAAAATGATCGGTCCATGACAAAGGCAAGATATCTAAGCCCCTTAAAGCCAGAACATTACCCAACTGCTCCGAAAGGAAGATCATATCTGGGGCGTGCCCACCCTCATGCATCAGACCCTGCACTACTTGGGTCAGGTCCATGGTTGTCATGGTGACCATGAACTCCTGTGCCAACCCCGAGGATTCGCCAAGCGACAGCAGATTAAAGTCCCCCAAAACCATAAGCCTGGGGAACTCCACTGCCAGCCCAGCAACCTCCTCGAGTAGCACAGGCAGGGCTGATGTCACGCAGCTGGGAGGCAGGTACGCAAGCAACAAGCCCACCTGGACCCCTAAGTCCAGCGTCATAAAGATGGACTCGCAACCCGGAATTTCAGAAACAGTGAGCCTGCGTAGACTGAGGTTCTCCCGGGCCAAAACAGCCACTCCTCCCCCCCTTCCCTGGGGTCGCGGCTAGTGCCATACCTGATAACCTGGTGGGCACATATCCGAGAGGGGAACTCCCCCTTCAGGGCCCAACCAGGTCTCAGTCACACACGCCAAGTCGGTCTCCTCGTCCATGAAAAGGTCATGAATGAGGGGGGGCTTATTATTAACCGACCTGGCATTGAGCAGCAACAGTCTGAGCCCAGGGCCCGAGCTATGCCCATCACCAGGATCATGGGGTGAGCTAGATTTTTCAGAAGGGCCAGAACAAGGAACTGCTATGAGACAGCAGGATCGAGTTCCCCGAGTGCGGCTTACCCTCCTGCTCCCGCCATATCTGCCTCTTCCCTTAATGACCGGTATATTCCAACCCTCAGTGACTCCAGAGTCCGCATCCCCCCAGTCCCTGGCCTCCCTCAGGCTCGGCAGACCTGTCCATCCATCTATCATACATTCCTCAAACATATCCCCATCCCATGCATACATCCCTCACCCACCCAATTTAATAAAAATTAAAAATTTAAATTTAAAAAAATCTAAAAAATGTAAAAACAAGGCATATAAACATATTAACACTATCTCTTCCACTGTAGCAAGGCTCTCGTGTGGGGGCAGCAAACAGTGGACATAATCAGGCCCCCCAACCAAGGCTGTAAAAGTTCCCAGTTTATTTATTTATTTATTTTATTCGGATTTGTATGCCGCTCCTCTCCGAGGACTCGGAGCGGCTCACAACATATATATAAAACGATTTTGACTAAATCCGAACCAAAAACATTAAAAATAAAACCCCATACATACTCATCAGTCACACCACAATCAACAATCATCCCCAGGCCTGCCGGCAGAGGTAGGTTTTTAAATTCTTTCGGAAGGCCGGGAGAGTCGGGGAAACACGGACTTCAGGAGGCAGTTGGTTCCAGAGGGTGGGCGCCACAACAGAGAAAGCCATCCCCCTAGGGCCCGCCAGACGACATTGTTTCGCTGATGGGACCTGGAGGAGGCCGACCCTGTGCGCTCTCACCGGTCATAGAGAAGTATGTGGCAGATACCAGTTGTTCTACCAGAGCAAATAAGACCTCATCCTCATCGTAAATAGTATCTTGGTTATTGTCCCCTGGTAGCCAGCATGCACTTCCACCGACTCCCAACTGATTTACACACGCTGACCAAACTCCCCGGCTGGCTGCCAGGAGCTCAGCGGTCCACAGCGACCTCGCCGGTTCTCCGTCAGCGCCAGACGCCGACCCGACTCTGCCTAGCTCAGCGGCGAGACAAAAGAAAATGTTAAAACGCTCGGCCGGCTTCTTGTTCTGAAGTGTTATGGCTCCAGAATCATCTGCAGCAACCAAGAAGCTGTTTGTTCCATTTACTAAAAGACAATTGATCTCTTCCTCATTTACATGGAAACATTCAGCTGGCTCCTTGAGACACCTGATATCCAGCATGCTAATAATTTCCCCATGAGAAGCACAGAGTCTTCTAGAACAAGTGGGAGAAAATATAACGCTAGTGACATCATCTGCTTTTTGAAGCCAAACACATTCCAAAGGGTTTCCCTCAGCATTCCAAATTGTAAGCTCCCCTCCTTCTGCTCCTTCTGCTCCTAGAGCCAAAAGACTGTCTTTGCTCATATTTAGGTTTAGTACTGAAGAGAAATGTCCATTGGTCCACTTCTTTGCCATCATATCTCAGACAGACTCAAAGCAAAGAACCAAGTTCTCCCGATACCAAACTCTCTTCCGGCAAAAAACTCTCACCGTCAATCAGTCCTTTAACTCGTCCCAATAAGAAACACTGTCTCTGTCGTTCCCAGCTTATCTCTCTCACCGTCGATCAGTCCTTCTCCTTGAAAAACGCTGTCTCTAACAAATTCCAACTTCGTTCCTAGCTTATCTTACTCACCATCAATCAGTCCTTTTCAGCTCAGTTTCCTGTCACTTTTCCCCCAAGCGTCTCTCCGTTCCTTCACTCTCGGCTCCCTCCTGTTTCTCTCTGACTCCAGGTTTTCATTCCAACCTCAGTCCGTTCTCCTCAGCCTTCGCTTCTTCTCGAAGCCCTGTCTTGTATTCCATGTATTCCATATGAACGGTGAGCGCACACGCTGCAAAGTCCCAGGTTCCTTTGCCTTGAGAAACCTAGTTAGTCGTCCTACAGGTAGCAAAATGGCTGTTGAAATGCAGCTTAAGCAAGGAACCCATACCTCAGCTTGGTGGTATTAAGTATTTCCTTTGAATTTAACTATGCAAGTAGTTGCTTTAGTTCGGCAAGTATCTGCCTGTAAGTGAGAGACAATAAAGGAAATTGCTTAGGAGAAACTCAGCATGAATTTCTTGGTTTGGAAGGGCCTGACAGTTGAGTTCCAATCAGTAAAAATGAAAGACATTTAAAACTACAGAAACAAACAACCCATCCTGAAAGCAAAGAATGTAACAAGAACAGACACTGTTACATGGTAGTGACTTAGGAGAACTGAATATTCAAATATTCTTCAAACAAAGGCCCCATTCCATTCCTTTGTAATCAGGAAAAGACATATATCCACCCAGTCCTTCTGTTTCTCCATAGAATGTACTCTTACATGAAGTGATGGTGGGGGCTATCTGAAGATCTCCCCTCCAGAATAATTTTTTTTTATTATTATTATTATTATTATTATTATTATTATTATTATTATTATTATTATTATTATTATTATTATTATTATTATTACCCACCCCCTCATGATTATTCCACAGTATCTTACACCCGTAAATTGATTCACAATTACAACAATAACAATAACATTAATCACACTAGCTATTACAAAGGTGACACATCTACCACCTAATTCTTACAATTTGCAAATCTACTTTTTCAGTTTCTAATGGTGTGACTTCTGTCTCAGTTATTGGTTTTACCTGTAACAAACCACTTTTACTTTTCTCATGAGTCACCACCAACACTTTTGTTGTTCGTCTGGGGTCACCTGGGATTCTAATAGAGATGTTTGAAATAGATGGGGATTTCTGTTCCAGCACCCATTCAAAATGTGGCTTTCAGTCCTTGTCCTGGAATAACTGTCCAACCTCTTTGAGATCCAGTCACCACCTTTGCTCATGTGTAGTGAGTCCAACCCTTTTCAGCCATCCGGACAGCAGATTCAGTAGTCAGTAACACTAGGTAAGGACCTTCCCAGCTTGGTTGCAAAGGTTCCTCCTTCCATTTATGAATTAGCACCCACTGTCCCGGCTGGATCTTATGGACTGGAAATTCCAAAGGAGCTGTTTGTGCCACCAAGCCTTCCTGTCGAAGAGAAAACAGAGACCCCAGTACTTGTTCCACATATCTTTTAATAAACAAATCAGATATTTCAGGTAGAATGCTCCCACCTTCTATCTTTGGCAATGGCAATCCAAACATCAATTCATAAGGTGGTAATCCTACATTGGCCCTTGGTTTAGTTCTAATCCTAAATAGGGCCAATGGTAATACTTTGGTCCAGGGCATCCTGGTTTCCAATATTAATTTCTTTAATTGATTTTCAAAGTTTGGTTTTCTTTTTCCACTTTTCCAGAACTAGAAGGGTGCCAGGCTGTGTGGTGTTCCCACCTGATCCCTAAAGAGTCCATTATTATTTGTAACACCTTTGCAGTGAAATGAGTTGGTCAGCACAAGTGTGTGAGTTATGGGCATTACGGAGGGCATTGGAACTCTATAAAGGACAGACTGTAAACATATATACAGACTCTAAATATTGCTTTGGCCTGGTACATACCTTTGGGAGAATATGGAAAGAGAGGGGATTGATAACTAGCAGGGGAAAGGCGCTTATCCATGAAAAACTAGTAAAAGATGTTATGGAAAAGGTAAACTGGCCCCTTAAACTGACTGTCATCCATGTAAAAGGACACCAGAGGGGGCTGTTGCCTGAAATAAGAGGGAATCGCTTGACTGATGAGGAAGCTAAAAGGGCAGCAAAAGAAGAAAAACTTTGTATCTTAATACCTGTGTTGGAAGATCCCAAAGAAGAACAGGTCTTCACTCAGAGAGAATTAGAAAGAATTAAATCCACTATACCTTTTTCCTTCAATCACCCTTGATGACCCTTCTTTTATGGGTTCCTCCTTTACATCTTCCCTAGCTTTAGTCTGCAGGTCCACTATTGATGCACAGTCACGTTCTACTTCTTGCTTAGCCCATTTTGCTCCTATAAAAAAATCAGATGGGTTGATCCCTCCCCCAGTAGTTAATATTGGATCAGGTTGATCCATAAGAATTGTCTCAAATTTCAACAACCTTAAGTGTGTCATCCATTTTGAAGCTCTGTTTGATAGTAATGCCCTAACCTGGTGGTTAGTTGTCACTATCAATGCCCCCTCAAAAGTCAATTTCCTGGCTTCTTCTACTAACAAAGCCACAGCTGCACAGGCTTGAATACACCTTGGCCATCCTTGAATGACATAATCTAAATACTTAGACAAGTAGGCTTTTGGCTTTTGTTGTCCCACCCATTTCTGAGTCAACATTCCAATGGCATGTCCCTCTTGTATCCCCACCCACAGATGAAATGGTTTCTTCAGTGAGGGTAGAGACAATACCGGGGCTTGCACTAAAGCCCCTTTCAAATTCTCAAAATCTTTTCTTTCTGCTGGAGTCCATTCTAATCTCTCAGGTTGATTTTGCAAAAGTTTTCATATAACTTTTTAGTCTTGCTAGAATATTCTGATATCCATAACCTACAATACCCTGTCATCCCCAAAAAACCCCTTAAGGCTCTTTCTGTTGTTGGTAATTGAAACTTTATTATAGCCTCAATCCTTTTGCTATCTATTTTCCTTTTACCTTCAACTATAATATGTCTTAGATATTTTACCTCCTTTACTAACAATTGGGCTTTATTTCTAGACACTCTCAAACCTTTTTCTGCCAAAAAGTTTAGTAACCTTACTGTAGCTTCCTCTACTTTATTCTTCTTTTCTCCTGTCAATAGCAAATCATCGACATATTGAATAAGTGTCACTTGTGAAGGTTTCTGATATTCCTCCAGAATGTGTTCCAGAACTAGTCCAAATAAATTGGGTGATTCAGTATACCGCTGGGGCAACACTGTCCACCTCAATTGTTGTTTTCTCCCTGTGTCTGGATCTTCCCATTCAAAGGCAAAGATGTGTCGGCTTCCTGGGTCCAAAGGACAAGACCAAAAGGCATCCTTCAAATCCAATACAGTATACCATTTATCCTGGGAAGGTATTCTACCCAGGATGGTATAAGGATTGGGAACCGCAGGAAATCTAGGCACCACTATGTCATTAATTTTTTCTCAAATCCTGCACCAGCCTAAAATTTCCATCAGGTTTCTTTACTCCCAGGATAGGGGTGTTATAAGGAGACATGCAGGATTCTAATAACCCATCCTTTAACAGTCCCTCTACCACTGGTTTCAACCCCTTTCTTCCCTCCATAGTTATGTTATATTGTTTCTGATGTACAGCTTCTCCTGGTTGTTTAAGAGTTACTTTTAAGGGTTTAATTTGAACCCTTCCCCTATTCCCCTCCTTTGCCCAAACTGAGGGGTTCACTTTTCCTTGAGCCTCCTCACTCAAGGCCATAATGTTTACCATTATTTCCCTTTCATTTCCCATAATAACAATCCCCAATTTACCAATTAAATCCCTTCCAGCCAAATTGCAGCTCCCTTCTACCAATATAAAATCACACCATAACCCAGGCTCTTTTTCTTGGGACTTAACTATAGTGGGTTCAAAAATTCTAGCTTCCACTATATGCCCACCTATGCCTTGTGCCCTAATTTTTCCTTGTCCAATTTTCAACCCTTTTGGTATGAAGCACAAGTAGTTTTTTCATCTATCCTTCCAGTGGATGGTCATGGAGAAAGAAGATGGGACAGGATTCTTGAGGTGAACAACTGGCTACGTCAGTGGTGCAAGAAGCAAGGATTTGGATTTTTGAACCATGGAGAAAACTACCTATATGATGGGCTCCTTGCAAGGGATGGGTTGCACCTTACAAAGACAGGAAAGAATGTATTTGGCAAGTGCCTTGCTTCACTCATCAGGAGAGCTTTAAACTAAAACAAAAGGGGAAGGGAAGTAAAAAGTTAAACAAAAATACTCACCCAATCAAACCAGGTGATATTCTTCCTCTCAGAAATAGAACAAAAGAACAAATGCAAAAAGATTGTAAGAAAAGTGGAGGAGGCAAGTCTGCAATAGGTACCAGTCACAAACTAAAATGCTTCTACACCAATGCACGAAGCATGGGAAATAAAAAAGGAGAGCTGGAGATCTTAATTCAGGAAGATAAATATGATGTCATAGGTATTACTGAAACCTGGTGGGATAACACACATGGATGGAACACTGACATCGAAGGCTACAACTTATTTTTGCGGAACAGGCTTAATAAAAGAGGAGGGGTGTTGCACTTTATGTTAAAAAAGCATTTGTCTCCTCAGAGATCCAGGTTTCAGAGAGTGGAAACTCAGTAGAAACTGTATGGGTAAGAATTCATGGGGAGAACCACAGAAAGGATACTATTGTAGGAGTCTATTATAGGCCCCCTGGACAAACAGAAGATATGGATGACCTCTTTCTAGATCAAATGGCTAAACTATCAAGAAAGCATGATATAGTGATTATGGGAGATTTTAACTATCCAGACATTTGTTGGGAATCTCTCTCAGGCAAAAGCCAGAAGTCTAATAAGTTCTTATTCTCTCTTGCTGACAATTTCATCCACCAAAAAGTGGAGGAGAAAACAAGAGGATTGGCTATCCTCGATCTAATCCTTACAAACAGGGAGGAAATGGTCGAGGAAATCAGAGATTCTGGGACCTTAGGAGGTAGTGATCATGTTATCCTTGAATTCTGCATAATAAGGGAAGGAAAGCCTGAGAGGACTCAGACTTCAAAGTTGGACTTCAGATGGGCAGATTTTGATGGACTCAAGAAGAGGGTAGGGGGGATCAAATGGCTGAATGTACTAAAGGATAGAAATGTCCAAGAAGGATGGGATATTTTGAGAAATGCAATACTAGAAGCGCAATCTTTAACAATTCCTCAAAGAAGGAAGAATGGGAAACATCTAAAGAGACCAGGGTGGATAAACCTAGAACTTAAAAACTTGCTAAAAAGGAAAAAAGAAATGTTTAAGAATTGGACGGAGGGATACACATCTAAGGAAGATTATAAAGCAATCTGTACAAACTGCAGGGCAAGTATCAGAAAAGCTAAGGTTAATAATGAATTGAGGCTTGCAAGAGAGACTAAAAACACTGAAAAAGGGTTTTGGGGATATGTCAAAAGTAAAAGAAAAGTTAAAGAGGCTATAGGAAGTTTAGAGAACAAGAATGGGGAAGTCGTCAAAAGTGATCTTGAGAAGGCGGAGATTCTAAACTCCTATTTTGTATCTGTTTTTTCTAAGAAAGATAATGTAATTGCAACTGACCTTCACTGTGCTAGTGAAGGACTAAGAGAATTAAGGCATGTAATCGACACAGAGAAGGTAAGGGAACACTTAGATAACTTAAATGAGTTTAAGTCTCCAGGTCCAGATGGATTACACCCTCGGGTACTGAAGGAATTAGCAGAAGTAATTGCTGAACCACTTGCTGTAATCTTTGAAAAGTCATGGAGAACAGGAGAAGTCCCAGATGATTGGAGAAGGGCAAATGTCCCTATCTTCAAAAAAGGGAAGAAGGCAGACCCAGGGAACTACAGGCCTGTTAGCCTGACTTCAATACCAGGAAAGATTCTTGAACAAATTATTAAGCAACATATATGTCAGCATTTGGATGGGAATTCAATAATTAACAGCAGTCAACATGGGTTTGTAACAAACAAGTCGTGTCAAACTAATCTAATTTCATTCTATGACAAAATCACGGAATGGGTTGATCAGGGAAATACAGTAGACATAGTATTTCTGGATTTCAGCAAAGCTTTCGACAAAGTATCTCACACCATCCTCATTGAAAAAATGATCAAATATGGGATTGACAGGGTGACTGTTAGGTGGGTTCATAACTGGCTTAGTAATCGTACTCAAAGAGTGGCTATAACTGGCTGCACATCCAACTGGAAGAAAGTCTCAAGCGGAGTGCCACAAGGCTCTGTTCTGGGCCCAGTTATGTTTAATATTTTTATAAATGATTTGGATAAGGGAATTGAGGGGAAACTGATCAAATTTGCAGATGACACAAAGCTAGGAGGGATTGCAAACACCAGAGCAGAGAGAGAAAGGATTCAAAAAGATTTGGAGAAACTCGAACAATGGGCTGCAACTAAAAATGCAAGGTACTACATCTGGGTAAGAAAAATGAAAAAAGCACATATAGTATGGGAGGAATCCAGCTGAACAGCAGTACATGTGAAAAGGACCTCGGTGTCCTAGTGGATCATCGATTGAACATGAGGCAACAGTGTGAAGCAGCTGCAAAAAAGGCAAACACGATCCTGGGGTGTATCAAGAGAAGCATAGAGTCCAGATCACGTGAAGTTATTATTCCCCTCTACTCTGCCTTGGTCCGACCTCACTGGAGTACTGTGTCCAGTTCTGGTCACCCCAGTTCAAGGAAGACACTGACAAACTGGAGCAGGTTCAAAGGAGAGCTACCAAGATGGTGAACGGTCTACAAACCATGTCCTATGAGGAACGGTTAAAGGAATTAGGAATGTTTAGTCTACAGAAAAGAAGACTGAGAGGAGACATGATAGCTGTCTACAAATACCTGAAGGGCTGTCACAGTGCAGAGGGATCAGCCCTGTTCTCACTTGCCCAAGGAAGGACTAGAAACAATGGGATGAAACTGCAGGGGAAAAGATTCAGATTAGATTTTAGAAAAGAATTTCTAACAGTAAGGGTGATCAACCAGTGGAACAGGTTGCCACAGGAGGTGGTGAGCTCCCCTTCAATGGAGGTCTTCAAGCAGAGACTGGACGGCCATCTATCTGGGATGGTTTAGGGAATCCTGCCTCGAGCAGGGGGTTGGACTCGATGACCCGGGAGGTCCCCTCCAACTCTACGATTCTATGATCCTATGATCTTCCGTCCATTGCCTGAATCTTCTCTTTCATTTCTCCTGTATCGCTTCTTACCACTTCCAGCTCCTTTTTAATTTCCTCATGATTCTTCAACATGACTTCCTGCATTGTCTGCATCATTGCCTGAAGGTCTTTGAGTGAATTAGAACGCTCCCTTTGAAGCATATCATCTAGCGATTTCTGACTCATATGGCTGGAACCTTGTATTTTAGTTTTCTTCCCCCCACCAATCTTAGATAAATTTGGGTTACTTGCCATTTTTAATAACCTTCCCGACAACTTGCTATTCCTCCAAAATATCCACTTTCCACTTCTCTCTCTTCGTCCTTCCACTTTTTATCTCTTTAAGCTATATTCTATACAAATCTATCAATATGTTTCAAATTCTAATATCTCAGTATCAAATATTAGTTTTCAGTCTCCCCAACCTTTCCTTCTATCTTTTTTTGATCTAATTATAATTTTATAGTCCAATATACCCTTCAACCTCTCTTTAGTTTCTTTCTTCTTTCTTCTCACTCTGTTCCATATTTAAGTCCATATAATCGCTCCCGCTATCTCCTCGGCAGGCTCCTTCCAAAATTGCAATTCGCTATCCCAGTCCAGTTCTTCCTATCATTCAATCACAGTTCCTTCTTCAAAAGAAAAAAAACACCTTTTCGTCAGCCAATCCGCTCCAAAGTCAAATCAAAGCCAAAAGTTAAAAGTCTCAAGCAAGTTCTTGGCGTCAGTTAGAGTTAATTACAGCCCCATTAAAGTAATTCAAAGTCTCTGATCAGAGCTTCCTGGCTCCCTTCTGGCCTCTCTTCTTGCCACTTTCACTTGCCGCCTCCTCACTTCTACTCTGGCAATCTTTTTGCCAGGCTTTTGCTTTCAGCTACCCTTTCAAGTGTGTCTTTCGAATCTACTCACAAAAGCTTTGGAAAAGTCAATCAGATCAAGTCCGATACACCGTCATTCCACTATTTCCTCGCTAGCTCCGTCCAGCTGTCAGGTCATTCGGCGGCCATTATTGGTCACCTTCTTCCCGGTCCGCTCGGTTCTGAGTTTCACCCGCTTCCAGTCGCCAGTCGCCACCACCAACAGAACAGCAGATCACTCACACCTTCCGCCACCCCTACAAGGCTTCTCTCGGCTCGAAAGAGCCCCATGGACCTGGAACAAGCAATCAGCGATGCCGGAGAAACCGTTTGCACTGCCGCTCGCTCTAACAGCTGGCTCCGTCCCCTCATCTAGTCCAACTTTCAAAGTTATCAGGGGTTCCTGGAAAGCTGGACCCAAAAACAGATTTGTCCCCTGACTCCCCTAATCTTCAAAGTTCATCAATTGAGTTAACTCCTCCTGTTTGTAAGGACCCACCCCACTTTGCATCTTAAGAAGACAGAACTCTTGGAATATTTCTTCCAACAGGCATCTTTATTAAGAGAAAATGGTTGCAGGCGTTCTAGACAGGACTTGGGGGCCAAGCCCTATGGTTCAAGGTTTTGAGGGGTTCCCAGCAACCCCACCCCACCATCCTTCCAGTGACAATCCCAGGCGTTACATTTCCACCACCTTTTTCCTCACTGCCGGCGGAAGGGAGACTTCAGAGGGGAGTAGATGAAAGCTGATGGCCCCATTGTTATGGTTAGTCCTTTTGGTGGTATCCACATTCAGTCCCTTTTGAAGTTGTACCGAAAGAAGTGAGGGCCATAAAACGCCTTTGTTCACCCCCCTTCCCCTTCATCGTATGACAGAATCCAGAGAGGGCAGAAATGGGGTTTTCCATAGTCGATAACTAGAGATGAAATATAATTGGATTCTGACATCCTGCCCCCTTAAAAATGAGATAGATCCACCTGAAAGAAAAACAAACCAGGTATAAAATTTAGTCAGGCTTTTTAGGATACTCTGTGTGAAACTTCTTTAAAAGCTTCGGGGCTCTGACATGACGTTAATGGACCCACTCATTTTGTGAGGCAGGGAAGTGTTTCCATGCAACTAGGTACTGAGTCGCTCCATGATATCTCCTAGAATCTAGGATTTCCTTTATTTCAAAGTGTTGTTCACCCTCCACCATGATTGGAGGTGGTGGTGGGGGATTTTTGGCCGTAACGATGACTGTTGTTCTCGTTTCAGCAAGCTGCAATGAAAAATTGGATGTATTTGCCTGAGATTTTGGGGTAATTCTAATTCTACTGTTACTGGGTTTATGATTCTTTTAATTGGAAAAGGACCTATATATTTTGGTCCAAGTTTTTTACAGGGTTGTAGGGACTTTAGGCATTTTGTAGATAAGTACACCATTTCTCCTATAATGAATGGTGTAGGCTCAACCCTTTTTTTATCGGCTTGTGCTTTGTATGCCTGCCTAGCTTCATCTAGTGCTTTTCTAACTATTGGCCAGGTGTTTTGTAATTGTTCCATCCATTCTTTCAGTGATGGGATCACCAGTTCATTTGGGGTTAATTCTGGCATGGGTTGAAACTTTGACCGGTGGCTATTTAAAAAGGAGTGGAACCTGTGCTGGAGTGGACTGCATTATTGTAGGCAACTTCTGCGAAAGTGAGTAGGTCCATCCAATTTGTTTGCTGAATATTAATAAAGCATCTTAAATATTGCTCAAGTACTGAGTGACAGCGTTCTGTTTGTCCATCCCGTTGTGGATGATGGCTAGATGTCAGTCCCTGAGTGGTCCCTAAGAGAGATAAAAATTCCTTCCAAAATGCAGACGTAAATTGCACTCCCCTATCAGAGATGATGCGTTGGGGTGCCCCATGCAATCTGTAAATGTGCTGGATGAAAGGTTTTGCTAAGGCTTTTGTGGTGGGAATCTTTTGGCAAGGGATAAAGTGCACCTGTTTGGAAAACAAGTCCGTGACCGTCCAGACAACAGTATTCCCATTGCTTTCTGGTAATTCCACTATAAAATCCATGGCTATTTCCCTCCAGGGGGCTGAGGGATTTGCCACTGTTTGTAACAGTCTGGGTGATTTCCCTTGCAACCTCTTTGCAGTTGCACACTTTGGGCAGCTGGCCATGTAACTTTCTATGTCCTTTTTTATGGATGGCCACCAAAATTGCTGTTTAATTAAGTGTAATGTTTTTACAAATCCAAAATGCCCTGCTGATTTTGTGTCGTGGCAAAGCTGCATGAATGTGACTCTTTGGGTTGTTGGTATATATAACTTTTCCCCCACCCAAGGCAGCCCATCTCTCATTGTGCACACATTTTTCTTTTTCTGGAACCATTCATCTGTTTCCAAACTTTTCCAGAATTCAATTCCGGTTTGGCTGCCCAGCTGTGGTTTTAATTTAATTTAATTTTAATTTAGCTTGGGCTCTGGTGGTTACTGGCGCTGCCAGTTGTGATTCTACCATCATCGGTTTAGAGTTGGTGGCTCGCATGCTGTTATATTGGGGCATGCGAGATAGTGCATCTGCCATGAAGTTCTATCCCCCCGGCAAATGCTTGAGCGTAAATTGGAACTGGTGAAAATGCTGGGACCAGCGGGCTTGCTTGGGGTTGAGCTTCCTGGGTGTTTTCAAGGCTTCCAAATTTTTGTGGTCAGTCCACACCTGGAAAGGGATTTTGTTGCCTTCAACAACAGGCATCTTTATTAAGAGAAAATGGTTGCAGGCATTCTAGACAGGACTTGGGGGCCAAGCCCTATGGTTCAAGGTTTTAAGGGGTTCCCAGCAACCCCACCCCACCCCACCATCCTTCCAGTGACAATCCCAGGCATTACATTTCCACTCCCTTTTTCCTCACTGCCGGCGGAAGGGAGACTTCAGAGGGGAGTAGATGAAAGCTGATGGCCCCATAATTATGGTTAGTCCTTTTGGTGGTATCCACATTCAGTCCCTTTTGAAGTTGTACCGAAAGAAGTGAGGGCCATAAAAGCCCTTTGTTCACCCCCCTTCCCCTTCATCGTATGACAGAATCCAGAGAGGGCAGAAATGGGGTTTTCCATAGTCGATAACTAGAGATGAAATATAATTGGATTCTGACACTGTTCCTTTCTTTTAGGACACTCATTTGTCCAGTGCCCTTCCTCCTTACAGAAGGCACATTGATTTTTTGCTAATCTGGGTCCAGAGGAATTTTCTCTTAGGGGTTTGTATCCCCTGGTGCCAAATAGCTGTCCTCATCCTCAGCCTAGACCTCTCCCAAGACTCCTTATTGATTTCCTGTTTACTCCCCCCTGTCCTCTTTACTGGCCTGCTTGCACCAATTGAGCCATCATTTTTATCTTACAGTTATCTCTCTCCTCTTCTCTTTTTGCATAAACTTTCTGAGCCTCTTTTAATAAATCTTCTATTATTTTAGTTTCCCATGTGTCTAATTTTTGCAATTTTACCCTAATATCTTCTCATGCTTTCCCTACAAATTGATATTTCAAAATCATTTGATGTCCTGGATTACCAGGAACCAAATGTCCATACTTTTGAAGTTGACTTTTAATCTTTCTAATCATTCAGTTGGTGTTTCCTCCTTTCCTTGTTCTAATGACAGTGCCTTCTGAATGTTAAGACTCTGAGGCACTGCATTTTTAATACCTTCTATTAAATATCCCCTATAATCAGCCATAGCTTTCCTCTCTGCACTCACGTTACCTTCCCACTTTGGATCTGCATCAGGGATTTCATTCTGTTCATTCTTTTTTTTTTTAAAATAAACTTTATTAAATATATACAAACTTTAAAAGTACAAATGTACAATACATAAAACAAAGACATAAAGTATAGATTAATTATAGTTGTATCTTAAGTTGATATCTATAGTTATATACAAACAACATTTAACAGTAATATCAACTATTTAGTTGATTCTTATTTATGTGCAGTCTATACAAGGTATAGAATAATTGTGTCTTATAAACTGAATAGATATACATAGTTAATGTATATATATAGATATATACAATTTAACAGATATACACATCATATATTTATTCTGTCTTTAATTATCTAAGGGAGATTATCACATATTTCGGTTTAGGTGATATGTCATAATTTTCGGAATTCTTATCAAAATATGTCGATAGGGTTTTTAAATATATTTAGGTCAGAGGATGAATAAGATTGTCATCTATATGCTATTTATTAGTATTGCATTTTATTTATATTTTTAGGGTTCCAAATATTTTTTTGCTTCTAGCCATTCGTACCATTTATCCCAGGTCTTATAAAATAATGTGTCTTCTTTGTTCTGTATTTTGAGAGTTAGTTTGTTCATCTCGGCTACTTCGTTTATTTTGTTGATCAAATTCAGAGTTGATGGGGTTTTTTCAAGTTTCCAATTTTGGGCATAAACTAATCTGGCAGCTGTAATTATGTGTATTGTTAAATATCTATCTTCTTTAGTTGTCTTATATCTTATTATTCCTAATAAAAATAGTTCGGGATTCATTGGAATTGTTTGGGTAGTAATTTGTTCGAGGTATTTTTTATTTTTTTTCCAAAATTTTTTGGCCGATGTGCAGGTCCACCAAAGGTGGTAGTATGTCCCAATTTTGACTTTACACTTCCAGCACTTGGGGGGTGTATTGGGAAACATTTTTGCCAGTCGGTCTGGGGGGAGATGCCAGCGATAAAACATTTTAAGTATATTCTCTTTGTAGGCGGATGAGATGGTAAGTTTATAGTTAATATTCCAGATTTTTCCCATTCTGCCAAATAAATTGTGTTTCCTATATTTTTTGCCCATGCGATCATGTTACCTTTAACTTCTTCTTCACACATTTCATCATATAATAAAACTTTATATAGTTTAGAAATAAGTTTTTGGTCCGCTCCTAATAATATTTTATCTAAATTGTTCATTTTTTGAAATCCATACTTTTGGTCTTCCATATATTTTGAATTAATTTGAAAATATTGCATCCAGTCTAAAATGATTCCTTTTTCTTTTAAAATTTGAGTTGAAATTAATTGATTATCTTCTGTTAGGATTTGGTGATATGTCATTATTGTGTTGGGGTTTAATAAATTAGGATATGTTATGGATTCATTTGGCGAGAGCCATCTTGGTAATTTAATATAAAATTGTCTTTTAATTTGGAACCAAATTTCTAATAAATTTTTCCTTATGTAGTGTTGTTTAAATTGTATATATGATTTATTTTTTGTCCCAAATAAAAAAGAGTGCCAGCCGAATTCAAGATTAAAACCTTCTAAAATTAGTATTCTCCTGTTTTTAAGTTGTATCCAATCTTTGATCCAGACAGGTGCAGCTGCTGTATAATATAATTTCCAATTTGGAAGCCCCATTCCACCTCTTGATTTGTGATCTTGTAGGTGTTTGAGCCTAATTCTTGCTTTCTTTTTAGCCCATATAAATTTATGTATTGTTTTGTTTAATTTATCAAAAAATTCTTTATTTAGCTTAATTGGAGCTGTTTGAAATAAATACAGTATCTTTGGAAGGACATTCATTTTTATTATTGCAATTTTCCCTAATAATGATATCTGGAGTTTGGACCATTTGTCTAAATCTGCACTTATCTTTTGTATTACTATGTCATGGTTATCTTTTTTAATCTTACTACATTTGGCCGAAAGTATTAGTCCCAGATATTTGGCTTTCTTTACTGTTTTTATTTCTAAAATATTTTCTAATTCTTGATTTAGATTAGAGTTCATATTTTTAGTTATTATTTTAGTTTTGTTTTTATTAATTTTAAAACCCGCCACTTGACCGAATTTTTCAATTTCCTCTATTAAAATTAAAGCTGATTCTAAGGGGTCCTCAATTATAAAAGCCATATCATCCGCATATGCTTGTAATTTATATTCTTCTTTTCTTATCTTTAGTCCTTTAATTTCTTCCTTTCTCCTTATATTTATTAGCAAAGCTTCTAAAGCGAGGATAAATATCAATGGAGCTAGGGGACAACCTTGTCGGACTCCTTTTTCTATTTTAATTTTATTTGTTAATTCTGAATTTATAATAATTTTGGCAAATTGTTGATTATATATTTCTTTAATTAGATTTATAAATTTATTTCCAAATTCCATTTTATTTAGTTGTGTGGTAAAAAAGGGCCAGTTTATCTTGTCGAAGGCTTTTTCTGCGTCCACCAGAATAAATGCGACCTGTTTTTCAATATGTATATCATAATATTCTATTGCATTTAGTATTGTTCTTATATTGCTTCTAATATGTCTATTGGGTAGAAAACCATTCTGATCAGGGTGGATAAATGTATTCAGTATTCTTTTGAATCTCGCTGCCATAATTGCTGCAAATATTTTATAATCTGTATTTAAAAGTGAAATTGGGCGGTAATTTTGAATTTGGTGTTTGTTAATTAAGTCTTTAGGTATTAAGCTAATGTATGCATCTTTCCATGATTCTGGTATTTTACTTTTGTCTAAAATATAATCAAATAATTGCAGAATCAATGGTGCTAAAAGGTCTATTAAAGTTTTATATAATTCTGATGGGATACCATCTGGACCTGGGGATTTATTGTTTTTTTGAGCCTGTATCACGTTTTTTAGCTCTTCCAGAGTTATTTTTTTATTTAGCATTGCTCTTTCTTTTTCTGTAACTTTTGGTAGGTCAGTTTGTTCTAAATATTCGTCAATTTTTCTTTGTTCAGTTTCTTCTTTTTTATATAAGTTTGAATAAAAATCTATTACTATATCTTTCTTTTTTTGAGCATTATTTTGTCTTTCACCTTTATGGTCTGTTAAAGTTTCTATATTTCTTTCTATTTTTTGTTTTGCTGTTTTATGTGCCAACCATCTGCCCGGTTTATTTGCATGTTCAAAAAAATTTTGTTTTGTGGCTTTTAAATTTTTTATCATTTCATTTTGTGTAATAAGATTTATTTTATGTTTGTTAGTATTTAATTCTTCTAACATTTTGACATTTGAGGGGTCTCTGTGTAGTTGTTTTTCTAAACTATTTATTTTCTCTGTTAGTTCTTCTATATTTTTCCGTTTTGTTTTGTTTAGAAAGGATGAGTATGAAATTGAGAGCCCTCGTATATAGGCTTTCATGGTATCCCATAAATTTAGTATTGTTGTATTTCCATTATTATTTATCTCTAAAAAGGATTTAAGTTCTTTTTGTATCATTGTGATATAGTCTTTTTCTTTAATTATCGTCTGATTGAGTGTCCATCTTTTGTTAATATTTTTTGTTTGTTGTTTCCATTTTATCAATAATGGATTGTGGTCAGCCCATATGTTTGGTAATATTTCTGACTCCGTTATTGTTTTCATGAGTTCTGGATTGGCCCAAGCCATGTCTATTCTTGACCACGATTTAAATGGGTGTGAAAAATAGGTGTAGTATATATTGTCTAAATGTAGGGCTCTCCAAGTATCTTTTAATTGAAATTCTTCTACCATCTGCATGAAGGGAGGAGGTAATGTTCTTCTTTTTTTTTTGCCCT
Organism: Bothrops alternatus; assembly: GCA_034064705.1. NCBI lineage: Eukaryota > Metazoa > Chordata > Lepidosauria > Squamata > Viperidae > Bothrops > Bothrops alternatus. The sequence goes on from JARGCV010000105.1 coordinate 1,842,579, forward strand.
ATTCACACTTTTATAGTCTTTTTTCCTATCTACTATTGCATTATAATCACCAATAATTATTAATTTTAAGATTTCTATTTCTTGAAGTTGTTTATAAAGCTTTGTATAAAATTTAGTTTGTTGTGTACTTGGAGCATAAATTGCAGCTATTGTTATGGGATTGTTTCCCTGATCAATTTGAACGATTAGAATTCTGCCTTCTTCATCTGCATAGATCAATTTTGGATTTAACCATGGTTTGATGTATAGCACAATTCCACATTTTTTTTAAATTATTTTTTATTAAGTTTTATAAACTTTTAACAAATTTTAACACAAAAATATAATAACTCAACTGATAACAAACAAATAACATAATTAACAAACAATACAAATAGCTGCTCGGAACCCCCCCCACCACATCCTCCTACATCCTAACCCCCTCTTCTATCCTTCTACCTACATACTTTCGCCTTTCTATACCTCTTCCCTCAATCCTCCTCTACTCCTTCTCCACCCTCTAACCCTCTATACATACCAGTACCTCTCCTTCCACCTTCCTCACCCTCCAATGCGGTGACTAGAGTTCTCCCGAGCACCCTGAAAAAATTATATAGTCCCTAAATACCCCCAACTACAGTTGAGAAACATATTCTAATACTTATTATCTCCCTCCCCGAAAACATCATCTCTAAAATTATAATCCCTCCCAAACCCTCAACTTCCCAGAATGATTACAGGGTGTAACAAAAGAGAACCCCACTACGTCCAACAAAATTATTATATAGTCTTAACAAGAATTTTAAACTATATAATATATACATTCTCTGAATCAAATCGATCCCTTAAACAAAACACAAAAGAAAAAACTCATCTTATTGAAATTAAACAGATAATATTAAAAATAACAATATCAATAAATCCCTCAATTCTAAAAAAAAAAAATATATAACATCTTGTTAAGAATAATAATTATCATTTACATCTAAACCGTCAATCTAAGTCATATCTAATAAATTTAATTTATAATAATATATCTTGATATATCATTTAAACATCCTATCTTAGAACTTACTTATAATCTCAATCTTTAAATCAGCCCATAATCTTAGATTAACCTTAATTCTCTCATTTAGTTATAAATTTCGTTTAATCAATCAACTTCTGGGCTCTCTCATAAAAACAAACTATTTGTACCATTTCTAACTTACATTCCAATCTAATATCAAATCTAGATCATCAAAACAAATACATCCTTCATCAATTTAATTATGTCAACCATTAATCATCTTACTCGTATTCTTAGTCCTTAATTCATTCCATAATTTTAAATTACCCAAACATCCTTACATACAGTTTTAAATTTCACTACTTCAAACGAATTCTAGGTTTTCTTTTTAACCAAATACACCGCCATAACAAGGCCACCCATCCAAATAATAAATCTCTCTTCTTTATTTCTTCGACCCCATAGATAAATTGCTTCTTGAGTTGAGTCATGCTTTCTTGAATCAAATCCTCTTGCTTTCCATAAATAAACTGTTCATCAAACCGAATCCATTTATAGTCTAATTGCTTCATAAAATGAAACAAAGTCTCTCTTTTATCAATTAAATCCTCTTCTTGCTGCCCGGCTGGACAGAATTCCCCTTCTTGAAACAAAACCTCTTGCTCTCCATAAACCAACTTTCCATCTAGCAAAACCCAGTTGTAGTCTTTATGCTCAAAACAATCCTCTTCTCTTCCCTGTTGATCTTCTGATTTCTCTTGTGTTATATAATAGTCAGCAGACAATTGTAAATCAGTTTCATTTGAAGAAAAAGTTCCAGTTAATTGATCTAACTCCTCTCCATGTTCAAATTGTAAAATAAATTGTTCAGCAGTCGGTTGTGCATCAACTTCATTTGGAAGAAAGAATTTAGCTAATATGATTAATATTTCTGTAGAAGCCTCTTTCAAAGATGCTTTAATCTCTTTCAAAGACGCTTTAATCTCTTTAAAGTCTTGGGTAAAAATCTTCTGTGTATCAGACCTTTTTTCATAAAATTCATCAGTACGATCCAACATAGGTTTAGCATTTGGCTGTAAGTTCCACTCCATTTTAAGTTTCAAATAATCACAGCCGTCTCTCTAGCTGCGCTTGAAGAAACAGGAAGAGAGAAAAAAGTAACAGTTCCACTTTCACTTCCAGCACTTTCCTTAACAATGAAAATAGTGAAAGCTAAACGCCATTTTGAAACATTATGTTGATTGTAGACGTTAGAAATGTAAAACCAAAAAGAAACAATAAAGATACTTGCAATCCCTTTAAGACTCCTGTAGTCATTCAGCCTGCTTACAGTCTCTCCAGTGTTAGCTTTAAAAAAGGCAGAAGTGGTCGCGGCGTCTTTCTCTGCCCGAAGACAGAAGCGTCTCTGGATAGGAGCGTCCTCCGGAGCTTAGGGAGCTCACTCTTAATCCCTGGAAACTTATTTTCCAGGGATTTAAGAAGGCTCAACCTTGCTCCCGATGCTCTACACCTCTCCTTTGCCCGGAGAGGGGATTTTTCACCGCGAAAAAACAGCTGGTGTGCGCTGTTTTTCACGGCTTTACAAATCCAGATGACGGAGTCTCACAGAGGAGACCCTAGCGGCGCCGGCGGAGCCACTGGAAGCCCCCACAATTCCACATTTTTTGACCTGGGCTAAAGATACGAATGATTCTCCTAATTTTAAACATTCCAATAATTGTTGTTGATTCTTTTTAACGTGTGTTTCCTGTAGGCATATAATTTCTAAGTTTTGTTTAATCAAATTATAAAATATTTTATTTCTTTTCTTGGATGCATTTAATCCATTAATATTTATAGATAGAAATCTTATTTCATCCTCTGCCTTTTGTGATTGTTTAAATTGTCTATCTTCTTCCCTTTGCCCCTGCTTGCGATCTTGTAGTTGCCCCTTCTCTTTCCTCGTTACCATGTTTATTTTTCAGTTTTGAATCAAGTAGGTTATCCTCAGAGCTTAATTCTTCTTTATTGTTTCGTTCTCTCTCCTTATTTTCTTTACGTTCTGATTCCTCTATTTCCTTAATATTTTGATCATAGAAATCCCTAGCTTCCTCTACATTATTTATTTTATATTTCTTATTGAATAGGGTAATTAATAGACCCTCTGGTATCAACCATCTAAATGGAATCCTGTGATTATTTAATTTGGAAGATAGAAATTGAAAGGGTCTTCTTCTTTCTCTAATGCGTCTTGGAATTTGTTTAAGGATTATAATATCTCTTCCTTTGTATGTATAGGTGTTTTTCCTAGCTATATTATATATTTCTTCTCTTGTGGTTTTCTTAGTGAAACGTACATGAACCTCTTTTGGAAAATTATTTCGGCGGGCGTAACTGGTGTATACCCGATATATTTCATCCAATTCCTTAATTGCTTTTTGTGGTGTGATATCCAAGATGCCTGCTATGATCTCTGCCATCATCTGAGGGAGGTTTTCATCTTTAGTTTCTTGTACATTTTGGAATCTCAGAAAAAAGGCAGCTTTTTCTAATTCAAGGTTTAATAAGGCATCCTGCATATCTTTAGTAGTTGTTGTCATGTAAGTCTCTGTTTCATCAATTCTTGCCTCAATTTTTTCATTTTTATCTTCTATGTTTTTTATTCTTTGATCATTTTTTATTAAATTTTCTTGAAATTGCTCTATCTTTCCATCAATCTTGCTCACTCTGTCGTCTACTTTTTTAATATCTTCCCTCATCGTTTCCATATTTCCAGTCATTTTTTCATAATTACGATCTATCGATTCCTGAAGTTTAATCATCATTTCTTGTAGGGATATTAATGTTATTGGAGGAGTCTGAGAGTCTATCTGTTTTTCAGGTAGCATACTTTCTATATTTTTGGTAGTTTGTGGAGTTGTTGATTGTGGTGTTACTGTAGTTTTTTTTTAATTTTAGATTGATACATAGTTGTTGTCTTAATAATCTTTTGAATAGTTTCCCAATTGACCATATATATCTCTAATACAGTAATTAATTTATCTAAATTTCCATTAAATCAATAATTCAATAATATAGTAATCAATAGAGTGATAAGTAATATAGTAAATCAATATTTTACTATATAAATATCTCAATTGTTTAATTGATTTCAGAAAAAAAAGGAAAGAAAAGGAGAATATATATATATATATATATATATATATATATATATATATATATATATATATATATATATATATATATATATATATATATATATATATATATATATATATATATATATATATATATATATATATATATATATATATATAGTAAAAGGAAAAAAAAGAGAACAATATATCAATATATCTCTGTTCATTCTTTTGTGGAAAATTTTTCTTACATTGTTCCTTAGCTACTCTCCTAATCATCCCATTCTTTTCTGGTGTAAATAACATATTAAATATAGATTGCATTTCTCTCCATGAATATTCCATAGGTCCTAAAAACATTTCAACCTGTTTTCCTACTTCTATTGGGTTTTCTACTAATTTAGGCAGTTCCTTCTTGAACTGTCTGATTTCAAAGGCCGTTAGAGGGGCCTCCACATAACCCAGCTTGCCTTCTCCTATAGGCACCTGTCTAAAAGGTGCTACAAAGACTTGTCCCATTTTCTGCTGTCTTGTGACCATAGGGGAAAAGCCTTCTGGCATGCTCTTTTTTACCTCCTCCTCTAATTCCTGGTTATTTTTGACTAATTTCTTGGTTTCCTTTGGCAGGTCCTCTGGTGCAGATGGCCTAACTTTGAACACAATGTCATCTTCCTCCGCTTCTGGGCCAGAATATGGAGGAAGATTATCCAAGGGTTCCCATTTGGACATCTGCATCATATTACCTTGTGGTCCCACCCAAGCAGCTGCATAATGTGACTCCTCTGTTCCTGCCTTAGTCTCATTTATATAAATATTTAAGTCTTTTTTTTAACAAATTTTATTAATTTTCCCAATTTTAACAACCAAATAATTAGGAAGCAGCATCGTAATAGGGTAATCAATATTTATTTATTATAAATATTTGAGTCTTGTATTATAGCCAAATCATCAGTACCGGAGGCCATATAAAGCCTCTGAATTTATACTTAGGCCAGATATATATGTTATAATGTATCATCCTTCCTCTGTCTAAATGCCTTGTTTGAGCCATTGATTTCCAGTTCTTCAACATTCTCCCTAAAGGGGTCCATTCTGGAATGTGGATATTTTTCTCTGTTTCCTTATTGGCCGGCACACTGGCCAGGGATGTGTCCCTCCTTTTTGCACTCTTATTGCCCATTAATACCCCTCTGATATATAGATACCCCTCTGGTATCTTACCTGTCAGGCAGAGTTGCAGACCTTCCCTGAGTCAGCCGGCCTTTCCCTTAGGTTGTCACTGGGTCCTGGCTTTCCGTCTCGGGATCTCCAATTCCTCTTTGTTCCAGCAGGGGTGATCCGACCTTTAGGGCTGGGAAAAAAACCTTACCCAGGTGCGCACTCCCGTCTTCAGATATCCCTGGCTGCCAATGATGGAATGGATGCAAATCCCGGAGGATGTGCTCCTGGATACTTTCCTTCATGACCAGAGGCAAGCTTACCTGACCAATAACCAGCCAAGACACAGTGAAGGCCTTTTGTTTTGTTTATTGCAATAAGCGGAAGAGAAGCTTTCAAAGCTTGGTTCTCTTCAAAGTTTTAACCCAAAATAATCCCTTCTTTTATGCAGTCCTGTCCCCGGCCGCTACATCCCTCCTCTTTCCCCATTGGCTGAGGTACTATGAGGTTACACTCTTTCCATCTGCTTATACACATTTCCTGATAACATATTAAATCATATTCACATATACAATATAATAAGAAAAAATAGACATTTAAATGGTTATGTTAAACTCTGTGGATATTTATGTCCCCCTTTTAGAACAATAGGTTCTTTCCTGTTTTTCAATTCAGTGTGCCTTTCCTGGCTAGCCATTTCCTTTTACAGCTAATTTTTTATAGCTTGTCTTCTTCCTTTCCCACTCTAAGACCCAGCTATTTTTGCCTATGTGTTTATCTTACTTCCTTTATGTTATCTTTTCCTGATTCCCACCAACTGTACTTATTTTTCTATTTAATTAGTTTCCATTGTATTGTAGGTTTAACTGACTCTGAAGATTTATCATATTGATACATATTTATCATAGTTAAGAAAGTCAAGATGGGGACCAGGACAAACCTCCACTTATTTTTATGTGCTTTGCATGTGATGCACATAAAAATGGGTGGAGCTTCAATCTGTTGTGGCTGTCATTCTGACATTTTTTTTAACCATGGACAACTTTGACAAGGATGCAAAGCTGGCAAGACTATATTTTGCAATGCGAGCACCATCAAGAATTTCTGTTTCTCCCACTCTGGGATTCTTCCGGGCTGGGAAGGGTGAGACATTTTTTTATCTTTCTTTGTTTTATTATTACATAAACTGCTTACATGGCAGTTTCTATGAATTCCCTGCCTCAAAATGGTAGGAAAAGGTAGGGGCTCTTGAGGGCTGCAAAAATGGAGTCTGGAGGCTGCATCTAGGCTAAGGGTTTACAGGTTGTCCATCCCTGTGTTAAACATGGTCATCCATAGGGATACCCATTCTGAAACCAAAGGCAGCTCTCCAGTTGAGGAAACCTGGTTTATTAAACCACAATGGATTCCACTGTTTCTTTTGCTTCAAGAGTGGGAAAGGCAACTAGGCACAGGTAGTCTAGCATGACATCAGTGAAAAATAGTCTAGTATTACATTATACTGCATTTTAGTGTATCCAAACAAGCCGGTATTTCTAAACTATTAACATCTCCTAATGTGCAATCCTGGATTGTTTGGCCATAATAAACTAGACCTGTTAATTGTGAGCTACCCATATGTGATTTGTTTTATCTGCTCATATGTGGCACAGCAAGAGGATTTTGCCTAATATTTGTTCCATGCTGAAATTAAATAAGGCTTATTATGGGCAAATATGCCCATTTTTCCCCCCAGTGTATTCACATCTCTATCTCTGAGAAAAAGGAATTTCTCCCATATATATTTTCCTTATTTATCCCCTGAACTTAAGATAATTATATCTAGAAAAATAATCTGATAAGGATGAGTAGTATTAAAATGTTATTTACAAATAGGTTTCAGGAAGATAGCAAGACAGGGCATATTTAAACAATGAAGAAAACAACAAGCAGCGTAGGAAGGAAGATGCAAGGTAAACATCAAGATAAACTTTTGAATTTAATGCCTCATCTAAGCAGAAAAAAATATTTCACTATCTGAGGAAACTAAATGTTGATATAATTTGTTTGCAAGAAACACACATTAAGATACAAGACAATATCTAACAAACAAAAGATTAGTTGAAGAATTCATCTTGGCTGGTGTAAAAACATTAATGCAGTTGTCTTATATATAAAACCCCAATTTAAACCTAAGCTGCTATTATCAGATGAATGTGGCAGATTTGTAGCTGTAGAAGTGGAGCTTAATGGAATAAAATCAAATCAATTTATACCTTTTTTGAAATGCATTTTTCTGGATTTTTTGTTGTTATTCTGTCTCTCACTGTTAAAATAAACCTACCATTAAAATTATAGACTGATCATTTCTTTGTCAGTGGGCAAACATACAAAATCAGCAGGGGATCAAATATTTTTTCCCCTCACTGTATATATAAAAGAAGAAAGAAGAAAGAGCAGTCAACAAGTTAAGCTAAACATAACACTAATCTTCAAATCCCTCTGTTAACCATTTGTTATTGTATTTAACACATAGAAAGTCCACAAATGGTTTCCAATCTCTTATAAAGCTGTCTAGTCCAGGGCTTTTCAACTTTTTCACAGATTGTACCACTTTTAGGACATGACAATATTTGAGTACCACCAGTGCTTAGCAAGGTGTCAAAAACTTGATGACTAAAAAAAGGGGGGTGATTTTGGGTTTTACTGATTAGATTCATTTGTTGTTATAGAAATGGCTAGTTTATAATATTATGGAAAAGTAAAAAGTTGAGGTTCAATGTTAATGCTTCCTTCTACTGCAACAGAGGAAGTCTGTTCTTTTTCCCTTCTCTCCCTCACTTTCCCCCCTTTTTCCTCCCCACTGTGTCCTACTATTTGCTTTTGTACTTTAGTATTTTATTCTATAATCTAATAAAATATTACAAACTGTAGAAAAAAGGGGAAAAGTACCAGTTTTAATTTCTTCGGTGGCTGTTCCTTTGCTGAATCACTTTCCCTTTGCACTGACAAATGTATGATGAATTTATCCATGTTTATTAATATACACCACTACCAGCTAGTTCAGGGGTTTCAAACTTGGCACTTTTAAGAGTTGTGGAGTTCAACTCCCAGAATTCCTCAGCCCTCATGGCTGGTTGAGGAATTCTGGGAATTGAAGTCCACAGGTCTTAAAGTTGCTATTTTTGTAGACTCCTGAGCTAGCTAGTTGGCCCTTCTTCCTCTCTCCCTTCTGAGCTCTTCCACAGTGTAGTAAGAATGCACGCACACACACCCAATCCCTTCCCTGTACCCTTAAAGACACAGGAATCAAAATGCAAAGCAAGAAAGGCTCACAAAATAAGCCTCCAATTTTTTTCTTCTCTTTAAGCAGGCATGTCATGTGTCACAATGTTGCAACCTAGACTGAAAGGCTCTTGCAATTGCAAAAAGCTTTAGCTTTAAATTAAGCCTCTTTACCTTCAAAGAAAACTGTCTAAAAGCCATAACTAAAGGGATCAAACCATCCCAGGGCAAACTACAAAAGTCATTTTTTGAAATGGTGGACAATTTAATGCTAATAGACTCATGGAGGCATAAAAATGGCTCCGCAAGAGAATATACCCTTTTTTCAGAAAGGCACAAACCCTTCTCAAGGACCGATATGATATGAACTTCTAAAAACTTAGCAAATAGAATTTTGAAAGTTGATATCCTACCTAAATCCTTTTCTGATCATAACCCAGTTGTTTTGGTCCTCAGAAAAAAGTGTTTCAGTTATAGATGGAGATTGAATGAATCTATTTTACAAAAGGAGACAACTGTAAAGGAATGTAAAAAGAAATTACATGAATATTTTGATAATTTAGGTAAAGGGACAGATCTAGTAACGGTTTGAGAGGCTAGTAAGGCAGTTATGAGGGGTTATTTTATACAATATAATTGGTTAGAGAAGAAAAAATCTTTGGAAAGGACCCAGAAGATATTCAATGCAATCAGACAGAAAGAAATTGAACTGCAAAAATCACCTACGGACCCTAAAATTCTGCACCAAATTAACTTACTACGCCAACAACTGTCTATGTTAACAGTCCAAGAAATAGAAACAAAATTGAGTTATGTGAAGCAAAGACATTTTGAGTTTGCAAATAAACCAGGGAGATGGTTGGCATATAGACTAAGAAAGAAAGGGAAAAGAGAATGATTGAAAAAATAACTGATGACCAGATTTAAAAAATCCTTTCACAGCTTTTATTCTAGTCTGTATAGGATGCAGGAGTTAGATAGGTCAAAAATAGATGAATACTTGCTTAGACAAAATTTGACGAAACTTTCACAGGCCCAGAGACCATTTGTGAATGACCAAATAACTACTTTGAAATATCAGAAGCTATAAGAAAAATGAAATTAGGTAAAGCTCCTGGTACAGATGGACTTACAAGCCGATATTATAAATGTTTTGAAGATGAACTTCTTCAGCCATTAAAGGATGTAATGAATGTTATATTACAAGGGGGAAAAATACTCCCAACATGGTCAGAAGCTAATATTGTGTTACTTCCAAAGGAGGGTCAGGTTGCCACGATGATAAAGAATTAGAGACCAATCTCATTATTAAATAAGGATTATAAACTATTTGCTGCAGTTTTTGGCAGAAAGACTAAAAAAAGTTTTACAGGTATATATATTCACAACGACCAAGCTGGCTTTCTGCCAAAAAGGCAACTAAGGAATATTGTGAGAATGTTTTTGAATATTATTGAATACCTACAATACCACAATGAACAACAGGCAGCTCTAATATTCCTAGATGCTGAAAGGGCCTTTGACAACTTAAATTGGGTCTTTATATTTAAAGTTCTACAATAAATGGACTAGACTAGACTAGACTAGACTAGAACAGAGCTGGAAGGGACCTTGGAGGTCTTCTAGTCCACCCCCCTGCTCAAGCGGGAGAACCTATACCATCTCAGACAAGTGACTGTCCAGTCTCTTCTTAAAAACCTCCAGTGATGGAGCGCCCACGATTTCTGAAGGCAAGCTGTTCCACTGGTTAATTGTCCTCACTGTTAGGAACTTTCTCCTTAATTCCAGGTTGCTTCTCTCTTTGATCAGTTTCCAACCATTGTTTCTTGTCCTGCCCTCTGGTGCTTTGGAGAATAATTTGATCCCCTCTTCTTTGTGGCAGCCTCTTAAATACTGGAATACTGCTATCATGTCACCCCGATTTCTTCTTTTCTTTAGACTAGCCAAACCCAAGTCCTGCAGCTGTTCTTCATATGTTTTAGTCTCCAGGCCTTTGATCATCTTAGTTGCTCTTCTCTGAACTTTTTCCAAGGTCTCAACGTCTTTTTTGTAGTATGGTGACCAAAATTGGTTACAGTATTTCAGGTGTGCTCTCACTAGGGTTTTATAAAGCAGTACTATCTTGATTCTATGCTTCTGTTTATACAACCCAGGATTGTATTAGCTTTTTTGGCTGCTGCTGCACATTGCTGGCTCATAGTCAAGTGATTGTCCACTTGGACTCCAAGGTCTCTCTCACAGTTACTGTTTTTGAGCCAGATCTCACCTAATTTGTACTTATATCTTTGATTTTTTCCTGCCTAAATGTAAAACTTTGCTTTTCTCCACATTAAAATTCATTTTGTTGCATAGGGCCCATTGTTCAAGTTTGTGAAGATCTTTTTGGATCCTGAGCTTGTCTTCTGGGGTGTTGGCTATTCCTGCCAGTTTAGTGTCATCTGCAAACTTGATGAGTTTCCCTTCTATTCCCTCATCTAAGTCATTGATTAAAATATTGAAGAGTACTGGGCCTAAGACGGAGCCTTGTGGTACACCACTGCTTACGTCTCTCCATGTGGATGTAGTACCATTGAGGACTACTCGTGGAGTACGGTTTGTCAGCCAGCTACAAATCCATCTGGTGGTGATGTTGTCTATTCTACCTTTTTCTAGCTTACCAAGCAGTAGATTGTGGTCTACTTTGTCAAATGCCTTACTGAAATCTAAATATACTATGTCCACAGCATTTCACTGGTCTACTAATTTGGTCACTTTATCAAAGAATGGGGGGGATTTTATTCAAGGGGTTAAAGCTATTTATACATTAGAGCAAGCAAAAATTGTTATTAATGGAGATCTAACTAACTCATGTGAAATCCAAAAGGGTACATAACAAGGATGTCTGCTGTCTCCACTGTTGTTTATCTTGGTGCTGGAAGTCCTGAATAGAGATATCAGGCAAGATGAGAAAATAAAAGGTATAAATGTTAAGAAGGAAGTTTATAAATTGAAGGCATTTGCTGATGATTTGGTGATATTTCTGCAAGACCCAAAAAAATAACATAGAACATCTGATGTGGAAACTAAATGAGTTTGGGTCCTTGGCTGGTTTTAAAATTAATAAGCAGAAAATATCAATGTTGATTAAGACTATGACCTCACAGGATGGTGATATATTGACTAAAAAGTCGGGTTTTAGGGTTGAGAAAAAGGTGAAATATTTGGGGCTTATGTTATCAAATTCAAATACAAGCTTGTTTAAAACTAATTATGTGCCTCTCTGGAATGGTATCAAAAAGATTTATTAAGAGGGATTTCCGGTGGACGTCACTGACTGTAGACCTTGGGGAACAACTCTCCGTTCCCCAGGTCTGAAATTCCTTCGCTGGTGGGCCCGTTTGGGCTAAATGCCACCCTGGAGGGGTGGCCACCAAAGGGCGAACCTTTGAGGAACGGTAGCTGGTGGTAGCCGGCTTGCTGAACCCAAAGCAGCCCCTGGAACCAGCAAAAGAAAGGCGGATCGCATTTACGCAAGCCGCCATTAACAGCCGTTTGTCGGAGACAGAAAACAGCTGATTTGGAAAGCAAGCAGCCGGGCCGGGTGAGACTATGCTTCTTTTCTCTTTGCAAAGTGGACTTTACTGGAAAAAAAAACACAGCCTGTCTTTAAATTGAAGCTGGAAGCCTGAAGGGAGGAAAGAGGAGGTTTTTTTGTCCGTCTCCCCCCCCCCGTGTAAGCAGCAGTTTAAGCGGCATTTATTAAGGAGAATCTATTTGGATCATTTTAAAACTTTTTAATTGGAGAAATTATTTTATTTTTAGAAGGAAAGGAAAGACATTTCAAGTGGGAAAAGCCACCTTAACTGCTTTTTCTTTTTTCTTTTTCTTTATTAGAACTTTTAAACTGTGTTTCCACCCTTGAAGTTTTTTTTTTCTCCCTATTTGAATGTCTGGGGAAAGAGACAGCATTCCCCTGGTGGCTACATTGTAACTTTCTTTTCTCTTTGTTCTCTGGCAGCTTTGTTTATTCAGCTGCAATACTTGGCTCAATGCCCAGACACTTGGCTGCATGCCCAGACATTCCTATCTCTTTTAGAAGTTACTGAGAGAGACTTTTTTCTTTGTGTGTCTGGTCTCTCTGACTAGCTGTATATTCCCTATAGTAAAGAAATTTGCAAAAGAAGGGAATCTTTTTCCGGTTTCTTTTCTTTTTTTTTTTTTTTGGCTGTGGAGTAAATTTGTAAATCTGTAATTGATATTTTCAAAATCATGCCATAAGGAATGTACTGCTTTTAGAGTGGGAAAGAATTAAACATAAAATTTATACGAAAATACCTAAGAGTGGCTTTCAACAATGGAAGCTTTTGCTTATCCGAATTTAATTAATTATGATAAACTTGTTATCTACAAAGACATTTTGGACAAAGAGGGAAAACTTAAAGACAGGGAAGTTCTTCAGCAACATGGTATTGATTTAACATGGTGGTCTTATTTGCAAATTCAAACAAGATATGAAAAAGATGTAAAATCTACGGGATTCTACAAAGAACAGACACCATTAGATAAAATACTTTTAAAAACAGATGAAAACTTGATTAAAAAACTTAATAAATTCTTGTTAAGTTGGAAGATGGAAGAAGAACAAGTAAAAGAAACAATGATAGTATGGGCAAGGAATTTTGGATATTCCATAGATTTAGAAGATTGGCAAAAACTTTGGGATCAAAATATTAAACTCACTAAAGCAGCTGCATATAAGGAGCATTTATATAAAATGTTTTATAGATGGCATATGACACCAGTTAGATTAGAGAAAATGTTTAAAAATGTATCAAATGTTTGTTGGAAATGTAAACAAAAACCAGGCACTTATTATCATATCTGGTGGATATGTCCTGATGCAAAGAAATATTGGTTTAAGATTCACACACGGTTAGAAAAGATGATTAAAATGCAGATAGAATTCAAACCTGAACTGTTTTTACTAGGAATACTAGGATCTAATTATGGAAAAGAGAATGAATATTTAATTTTACATGTACTAACAGCTGCGAGAATAGTATTTGCCCAATTTTGGAAAAACGAAAAACTACCATCCGACCAGATTATTATTACAAAAATATTGGAATGTGCAGAAATGGATAGATTAACTTTAGAAATCAAAGAGAAAGAAGACACAATCTACTTTAAAACTTGGGAAAATTTTTACCAATGGTTAGCTAGACAACCAAACGAGAAAAGGACATGAAATTAAATAGGGTAAATGATACTTCTTATTTTATTTTTATGTTATCTAATTGTTTTGAATATCTCTATATTTTTGAATTTACTTATAAGTAATTATAATTAAGAAGCAGTATATTAGTACTCATAGGTAATAATATTCAATTAGTAATATATTATTAATAGTTTATTAATCATGGTTATTTTTAGAATGAATGATATGTACTGGTTAATTTTTCATTTTTAGGATTAATGATAAATCTATTTTAACATAGCTGTTTAGCATTATATTAACTATTGATATTCAATATGTATACCTGGATGACAGTCTGCTTGCTAAAGCATTGATTTATTGTTGGGAGTAACCCCATTATTGTATCTACCCCTACCTTTGGTTTAACCCTTGTTTTTTATCCTATGTTATACCCTTTTCTATTTTATTCCCTCCCCATCCTTTGATTTTTACAGTCAATACATCCCGGGATCAAGGAACCTGATGCCATATGCACTTTCTCACAAGCCAGAATACTCTCAAGTTCAACATACCCTAGTATCAGAAACTATCTTGCAACCTTCTCATTCCCGGCTACCACCATATCCACCATCCTCTGAAGTATTGGGAGCAACTCAAACACACCAGGACTTAATCACCAGAATCAAGGCACAGAAACCTTTAGACCAGTTTTCACATCCTCAGCCCCTGGACTCTCTGGATGTTTCTGGGGAGGCATGCTATCCCTGTCAGATGGTCTTGGTTCCAGCTCCTCCTCCACCTCTAAACTGGTGTACAATGGGGCCATAACATTGCCACAGCTGCAGATGAGCTAAATCCCATTATCAGAAGATGGCAAGGCTGTTGCAACCCCTCCCCACAACCCCCCCTCCCCAATTCATGGCATACAGTCTCTCTGGACTTTATTACTGATTTATCCCCAATCCATGGTTACACACCAATATTAGTTGTGGTGGATCTTTTCACCATGATGGCTCATTTCATATCTTGCAAGGGATTACCCAATGCCAAAGAAACCGCACAACTTACCCTGGACCTTGTCTTTCACTATCACAGTATGGTTTCAAGATTGGCAATTCCATCTATGTTTCCCTGAGAAACCATAACCCTACAGGCTGCCAGCCCCCCACCCCACCCCATCCAAAGAATCTGTCAAAGAAGAGGTTAACCAACCACTGTGGGTTGATCCTGTGGGAGGTGGGGCAGTTGTTTACAATGTGCCTTCCACTTCTGGCATTCAACTCCCAGGCATGGGAGGGGAGGGACAATCTAATGCTGTTACTATTTTCCAGCAACTGTCACATGGCTCACTGGTTGTTTCAGAAGCGGGAGAGGAGAATTCCTTTGAGACCACTTCACTGCCTCCTCTGACAAGTTCCCACAAGAAGTCAGACTTTGAAGAGACCATGTAGGAGGGTGAGAGCAGCTTCAAGGAGCCCATGGAGGGGGAGCAAGTTGGGGAGGAGGGTGATGTAGGAGAAGAGCAGGCTGAGCTAGAAGGTGGGGTTAAATATGCTGTCAGTTTGGAGTAACTGCATAGCCACAAGAGACCCAAGTCCAGCCACCCTTCAATTCCAGCGACCCTTATCTAGCGTCAGTTTATCTTTGATGGTTAGTTGACTAGATTCTTGTGTATAGGTAGCAATAATAAAGTTTTCTGTCCTTTGAATTCAACAAATGCACCTAGTTATTTGCACCTGACAGTGAAGGACAGCATAAAAGAGACTGTAGAATGAATACTAATAACTAGAGCAAGGATTTCTGTGACCTAAAAATGTTAGAAATATGGAAGCATTTATGACCTAAAAATTGTGTAAATATGACCAATTAAACCAAATATATGACTTTTAAAGCAAAAATATAACTTTACAATTTTTCTGAAATTAGCACCTAATTTTTAAAACTTTGTGCTTACACATGCACACACACAAAAGAAATTTAAAAGGTTTAGTCTTCTTCACTTCCAGTGCAGAAGTGCTAGTATTGAAGGAATGAAATGAACATTTTGAGAGTAAAATGGTAATCCCTGGATTAGTTTTCATTAACTGCAGAATTGCATTGGATGACCATGTGCATCTTGAGGTTATCAAACTCAAAACTCCTTCTGTTGTCCACCAGTATGTTCTTGTATTTGGAGAAACTCTGTTCGACATCACAAGAGGTTATAGGAACAAATTTGAAAAAAACAAACTCATCTGGAGAAAATTTGGGCTCAAAGTCTTCAAATTTTGCTTTGAGTCCATTTAGAATGTTACTTAGTTTGCCAAGTGTTGAATAACCCAGATTAGAGTGCAGCACTCTTTGCAGTTTATCACTATTTTTTTCAGCCACTTTCCCCTTTGCTTGCTTTAAATCACTTTCTGTTTGTTTTACAATGTTCAGTGCATCACTAAGTTCCATTCCTACAGTTTCAAGATGGGCGATTGCTCTTGATAATCCACTAAAGTTAGATCCTATATATGCTAACTTTCCAGCCAAGGTTTCAGAAAAGGAATCTTGCACAATCTTGATGGAGGGAGATTCACAACAATCAAATTCTTTAACTATCCGCTGCAAGGAAGCATAATTTGTGAAATAATGCGTAGCTGCATCCAGCCAAGTCCCCCAACATGTCACAATAGGTTGGGGAATGAAAGCCAAAGTAGGAGCAATTTCTTTGAACTTTTGCACTCGTAATGGAGCTTTAATGAACATTTTCCCCATTTGAAATTATCTTATCTACATCAGGATTGTTGCTTCAAATCTCTTCAGCCACTCTATTTAAACCATGTGCAAGGCGTGTGATATGGATCATTTTTGGATAAAGAAGTTTAAGTTCCTTGGCTGCTTTAGTCGTGTATGGAGCGGCATCTGTTACAAAGAGAATGATATTTCCCCTTTTTACACCATCCAGCCAGACAGAATGGGACAATTGGCTGTGGACACATTGCTGCAGCCACTTCACCATGCCCCCCCACCCCAGCTGACCCACTGCTGGGCCCCAGGTGTCACTCCACTGCTGGGCCTCCCCTACCCCTTGTCCCCTGCTGCCCGTCATGGTTCTTACAGAGACGAATAAAGCAGAACTCCGAGGCTTGAGAATTCCTCAAAGAACATGTTTATTAGTTACAAAGTATTGGCACGGTCAAAAGTGAAACCAAGTCTGAATACACAAGTAACAGTTGCCCAATACAAAGTTAAATGTCACACCCATAAAACTATGCAAGCAACTACATTCACCAATATGATTATTTGGTGGGCTTTTTATGCAACGTCCAGTCCCTAGTCTCGGGAGCAGCTGATGACCGTGGTTCCCACAGGACAGAAGATTATTTTGACTAACGAAGCACCTGGGCAGCCCCCCTCCCTCCATTCTATGTGGCAACCTAGAATGAGAAGAAAAAATTGCTGCAGCCATGCTCATTGTAGAGTTGACAGTCGACCCCTCTCAAAAAGAAAGAGTCTCCTGTAGGGGAAACAAAAAGCATGTTAAGTATTTCCTCGAGGCTTATCGTAAAACTGTTTTTATTAACCTGTCCGCTTTCAGATTGGTACATTTCACCCATATAGCTTCTGACAGGGGATAGCCTTTCTACTGAACGAGGTACTGTAACTTTCCCTTGTACAACCTAGAATCAAGAATTCATTTTATTTCATAATGTGTCTCCCCCTCTACCACTACTGGACCTGGCGGCTTCTTTGAAATAGGTCTTAAAGAGGATTCAGACACAGGTTTCAACAGACTACAATGAAACACAGGGTGGACTTTTCCCAACAGTCGTGGAAGTTTCAATTCCACTGTAACAGGGTTTATGATTTTTGTGTTAGGAAAAGGACCAAGGAACTTCGGCCCCAATTTTCTTCTGGGTAATTTTACCTTTAATATTTTGTTGAAAGATAAACCAATTGCCCAACATAAAAAGGTTTTTGAGGGGAGTGTCATTTATCTGCCTGCTCCTTGTAAACCTTGGTAGCACTGGTCAATGCTTTCTTCACATTCACCCAACCCCCGTGGAAAGATGTCACCCATTGATCCAAAGTCTGGGAAGTAGGAGGCTCCTGGGGCTACTCAGGCATAGGCACAAAATTTTGACCCGTTACTATTTTAAAAGGGGTGAGTCCAGTGCTACTGTGCACAGTATTGTTGAAGGCTACCTCCACAAAAGGCAGGAGGTCAGCCCAATTAGTCTGCTGGTAATTTACATAGCATCTGAGGTACTGTTCCACCATTGTGTTAGCTTTTTCAGCTGTTCCATTTGTACTCAGATGAAAAGCTGACAAAAGCTCCTGAGTTGACCCAATCAGTTTAACGAACTCTCTCCAGAACTTTGCAGTAAACTGGATCCCCCATGTCGGAAATAATCTGCTTTGGGGCTCCATGGAGCTGATATATGTGTTTCAAAAGCATCTTGGTTAGCTTCTGGGCAGAGGGAAGTCCTGAGCAAGCAATGAAATGCGCTTGTTTGGAAAATAGATCAATTACTGTCCATATTATGGAGTTTCCCTTGCTCCCATGAAACTCCACTATAAAGTCCATGGCTATTTCCTCCCAAGGCTGGGAAGGGTCAGCCACTTGTTGCAGCAATCCTTGGAGCTTCCCAGGACGTATTTTCATTGCAGTGCAGGTAGCACAGCTCCTCACATAACTCTCAATGTCTCTTTTCATCCCTGGCCACCAGAATTGCCTCTGCACTAAATGCAATGTTTTCAGGAACCCAAAATGACCCGCCTGCTTTGCATCATGACTTTTCTGAAGGGCTTGGAGTCTGAGGCCATCTGGGAGGTATAACTTAGAGCCTTTACAGGCTAGTCCACCCCTAAGAGGTAAAATAGATTTGTTGTCGTTGAACCAGGTGTCAGTCTCTAATTGCTCCTTTAGTTCCTTCAGTAAGTGATGGTCAGGACCAGCAGGTGGTCCTTGTGTTTGTGATCTAGTTGTTATTTGAGAAGCAGACTGCAGCAGGGGAATAACGGAGTTGATTACTTCCTCTCGGTGACTTTTGAACTGGGGCATTCTAGACAAGGCATCAGCCAAAAAGTTCTTACCCCCTAGGAAATACTTTAAGGTGAAGTTAAAACAGTTAAAGTATTGAGCCCACCGGACCTGTTTCAGGGATAATTTGCAGGGGGTTTTCAGAGCTTCCAAATTTTTATGATCAGTCCATACTTCAAAAGGTATCTCCCCCCCTTCCAAAAAAATGATGCCACATTAGTAATGCCCATCGTACCACAAAAGCATCCTTCTCCCAAATGGCCCTCCTCCTCTCCGGGTTGGTTAGCATCCGGGAAGTGTAAGCGCAGGGTTGTAACTCCCCCCGGTGTTTTTTTTGTAAGAGAACAGCACCCACAGCCACATCACTCACACCGGCTTGAATGATGAATTGCTTTTCAGGATCAGGGTGCTTGAGAACAGGTTCAGCTGCAAAAAGTATTTTTAATTCCTCGAATACCGCTTGACATTCTAGGGACCAAGGCAATGGCTGACAAGGTCAGGGTTTCTCCCCCCCTTTTCCCGTTTTCAATAAGTTGGTTATTGTCATGGCTATCTTTGCAAAAGAGGGGATAAATTGGCAGTAAAAGTTAGCAAACCCCAGAAAGCTTTGAAGTTGTTTACAAGTGCGAGGGGATTGCCATTCCAATACAGCTTTCACTTTTGCAGGATCCATTTCTATCCCCTCATTTGAAATTTGGTACCCTAGATCAGGGCTTTTCAACTCCCTTGCCAAAAGATTCCCACCGCAAAAGCCTTGGCGAAACTTTTCATCCAGCACATTTACAGATTGCATGGGGCACCCCAACGCATCATCTCCGATAGGGGAGTGCAATTTACGTCTGCATTTTGGAAGGAATTTTTATCCCTCTTAGGGACCACTCAGGGACTGACATCTAGCCATCATCCACAAGGGGATGGACAAACGGAACGGTGTCACTCAGTACTTGAGCAATATTTAGGATGCTTTATTAATTTTCAGCAAACAAATTGGACGGACCTAATCCCTTTCGCAGAAGTTGCCTACAATAATGTAGTCCACTCCGGCACAGGTTACACTCCTTTTCAAATAGCCACTGGTCAAAGTTTCAACCCCATGCCAGAATTAACCCCAAACGAACCAGCGATCCCATCACTGAAAGAATGGATGGAACAATTACAAAACACCTGGCCAATAGTTAGAAAAGCACTAGATGAAGCTAGGCAGGCATACAAAGCACAAGCCAATAAAAAAGGGTTGAGCCTACACCATTCATTATAGGAGAAATGGTGTGCTTATCTACAAAATACCTGAAGTCCCCACAACCCTGTAAAAAACCTGGACCAAAATATATAGGGCCTTTTCCAATTAAAAGAATCATAAACCCAGTAATTTTTAAGAGCATGCGCAAGATGGAGGGCGCTTCCCTGTAAGAGCAGCCGGGCTTCTGATGGGGAATGGCTAGAGACCCCCCCCAGGGGTCGAGAAACATCTGGGACCCCGGGGATTCTGGCAGCGGAATACCTTAGCCTTCCAGAGATATGTCTGTTGACTCCCTCCTTGCCGGGAATGGACGAAGTTGGGTGATGATAACAGCGTACTCCCCCCCCTTTGGCCTGCGGCGAGGTGAGGAGCCAGCTGGGAGTTTGGGTGGGAGGCCGCCACGAAAGAGAAGAGCTCGACGGCGGCTCCCCCCCTCCCACTATGCGAACGAACGACCCGTGAAAAGACTGCTGAGAGGCTTCTGGCTTTGGGTGGCCACTGTGAAAGGGAACAGCTCGGCCCCTTCCCCCCTCCCTACCACCTCCATGTGAGTGAACGGCTTGGGAAGGCAGCTGAGAGGCATTGGCATTGGGAGGCCGCTGCAAAAAGGAAGAGCTCGGCGGCGCCCCCCCCACCATCATGCGAGCTAGTGGTTCAGGAAGACAGCTGAGAACCACGGGTGACAGAGGGGGCAGCATGGACCTGGCGGTGAGGGAAACAACGTTGTCATGCTTTCCCCTCCCTGGTGAACGAGCGGCCAATGGTGAGGCCAAATGGGAGAACTGCAGTGGCCTCCCCCACCCTGTTAGTTTTATGCGGGAAGGAAAGTGGAACCGAGCACTATCAGGAGGGACAGTAAATAGTCCTGATGAAAGAATCCCAGATTCTGATCCCGGTGCTGCCTCTATGGACGATTTTTAGAGACCTGGTCCTTGCCCCGGCAGCACATATGCAAATCTGTGGACTGTGGATTAAATGGAGCAGGATGGAACAACATAGGGGCCTTTTCCTGCCCAGACCACCTAAAATCCACCATCATCATTGTTATTGTTGTTATTACTATTATTATTACTATCACCCTGATGGAAACCTGGAATTTGGACTTTAATCTAGACTGGACTGCCTGGTTTTTCTTGCCGGACCCCATCGATGCACTTTACCGGACTGGCTGCTTACTTGAAGTGGACTGCATTGCATTGCGAGATTCCGCCCTCTTGCAATTATGGCCCTCTGTTTTATCAAGGGCCCATCTCGAGGATGGACTTTGGAGTCCTGAGAGATGACATGCATCAAATAAGGGGCTTTGGGGTTTTTTAAATAGGTATTTAATGAAAGTTTTAAGGGAGGGAAGGGGTGGGGAAGGGGTGTCTAGGGTGGGGGAAGGAATTGTTGGAAGGGAGCAAGAAGACAGGCCAGGCAACGGAAGGAGACGGAGCCCTGAGGGTGCGGACGGGGGGCTGATTAAGGCTAACTTAGTCCCAATTAGTACGGTAAGCGGGAGGGGCAGGTATGGCGGGAGCAGGGGGCCGTATCATAATAAGGGAGCGCACACCCACTACTTACGAGTGGTCGTGCGCTCCGACCCCCAAGGCTCAACCTGTTCTCAGGGTTATTCAGAACCACAGGGCCCTGGCTGTAGGCTGATGCTGTGCAACACCAGGTCTGTGGTAAATAAGGCCCCCCTCATTCAAGATTTAATCTCAGAGGGGGAGCAGACCTGGCAGGTATAACGGAGACCTGGTTGGGACCAGAGGGTGGTGCCCCTCTGATGGAAATGTGCCCACTGGGTTTCCTTGCATTCCACCGGCCGAGAGCTCAGGGCAGGGGTGTGGGAGTGGCGGTCGTGATCAGGGAAGATTTCAGGCCGAGGGAGGTCACTGTTCCTCAGACGGCAGGCTGTGAATCCCTCCTGGTGAAGTGGGACCTTGGGGGTCCGAGGGCAGTGTTGATTACGTACCTGGCTCCCTGCCACGTATCAACCTCCCTGCCCGAGCTCCTGGACGTTGTCGCCGCGGTGGTGCTTGAGGTCCCCAGGCTAATAGTTATGGGTGACTTCAACCTGCCGTCCGTGGGCAGGGTGTCCGGGGAGGCTCGGGAGTTCAT
Organism: Bothrops alternatus; assembly: GCA_034064705.1. Lineage (NCBI taxonomy): Eukaryota > Metazoa > Chordata > Lepidosauria > Squamata > Viperidae > Bothrops > Bothrops alternatus. The sequence goes on from JARGCV010000105.1 coordinate 1,864,635, forward strand.
GGCTTCCCTGACAGCCATGGACCTGGCCCAGGTAATTCAAGGCCCCACACACACAGGGGGAAACACTCTTGACCTGGTTTTTGTCTCTGGACAGTGGCTGAGTGATCAGAATATAGGGGATATAGTCATTGAACCCCTGTCATGGTCTGATCACTCTCTCCTACGCTTGGACTTTCTGACCATTGCACCCCACCACAGGGAGGCGGAACCGGTGAGATGGTACCGCCCCAGGCGGCTGATGGAGCCCGAGTGGTTCCAAGCAGAGCGTGGGCCAATTCCTGAGGTTCTGATACACGACTCGGTCGAAGAGCTGGTGGCGGCCTGGGATAGGACGGCTGCCGGTGCTCTGGATCGAGTTGTGCCTTTGCGGCCTCTGATTCGGCGTGGGTCTCGATCGGCTCCTTGGTATAATGAGGGGTTGAGAGAGATGAAACGCCAGAAAAGACGCCTAGAGAGCAGTTGGAGGTCGAGCCGTGCCGAATCTGACCGAACACTGGTAAGAGACCATATTAGGTCCTACCTAGCGGTGATAAGAGCAGAGAAGTGTTCTTACCTCACTGCTCTTATCGTGTTATCAGATAACCGCCCAGCCTCCCTGTTTAGGGTGACCCGCTCCCTCCTTCATCAGGAGGTGAGAGGAGACCCTTAGAGGGTAGAGTTGAGGATTTAGGAAAATATCTGTATGATAAAATCGCTCAGATACGGGAAGGCTTTGACTTCAACTGGGTATGTCCAGTGGGAGAGGCGGAGTCAGGTCCTGAGATTGTTACCTGGGATGAGTTTGACCCCGTGACTCCCGAGGACGTGGACAGGTTGCTGGGGGGACTTAGGGCGACCACATGTTTACTGGACCCGTGCCCTCCTAGTTGGTGTTGGCATCCCGGGAGGTGGTACGAGGCTGGTTCCAGGCAATTATCAACGCTTCTTTGAGTGAGGGTGTCTTTCCCGCCACCTTGAAAGAGGCGGTGGTGAGGCCCCTCCTCAAGAAGCCTGCCCTGGATCCAGCTGTTTTATCAAACTACCGTCCCGTCTCCAACCTTTGCTTCCTTGCGAAGTTTGTTGAGAGTGTGGTTGCCTGACAGTTCCCGCAGCACCTGGAGGAATCGTCATATCTGAATCTGCACCAGTCGGGCTTCAGGGTTGGCTAAAGTACGGAAACAGCATTGGTCGCGTTGGTGGATGATCTCTGGTGGGCCCGAGACAGGGGTTGCTCCTCTGTTCTGGTGCTATTGGACCTCTCGGCGGCTTTTGATACCATCGATCATGGTATCATGCTGCAACGGTTGGAAGGGCTGGGTATAGGAGGCACTGTTTTGCAGTGGTTCTCCTCCTTCCTCTCCGGCTGGATGCAGTCTGTGTTGACAGGGTGCCAGAGGCCGACCCCGAGACCCCTCGTATGTGGGGTACTTCAGGGGTCGGTCCTCTCACCTCTACTGTTCAACATTTATGTAAAGCCGCTGGGTGAGATCATCCATGGTTTTGGCGTGGAGTATCACCAGTACGCTGATGATACTCAGCTGTACATTTCCACGCCGAACCACCCCAACGATGCCCTTGCCGTACTGACCCAGTGCCTGGAGCCCGTACAGGTCTGGATGGGGAAGAACGGACTCAAGCTCAACCCTTCCAAGACCGAGTGGCTGTGGTTACCGTCGTCCCGGTATAGCCAACTGACTCCATCGCTATCTATTGGGGGTGAAACAGTGGCCCCCACGGGAAGGGCTCGCAATTTGGGAGTCCTCCTGGATTCACGGCTGTCCTTAGAGGACCATCTGACGGCCGTGGCCGGAAGGATGTTCTATCAGGTTCGCCTGTTACGCCAGTTGCGTCCCTTCCTAGACCGGGATTCGTTACGCACACTCACTCATGCCTTCGTTACCTCCAGGCTGGACTACTGTAATGCTCTCTACATGGGGCTCCCCTTGAGGTGCGCCCGGAGGCTCCAACTGGCCCAGAATGCGGCCGCGCAGGTAGTGACGGGAGCGTCATGGCGCTCCCATGCAACACCGCTCCTGCGCGAGCTGCACTGGTTGCCGGTGGTCTTCCGGGTGCGGTTCAAGGTGTTAGTGACCACCTTTAAAGTGCTCCATGGCATCGGTCCCGGATACTTACAGGACCGCCTACTGCTAGCAAATACCTCCCGCCGTCCGGTACGCTCCCAGAGAGAGGGCCTCCTCAGGGTGCTGTCAGCCAGACAATGTCGGCTGGCGACCCCCAGGGGGAGAGCCTATTCTGTGGGAGCTCCCACGCTATGGAACGAGCTCCCCCCCCGAACTCCGTACGATGACAGATTTACGCACCTTCCGTCGAGAACTAAAAACGTTCCTTTTTCGACAAGCTGGCCTGCCATAGAAGCTCCGGTTCCAGCAGGGTTAAAATATTTTAGGGAGATTGAGTAATTTTTAAGTGTTAAGTGTTGGGTTTTAAATGGGCATTTTACGGCCAAAATTGTTTAATTCGTTTTTAATTATTTTAATTTTGTATATGTATATGTTTTTCAATTTTTAGGCTGTACACCGCCCCGAGTCCTCCGGGAGAGGGGCGGTATAGAAATTTGAAAAATAAATAAATAAATAAATAAATAATAAATAAACAGCAGAATTAGAATTACCCAAAATCTCAGGCAAATACACCCAATATTTCATTGCAGCTTGCTGAAAAGAGCGCATCAGTCATCGTTATGGCCAAAAGTCCCCCCACCATCACCTCCAATCATGGTGGAGGGCGAACAACACTTTCAAATAAAGGAAATCCTAGACTCTAGGAGATATCATGGAGCGACCCAGTACCTAGTTGCATGGAAACACCTCCCTGCCTCACAAAACGAGTGGGTCCATAAACGTCATGTCAGAGCCCTGAAGCTATTAAAGAAGTTTCACACAGAGTATCCTAACAAGCCTGACTAACTTATATACCTGTTGTATCTAGCCCCTCTCAGCTCAGTAAAATCCACATAAATATGTCTTTAAGAGTTTTATTTAACACATTTCAAAAGGATTCACTTCAAAGCAAGCTGCTGGCATTTTGCTGGCCAGAACGGCCAATTCTGAGTTATTTACATTTAGATTAAACATGCTCTCCTCCCACCTTCCAATTAACTCACTCTTTATCAATCACATTGTCCAAGACCTCATTATTCTTCCGTAGATTTCAAAAAACACCAGAAAACTGAGTTTAAACGCACTGCTCAAGGTATCAGGCTACTCCTTGATTAACGTTGCTCGTGACAAAGGCGTAGTCTCTCTTTCCCCTTCTAATATAGTTTCCGATACGTCATTTCCCCCATTACTTCCTTTTCCCACTTAACTGACACCTTCGCTTATCAAACCTTCTGAATCTCGGATCAAGCCATCTAACTTCTTGTTCCAAATCTGACTCATCACTTTGAGAGTCTGACTCAGAATGCATACAAAGCTCCTCATTGTCTAGCTCGGCTGCCGGGAGGGGAAAATAGCCAGAGGGGCCTGGTTCTGCTTCGTCATCCTCTGATATGTCCCCAGCTGGTCTAGAAACACCCACAACACTATCCCCCCCGCAGGCCCCTCCTCCGGGGTCCGTTGTAGGGGATGCGGTTTGGAGGGAAACGCAGTATGAAAATCCCACATTAACTCAGGAGCCTCAATATCCTGAGCATCTACCCAACAGCCAGCGGCTGGCCCACCCCCGGTCCAATCAACCAAATATTGGAAGCGGTCGTTGAGCCAGCGGGAATCTCGGATACCGGACACCTCCAACCGAGAAACAGGAACTTGAGCACGGCGAGCTGTCGGGCCTGGATCAGGAGGTCGAAGCGGAGAATCAGGGTTGACAGGAACAAGCAAGGAGCGATGAAACACGGGATGTACACGAAGAGACCTAGGCAAAGTCAAACGATAGGTCACCGGATTGATGACCGTCTCCACAGGAAAAGGACCCAGGAAACGTTGATCAAGCTTGCGGTGAATTCTCCCTGGAAACAAGTACTTGGTGGAGAGCCAAACCCGATCACCAACAGCTAACGGCGGCGTGTCGCGACGAGAGCGGTCTGCAACCCTCTTGTAGTCTTCCTTGGCCTTAGTCAAGTGCTGCTTAACCATCTCGTGGACTGACTGGAGTTCGGTTAAATAGTCCTCTGCAACTGGAACTGGAGAATCGAGGAGCGTGAGCGGGAAAAATCTGGGATGATAGCCGTAGTTGGCAAAAAACGGAGTGATCTGAGTGGAAGTGTGCTGAGAGTTGTTGAAAGCGAATTCGGCCACGGAGAGATATTTGGACCAATCGTTCTGTTGGTCGTTGATGAAACAACGCAAATACTGCTCCAGGATGCCAATCACTTTCTCTGTACCCCCATCAGTCTCTGGGTGATGCGTGGAGGCTAGATTAACTTGGACTTGAAGCGCAGACATGAGTGCTCTCCAGAACTCCGAGGTGAACTGGGTTCCTCGGTCGGACACTATTTTGTCGGGCAAACCGTGTAGCCGGAAGATATGTTGAATGAACAGCTGAGCAGTGACCTTGGCTGTCGGTATTCTTCGGCAAGGAATGAAATGTGCCATCTTGGTCAGCATGTCCACCACTACAAATACAACGGTGTAGCCGGCAGAAACAGGTAGACAAGTCAAGAAGTCCATGGAAATAGCTCCCCAGGGTCTCTCCTGCGTGGGCAAAGGCTGTAATAATCCCGGAGGGGCTCCTGTGGCATGTTTTGCCTGACGGCACCGTACACAGGAATTCACATAAGACTGAACATCATGGCGAAGTCTGGGCCACCAAAAAGTCCGAGACACTAAGTGGAGAGTCTTAAAGAAACCAAAATGACCTGCCGCAGGGTTATCATGGCATTGAGTCAAGATGAGACCACGGAGTGGGCCTGCTGGAACATATAACAGGTTGCGGAAGCGTAATAGTCCCTCGGACAAGGTCCAAGGTGAGTCGGGACCCACCTCTTGTCTCTTCCGTATCGCAAAGTCATCTAGTTGTTGCGCTTCCCGAATCTGTCGTCGTAGATCTACCGGATCATGCACGGCTGCGATCGATTCAATAGGCAGAATGGTTCGAAGCGGTAAGGGATCCTTGATCTGTAGATACTCAGGTTTACGGGACAAGGCATCTGCTCTTTTGTTGTACCCTTTCGGAATGTAGGTGACTTTGAAGTTGAATCGAGCGAAGAACAAAGACCAACGGATCTGACGTTGATTCAATTTCCTGGCAGATTGCAAAAATTCCAAGTTTTTATGGTCAGTCCGAACTTCAACTTGGTAGCGGGCTCCTTCCAGGTGGTGTCTCCAGGTCTCAAAAGCAGTCTTGATGGCCAATAGTTCCTTTTCCCAAATGGTATAATGGCGTTCGGAGGGAGTCAGTTTCCTGGAGTAATAAGCACACGGGAACAGGGGGCCACCATCTTGGCGTGTTTGAAGTAGCACGGCCCCTACCGCAACATCTGAGGCGTCAGCCTCCACTACAAAGGGACGACAAGGATCTGGATACTTGAGAATGGGTTCCTGAACAAAAGCCTTTTTGAGGGTCTGAAACGCCTGTTGCTCAGCATCGCCCCACTGGAACTTAATGCCTTTCCGTAACAGTCGAGTAAGGGGCGCAGTCAAGGCAGAAAATCTCGGAATGAATATCCTGTAATAGTTCGCAAATCCCAAAAGTCTTTGGACATCTTTTGCTGTACATGGTGGTTGCCAGGTTTGCAAGGCCTCAACCTTGCCAGGATCCATGGCGATGCCTTGTGGAGAAATCACATGTCCCAGAAACTCAATGGTGGTTTGATAGAATTGACATTTCTCTAACTTGGCGTAAAGGTGATGCTCTCTCAAGCGTTGCAAAACTCGCCGGAGATGCTGAAGATGAGTTGCTCGTGACGGGGAGTAAATCAGGATGTCATCGAGGTAAACCACCACAAATTGATCTAATAAATCCCGGAAGATGTCATTCATGAAATGTTGAAAGACGGCCGGAGCATTGGTGAGTCCAAAGGGCATGACGGTATATTCAAAATGACCATACCTGGTCCCAAACGCGGTTTTCCACTCGTCCCCCTCTCGGATGCGAACCAGGTTGTAAGCACCCCGTAGATCTATCTTGGTGAAGATGGTCGCTGATCGGAGACGGTCCATGAGATCAGGAATCAAAGGCAGAGGGTACTGGTTGCGCACCGTGATGGCATTGAGCTTGCGATAGTCACAGCATAGGCATAAATCTCCGGTTTTCTTCTTCACGAATAACACAGGAGCTGACAAAGGCGAGGAAGAGGGACGAATGAAACCCCTGGCCAGGTTTTTGTCCACAAAGTCTTTTAATGTGGCCAACTTGGGTTCTGACATGGAGTAAAGGCGTCCCCCTGGAAGTTTGGCATTTGGCAGCAAATCAATGGCACAGTCATATGGTCTATGCGGCGGCAATTGGTCTGCCTCTTTCTCACTGAATATATCTGCAAAGTCCGCTAGGTCGGCCGGCAAGGTGATGTCAGGGTGGGATGATAGCTGGGCTGCGCAAACTTGGCGTACGTGGTCTACACATTGCAAACTGGGAAATGAAACAAAGTTCTGGGACCACACCACACAAGGATCATGGGTTCTGAACCAGGCTAGGCCGAGAACTAAGGGGAAATGAAGTCCCTTGGTAACATAGAATTGGATGGCTTCTTCATGTTGTCCTATGACCAGGCGTATGGGCTGGGTCATGAACTTGATCGGTCCAGACAACAACTCACGACCATCGATTGTCTCAACCAACATAGGCGGCTTCACGGAGCACAAAGGTATGGCATGCTGACGAGCGAAAGCTTCATCCATGAAATTGGTGGTGGCTCCAGAATCCAACAAGGCGTGTGCCAGAATGCCCTGGGCATGATTTCCCAGAAGTATATTGGTTGCTAGGATCCGATGTCTCGGAGGACCGGGGTCTTCGTCTGCGGAACTGGAACTGGGTTTGGCGCCTGCCCGACCCAATGTTTCCATTAGGCCGGGCTCTGGCCGTTTCCTGGCAAGGTGGCTTGAAACTGCTGAATGGGAGGCCGAGCTGGAACAGGAGTAGGACCTGCCGTACCACGTCTTTTCTGGGGGCAGGCCATGACGAAGTGACCCATCTCTCCACAGTACAGGCACAATCCCTCAGCTCTCCGTCTTGCCTTCTCAGCCTCGGTCAAGCGAGATCTGGCTGCACCAAGATCCATGGGTTCATCTCTGGCCATGGGTACAGGACGCCTCTCAGTATAAGCCGGCACTGGTTGGAAAATACGTCTGGGTGCCGGGATGGGTGGATTGATAGGTAGGGTCTGGAATCCTCTGCGTGGTGCAGGAACTGGCTTGGCACTTCCGGTGACTGGAACCATCTGTTTGACCAGGCGGGCATCCATGGCTTGCGTTTGCGCCTCAATAGCCAAACAATGTTGGTATAATGCATCCAGGGTCGCGGGTATTACAGTATGTCTCAATCCATTCAAGATCTGGGAAGACAGGCCATCTTGAAAGATTTCCATGAGAGCCTCATCATTCCAATTAATTTCTTGAGCTAGGCGGCGAAAATCTGATATATATTCCGCTACGCAGCGCGATCCTTGACGTAGCTCTCGTATCCGCCTGGTGGCATTTTGTCTACGAAGGGGGTCAGCAAATTCTCTTTCCATTAGCTGGCAGAATCCTGCATAATTGCGCAGGACAGGATCTTGTCCATCTATCAGAGGAGACGACCAATCAGCAGCTGGACCAGAGAGTAAACTTAAAATGAAAGCTACTTTAGTTTCATCAAGCTGGAAATCTGCTGGAGTTGAGGCAATGAATGTTTTGCATTGGTTTAAAAAAGCTGGAAATTTACTACGCTCTCCAGTAAACTTATCAGGCAAGGCTAAATAACATCTGCTTCATCTGGGAGGGGGGGCTGGAGCTGGGGCTGGGGCTCCTGCAGCTTGAATCTGCTGTTGCAAATTGCCGATTTGTAGCTGGAGATTTTGAACTAATTGATACAGAGCCGGATTATCAGCAAGAAGCTGCTCCATGATGTCACTGAAAGCTCGGACTAATTTTCGTCTTTTCTTTCTTTTGGTCACGAGCAATCTGTTGTATCTAGCCCCTCTCAGCTCATTAAAATCCACATAAATATGTCTTTAAGAGTTTTATTTAACACATTTCAAAAGGATTCACTTCAAAGCAAGCTGCTGGCATTTTGCTGGCCAGAACGGCCAATTCTGAGTTATTTACATTTAGATTAAACATGCTCTCCTCCCACCTTCCAATTAACTCACTCTTTATCAATCACATTGTCCAAGACCTCATTATTCTTCCGTAGATTTCAAAAAACACCAGAAAACTGAGTTTAAACGCGCTGCTCAAGGTATCAGGCTACTCCTTGATTAACGTTGCTCGTGACAAAGGCGTAGTCTCTCTTTCCCCTTCTAATATAGTTTCCGATACGTCATTTCCCCCATTACTTCCTTTTCCCACTTAACTGACACCTTCGCTTATCAAACCTTCTGAATCTCGGATCAAGCCATCTAACTTCTTGTTCCAAATCTGACTCATCACTTTGAGAGTCTGACTCAGAATGCATACAAAGCTCCTCATTGTCTAGCTCGGCTGCCGGGAGGGGAAAATACCCAGAGGGGCCTGGTTCTGCTTCGTCATCCTCTGATATGTCCCCAGCTGGTCTAGAAACACCCACAACAATACCTGTCTTGTTTTTTTTCAGGTGAATCTATCTTATTTTTAAGGGGGCAAGATGTCAGAATCCAATTATATTTCATCTCTAGTTATCGACTATGGAAAACCCCATTTCTGCCCTCTCTGGATTCTGTCATACGATGAAGGGGAAGGGGGTGAACAAAGGGGTTTTATGGCCCTCACTTCCTTCGGCACAACTTCAAAGGGACTGGATGTGGAGCTCACCAAAAGGACTAAATCATAACAATGGGGCCATTAGCTTTTATCTACTCCTCTCTGAAGTCTCCCTTCCACCGGCACTGAGGAAAAAGGGGGTGGAAATGTAACGCCTGAGATTGTCGCTGGAAAGATGGTGGGGTGGGGTGGGCTGCTGGGGACCCCTTAAAACCTTGAACCGGACTGCCGGTGGTGGCATCAGGGTGGAGTGGAGGTAAGGAGACAATCTCTGTCACCTAACTCTGATTTTTCCACGTTTGGAGACCCTTCGGGGCGCAGGGAACTTTGGAGGACTACGCGCGAGAAAGGGGGATGCCGGAGGAATAACGAGGTGAAACGCAATCACTTCTACCACCATCTGATGGCGGATCTGAGGCCCTGACAAAGCCACAGACTTTCTAACAGGCTGTGCTAAGTAGCAAACTGTAATAGCGTATAATATCTCTAATAGAAAAGAATAAGACGAGAGTCTAATCAGATTGAAGTGTTTACTAGGACGGGCGTTGAAAGGAAGCTCAAACGGAAAGGGAGGTAAGCGGTGACCCAGCGGGTAGAGTTGTGAGTTGACAGATTTGAAGAACCAGAAAATTAAGTAAAAGAAGGAAGACACAAAGACCTCAGGTAGGTCAGCGTACACAGCCAGGAAGGGGGGGTTCCCCCCTGATACCCCCCTTCCCCACGACATCCTCCCTACTGCTCTCTACGCATTTTTGCACTTGTGCATGAGGGGGTGGCTGAGGGCCAACGCCTATCCATATCTTCCGGTATCCTCCCTCCCAGCCATGCCAGCCCCAAGATAACGGCCTCTATCATGGAGGGGACCACTATAAACTGGAGGACCTCCCAATGGGCCCCCATTTCCAGCCATACCAGCTCCCTTACGAGGGTGGACATAGCCCCCCCAAACAGGGAGCCATCCACCTGCTCGAATCTGCCTCACTCTGATCCCCACCTCAGCCACCACAGCCCTACTGATCAGGCAACGGGTGCAGCCGGAATTGATTAAGGTCCTGTACTCACCACGGTGTCCTGTCTGTGGACTTATCAAAAAGATGGGGACCACAAACATCCATACAGCTTCACTCACAATTGGGTCTTCTGTTGGCTCTTCCCCACTGTCATAGGTGACCAGCTGGTACCTCGTTGCGGTTGTTGCCTCCTCCTCCTTTGCCCCACCTCAAGGGGTGTGCAGCCCTCGACTTCTCTGGGGTCTTCTTGAGTGTGGCTCTGGCTCTCCCAGGAGTCCCTGGTTTCCCCTGTGGCACGGGAACTGGATACTCTGCAACCCGATGTCCCGGCTGATTGCAGCAGAAGAATCTAAGCCAGGGCTTTTCAACTGGTGGTACGCGTACCACCTGTGGTACTTTGCCACGTGGCAGGTGGTATGCGACCGTCCTAGAGAAGTGTAGTGGAGGGGAATGAGCTAAAGTGACCCAAGCCTGAGGGAGAGGCAGCTCCAGCTGCAGGACTGTTGGGGCTCAGCAGAAGCTGATTGGCTCCAGCTGATTAGTGCTTCCGGAAGCAACGCAGAGCTGGAGGTGAATTGAAGAAAGGGGGGAGGAGAGGAGAGGCTATAAAAGGAGGTGGTTTGGGCGGGAAAGGGAAAAAAAGACAACAGGGAAAGAGAAAGAGAGCTCAGCAGGCAGGGAGGAAACAGGGACAGGGAAGAAGCAGCAGCTGTTGCTGGAAGAAAAGGTCCCCTGGTTCATTTTCTCCAGCCAGGAGAATGCAATCAGTGCTGATGAAATGAAAAGCCGTCAGATGAGCATGTCAGAAAGGAGGTGGGTTTAATTAGTTCTGGATCAGGTGGCAGCTTGATTGGGTTACCATAAGGATTTTTGTACAGTTTTTACAGCGTTTTGTAATTCGGAGGCTCCTTTCTGTGCTTTGGTTAGTGGAATATTTTAGTCTGTATTTTAGGCTAGCAATGAGTCCAAACTGTTGACTTCCGTAGGTTTAATCCCTTTAAACAAATGTAATTAGTTTTACCCCCTTATCTTGAGTCTGTCTATGGCTTTTAGAAAGTTTTCTTTGAAGGTAAACAGGCTTAATTTAAGGCTAAAGCTTTGTGCAATTGCCAGAGCCTTTCAGTCTCAGGTTGCAACACTGTGATACGTGACACACCTGAGGCAGCTTAAAGAAAAAAACCCGGATTTTATGTGTTTCTTTATTTTGTGAGCCTTTCTTGCTTTGCACTTGATTCCTGTGTCTTTAAGGGTACAGGGAAGTGACTGGGGGGTGCATTCTTACTACACTGTGGAAGTAGAGCTCAGAAGGGAGAGAGGAACAAGGGCTGACCAGCTAGCTCAGGGGTCTACAAACTTAGCAACTTTAAGACCTGTGGTCTTCAACTCCCAGAATTCCTCAACCAGCCATGATGGGTGAGGAATTCTGGGAGTTGAAGTCTACAAGTCTTAAAAGTGCCAAGTTTGAAGGCCCCTGAGCTAGCTGGTAGTGGTGCATATTAATAAACATGGTGTCATGTGTCTGACTAATGAAACACTTCAAAGAATTTTCAGTCATGGTTTAACTTAAAAAAGTCTTTATTAGTGTAGACCATGTCAGCACAGCATGATGGGTGTGAAGATCTGAATTTCCCTTCCCTTTGCACATAACATTCCAGGCATTTTCCCTCCCCTATTTTGGGGTCATGATTCACATCTTCCAATTAACCTGGAGGGCAAAGATTCACTTACGTTCCCTTTCGCGGGCTTTTCTCTCCTCCCTCCTTCTCATCTGAATTAACTCTAAAAGTGCCAGACAGTTCTGCATATTTTGTCAAAGCAAGAATATTCAATATTAGCAGCGTTGACATCCGGCCCCCCTTACAAAAAGGACAGACCCTGTAATGTAAACAAAACCATATGTTAATGACTACTTTTCGGTTTGTTGGGGTATTTCGCCTGAAACCTTTTGACGAGCCTGTCAGCTTTCACCTCACTGAATTTCACCCAGGTGGCTTCAGACAACGGGTATCCCTTCCATCATACTAGGTACTGCAATTTCCCTTTAAAAATTCTTGAGTCAAGAATACGTTTCACTTCATAGTGGGTCTGTCCCGCAACTACGAGGGGCCCAGGTGCCTTCTTCGGGGGAGGTCTTAAAGTGGAGCCCTGATAAGGTTTCAACAAGCTGCAATGGAAGACTGGGTGAATTCTTCCAAAAAGTCTAGGGAGTTTTAGTTCTACGGTGACCAGATTGATGATCCTTACTATGGGGAAAGGCCCCAAGAATTTTGGTCCTAATTTCTTGCTGGGCAATTTGAGGCATAAATATTTAGTTGACAAATAAACCTTTTCCCCAACTTGGAATGTTCTTTGGGGAGCCCTCTTTCTATCAGCCTGCTTTTTATAGGTTTCAAAAGTCTTTTTTAAAGCAGTTTTTGTGTTTCTTCAAACTTCTTCCCACCCCCTCACCCATTGGTCAAGTGTCTGGGAAGCGGAGGGCACCCGAGGGTATTCAGGTATTGGGCTGAACTCTTTTCCTGTGGCCACTCTGAAAGGCGTGTAGCCGGTGCTGCTCTGCACAGAATTATTGTATGCTACCTCCGCAAAAGGGAGGAAGTCAGTCCAGTTTGTCTGTTGGTAAGAAACGTAGCATCTAAGATATTGTTCCACCATTTTGTTGGCGGATTCTGCAGCCCCGTTGGTAGCTGGATGAAAAGCAGATGATAAACCTTGAGATGATCCAATTAATTTAAGAAAACTCCTCCAAAACATTGCTGTGAATTGCACCCCCCTGTCCGAAATTATTCACTTAGGGGCGCCATGCAGCCAGTAGATATGTTTCAGGAACGATTTGGTCAGTCGTTGGGCAGATGGGAGTCCTTTGCAGGTGATGAAATGAGCCTGCTTCGAAAACAGGTCTATCACAGTCCAGATGACAGTATTTCCTCTACTTTCAGGTAGGTCTACTATAAAGGCCATAGCTATTTCTTCCCATGGTTGAGAAGGGTCTGCCACGGGTTGCAGTAACCCTGGGGTTTTCCCTGGGATTCTTTTCATTGTGGCACATACAGTACAACTTTTTACATAGTTTTCCACATCCCTTTTCAGCCCTGGCCACCAAAATTGCCGACGGGTGAGGTGTAGGGTTTTCAAATATCCAAAGTGTCCAGCCTGTTTTACATCATGGCTGTGTTTGAGAGCATTAAGACGGAGGGCATCTGGCAAATATCGTTTCCCCCCTTTGTAAGCCAAGCCATCCCTGCACGCTAGGGAGGTTTGATTATCTTTGAACCATTGATCGGTGAGGAGCTCTCGTTTTATTTTCTTTAGAGTGAAGTTGAAGCGGTTAAAGTACTGTGCCCCCAGCACTTGCTTTGGGGACAATTTCCAGGGAGTTTTCAGTGCTTCTAGATTTTTGTGATCTGTCCATACTTCAAATGGCACCTTGCTCCCTTCTAGATAGTGTTGCCAGTTTAATAGCACCCACCTAATTGTGAAGGCCTCTTTCTCCCAGACTGCCCATCTCCGCTCGCTTTCAGTAAATTTCTTAGAGGTGTAGGCACAGGGTTGCAGGACCCCGCTTTTGTTCTTTTGTAGTAACACAGCTCCAACTGCCACATTGCTGGCATCGGATTGAATCACAAAGGGCTCCCCTGGACAGGGGTGCTTTAGGACCGGTTCATTAGCAAATAGTCTCTTTAAATTCTCAAAAGCTGTTTGACATGCTAGTGGTTGGCCCGGTCGTGGCTTCCCTCCTCCTTTGCCTGTTTTGAGTAGTTCTGTAAGGGGTAGGGCAATCTCGGCAAAAGAGGGGATGAATTGACGATAAAAGTTGGCAAAACCCAGAAAGCTCTGGAGCTTTTTGCGAGTCTTTGGGGGCTGCCATTCGATTATAGCTTTCACCTTGGCTGGATCCATTTCAATGCCCTCGTTGGAAATTCTGTAGCCAAGATAATCTAACCGCGACGAGGTACCAGCTGGTCACCTACGACAGTGGGGAAGAGCCAACAGAAGACCCAATGGTGAGTGAAGCCGTATGGACGTTTGTGGTCCCCATCTTTTTGATAGGTCCACAGACAGGCCACTGTGGTGAGTACAGGGCCTTAATCAATTCCGGCTGCACCCATTGCCTGATCAGTAGGGCTGTGGTGGCTGAGGTGGGGATCAGAGTGAGGCAGATTCGAGCAGGTGGATGGCTCCCTGTTTGGGGGGGCTATGGCCACCCTCGTAACGGAGCTGGTATGGCTGGAAATGGGGGCCCATTGGGAGGTCCTCCAGTTTATAGTGGTCCCCTCCATGATAGAGGCCATTATCTTGGGGCTTGCATGGCTGGACAAGTGGGGCCCTACAATCAGGTGGGCGGGGGGGATACCGGAAGATATGGATAGGTGTTGGCCCTCAGCCACCCCCTCACGAACAAGCACAAAAAAGCGTAGAGAGCAGTAGGGAGGATGTTGTGGGGAAGTGGAGTATCATGGGGGAACCCCCCTTCCTGGCGGTGTATGCCGACCTACCTGAGGTCTTTGAGTCTTCCTTCTTTTACTTAATCTTCTGGTTCTTCAAATCTGTCAACTCACAGCTCTACCCCCCGGGTCACCGCTTACCTCCCTATCCGTTTGAGCTTCCTTTAAACGCCAGTCCTAGTAAACACTTAAATCTGATTAGACTCTTGTCTTATTCTTTTCTATTAGAGATATTATAGGCTATTACAGTTTGCTACTTAGCACAGCCTGTTAGAATTCTTTTTGCTTCCGCCTCGTCTGTGGCTTTATCAGGGCCTCAGATCCGCCATCAGATGGTGGCAGAAATTTCCACCTTAAATTTAGGAGGTTTCCTTCATCCTAACAGGTGATCGCCTTTCACCTCTTTATTCCTCCGGCATCCCCCTTTCTCACGTGTAGTCCTCCAGACTTCCCTGCACCCCCGAAGGGTCTCCAAACGTGGAAAAATCAGAGTTAGGTGACAGAGATTGTCTCCTTACCTCCGCTCCGCCCTGATGCCACCACCGGAAGTCCGGTTCAAGGTTTTAAGGGGTCCCCAGCAGCCCAGCCCACCCCACCATCTTTCCAGCGACAATCTCAGGTGTTACATTTCCACCCCCTTTTTCCTCAGTGCCGGTGGAAGGGAGACTTCAGAGAGGAGTAGATAAAAGCTAATGGCCCCATAGTTATGACTTAGTCCTTTTGGTGAGATCCACATCCAGTCCCTTTGAAGTTGTACCAAAGGAAATGAGGGCCATAAAACCCCTTTGTTCACCCCCCCTTCCCCTTCATCGTATTGCAGAATCCAGAGAGGGCAGAAATAGGGTTTTCCATAGTCGATAACTAGAGATGAAATATAATTGGATTCTGACATCCTTCCCCCTTAAAAATAAGATAGATCCACCTGAAAGGAAACAAGACAGGTATATAAGTTAGTCAGACTTGTTAGGATACTCTGTGTGAAATTTTTTAAATAGCTTCAGGGCTCTGACATGACGTTTATGGACCCACTCGTTTTGTGAGGCAGGGAGGTGTTTCCATGCAACTAGGTACTGAGTCGCTCCATGATATCTCCTAGAGTCTAGGATTTCCTTTATTTGAAAGTGTTGTTCGCCCTCCACCATGATTGGAGGTGGTGGTGGGGGGATTTTTGGCCGTAACGATGACTGATGCTCTCTTTTCAGCAAGCTGCAATGAAATATTGGTGTATTTGCCTGAGAGTTTGGGTAATTCTAATTCTACTGTTACTGGGTTTATGATTTTTTTTAATTGGAAAAGGCTCTATATATTTTGTTCCAAGTTTTTTACAGGGTTGTAGGGACTTTAGGTATTTTGTAGATAAGTACACCATTTCTCCTATAATGAATGGTGTAGGCTCAACCCTTTTTTTATCGGCTTGTGCTTTGTATGCCTGCCTAGCTTCATCTAGTGCTTTTCTAACTATTGACCAGGTGTTTTGTAATTGTTCCATCCATTCTTTCAGTGATGGGATCGCCGGTTCGTTTGGGGTTAATTCTGGCATGGGGTTGAAACTTTGACCAGTGGCTATTTGAAAAGGAGTGTAACCTGTGCTGGAGTGGACTACATTATTGTAGGCAACTTCTGCGAAAGGGATTAGGTCCGTCCAATTTGTTTGCTGAAAATTAATAAAGCATCCTAAATATTGCTCAAGTACTGAGTGACACCGTTCCGTTTGTCCATCCCCTTGTGGATGATGGCTAGATGTCAGTCCCTGAGTGGTCCCTAAGAGGGATAAAAGTTCCTTCCAAAATACAGACATAATTTGCACTCCCCTATCGGGGATGATGCGTTGGGGTGCCCCATGCAATCTGTAAATGTGCTGGATGAAAAGTTTCGCCAAGGCTTTTGCGGTGGGAATCTTTTGGCAAGGGATAAAGTGCACCTGTTTGGAAAACAAGTCCGTGACCATCCAGACAACAGTATTCCCATTGCTTTCTGGTAATTCCTCTATAAAATCCATGGCTATTTCCCTCCAGGGGGCGGAGGGATTTGCCACTGTTTGTAACAGTCCAGGCGATTTCCCTTGCAACCTCTTTGCAGTTGCACAATTTGGGCAGCAGGCAATGTAACTTTCTATGTCCTTTTTTATAGATGGCCACCAAAATTGCCGTTTAATTAAGTGTAATGTTTTTACAAATCCAAAATGCCCTGCTGATTTTGTGTCGTGGCAAAGCTGCATAAATGTGACTCTTTGGGTTGTTGGTATATATAACTTTTCCCCCACCCAAGGCAGCCCGTCTCTCATTGTGCACACATTTTTGTTTTTCTGGAACCATTCATCTGTTTCCAAACTTTTCCAGAATTCAATTCCGGTTTGGCTGCCCAGCTGTGGTTTTAATTTAGCTTGGGCTCTGGTTGTTACTGGCGCTGCCAGTTGTGATTCTACCATCATCGGTTTAGAGTCGGTGGCTCGCGTGCTGTTATATTGGGGCATGCGAGATAGTGCATCTGCCAGGAAGTTCTTCCCCCCCGGCAAATGCTTGAGCGTAAATTGGAACTGGTGAAAATGCTGGGACCAGCGGGCTTGCTTGGGGTTGAGCTTCCTGGGTGTTTTCAGGGCTTCCAAATTATTGTGGTCAGTCCACACCTGGAAGGGGATTTTGTTGCCTTCAAGGAACTTGCGCCACGTGAGTAATGACCAACGTATCCCGTATGCCTCTTTCTCCCATACGGGCCAGCGCTGTTCCGTTTCCGTTAGTTTCTTGGATGTATACGCACAGGGTTGCAATACCCCTTCATCGTTTTCTTGTAATAGTACAGCCCCCACTGCCACATCACTTGCATCCGCCTGTATTATGAAGGGCTTATTCATGTCTGGGTGCCTCAGTACTGGTTCGGCAGAAAAAAGTCACTTTAGTCTCTCAAACGCTGCTTGGCACTCCATTGTCCATGTTAGTGGCTGGTTAGGTTTTACTGAGGATGCTCCCTTTGTTTTTAGTAAGTTCGTGAGGGGCAGGGCTATCTGGGCAAACGAGGGGATTTATTGGCGGTAAAAGTTTGCAAAGCCCAGGAAACTTTGCAGTTGCTTTCTTTTACGGGGTGGTGCCCATTCTAATACTGCTCTGACCTTCTCAGGGTCCATTTCAATGCCCTGTGGGGATATGCAATAACCTAGGTAGTCTATTCTTTCCTGGTGGAATTCGCATTTCGAGAGTTTGGCATATAGGTGGGCGGCTCGCAGTTTCTTTAAGACCGCTCTGACTAGGTTGACATGTTCCTCTTTTGATTTGGTGAAGATAAGAATGTCATCTAAGTAAACCAGGAACCCCTTAAATAGGTGCTCCCTTAGAATGTCATTGATTAATTGCATAAATACTGTGGGGGCCCCTTGTAATCCAAATGGCAAGACTTTGAATTGGTAGTACCCCATGGGACAGTTAAATGCGATCTTCCATTCATCCCCTTCCTTAATTCTCATGCGATAGTAAGCTTCCCTTAGGTCTAGTTTAGAAATTTTTTTTCCCTTTCGAGAGGTGTGACAACATGTCCTTCATGAGGGGCAGAGGGTATAGGTTGATTTCACTGATTGTATTCAGGGTCCTATAATCCACGCATAAGTGTAAAGAGCCATCCTTCTTCTCTCTAAAGAGGACCAGGGCAGCCACTTTAGGCTTGGCTGGCTCAATGAATCCCCTTTCTAGGTTTTTCTTTATGAATCTCTCCATTTCCTCCTTCTCCTTTGGGCTCATGGAGTATAATCTGGGCTTTGGGAGTTTTGCCCCAGGCTTGAATTCAATGGCACAGTCTGTGCATCGGTGGGGGGGGGGAGCTCATCCGCCGTCTCCTCACTGAATTCCTCAGCAAGGTCTCTGTATTCCTCTGGTATTTCTGGTAGTCCCTTTTCCTCTCCCGTGGATGCTTTTTCTGTTCTTTATTCTGGTAGCCCCCCTTGGGATTTTAAGTCCATAGGTTCCCCCTTCGGGAATTTGATTTCTGCCGTCCTCCAATTCACCCAGGGGTTCCATTTTTTAACCATTCCATCCCTAGGATCATTGGGCATTCCATGCCTGGGGTCACCACAAACGTTATGTCTTCCTTATGTTTGCCCAGGGAGAGGTGTATTGGTAAAGTGGCTAGGGTAGCTGGCACCCCCCCTGCTATGGACCCATCTAACTGGCCAAATGAGATTGGTTGTTCCAGTCTCCTCGACGGAATGCCCAGATTCCCCACTAGCGTCGGGCTAATGAGGCAGCGGGTGCAGCCAGAGTCTATTAAGGCTTTCACCTTCATGACTTCGGGCATGGGGGGAATGAATATAGTCACTGTCTTGAGGATGGGTGCGATGCGTCCACTTACCAGGGGTTCGCCCTCCGAGCTGTCGTCTGAGGCGTCCACCGGCCCTGCGGTGTAGGCCGGAGTTCTTTCCCCCTGATGAGCAGTGGTGGGTGATTCCACAGCCTCCATCATTCTCATGGCAGGTTGTTTTGGCTTAGTTGGAGACTTTCCAGATTTGCTGGCCGGTGATCTGTCTGGGTTGTGCTGGGGGTCTTTTGGGCAGCATTCTACAGCCCGATGCCCTTCTCTCCCACACTTGAAACACCCCATTTGCTTCTTGGCCGTAGCCGATGGTTTCACTGGTTCGCGTGTCAACTCAGGCTGTGAGCCCTCCATTGTTTTCCTCGGCGTTGCCTCTTCAATATGTCGATTTCTGCTTCCTCTGCCAAGACGTACCATTCCTCAAGTTGGTGTGGGTCCCCTCGGGGCAGGCAAGCATCATATAGGTCATAATTTAGTCCATCTTTGAAATGGCTAAGGAGGATGTCTTCCGGCCAGTTCAGTTTGCTGGCAATGGCCCAGAATTCTTGCGTATATTCAGCTACCAGGCGTTTGCCTTGCCTCATCGTTTTTATCCTTTCGCGGGCTTTGTGATCAGCCAGGGGGTCCTCAAATCGCCTTCTCATAAAGGACATGAAATGGTTGAAGTCGTTGAGCTCTGGGGCATTGGAGTCATGCAAGTTCACCACCCAATCTGCGGCCGGCCCGTCCAGGGCAGATTGCACGATCCGGATACGGGCTTTGTCACTGGGGATGTCCCGCCCGTATTCCTCCATGTAGTTGAGGACTTGGGTTACGAAAAAGCCCAAGCGTGTTGGCTCCCCCTTGAATTTCACGTCCAGTGGCGGGAGCCTTTGAATGGACTGGTGCCTTCGTTGTCGGTGGTAGTGTCTTCCATCCAGATTACGATCTGCGGGTCAGCAGGGAGTGGGGGCTACTGGATCAGCAGATGTCCCCAGGGCTGCAGGTTCCACTTCCCCCTCGGTGTCTCTCCCTTTGTGGCTCCAGGAGTTGGGGTGGCCGTAGGGCTCAGAATTCTCCTCTCCTAGGGATCTGAGAGTTCTCTTCATCAGGTCGATAGCTTTCTCTAGGATCCAGCCCGAGTACGGTGCCCAGCTCCCTTCCTCTTCACTTGCGTGCAGGGATTTCTCCATCTCCTGCTTCCATTCTGGTTGGTTGGCCCCCCATCTCAGGGTCACCTTTCTTGATTTATTTTCCCACTTGCCTTTCTTTCCAATGCCCATTGACCACTGAGGTTTGTGGTCTCGCATCTCCACCACCTCTTCTCCTGAGGAATCTGACCTCTCAGATCCCGACATCTGGCAAAGTTTCAGTTGGGGCAGCGGCTCCCTTTCCGGGGAGTTTCCTCCCTTCCTTGCTCCGCCGTCTGACATGGTAATTTTTGCAAAGTCCCCCTGCAAGGTTCTCCCTTCCAGGTGGACTAATTCTGCAGGTCCTGTCTAATATAAGGACCCACCCCACTTTGCATCTTAAGAAGACAGAACTCTTGGAATATTTCTTCCAACAGGCATCCTTTATTAAGAGAAAATGGTTGCAGGCGTTCTAGACAGGAGCTGGGGCCCAAGCCCTACGGTTCAAGGTTTTAAGGGGTCCCCAGCAGCCCACCCCACCCCACCATCTTTCCAGCGACAATCTCAGGCATTACATTTCCACCCCCTTTTTCCTCACTGCCAGTGGAAGGGAGACTTCAGAGAGGAGTAGATAAAAGCTAATGGCCCCATTGTTATGATTTAGTCCTTCGTCCCTTTGAAGTTGTGCCGAAGGAAGTGAGGGCCATAAAACCACTTTGTTCACCCCCCTTCCCCTTCATCATATGACAGAATCCAGAGAGGGCAGAAATGGCGTTTTCCATAGTCGATAACTAGAGATGACGTGTTGCCTCCCCATTGGCCAACTGACTGTGCGATTGACATCCTACCAGGTACCAAACTCCCTAAGCCCAGGATGTATGCAATGATGCCCAAAGAGATGGATGAGCTGCGTCAATACATCAACAAGAACCTGGCATGGGGATTCATCCAGCCTGCACAGCCACGGATCGCAGCTCTGGTGCTCTTCAAGGAGCACCTAGTGAGACGCCAATTCTGCTGGCCGTGGATGAAGGCGGACATAGAGGCATATGTACGCCCTTTCAGGTGGGGGATATGGCGTACCTGTCAACCAAGTACCTGCGCCTGAAGATACCCTGTAAAAAGGGTCAAAATTCATTGGCCCGTTCCGGATTGTGCAAGTCATTAACCCGGTTGCCATACGGCTACAACTACCCAGGCTTCTGGGAAAGGTGCACCCAGTTTTCCATAGCAGCTTACTGAAGCTGGTGGAGGGGTCCTCCTTTAGATCCCTGAAATGGATACCGGGCCCTGTCATGGGGGACCATTATGAGATCCAAGAGGTGTTAGACTCCCGTATCCGATGGGGTCATTTGCAATACCTGGTGCAGTGGAAGGGGTACCCTGTTACGGAGGCATCCTGGGTGGGGGAAGCAGACATCCAAGCCCCCGACTGTTGCGGCTCTTCCACTGATGGTATCCTTGTAAGCCAGGAGGGGGGTTAGCTGCATCCTCCACCATGGCCCGTGATTAATCACATGTTTCTCCTTGCCTTCCAGGTGGAGCCCTGGTAGAGGGGGCCACCTGTCAAGCCCCGTGGGCTTGACACTGATGGGGGGGTGGGGGATACGGACAGCAGACAGCAACCAGACCAGCGGCAATGGCCTTTCCCTCTGTACCTGGACCTGGAATGGCTGAGCGTGGTGGCATGGTCGTCGTCCCTTCGGCTACACTGCCGAACAGCTGTTCAGTGCTGGGAGGCACTAGGAAGCCAGAAACCTGCCGCACGTCCCGACGAGCAGCTGATCGGCACAGGGACTTACCAGGCAGCCACAAGCCTGTAACACGTCCCAAAGAACAGCTGAGCAGAGCAGGGAAACCACGTGGAGCTGGACGTTTGCAGGGCGTCCTGCCTCGCTGCTCATATCGCTTCACACACCGGATGCTGGTTAGGTGGGTGGGGGGTGGGGCCAGGTGGGAAATGCATATGTAAGGCACTGGGAGGCAATTGCTCACAGCGCTAACTTCGTTTGCTATTGTGCATGTTACAACGTTCCTTGATTAAAGCCACCTGTGAACTCAACTCGACTCAGCATTGTTCCTGTTGGAGCCAGGGGTGTGAGAAGGATGGCTGACACCTTAATCCGGACTCAGTAATAAGCCTCCCTTAAATCCAACTTTGTAAAAACGTTCCCCTTTGCCAGGTGGGCTAACATTTCCTTCATTAAGGGAAGGGGGTACATGTTCTGTAGGCTGACAGTGTTCAATCTTTTAAAATCCATGCATAATCTCAGTGACCCATATTTCTTTTCTTTGAACAATCCAGGGGCTGCTACACAAGATGTTGCTGGTTGGATGAAACCCCGGGCCAGGTTCTTATCAATGTACTCCCTTAACTCTTTCATCTCTCTGGGCATCATTGAGTACATTCTTGCCTTCGGGAGCTTGGCCCCGGGTAAGATTTCAATGGCACAGTCCGTAGCCTGGTGAGGGGGGAAAACGTCACATTCTTTCTCACTAAACGCCTCGGCTAAATCATGGTATTCAGTTGTGGCAAGCTGGTGTCCTGGAAGCTTCTCTACAACAGCCTTTAGTTTTTCAGGGTGTTCTTCCTGAGCCTCATTTATGGTACAGTCCTTTGTATCACTGGTGGTAGCAGGAGGGAAGGGACCGACCCCCAATCTCAAATTCCTCACTCCATTCTCCCACCAGATGGTCGGGCGCCACTTGTCAAGCCAGGGCAGACCCAAAATTACAGCCTCAGTCATTTTTGGGAGCACCACAAAATGAATGATTTCCCAGTGTTGGCTCATTTCCAACCACACTGGTTCTGTCAGGTGTGTGGCAGGTGTACCGCCACAATGGTAGCATTTGATTGGACCGTTAACTGGTGCCTGGGGGGCACTGGTGGTCATGGTGGCTTGAGAAGATCGGCCAAAAAGGTGCTTCTCCTGGGTGCATGGTGGCTTGGGTTCAGCTGTGCCTGGCTTTCTTGGGCGATCCAATTCGATGTCCAGCATCACTGCCATGCTGTACCACTCATGCAATTGGTTAGGAAAGCCCTGAATGATGCAGACTTGGAGTAGGTCGCAGTCGAGCCCCTGCTTGAAGTAGTTGATCAACGATCATTCCGGCCACTTCCCTAGCCGACCAGCAACTCGCCTGAATTCATAAACGTATTTCTTAGTGGGACGGCCTTTTTGCTTCAGACGATGGATTTCTTTCTCGGCCAACAGGATCTGGGATTCGTCTTCAAAACGACCTCTCAGTTGCTCCATGAATAGGTTAGCATTCTGCAGCTCAGGAGCCCCTTCATCATGCAGGTTGCTCACCCAGTCAGCCACTTCCCCCTCCAAATTGGCTGCCACGGCATTCACCATCTGAGCATCATCCAGGTAGGCATAAGTGTAGCAATCTAGATGAGCCCACACTTGATTCAGGAAGAAGGATAGCTACTCAGGGTCCCCATCAAAGGTGGGCTTGATGAGAGGCTGCTCAAATCATGGTGGGACCACCTGCACTTTCTGCTGAGCTGCTTGTTTGTCCTGGGGACATGGCCAAACCACCCTCCAGATTTCCCTTGGCTGGACTCCTGGACTGGCAGCCCGAGGCTGCGGTAGTGGGCTTGGTTGGGATACAGGGCTTGACAACACAGCTGGCTGGGGAATAAGTGAGGCAACACGAGCTCCCGCAGTCAGGCTGGGACTCCGGCGGGGGGGGGGAGAGATGGGTAGCCCTTGGCATTCCCCCCCATGGTGCTCACACCCTGGATGACGGGAACCGTCTCTTTTACCTCCAGTCTGCCGAACTTCTCCTTCAGCTGCTCAAGCAAGGGTCTGTGGACTGCGAACTGGAACTTCCAGTCTCTGGAGTCATCCCCTCCGATCGATCCCTTGCCCTTCTGGTATGCCGCAGATGAAAACCCCTGGGATGGTGTCCACTATCTCCATTATTATTTATCTTTACTTTGGAAGTACTAAATAGAAGGATAAGACAGGACACAGAAATTAAAGGATTGAAAATAAAAGATGAAACATATAAGTTACAAGCATTTGCTGATGATGTAGTGTTTATCTTGGAAGAACCTTTAGAGATGATTCCTAAACTATGGGGAAAGATAGAAGAGTATGGAGAAATGGCAAGACTAAAAATAAATAAAGAAAAAACTAAAGTAATAGTAAAGAACCTCACAGATAAACAAAAAAGGCAAATACTAGAGAAAACAGGTACAAATAGTGAAAAAAGTTAAATATTTAGGTATTCATCTTTCGGCTAAGTGTTCATCAATAAAAGAAGACAATTATACAAAATTATTGAAGCAAATAAAGCTAGTCTTGGAAAGATGGAAAAATCTGCAGCTGTCAATATTAGGAAGAATTGCTACAGTAAAAATGAATGTGTTGCCGAAGATTTTATTTCTGTTTCAAAGGATTCCGATAAAACTTGAGAGAAAATTCTTTCAAGATTTAAATTCATTGGTTTTGAACTTTATATGGCAGGGGGAAAAAGCTAGAATTAAGATGAAAACATTACAAGATGCTAAGGAAAATGGAGGTTTTGGGTTGCCGGAATGGACGCTGTATTACCAAGCATCTGTGTTAACATGGGTGAAAGAGTGGATAACACTTAGAAATAAAAGGTTATTGTATCTAGAAGGACATGATTTACAATTGGGGTGGCACACTTTTTTATGGTACGGGAAAAACAGAGTCCATAAGTGTTGTGGGTGTCTCACGACTGGATGATGACATATCAGAGGGGGAGGAAGCACAAGCAGGCCCCTCTGGGTATTTCCCCCCCCCCGGCAGCCGAATCAGATAATGAGGAGTTTTGTATGCATTCTGAATCAGACTCTTCAAATGATGAGTCAGATTTAGAGCAAGAAGAGAAATGGATTGATCCGAGGTTCCGAAGGTTTGATAAGCGAAGGTGTCAGTTAACTGGAAAAAGGAAGTAATGGGGGGAAGTGACGTATCGGACACTATATTAGAGGAGGGAAGTAGACTACGCCCTTGTTACGAGCAACGTTTATCAATGAGAGGTTTGGAAACTTTTGCAATGCTTTGAAAGTCTGATGTTTTGACAACCTAGCGAAGGATAATGAGGTCTCGGACAATGTGATAAAGACAGAGTGAGTAATTGGAAAGTTTGGAAGGAGTTTGTTGTAATCTAAATGTAAATAATGAGTCTTGGATGTTTCTGCCAGCAAAATGTCAGCAGCTTGCTTTGAAATGAATCCTTTTGAAATGTGTTTAATAAATCTCTTAAAGACATATTTACGTGGATTTTAATGAGTTGAGAGAGGCCAGACATAACAATAAGTACTTTCAAAATAATTTTATAAGAAATGCCTTGTCAACAGTATCGGAAAAAAAGAAAGCTAAAATATATTTAAAAATTCCAGGGTGGTTATCAACAATGAAGTCCAAACTTGGTAGACTTTGAAAAAATATGGACATATAAAGATAGTCTAGATATTGATGGGAAATTAAAATCTAAACAAGAACTGGAAAATCAGGGAATTAACTTGTCCTGGTGGGCACATTTACAGATACAAAGTAGATATGAAAAAGATGTAAAAATGTATGGATTTTATAAGGATCAAACTGTGTTTGATAAGATTTTGTTAACCTCAGATGAGAAATTAATTAAGAAAATGTATAACTTTTTGTTAGTTTCGGATATGGAAAGTGAACAAGTGAAAGAAACAATGACAAGATGGGCAAAATTTTTTGGCTATAATATAGAATTAGAAAAATGGCAAATGTTATGGGACAGAAACTACAAATTAACAATGTCAACTTCATATAAAGAAAATCTGTATAAAATGTTTTATAGATGGCACCTGCTGCCAGCAAGATTAGCAAAAATGTTTAAAAATATGTCAGATAGATGTTGGAAATGTAAACATAACATAGGCACGTATTATCACATTTGGTGGACATGTGGTAAGGCAAAGGCCTATTGGAGAAAGGTACATAGGTGGTTAGAAAAAATATTGGGTGAACAAGTGGATTTTAAACCTGAACCTTTTTTACTAGGTATTATGCCTGAAAAGAGTAATAAGCAGAAATTATATTTAATCTTACACATCACTACAGCAGCGAGAATAATTTTTGCACAATACTGGAAGAATGAAGGATTGCCATCAGAAGAAGAAATAATCAAGAAAATATTATAATGTGCAGAAATGGACAGATTAACTATGAGGTTGAAAGATAAAGAAGATACAGACTACTATCAAATTTGGAACCTATTTTATTCTTGCCTAGAGGAAAGAATGAAGGATTAGGAATTGAACATGTATTAGCATAACAAACTCCAGACAACTTGTTGATTGGAAAAATTAACATATGTTGATGAAAAAAAAACAAACCAATAAAATCTTTATTTTAAAAAAAAAAACCCCTGGGATGGCAGCAACAGGAGTTCCTCTTCACCGGCAACAGGAGTGCTCCTACGCTGAGGGGCAGCTTTGGCTTGATAGAGGTCTGCTAGAATCATAGTTCCTCCCTGCAGTACCAGCTTCCCAGGTTAGATCAACCGGGACTTTGGCCTAGCCCCTGCCAGTGACACCTCCTCGGTGGCTGGAGCAACTGCTTGTGCTCCAACAGCTGGAGTTCCATTGTGGCCAGCAATGGCTCCATTCTTTTCCTCCATTCTCAAATCTTCACCGAGTCATTACTGCTCTCCCAAAGGATGGGTAGGTGGTCGGGGCCCAGCACCCCAAAAGAAAATGAAAGTTTTAGGAGACTTGGTTTAATGTCATGGTTCCAACAGACAGAGATGAATAAAGCAGAACTTCGAGGCTTGAGAATTCCTCAAAGAACATGTTTATTAGTTACAAAGTATCGGCATGGTCAAAAGTGAAACCAAGTCTGAATACACAAGTAACAATTGACCAATACAAAGTTAAATGTCACACCCATAAAACTATGCAAGCAACTACATTCCCCAATATGATTACCCCGTATTTTGCGCTCTATAGGGCGCACCTGCTGATAAGACGCACCTAATTTTAGAGGAGGAAAATAGGGAAAAAATATTTTGAGCCAAAAAGTGGGCTAAGAGACATACAGGTAGTCCTCAACTTTTGACAACAATTGAGCCCAAAATTTATGTTGCTAATCAATTTCCTCAACCACATCAGACATAAAAAAATTATTAGCCACAATACTATAATGAACCATGCATTTGTTTAGGATGCATGTGGGCTTTAGCTGACGTTTTTCCACTGAACATGTATCAAAAACTGCTTTATTTCTGCTTTAAAAGAAGGGAACTTTTTTTGTTCTTGGAGCTTGCTTCTTCATTCCAACTGGGTGTAACCCAGGGGTTCTCAACCTTGGCAACTTTAAGACTTGTGGACTTCAACTTTTATCAGCTGAGTTAAATGCAATCTAAGCTGCAAAAAACCTAGTATTG
This sequence comes from Bothrops alternatus, assembly GCA_034064705.1. Lineage (NCBI taxonomy): Eukaryota > Metazoa > Chordata > Lepidosauria > Squamata > Viperidae > Bothrops > Bothrops alternatus. Next base: position 1,891,712 of record JARGCV010000105.1, read on the forward strand.
CAATCTAGGAAGTAAATCCCATGAAACCTAATGACCAGGAAAGGGGCAGTGGCTTCTATCCAAGCGAAGCGCCTCAAACACGCATGCAGACTGGAGCCTATAGTAGCCCTGTCTTTTACAGGACAAGTCTGCTCCACACCGACTATCATCCTCTCCAACCGCCCTTTGGACGCGACCAAAGAATCTAGGTAGCAGAAAGCGCTTACCGTAGGTAGGGGGATTGCTGCTGCAGCTGCTGCTGCTGTCACTGCGCACGCGCCACCTGCTGCCGTTTCACCTGCAATCCCGTAGTACTGCGAGGTAGCGCAGGCCAAAAGGCCCGGCAGGCAAGGCGAAAACTCGACTGCGTAACCGTGGCGGACGGGCAAGCGGAAGGCCTGCGCCCTCAGGAGCTTTCCTAGCGCCTCGCCGCTGCTGCGGCTCATGGCTTCACCGCCGGTGCTGAGCTCGTCTGCCTGGACGCGGGGTGGCAGCTGCTCGCGGGCGGCTTCAAAACCGCCCGCTCCCTTCCTTGTTTCGCCGCCCCTCTTGTGTGGGCGGGGTTGAGGGAAACGGTCGCCGTCACCGCCATGGTTGTTTTGGGCTACAAGCCTTTCTTCCCGAATGCCTTCTTGCGAGTCGGACTTCCGGTCCCAGCTCGCCCTTCTATGGAATTGCTTCGTGTGCGAGAAGGCGCGTGAGAAGCTTCTCGTGATTCGGGGATTTCTGTTGTAACGCTGGTTTGCGGCATTCGTGCCGTCTTCTAAGGCAACGGCGCTTGCGTCACATCCCCTCTGCTCCAGCGCCTCCCCCCCTCCCTGCCTGCATCTTCGCTCCATAAGGCGCAGCTGATTTTTCCTCCTACTTTGGGAGGGAAAAAACTGCGCCCTATGGAGCGAAAAATACGGTATTTGGCGGGCTTTTTATGCAACGCCCAGTCCCTAGTCTCAGGAGCAACTGATGACCTTGGTTCCCACAGGACAGAAGATTATTTTGACTAATGAAGCACCTGGGCAACCCCCCACCCTCCGTTCTATGTGGCAACCTAGAATGAGAAGAAAAAATGTCTGCAGCCATGCTCATTGTACAGTTGACACTGCCTTGCACCAGGTTATTCCCCTTGGAACAAATCCCCCCATTCACTATTTATTTATTTTATTTATTTTGTTTGGACTTATATGCCACTCCTCTCCGAAGACTCGGAGCGGCTTACAACATATATATATAAAAAAACAATTACAATCTAAGTCCAAGCAAAAAAATTTAAAAATAAAACCACACACATATTCATCAGTCACACAACAATCCACAATCATCCCCAGGCCTGCCAGCAAAGATAGGTTTTAAGATTCTTTCGGAAGGCCGGGAGAGTGGGAGAAACGCGGACTTCAGGAGGCAGTTGGTTCCAGAGAGCGGGCGCCACAACAGAGAAAGCCCTCCCTCTAGGGCCCGCCAGACGACATTGTTTCGCTGATGGGACCCGGAGGAGGCCGACCCTGTGCGCTCTCACCGGTCGTAGGGAAGTATGTGGCAGAAGACGGTCCCGTAAGTATCCTGGTCCCATGCCATAAAGGGCTTTATAGGTAATAACCAACACTCTGAATTGCGCTCGGAGACCGATAGGCAACCAATGCAGCATGCAGAGAGTTGGCGAAATGTGGGCACGACGTGGAAGGCCCACAATTGCTCGTGCAGCTGCATTTTGCACTAATTGTAGTCTCCAAACACTCTTCAAGGGTATCCCCATGTAGAGAGCGTTGCAGTAGTCAATCCTCGAGGTGACAAGGGCATGTGTGACTGTGAGGAGAGACTCCCGATCCAAATAAGGGCACAACTGGTGCACCAGGGGAACCTGGGTAAATGCCCCCCTCGCCACAGCCAATAAATGATGTTCCAATGTCAGCTGTGGATCGAGGAGGACTCCCAAGTTGCGGACCTTCTCTGAGGGGTTTATAGATTCACCCCCCAGAGTGATGGAAGGACAGATTGAAGTGTCTTTGGGAGGCATCACCCACAGCCACTCTGTCTTGTCGGGGTTGAGCCATGCAAGATAACTCGCCAAATGCTGGGGCAGGGAGAGCAGGAGGCTGTGCAGTGGGCTGCTCTTTCCCCCTGGTGGGCGGGAGGCTGCTCTGCACCGTGGCCAGAATTGAAAAAGTTTGATTTCAACTTTTCTCTTGTGTTTTTTTCCCCACTATCATTTTTCCCCTTCTATCTCTTTCTCTTTTTCTCCCCCCTCCCCAAACTGGGTCTGAGGCTCCTGCACTGGCTCCCTGCTATTACCTACAGAGCACCCTAGTGTGTCCCCACCACTGCCACCAGCTTGTGCATCAATTTTGCCTTTGGTGACCACATAGTGTACCTCACAATCATTGCCCGTGATGTTTTTTTCCCATGGAGGGGACACCACCTGAAAGAGGAGCTGGGGGGGAGGTGGCTCCTTCCCATCTGGCCAATGCCACATCTGGAAAGTTGCAGCTGGAGTGCCCTTCCTCACCTCCTCTTCCTCACTGGCTCCAGCCTCTGCCTTGCCTGCCTTGTTGCTGCCTTGCAGCATCCAGTGGCAGTAGGGGAGCCAGGCACAAGGAAGCAATGCATTGGCGAGGACCCATGCACCTGTGGGTCTTCTCTTCGCCTTGTGACCATCTCTGCTGGCTGCAAGAGGGTCCTTGAAGCTGCAGGCTGGGCAGTTCCCTGGCCCAAATACCAAAGTTAAAATACAACAAATAGGTAACATAGTGAGGGTGAAGGTTCGTTCTCCGAGCTTGTGGATTGGTTTCTGAACGTTTCATTACCAGGCTAGGTAACATCTTCAGCAGATGTTAGGGGATGTCACTGCCAGTGTTCTGTTTATAAGGGCTTCAGGTGTGGGTGTGTCAAGTGAGGGTCTGTGATGGGTCTTGTGATGGTCTTGTGATGGGGAGGTTACATCAGGTCAGGGTCATTGGGTGGTGAACTGCTGGTGGGAGGGGGGCTTGCATGGGTTGGTTGAGGGTCCGTGCTGTCTCTGGTTGGCTGTGCAGTTGACTTGGATTCTGAGGGGTTCATGGGCTGGTTGTAGGTCAATGTGTCTGTTGATGGAATTGCTTGTGGAGTGCCAGGCTTTGATGAACTCATGAGCGTGGCGAGTGGTAGCATGGCCGATTATTTTTCTGTTGCTCCATAACACAAGTTAACATAGTATTATATTGTTTTTAATAATAATAATAATAATAATAATAATAATAACAATAATAATAATAATAAAGTTGGAAGGGACCTTGGAGGTCATCTAGTCCAACCCCCTGCTCAGGCAGGAAACCCTATACCAGTGGTGGCGAACCTTTTAGAGACTGAGTGCCCAGACTGCAACCCAAAACCCACTTCATGCCTCATCTTCATGGTGGGTGTCAGTTTGCTTCATGTATGGATTGGAGGGGTTTAGAGTGGCTAATGATGCAGCTGTGGTCTGGCTTCTGGTTTGTGGTCATACCTCATCATCGGTGTGGGTTTGGGTTTGCTTTTTGCGTGGAAGTGTGGTGGTGACATCCTGTGTGGTTTTCGTGAGTGTGGGTCTGGTGTCATTCTTTGTGTTAGTGACTCATTTGTCAATAAGGGTGGGTTTCCAAATGGCTGGTAGGCGGGAGGTATCATCTCATTTATTAAAGTGTTCAATTTTGGCGATAGTTCTGGTCTTTTTAAACTTCTCGCAAGATCTCAACCAACAGAAGAATAAGTGCATGCATTGAAGAACACAAAAACTCAGTCAAAAAAGAGGAACCAACTTCTTCCCTAGTCCAACACCTTAAAACCACAGGACATGAAACTGACTTTAAAAAGACCAGAACTATCGCCAAAATGGAACACTTTAATAACAGAATAATCAGAGAAGCCATCGAGATAGAAAAACACCTACACAGCATGAATAAACGAGATGATACCTCCCGCCTACCAGCCATTTGGAAACCCGCCCTTATTGACAAACAAGTCCCTAACACCAAGAATGACACCAGACCCACACTCACGAAAACCACACAGGATGTCACCACCACACATCCACGCAAAAAGCAAACCCAAACCCACACCGATGATGAGGCATGACCACAAACCAGAAGCCAGACCACAGCTGCATCATTAGCCACTCTAAACCCCTCCAATCCATACATGAAGCAAACTGACACCCACCATGAAGATGAGGCATGACCACGAACGCAAAGCCAAACAACAGCAATGCAGCTCACCATCTCATATCCCCCTGCAACTCAGACTAACCTGAGCACAACAAAGCCCCCACCCAAACAGAACACTCTCCCAGACAATCAGAACACACCCAACCCCCCATCCAATCAGAGCACAGCCAAGCCCCTAACCAATCAGAACACACCTCCACCCAATCAGAACACAGCCAAGCTCCCACCCAATCAGTTCATACCCCCATTGGCAGTTAAAAGGAAGAAACAGCTACGATCACACATTGCTCCTAGATGTCGAGCCCTGCGAGGCCGTCAGGGCGTGAGGCAGGGACACTACCAGCTAACCCCGCCACCTGCCAGCGAGCCTGACTGAAGGGGGCCGGTTGCGGTGTTGCCGGCCTTTCCCTGCTTCCTGACGATGCAGGTTCTTACCGTCCGCCCCTCGTGTGTGTCGGCCCTCTCCAAGCTCCCGACGGTGCTGCAGCACACATATGACGTCATCTTCCCACGCCTCGTTATGGACTGGGTTCGATGTAATCTGGAGCATAGGCACCTCGCAGGGCCCGACAAGGGGCTGAAGGCAACTGTTGGACATGGGGCTGGATGATTGGTGGCCTGGGGAAGGATTAGGGGCGCGGTTGGCACGGCAGTTATGTGTGTCCCAGCCGGATGGTGGTTACTGGGTGTTTCCTGGGTGGGGTTGGTTCCAGTGTGGGTGGGGCGGGTAGGCTCCTTATGTAAAGGCACTGAGAACAGGCAACTCTCAGTGCCAACTTTTTCCTTTCTACGCATCGTAGTAAATTACAGTTTGTTCACCGTTCCTGTTTGTGGCTTTTTTGTTCCTTCCGGAGCTCCAAGCTAGGACAACATAACAGTAAGTCGGCACCAAATTTTTCTTGCAACGTTCTCCTCTCCCTGTTCCCGTTAGCAGGGGTGCTTACAGGGGGGTCATGGCAGAGGGAGTCCGAGATGTTGATCCAGTTGGGGAGCCTGCAGACCCGCCCACAGAGGAGAGAGTAGTCCCGGAGGTGAAGGTGGCAGAGGCCCAGCCGGCAGTGCGACCCAAAGAGAGTGCCCAGCAGCCGGTGGACAGCGGGGGTGAGTCCAGACAGAAGACTTCTGCAACCACATCTGGGGATTGGTGGCTGAGTTCGGCCCTGCAATGTTCGGAGGCTGGTGGGCCATGTGTGACTGGCGGGGGAAATCCCATGTCTGGATGGAGAGAGAGGCATGTTACCGGTGACGATGATGAGGAATGGAGCTATTCTACAGCCCCTGGGGAATATACTTTGGAGGTCCTTCGTGATAGGTTTGGGGAAACAGGCTATCTACCCAGGTCAGGTGCCTGCTTCACCCGATCCGCTTCGAACAAGTAGACTGGTCCCTTCTGGGTGGGGCTCCTGCTACGCGAGTGACGGAGCCAGTGAGATTAGAGATGGGGGAACATTGGGAGGTTCTCCGGTTTATTGTGGTTCCATCCATGACTGAGGAGGTAATTTTGGGATTAGCATGGCTGGACAAGTGGGGACCTACCATATGGTGGGAGGGTGGTTGTCGCCATATGCGTCTTGGTGTCGGTCCTCGACCGCCAAGGATGGAGGATGGTGGTGATATTGAACCACCAGGGAGGAAGGTTAACGCAAAGGACACCGTAGAGGAAGGGGCTAAAGTAGTGGTACACCAAACAGACCAAACTCCGGGCTTCCCAGCAGTATATAATGATCTTGTGGAGGTGTTTAGCGAGCAGGAATGTGACAGTCTGCCACCCCATCGTCCGACTGACTGTGCCATTGATATATTGCCAGGAGCTAAACTGCCGAAGCCCTGTATGTACCCCATGATGCCCCGAGAGTTGGAGGAATTACGGCGTTATATCGACAAGAACTTGGCACAGGGTTTTATACAACCAGCACGGTCTTGGATAGCAGCACCAGTGTTATTCCAGGAGAAAAAGGATATATTTATATTTATATTTATTAAATTTCTATACCGCCCCTCTCCCGTAGGACTCGGAGCGGTTTACAACCCAATAAAAACATATAAAACAATAAATATTTAAAATTAAATTAAATTAAATAAATACAAGGCTGTTACTAAAAACCTGTTAAAAACCCAATTCTAAAACCCGAACAGCCTTGTTTAAAAATTTAAAACCCGAGGAGATCTAGGCCAGGCCGGCTTGATTGAAGAGATGAGTCTTCAACTCTCTTCTGAAGGTGCGGAGATCATGACACGTCCGGAGTTCAGGGGGGAGCTCGTTCCACATCGTCGGTGCCCCCACAGAAAAGGCTCTCCCCCTGGGCGCCACCAGCCGACACTGCTTAGCCGATGGCACCCTGAGGAGGCCCTCTCTGTGGGAGCGAACTGGTCGATGGGAGGTATTTACTGGCAGAAGGCGGTCTTGTAAATAACTGGGTCCTATGCCATGGAGCGCTTTAAAAGTGGTAACCAGTACCTTGAAGCGCACCCGGAAAGCCACCGGCAACCAGTGCAGCTCGTGCAGGATGGGGGCCATTCGTGCCCGCCAGGGTGCCCCCACTACCACCCGCGCGGCTGCATTCTGTGCCAGTTGAAGCCTCCGCGTGCACTTCAAGGGGAGCCCCATGTAGAGAGGACTCCGACTCTGTGTGGACTTCAGAGGCATCAATGCGGTCTGTATAGAACATATGTACCCCCTTCCTTTAATGAAGGACCTTTTGGCTCACTTAGCCCAGGGGAGGATATTTACAAAGTTGGATCTATGGGAGGCCTATTACCGGGTTAGAATCAAGCCTGGTGATGAGTGGAAGATGGCATTCAACTGTCCCCTGGGCAGTTATCAATTTCGGGAGATGCCCTTTGGGTTGCAAGGTGCCCCCGCAGTTTTTATGCAACTCATCAATGGAGTACTACACGATCATCTATACTGTGGGGTGCTAGTGTATCTTCATGATATACTGATTTATACGGACACAATGAAATAACATGTCAAATTGGTACGTGATGTGTTGCATAAATTGCTCGATGCCCAGCTATTTGTAAAGTTATCGAAGTGTGAGTTTCACCAAACATGTCTAGACTACCTGGGTTACAGGATATCAGCAGCAGGGGTGGAGATGGATCCAAAAAAGGTGCAAAGTGTGTTGGAATGGCAAGCCCCGTGAACCCGATGCCAATTACAAAGCTTTTTAAGTTTTGCTAACTTCTACAGGCAATTCATTCCTTCATTTGCTATGGTGGCTTTACCTCTCACAAATCTGCTGCGGACCCGGACGAGTACCATACGACCAAGACCTGGACAACCACTAGCCTGGACTGTGGAGTGCCAGTCTGCATTCGAGGCATTGAAAGCCTTATTTGCCAAGGAACCAGTTCTGTTGCATCCGGATCCAGAACAACCATTTGTGGTACAGGCGGACGCCAGTGATGTTGCGGTGGGGGCAGTTCTGCTCCAACATAACCCAAACGGAAAACTACAGCCCTGTGCCTACACGTCGTGGAAGTTAACAGAAACTGAGAGAGCGTGGGCCACCTGGGAGAAGGAGGCCTTCACGGTAAAGTTGGCCCTATCCACATGGCGGCACTTGTTGGAGGGCGCAAAACATGAATTCGAAGTCTGGACTGATCATAAAAACTTAGAGGTGCTGCAAACCCCAAGGAGGCTGTCACTGAAACATGTGCGCTGGGCACAATACTTTCATCGCTTCCACTTTCACCTTAAATATGTACCAGGCAGTCGGAACTTCCTGGCGGATGCATTGTCTAGGTTGCCACAATATGACAGTAAATGGGAGGAGGTGGTGCAGGCGATCATGCCTCCATATATGCAAGGTGTCGCAAAGGCAGTATCCCGTCCAGTCGCCATGGATCTTGAAAACGAACTCAAAGCGGCCCTCGCACATGACCCATGGTTACAGGAACACCAGGGGATGTTAACCCAATGGGAAGGTCTGGCCTGGTACGGGAGCAAATTGTATATTCCGCAGATGCTACGTAACCGTATATTCTACCTTTGCCATGACTCTAAACAGGCAGGCCACTTCGGTTATTTAAAGACATTGCATTTAGCCTGACGTCAATTCTGGTGGCCTCATATGAGGACAGATGTGGAAAAGTACGTAAGGAGCTGCCCTGTGTGTGCCACTTCCAAGCCCAACCCAGGGAAGCCTATGGGACTGTTGCAGTCGGTGGCTGACCCAGACCAACCATGGCAACACATAGCCATGGACTTCATTGTGGACCTGCCCGACAGTAAAGGGTATACGGTGATTTGGACGGTGGTTGATCTGTTTTCTAAACAGGCCCATTTCATTCCCTGTAAGGGGCTACCATCGGCTCGAAGGTTGGCTCGCATGTTTTTGACTCATATTGCCTCCATGGGGCCCCACGTCGGATTATTTCGGTTCGTGGAGTTCAATTTACGGCTCAATTTTGGCGGAACGTTGTATGCCTACTCGGCTCTTCCCAAGGACTAAGCTCGGCGTACCACCCAAGCACAAATGGCGCTGCGGAACAGACGAATGCAACAATGGAGCGATACCTTCGAAGCTATGTTTCCTACCAGCAGACTGATTGGGTGGAGCTGGTAGTATTCGCGGAAGTAGCATACAACAACGCTGTACACAGCAGTACTGGTTTCACTCCTTTCCGGGTGGTCTCAGGCAGGGAGTTCGTACCTATGCCCGAATACAGCAGTCAAGGATCCCAACCCTGTCAGCCTGATGACTGGTTATCCCGAGTTAGCGGGGTGTGGAGTGTGGTCAAAAAGGCCCTAGTAAGAGCAAGTACAGGCAGACAAAAAACGTAGACCCCATAAACCATTCAGTGTGGGGGATATGGTGTATTTGTCTACAAAGTACATACGCCTACGGATCCCCTGTAAAAAACTGGGGCCGAAGTATATCGGTCCATTCCGGATTACCCAAGTGATTAATCCAGTCACAGTGCGACTCCAACTGCCCTGGTTTCTGGGTAAAATCCATCCTGTATTTCACAGTAGTCTGTTAAAACCAGTTTCCCAGTACCACTTAACAGAAGCCCTGGGGCCTATAACGCCCGGCCACTACGAAATCCAGGAAATACTGGACTCATGAACGAAACGGGGTAGTTTGTATTATCTGGTTTTATGGAAAGGGTACCCTCTGTCAGAAGCATCCTGGGTGAAAGAGGCCGATATGAATGCACCCTGACTAATCCAAGCGTACCATAAGAAATATCCTGGAAAACCGGGGGGGGGGGGAACCAAAACCAAGGATGTGACACCATTAACCCTGATTTGTTTGCTTTCCAGGGGGACCCCTGGTAGGGGGAGCGGCATGTCGAGCCCTGCGAGGCCGTCAGGGCATGAGGCAGGGACACTGCAAGCTAACCCCGCCGCCTGCCAGCGAGCCTGACTGAAGGGGGCCGGTTGCGGTGTTGCCGGCCTTTCCCTGCTTCCCGACGACGCAGGTGCTTACCGTCTGCCCCTCGTGTGTGTCGGCCCTCTCCAAGCTCCTGACAGCGCTGCAGCACACATATGACATCATCTTTCCGCGCCTCGTTATGGACATGGGTTCGATGTAATCTGGAGCATAGGCACCTCGCAGGGCCCGACAAGGGGCTGAAGGCAACTGTTGGACATGGGGATGGATGATTGGCGGCCTGGGGAAGGATTAGGGGCGCAGTTGGCACGGCAGTTATGTGTGTCCTGACCGGATGGTGGTTACTGGGTGTTTCCTGGGTGGGGTTGGTTCCGGTGTGGGTGGGGTGGGTAGGCTCCTTATGTAAAGGCACCGAGAACAGGCAACTCTCAGTGCCGACCTTTTCCTTTCTACGCATCGTAGTAAATTACAGTTTGTTCACCGTTCCTGTTTGTGGCTTTTTTGTTCCTTCCGGAGCTCCAAACTAGGACGATGTAACACTAGAAGCACGAAGCCGAAAACACCAGCCTGAAGATGACGAATGGGACTTCATCGAAACGTCACCAAGACACTTCCAATTTTACGCGGGAGAAAACCCGAATAACCAAAGACCTATATATTTATATTGGGAAATTAGTTATATAGAAGCACATTTTTCATGCTTTAGGTACAGGTGATTGCTTACATGAAAAGAGCATGGTAAGGGGAGGGGGAAAAGGAGTTACAGATAGAGCCTGGGTTGCTGTGTATGAGTCATCATCTAGGAATTATTTTTCTGTACCTTTTCATTCCTGATACAAAGACCTGATCTCTTTGTTCTGGAAAGGTATAAAAGGTGGAAGACATCTTTCCTGGTTGTTGCCTTCATCTCACTACCAGCCACGAAGAGAGATGGGGTCACCCAACTCTATTTTGATCAAAATAAAAGTTGTTTGCTTGCTGAAACCTTGGCTCAGGAGTTTCTTTGGCTCTTTTAAATTCCTGAGTAATGCTGGGACAATTGTGAGGCTAAGTGGAAAACCTCACAGTTTGATAGCGCCCAATGTTCAAGTCTGTCAAGATCCTTCTGTATCTTTTAATCCACTAAGTCAAAACAATGAAAGCTAAATTTCAGTTAGAGGTTAGTGAAAATAAAGTTGCAATTTTTTGAAGTTCACTTCAGGGAAGACACAGGTAGAATTCCATTATGAATGGGTTTTCCATTTCAAGTATGTTCTTGAGGTTTACATTAATTCTGGATGTCATTCTCAAATAACTTTTTATTGATGTAAGAAAATCAGCAAATTTTATTGGAATACATTTAAGTGTTAAAAGAAGAGAGGGATATTTCACTTTAAAAATTAAATATTTTTTAATTAATCCATTTAGCATTTAAAACTGAAATGAATAGGTGAGTTGCTTAGAATTTCCAAACAGAAATACAGTGAGATTTGAGTAGATTAAAGATTGTAGGAATTTATGAAAGCCCCTACATAAGTGGCAAAAAGGACAAGTAATAATACCATAGGATAGAATAGGATCAAGCAAGATTCATTGTATCTGGAGTGGGAAATTACTGAATGCCTATTGTCACTTGGGCTATGCAGTACAAGGAAGCAAGCAGAATGGAAAAATACTGGGTGTGTAAGTGCTCAGGTAACAGGAACAGGAAGTTACCTGAAAAAGCAAGAGCGTAACCATATAAGGTCATATTAAAATAAAGACAGGTAATTGGCAAAGAACGTAAGAGGCGCTGTACCATACAAGGCAATCTTCATGAACTAGATTGTGGATAGGTCAATTCAAATAATCAGGTACGATGATGATTGGCCTGCTGCGTTCAGGCAAAAACCTTTCTGACCATGCCTAATAAAACGACCTGCTGGGCATAGAGAGACCGCTCTTTGCATCCAGAAGCGTCTTGTATCAAATTCTGCTGTTAAGTCTTTCCTTCTGCGCCTTCTGACGAATTGGCCCGTGCATAGAGCCCATCACAGGGTTGTGGGATTGTCCAGGCTGCATCTTGGCAGCGGGACCAACAGAATCGCCACAAGTGATGACCCCGATGCGATGATCACAACACCAGCAGCCTAAAAGAGGTTTTTTTTCTTCGTTTCATCGTGGGTGCAGCGCGAGAGGTACGTCCGAAGCGCACTCTACAGTCCATCTCTTACTACGGCCGTTTTTTCGTAAGTATGGGCGGAAATCTGACAAAAGGGCAGCAGGCTCATATCACTGAGGTGGGTCAGATAATTGAGGCTAATAGAAATTTTTTGAAAAGAAGGAATTATTATCCCTCTAAGAAAAAATTAATTTTCCTCTTTAAATTCATTTGGCAGGAAGTTCCCTCTTATCCTGCCAAAGGAAAATTAGATTTGTTAACTTGGACCCGGTTAGGGGAATATTTTCACAAAGAGCCAAAAGCACCTCCAGATATTTTAACAACATGGAAGGGAGTCAGACCTTTCCTTCTTCCCTTGAAACCCCCCCCCCCCCGTGAGTATGTGGGTGGAATTCTCCAAGGATCAAAGGGGGGAGGGCCTGATGTTAATTGTTAGAACCTTAATTATGCAACTAACAAAGATTCACAAATGTGCCTTCACCTAAGGAGTTTAAAAGTATTATTGTTTGTTTGGCATTGTCTCTTTTACATCTAAAAGGGACCACAAAAAATTGCTGATTGGATTAAAATTGGCTTATGGAGGAGCCCTCTGCTCCTTCCCAAAATTCTCCTTACGTGAAAGAATTAATTGTATCCTTCTTCTTTTTCTTCTTCTGTAGCTATTGGCTTGGAACATAGTCATTGTTATCAGGATTCTGTTTCTGTTTCTCCTGCCCTGTCTCCTAAAAAATCTAAGTGTTTCTCACTCTGACTCAGCATGCTTTTCATGGCTCATTTCCTCCCAGTTCTTCTGATGTGGACTTAATAACTGCCCCTGCCTGTCTCCTGTTGATCTTACTATGCTAATTCAGTCTTTACTGTGTTACCTTTCAACTTGTTAAAAATCTGAAGCCTGTTGCTTCTATTCCTTATAATTGAAAAATGGGAAAATACTTCTGGGTAATCCATTGATTCAAAATGCCTTGTTTGCTTGTTAACTCTTCCTTCCCCACAGGGCCATTTTCTCCCCCCCCTTCTTTTGTCCTTCTCCAGAGGTTTATCTGAAGACCTTAATTGTTGCAATCGTCGCCTGAAGACCATCAACTAGGGCCAGTTTAAAAACCAGCCAGCCTAGGGCTGTGACGAGACTCAAATCTACATATGACTGCATTTTGTGAATCTCTTTGTGTTAGCCTCTCTCATACACTCCCCCTCCCTGGTTGTTTCTCAATTTACATATGAATCTGTGTTACCTTCTCTCTCTTATACCTTCCCTCCAGGTTGTCTTGCTTAATAAACCATGCCTCTAATTTTTCTCTTTCTTATTATTTTCTCTTTGCCAATTTTCCCTTTCTTATGATTTCCCTGCAAATGTTGCCTTTCTCATTTCTCTTTGCCTATTTTGAATTTAATGTTTCTAGTGTTAATGAATTTTAATTTTGTCTCTTTCTTATTTCTTGTTAATGTGCCTATGAATGAAATCTCTCAATCTCTCTCTTTAACTTTGAATCCTTCCTTACTTTGTGTTGTGAATCACACAGTTTCATCAGTTAGTAACAAGATCTTGTAACACAACTATCCCTTGCAGCTAGATAATGAGACAAAGAATAACAACAACATGTGCTGATTCTGTTCCCTTGTTTGATTTTGGTGAAAACTTTGAAACTTTGTGCAACTTCTCAAAAGACAATGCACTCACATCTGACAAAGATTAGTCCTTATGTGGAAGGAAAATGCACATTGGTGAACATCCCAGAATTGGTCTGGTAAATTTCCATTTCTACAACACACACACACATTTCTGCCACAATGCCTTATCACAAGAAACTGTATACCTTGTTTTGCTGATTTTCCTGGCTACCTAATGCTGGGTGGCTCAAGGAATGGGTTTTCAATATAATGTTTCTAGTATTTTGTGTAACAATCTGTTGCTGTGTACAAATGCATTCCCCCCCCCACTGCAAAACCTGCAAAACCTGTGTAAGCCTCCCTCTTCTGTCCATTTCCTGGACAAGAACCAACTACAGCCTCTGATGACAGAAAAAATTCACATTGACTGGCAGAAGACAAAACCATGTCCCGTTTTCTCCCCGGACTCTTATTAAAAGAAAAGAAAGGAGGAGATGTTGGATGTTGCTATGATCGATGGCCTATGCACCTAGGATCTGTAAGAACTGGATGGGAGCATAGGTGGGACGAAATCATGAAGCCTGGGACAGACTGCCATGCCATGTGCTTGGAACAAAGAAGACAAAGCAACAAAGAACCATGAGGTTTGACCAAATGAGGGAGGGGCCAATAGGTGGAGGAACGTTGTACCAAGATTTGAATCTACCGGCCACAGGTATAAGCTTTGCCATTGGCCACAAGGTGGCCCTGCAGTGTAGCCTTGTCATTAGCTACAGAGTATAACCTTGTCATTGGCTGTTGTAACCATGTGATGCCTTATGTGACCGCCCACTGTAACATTCAATAACCAATCTATTTACTTAATAGACTTATTCGTTTACAATCTGTGTTAGAGTTAGCTGGTAGAAATATGGATAATGCTTTGAATACTATCGCTACAGAACAAGACAAGCTAAGAACAGCTGTGTATCAAAATAGACTTGCCTTAGACTATTTGCTAGCTGCAGAAGGAGGAGTGCTAGCTGCAGAAGGAGGAGTATGTGGGAAATTCAAAGTATTGTGGAAGCAGCCATACAAAAACAAGTGTTGTTAATGGAAGCCGACATGATGTTAGAAGGATTTCCAATGAAATATGAGAAAATGCCACCTGACCTCTCTTAAAAATAAATTGAATATACAGTTTTTTTATGATGCACTAAATCCTTAGAGAAATTTATATAATAGAAATAATTGTATAACTATTATCACTGTGAATTTTTATCAAAGTTAGTATTATCCAATGTAATTTTCTACTATATTTTTTGAATCCTACTTAAACCTTTGTATGGAACCTCTTGCTCTAATTTGACCTTTTTCGGACATTTGATGGTACTGTTCCCTATACAAAATAAAAAGGGAGGAGATGTAGGAATTTATGAAAGCCCCTACATAAGTGGCAAAAAGGACAAGTAATAATACCATAGGATAGAATAGGATCAAGCAAGATTCATTGTATCTGGAGTGGGAAATTACTGAATGCCTATTGTCACTTGGGCTATGCAGTACAAGGAAGCAAGCAGAATGGAAAAATACTGGGTGTGTAAGTGCTCAGGTAACAGGAACAGGAAGTTACCTGAAAAAGCAAGAGCGTAACCATATAAGGTCATATTAAAATAAAGACAGGTAATTGGCAAAGAACGTAAGAGGCGCTGTACCATACAAGGCAATCTTCATGAACTAGATTGTGGATAGGTCAATTCAAATAATCAGGTACGATGATGATTGGCCTGCTGCGTTCAGGCAAAAACCTTTCTGACCATGCCTAATAAAACGACCTGCTGGGCATAGAGAGACCGCTCTTTGCATCCAGAAGCGTCTTGTATCAAATTCTGCTGTTAAGTCTTTCCTTCTGCGCCTTCTGACGAATTGGCCCGTGCATAGAGCCCATCACAGGGTTGTGGGATTGTCCAGGCTGCATCTTGGCAGCGGGACCAACAGAATCACCACAAAAGATTCTGAAGAAAAAAATTGCATATTGTGAATGGTATATTTTGCAGAGAGAGGTTTTTTCCCCTTAAAAATTCATTATCTGTTCAACTAAGATGGTAGAAACATCATATTTGATTGCTGATGTTTTTTGCATTGCTGGCTGAGGGAAGCCTGACACAGCTTTCTGAAAGTCAGCTGTGTTTGAGGAATGTGATACAGAAAACATTAAGACAGCATACCATATAACAACAGATACTACCACTTGTTTGTGCTGCAGTGAAGGGAACATACATAAAGCTCCATTGTAAGGACCCACTTCAAACCCACATCTTAAGAAAGCAGAACTCTTGGAGACGGTTTCTTCCAACAGGATCTTTTATTAAGAGTAGTTGATAGCAAGCATAATAGACAGGATCTGAGATTTCCCGCACAGAGCGATAGATTAAGGTATCCCCAACTTAGACCCTACCCCATAGTCCGCCCGTCTGATATGGGATGGCCAATCCCCAGGTGTTAAGTCCATCGTGGGAAAAGGGGAGATAACATCGGCCCGTCTCCAGTTCACGCAGCGATGGTCAGCGGCTTCTTCACACCTTCCTCTGAGAGCGTAGAAATAAACCAGGCACTGGGTTACATTCCTTATTTCCTCCCTTGTTCTAACTGACAGTTTAGGAAGATAAAGTTCAGAGAAAGACATAGCGCAGGAAGCAATTTGTTACATTGTAGCGGGCAGCAGAAACAGAGGCAATAAATGAAGCAAAAGGTTACATTGTAGCGAATAGAGGAAGCAAAAGCAATAACCCCACAGGCACATCCCCCCTCCCCCTTAGGAGTATGGCAGAACCCAGGGAAAGGTGAGATTTGGTTTTAAGTCAGAGGGGATAGATAGAAATGAAATAGAAATGGGTTCTGACATCCATGTTCAATATCAAAAGCTAGTTCACATTATTTATTTATTTATTTATTTTGCAATTTCTATACCGCCCCCCTCCCGAAGGACTCGGGGCGGTGTACAGCCCAATTAAAAACATCAACATACAAAAAGTAAAATGATTAAAAATAGATTAAACAATTTGGCCCAGAATCATTTAAAACCCAATACATTATCTTAAAAGCAACAATCCCCTAAAACAATTATGGCCTTGTTGGTACCGGAGCTACTATCCCAGGCTGGCTTGTCAAAAAAGATATGTTTTTAATTCTTGATGGAAGGAGCGCAATTCCGTCATTGTACGGAGTTCGGGGGGGAGCTCGTTCCAAAGTGTTGGAGCTCCCACAGAGAAGGCCCTCCCCCTGGGGGTCGCCAGCCGACATTGTCTGGCCGACGGCACCCTGAGGAGACCCACTCTGTGGGAGCGTACTGGACGGCGGGAGGTATTTGCTGGCAGAAGGCGGTCCTGTAAATATCTGGGTCCGATGCCATGGAGTGCTTTAAAGATGGTCACTAACACCTTGAAACGCACCCGGGAGGCCACCGGCAACCAGTCCAGCTCGCACAGGAGCGGTGTTACATGGGAGCGCCATGATGCTCCGGTCACTACCCACGTGGCCGCATTCTGGGCCAGCTGAAGCCTCCGGGTGCAGCTCAAGGGGAGCCCCATGTAGAGAGCATTACAGTAGTCCAGCCTGGAAGTGACGAAGGCATGAGTAACTGTGCATAGCGAGTCCCGGTCTAGGAAGGGACGCAACTGGCGCACCAGGCGAACCTGATAGAACATCCTCCCAGCCACGGCCGTCAGATGGTCCTCTAAAGACAGCCGTGAGTCCAGGAGGACTCCCAAATTGCGAACCCTACATCGTGTCACAAGTCATAATATGGTTCTTAGCTTAATATAATGTGGGATTCCATCTATTATGGTTTAGGATTATGTGCAGACCAGATTAAGATGCTGGTTAAGAAGTTGGATTAGGATATTCCATATTTAAGTCTACCTATAGAAATTCATTGGGTAACTTCAGACCAACTTACTGCATAGGGTTGTTCTGGATTAAAGCAAAGGGAAATTTTTCTGTAAGCCATTCTAAGATCCTAGAAAAGAAGTTGTTAACCTGGGTTCCACAGACCCATGGGGCAGAGTGGCTTCCAGCCCGCCAGGGCAGAGTGGCCTCCTGCTCTCCCCGCCCCAGCAATTGATGAGTTATCCCATGCAGCTAATTGTCCCTAGCAGGATAGCAACTGGGGAGATTTGTTCTGCAGGGAATTGCCACCAGTGCAAGGCAGCGGGGGACGAGGGGAGGGGGAGGGCCAGTGGCAGAGGGATGCCTGAGGTTTGGAACCAGTGATGGTGCATTGGGGGTGCGGTGCCCACAGTGGGTTGGCTGGGGTGGGGGGCTTGCAGTGGGTCAGCTGGGGCAGTGGGGCCATGGTGAAGTGGCAGTGGCAATGTGGCCATGGCCAATTGTCCTAGACCCCCAGCCAAAGCAGTTTCATAGAATCATCAAAGAGCATAACAATAGTGGAATTATTTTTATAGAGTTTCACATGTTGGAAGAAATACTTCACCAGGCTTGTGACATTTCAGAGTGTCAATAATAACATTGGCTACATATCTTCCATTTGCATCACTTGTTTCATCTATGGAAACCCATACTTTATTGCTGTCAACAGCAGATCTTATCTTTCCTAAAGCATCTTCATAGCAGGCAGAGATGTATTTTTTTCCTTGGAGGTGATTCATTTGGAATCAGGTAACTGGCATACTTCTCAAAAAAATGCCTGAGGTTACCACTACCTAATTTCGTTAACGGCATATTTAAAGTAACCATCATTGTACAGAGATCTTTACAAAATGCTGACTGGGTATTTGATGAACCTGCTGTCAATACTGCTAACATCGGATGTTCTTGCTTGACAATATATGAAGATGCAGACATTTTCTATTTAACCTGTGTATTACTTTTAGAGTTAAAATTAGATAGCGCTGGAAGGGAGGGGGGAAGAATGTACTTGGGGACTAGTTAGCCATAACAATATTTCAGTAGGGTATTTTTCAAGGTTAGTTGTAATAAGAGGAGATAACGGGAGGGAAAGTTCACACTTCAAACTAATTGGAGAATGTGATTAATGATTGTTAAATGAAGGAGTGAGTTATGCTTTGTTACGGTGTGTTGGGGGAGGAGAATTCAGATTTTGGCTTCTCTATGTACGTGCTGAAGCTATGTTGCAATTAAAAGATTCTTTAAGGTAAACAATGCCTCAAAGTTCTTTGAAGAGCTTCTTCTTTCGGAACCATGACACCTGCAGTCGAAGAAGCAGCTCCTTCGAAAAGGAGACATTGCCTGTTCTCAATGAAGTTAAATCCTGCTAAACAACTCTTGTGTTTCACAGTGTCACAATGTTGTTGAATATTAAAATGCTTTGGGGCTGATAACTTCACACAATTTCCAAAATATCACCATCACTACTGAAAATCTGCTCCCCAAATTCTTGACCAAGATGCCGTAATGTCACACTCACTGAACAACTACTTTTAGGCATGTTGAAATCAGATGACTCCACCACCTCAAACACACACAAATAATAATAAGAAAATAATAATAAGAAAACAAAACAGGCAAATTCTCACTTTCTTTTCAGGCCTGGTCAGGGGAGAAGCTTTTGTTCCTCTCTCCCTCTCCCTCTCCCTCTCCCTCTCTTCTTCTTCTTCTTCTTCTTCTTCTTCTTCTTCTTCTTCTTCTTCTTCTTCTTCTTCTTCTTCTTCCTCTCTCTCTCTCTCTCTCTCTCTCTCTCTCTCTCTCTCTCTCACACACACACACACACACACACACAAACACACACACACCTGAGTTGGGGAGTGAATAAGATTAGAAAAAAGCAGGCAATTCTCACTTTCTTTGCTGGGTCAAACTTGCTGGCTTATCAGGAGGCTTGCTAATGACAAAAATATGATGTTTGTTACAAAATTAAGCAGAAATATCACATAACACTTTTAAAAAGTCAAAATATGACTTTTCAGGCAAAATAAAAAGCATCTAATTCACACCAGATTACTGTAAAACATGTTTTAACTTACTGATAAATTCAAATAAAGGTTCTAGAAAAAATATGATGGCATAGAAATCCTCGCCCTATTAATAACCAAATACAAAACCATTTCTGCCCACCTGAAGCAACATTTCCAGCTCAACTACCAGCTCATCTACCCCTGATATGCACCAACTCTCAGCTCTACCATGAGCCCCACCACAACCTTGCCAAGTTCGCTTTGAGCCGCAGTAGTTTGATCCTGAACTTCAACGACTAATCCTCAACCCTTCCAAGACAAACATATGCTTTTCAGGCCTCACAATATCACTAAAAAGTGCTCCTGAGGGTGAACCCCTCCTAACTCTTACACTAGGTGGACAGTCTTAAGTCCATCCTTAATTACTCAAACCCACCCACCCCCATTTAAAGGATCTATGGTGCCCGGTTCCTCAGATAATATTATTGGGGTGGGAGGGGAAATTATACCACTTGAGTTTACTAATCAGACAAGGGTGGAAATGGGTCCCTTATCCCTTGACCATTCTTTTATTGTTTGTCCACATTCACCCCTATATCTAATGGACAGGGATTTTCTCTGCAATCTTGGGGCTACAATAAAATGTATTCCTAAAGGTCTAATTCTCAATATTCCCCTTAGACATATGCTGTAGATGACCAGGCTGAGCCCCAGGGAGGGGTCAAATGCATAATCAGTCTTGAGTCCCTTTGCACCCATAAGAGATCTAAGTCCAGCCCACCTTGAATTGCATTGACTCTTATCTACCACCAATTTGCTTTGACAGTTCAGATACTTGTAGAGAGCTTTAGCATACAATAAACCTATATATTCATTTGAACTGCCTGGACTCCTGATTTCCTGCACTTGACATTAATCTGAACTACTCTCTTCTACACCAAAAGTTTTCACAGACCCCAGAATACACAAGCCATGGTTTCAGTTCCCAGAGCTTTAGGCAACAGCAGATGAGCTGGATATACGTTCTCTTAGTGGGTCTAGGATGACTTACAGTGGCCAGGTTGGTGCAAATGGGTGGGCGTGGCCAGGTGGGCTCAGATGGGTCGGCGCAGATGGGTGAGCGTGGCAAGGTGGGTGCAGAGAAGTGGGCACACCAGCTCAGCACCACTGACTCAGCACCACTGACTCAGTGCGACCAGGTGGGTGGGGACAAGTGGGCGTGACCAAGTGGGCATGACCGGGTGGTGCAGATGGGTGGGTATGGCTGGGGCAGCATGGAACAAGTTGCACTGGCTAACTGGACATGGGGACAACTTGGTGCCCCACCACCTCCTCACCTCCCTGAACTGCTGGCAGCCAAATGCACGCACACACGCACACACTCCATTTTGTGTTAGGGGACTTTTATCTGCATCGATGCTGGGAAGCGGCCAATTGTACACGGGCTTGGATAAAAGATCCTCTCCTTTGGCATGCTGGTACTGATGCGTGCACTCACACACACACACACACACACACACAGACCATTTAGAGTTTGGGGACTTTTTTGGTATATATTTTATTAATTTTTGTAGGGTTAGGGTTAAGGTTAGGGTTAGGGGTGGGATTAGGGTTGGAATTTTTTTAAAATAACATTCTTAATATTTAGCAAACAGCATATTGTCTGGGTTCATGTATTTAAAAAACAATAAGTTAATTTCTATATTATCATAATCAATATGTTAGTTAATCACTCAATAGTCTTTTTCTTACTAGTATATATTCAGTGTTACATAGTACATATCATGTTCCTTTCTCTCTAACTCGCTTTTCTAGCCATTGGTAAAAATTGTTCCATGTTCTAAAGTACACTGAGTCTTCTTTCTCTTTTATCTTTAATGTCAATCTGTCCATTTCTGCACAGTCTAATATTTTCTTAATTAGTTCTTCCATAGGTAAGTTTTAATTTTTCCAATATTGGGCAAATACAATTCTTGCTGCAGTTAATACAT
This sequence comes from Bothrops alternatus, assembly GCA_034064705.1. NCBI lineage: Eukaryota > Metazoa > Chordata > Lepidosauria > Squamata > Viperidae > Bothrops > Bothrops alternatus. The sequence continues at coordinate 1,912,853 of JARGCV010000105.1, forward strand.
GTAAAATTAAGTGTATACAATCTTTTGTCATAGTTTCCTCCTATTATGCCTAACAGAAACAGTTCTGGTTTGAAATCTATATGTTTTTTAGTCATTTTTTCCAACCATATGTGTATTTTTGACCAAAATCTTTTAGTTTTAGGGCATGTCCACCAGATATGATAATAAGTACCTGGTTTTTGTTTACATTTCCAACACTTATTTGATGTTTTTTTGAACATTTTGGCTAATCTCACCGGTGTAAGATGCCATCTGTAAAACATTTTGTATAAGTTTTCTTTGTAAGCCACCGCTTTTGTTAATTTAGCATTTCTTTCCCATAATCTTTGCCAGTTTTCTAATTCTCTATTATGTCCAAAGTTCTTTGCCCATGTTATCATTGTTTCTTTTACTTGTTCCTCTTCCATCTTTAAGTTTAACAAATATTTGTAGAGTTTCTTTATCAATTTTTCATCTGTTTTTAGCAGTATCTGGTCAAATTCTGTCTGTTCTTTATAAAATCCCGTTGTTTTAGCATCTTTTTCATATCTCATTTGAATTTGCAAGTATGGCCACCATGATAGTTCAATACCTTGTACTTGTAAATCTTGTCTGTCTTTCAATTTCTCTTCATTGTCTAAGATATCTTTATAGGTCACAACTTTCTCGTAATTGTTTAAATTTGGGTAAGCAAAAGCTTCCATTGTTGAAAGCCATCCAGGTATTTTGATATAGATTTTCGCTTTTATTTTTTCCCATTCTAGAAGAAGTGCGTTTGTTTATAAAGTGGTTTTGAAAGTATCTATGTATTTTATTCTTCCCATACCACAGAAAGGTATGCCATCCAAGTTGTAGGCCATGCCCCTCTAGGTATAATAGTCTTTTATCTCTAAGCATTATCCACTCTTTTAGCCATGTTAATATAGTTGCTTGGTAGTATAGCGTCCAATCTGGCAGTCCAAGTCCTCCATTTTCTTTCGCTTCTTGTAATATTTTCAGTCTAATTCTAGTGTAAGGTTTTCCACTCAGCCTCACAATTGTGCCAGCGTTACTCAGGAATTTAATAGAGCCAAAAGAAACTCCTGAGCCGAGGTTTCAGCAAAGAATTACAACTTTATTTTGATCAAAACAGAGAGGGGTGACATTATTCCTCTTCGTGGCTGGTAGAGAGATGAAGGCAACAACCAGGAAAGATGTCTTCCACCTTTTATACCTTTCCAGAACAAAGAGATCAGGTCTTTGTATCAGGAATGAAAAGGTACAGAAAAATAATTCCAAGATGATGACTCATACACAGCAATCCAGGCTCCATCCGTAACTCCTTTCCCCCCTCCCCTTACCGTGCTCTTTTCATGTAAGCAATCTCCTGTATATACAGCATGAGACATTTGCTTTTATGTAAATTGATGTGTCCTGGGCCTGCTGAAGCATTTCAGCAGGCCCAGAAATGTTGCAAACGGTCCTGGGCAACCGAAAAGCTGCCCGGGACCAGACTGGCTGGCGCCGGACTTGTGCGCATGCACAAGGTACGAAAAAAGGTTCTTCCCTATTAGCTGGACTGCCTGGGTTTGGGACACTATAAAAGGCCTGTGTGCCTGCTTGGTAGAGAGTTGAGTTGAGGAATGAATAAAGAAGTACTTAATTACAACATGTGTCTTGCTTCAATGCCGCGAACACCAAAACATAAAAATGGCGATGAAGGTGGGATCGCTGCAAGGAAGAAGGCAATAAGAAGAGGGTAAGCCTCATCTGAAGAGCCTGAAGCCTGGGAAGTCGGCGTCCAGCTCTGCACTCACCTGCCAGTACAGTATCACTGGAGGTGAGCTTGGCAAATGGGCCCTTTCCCCAATGAAGGCTTGCAGTGAGGCATTCCGAAGCTGAAGATGTTGAAGGACGCTTGTCAGAATTTGATGTTTCTCACCCAGAGCGCTGGAACTCCTATGTGGCCTGGGTAGAAAATTACCTAAGGGTTAACCAGGTCCGGGAAGATGGCCTGAAAGCAGCAACCCTGCTGTGCATCTGCGGTCAGGACACCTTCGACGTGGCCGAAAGCCTGGTAGCCCCTGCACCACTGGAGTCTGTCACCTACACAGACTTAAAAAACATGCTAAAGGATCACTTCCATCCCAAACTGTCTGTAATTGCGTGGAGGCATGCTTTTGAGCAGAGGGACCAGAAGCCGGGTGAGTCTGCTGCAGAATTCATTGCTGCCTTGAGACAAGCTGCCAGGCCTTGTGAATTCAAGGACCTGGAAGAACGCTTACAAGACCGCTTCGTCTGCGGCCTTAGAAGCAGAGAGCTGCAACAAAAAATCTTTGCTAAAGCTGAAGTCACTTTCCAAGATGTCTTGCGTGAAGTTGCAGTTGAAGAAGCAGCAGGTGGCGCTGTGAAGGCCTTGCGGCTCGCCAGAAACGCTCCAGCCATCGCGGCCATCCATCAAGAGGTCGCTCAAGAAGTTCCAGACCTGGATCCAGAAGAGAAGGTGGACAGACTTCACCAGCCTGCGGTAAGAAGGCCGTGAGAGAAACCAGACAAGGCCCCAGCAGCCCTTCAGTGTCTCGGTTGCGGAGGACGCCACAAGCACATGGACTGCCGGTTCCGCTCTGCCATTTGCCGGGCATGTGGTCAGCAAGGCCACATTGCCACCATTTGTTTGGGTCACCAGCAGGTGCAACCTCAGGAAGAATTCCTTCAGAAAGGTACCAGGGTCCCCAGCCAACATAGGGTGGGTTTCTGCGCATCGCGTAGAATCATTTTGCGGACAGGGACACACAAGCCTCTTAAACAGAAACTTTGCATTGATGTGAAGTTACAAGGGGTTCCCTTATCGATGGAGCTGGACACCGGGTCCGCTCTATCGATCATTTCACACAATACCTTTAAAAGGATTTGCAGCAGTAGTGGCCTTCAAGTCAAACTCAGGCCATCGAACTTAGTTCTTACTGACACTCAAAATTCAAGGGTTAATGTACTTGGAGAAGCACGCTCAAAGTGCAGCATAAGGCTTTCCAAGGCCTATTAGATGTGGTGGTTGTTGGGGGTGATCGTACGAGTCTAATTGGACTCGATTGGTTCGAGGCCCTGGGAATCCAGGTAACTGGCCTACACAGCCTGCAAACTCCAGGAATTGCAGAAGTCTGCAGAGAGTTTGTGGATGTGTTTAGTTCAGAGCTTGGTTCATACAAGGGGCCTCCCATTGCCCTGCGGTTAGACCCAAACATCACACTGGTTAGGATTAAGCTTAGGAGGGTACCCTTCACCCTCAAGGGCAAGATTGATGCTGAGCTGGAGAAACTGCTCCAGCAGGGTGTCTTGGAACCTGTGGACTCCAGTCCATGGGAAACCCCCATTGTAACGCCTTTAAAGGCTAATGGGGAAGTCCAAATTTGCGCAGACTATAAATGTACTTTGAATACAGCTTTGCAACAGCATGCATATCCTGTACCGGTAGTGAGTCATATTCTGGCCTCCCTCAGAGGGAGAAAGCTGTTTGCAAAGCTTGATTTAGAACAGGCCTATCAACATCTACCTGTTGATGAGGCAACTGCTGAGTCCCAAACAATAGTGACCCATAGGGGCGCTTTTAAGGTAAAAGGTTTACAATTTGGGGTGAATGTTGCTCCTGGCATATTTCAGAGCATCATGGAGCGCACGCTCAGGGGTATTCCGGGGGTGTGCCCCTACTTCGATGACATCCTCATCGCAGGGGAGTCATCACAAAATTTGGCTGAGAGGTTACGGGCTGTGTTGCTGAGGTTCTGCCAAGCGGGCCTCAAATTGAAAAAAGACAAATGCAAAATTGGAGTTACTTCCACAGAATTTTTAGGCTTTAAAATAGATGCTCAAGGCATCCACCCTACAGAATCCAAACTGAAGACCATTAGGAGGCCCCAAGTCCAAAGTCTAAAAGTGACCTTCAGGCTTTCTTGGGACTTCTCAACTTCTATCATGCTTTTCTTCCCCATAAGGCTGCAGTGGCTGAGCTGTTACACCGGCTCTTAGATAAGCAAGCTCCATGGCAGTGGACTAAGGTCCATGACAGGAGTTTTAAAGAGGTCAAGGCCTTGCTCTCATCAAATGCTGTATTAGCACATTTTAACGAGCAACTGCCTGTGTGCATCGCTTGTGATGCATCCCCTTATGGGGTGGGTGCAGTACTCAGTCACCTGAAGGCTGACGGGACTTGGCCATAGTGGCTGGCATAAAGAAGTAAGGATCATCAATCCAGTCACCGTAGAACTAAAACTCCCTAGACTTTTAAGGAGAATTCACCCAGTTTTCCATTGCAGCTTGTTGAAAACTTATCGGGACTCCACTTTAAGACCTCCCCTGAAGAAGGCACCTGGGCCCCTCGTAGTTGCAGGACAGACCCACTATGAGGTGAAACGTATTCTTGACTCTAGAATTTTTAAAGGGAAATTGCAGTACCTAATACAATGGAAGGGATACCCATTGTCTGAAGCCACCTGGGTGAAATCCAGTGAGGTGAAAGCTGACAGACTCATCAAAAGTTTTCATGTGAAACACCCCAACAAACCGAAAAATAATCCTTAACATATGCTTTTGTTTACATTGCAGGATCTGTCCTTTTTGTAAGGGGGGCCAGATGTCAAGGCTGCGAACATCGGATGTTCTTGCTTGACATATATGAAGAAACAAACATGTTTTATTTAACCTGTGTATCACTTCTAGAGTTAAAGTCAGACAATGTTAGAATAGCGGGGGGGGGGGGTAAAGTATGTACTCGGGGGATAGTTAGCCGTAACAATATTTCAGTACAGTATTTCCAAGGTCAGTTGTAACCAAAGGAGTTACGGGAGGATTCAGGTTTTGGCTTCATTATGTACGTGCCGAAGCTATGTAGCAATAAAAGGATACTTTAAGGTAAACAAAGCCTCAAAGTTCTTTGAAAAGCTGCTTCTTTCGGAACCATGACATCAAGCCCAAAACCACAAATTTTTAAAACCATTTGAGTGGTCCCTTACCCCAGTCACTATCCCTAAAAAAGGGGGGGGATAGATTGACAAAGATTTGGGGAAGATCTCACCATGGAAGAGGAAGAAATGCCTGAGGCCAGCACCCCCAAAGCCGCAGCTTCCCCAGGGAGGGGAGCGACAGCTAGCCAGCCGGTGCAGAAGAAATTCTTGCAGATCCCCCAGCTGGGAACAAAGCCAAAACTATCAGGAGAACTGATTTGGCCATCAGACTGGGATAAGCCGAGCAGAGGCTCTGGAGGCTTCAATACAGCCCTGCCAGCAGATGAGCATGAGTCATGACAAAGGGATTCTTACATATTGCATCCCCCACACCAGTGGACAGCTACCTGGCCGTCTGTCACCGAAGACTCGGGTGAGTGGAAATACCCACCTGCAGCTCACAGTGGGTCAGTAGAATACATGGCAGAAAGATTTGAAGAACTAGAAGTGAGAAGTGGAGAGCAGCTCCCATTGAGAGAGGCCCCCGGGCCCTCCCTCACAGATCAAACAGCCTTTCAGACCCTGGGATCCCCTGCCAGGGTCTCCAGCCCCACAGAGAGAGAGAACCCCAGCCTGGGCCCCCTACAGCAATGGGGAATTTTGCAACCCTCCACAGATGAGTAATCAGCCATCTCTGAGCTTACACCAACTAATAGAGGCCTTGCAACAGCTTGGGGTGGTGCAAAAGCCAGGAGAGCAACAGCTGGTGGGCCCACAGATGAGGGAGGTCCAGCAACAACTCCCACTCATCCAGCAGCCATTGAGGGGCCTGCAGCAGCAGGGGCATCACCGGCCCCTGCAGTCCAACAGCAGAGAAGGCCACTGCAGCCCCCACTTGCACAGCCACCATTGAGAGGCCTACAGCAGCAGGGGGCACCACCAGCCCCCACTGGCCAGCAACAGAGAAGACAGCAGCAGGCAGGATGGGGCCAACAGCAACTGGGAGGGCCACAATGCAGAGGGGAGTCCAGCAGCTGTGGCACCAGCAGCCAGGGTGGGACCAGCAGCAACAGTCCCAATGGGGGCCGCAACAGCCTGTAATTGCACCGCCCTTCAGATCAACTTTCGATGGGGACCCAGAGAAGCTAATTTTTTTTCTCAACCAAGTGCGTTCTCACTTGAATTGCTGGGCCTATCTCTACCTGGACCCGGGTGCCATGGTTGATGTTATTGCGTCTAGCCTAGAGGGAGAAGCACCTGAATGGCTGAACAATTTGTATAGTGAGCAAGCCCCCAAAGTGGAAGATCCCCACCTTTTCCTCCTAGGGCTGAGAGAAAGATTTGAGGACCCATCCATTGGCCTCAAAGCAGCAGAACAGATCCATAAAATAAAACAAGCTGGCAGGCCTGCCTTGGAGTACGTGCGAGAGTTCCGCAAGATAGCAGGTCGAATAGAGGGGTGGCCTGAGCAATCCCTAATCCATCACTTCATTGAGGGATTAGACAATCACATATCTCAGGCATGCATCTATCAGGCAGTACCTGATCAGCTACAAGAGTGGTACCAGACGGCGGTGAAGCTAGACATTCAGCTCGCCCGCTATAAGAAGCCTCCCCCACATGAATCCGAGCAGCAACCAGAGCTACCCGAACAGCAATCACCCCCACAAAAGCCTTCAACTACTGCAATGGCTGAGAGACCCAGGCTACCTACAGGCCCATCAATTAAGTGTTTCCGGTGCGGACAGGAGGGACATCGAGCAGCAAACTGTCCAGTCCCCTACCCCTGATTATAGAGCAGACCGGAACCAGTGGTGAGAAAGAAACCTGCCCAGCAGCTGACGAGAGAGAAATCCAACCGGGTCATGCAAGAACCTGTTGCTGAGATTATACCCCACACACAGGAGGACGCCAGGACTCCGGGTGGACCCGCCCCTGCTCTACCCTCCTTTGACAGCGACGATGAAGGAGAGAATGACCCGATGGTGAGTTGACAAATCCTGCCTTTTTCACTGGCCACCAAACTTATAATCCCTAAGTCTGGGGCAAAAATGGACTTAAACGTGCTAATTGATTATGGATGTACCCGCTGCATTATTAGTCTGCCGTTTGCCATGAAAATGGGCATACAGGCAAAACAGCTTTCCAAACCTGTGAGGTTTGAGCAAGCCGATGGCTCCCTGATGGGAGGGACTCTTGTCACACAATTAACCGAGCCCTTATGCCTAGAAATAGGTGTGCACTGGGAGTTTATTTGCTTCCTAGTGGCTCCAAAAATGACTGAGACTGTGATCCTACGGCTAGCCTGGTTGGACAAATGGAAGCTGTTTATCTGGTGGGAGAAAGGAATGAGAACGGTGAGACTACCTATAGGGCCTAAACCTCCCGCTGATTCAACTGATGTTGTGGGAAACCTTAGGCCACCCAATGAGCGAGTGCACATGGCGCCCTCACCAATGCCAGGCAAACCACTCATCCCCAGTGAATACCGGGACCTGGCGGGGGCATTTAGTGAAAAAGAATGTGATGCCCTGCCCCCTCAAAGACCCAATGACTGCTCTATTGAACTGGTGCCAGGAGCCAAACTCCCATGCCCAAGAATGTATGCTATGTCCCCCCTTGAAATGGAGGAGATGCAGTGATACGTGAACAAAAACCTAGCGAGGGGGTTCATCGAATGGGCCAAATCTACCGTGGGAGCCCCTGTGTTGTTCAAAGAGAAAAAAGATGGGTCTCTTCGTCTCTGCATAGACTATAAGGGTCTCAACGCTGTGAGTGTGGAAAATAAATTCCCCTCCCCCTCCTAAAGGACTTATTAACCCATCTGGCTAAGGGGAGTGTCTTCACTAAATTAGACCTGAGAGAGGCATATTACTGGGTGAGAATAAAAGAGGGAGACGAGTGGAAAACTGCCTTCAACTGTCCTATGAGGAGCTATCAGTTCAAAGTCATGCCATTTGGACTACAAGGGGACCCAGCCGTATTTATGCAGTTGATTAATGGGGTCCTACATGATCACTTGTACAAATGGTTTTTGGTGTATCTGGATGATATCCTGATATACAGCACGAATATGACTGATCACATAAAGCTGGTGAGAGAAGCGTTAAAGAAACTATTGAAAGCCAAGCTTTATGCCAAATTGTCGAAATGTGAATTTGACCAAACCCGATTAGAGTATCTTGGCTACAGAATTTCCAATGAGGGTATTGAAATGGATCCAGACAAGGTGAAAACTATATTCGAATGGTAGCCCACAAAGAGTCGCAAACAGCTCCAGAGCTTTCTGGGTTTTGCCAACTTTTATTGTCAATTCATCCCCTCTTTTGCCAAGATTGCCCTACCCCTTACAGAACTACTCAAAACAGGCAAAGGAGGAGGGAAGCCACGACTGGGCCAACCACTAGCATGGACAATGGGCTGTCAAACAGCTTTTGAAAATTTAAAGAGACTATTTGCTGCTGAACCTGTCCTAAAGCACCCCTGCCCAGGGGGACCCTTTGTGATTCAAGCTGACGCCAGCAATGTGGCAGTTGGAGCTGTGTTACTGCAAAAGAACAAAAGTGGGGTCCTGCAACCCTGCACCTACACCTCTAAGAAATTTACTGAAAGCGAGTGGAGATGGGCAATCTGGGAGAAAGAGGCCTTTGTAATTAGGTGGGCGCTATTAAACTGGCGACACTATCTAGAAGGGAGCAAGGTGCCTTTTGAAGTATGGACAGATCACAAAAATCTAGAAGCACTGAAAACTCCCTGTAAATTGTCCCCAAAGCAAGTGCGGTGGGCACAGTACTTTAACCGCTTCAACTTCACTCTAAAGTACATACCAGGAGGAAAAACTTCTTAGCTGGTGCGCTATCCCGGCTACCCCAATACAAAAGCGAACGGGAGGAGATTAACAAGACTATTATCCCCAATCCACAAACTGCCGCTCAACTTACACCTCGCAGGGTCCCTAACCCTGATGACCCTGGAGTAAAGAAAATAAAACAAGAGCTCCTCACCGATCAATGGTTCAAAGATAATCAAACCTCCCTAACGTGCAGGGATGGCTTGGCTTACAAGGGGGGGAAACTATATCTGTCCGAAGCCCTCCGTCTTAATGCTCTCAAACACAGCCATGATGTAAAACAGGCTGGACACTTTGGATATTTGAAAATCCTACACTTCACCCGCCGGCAATTTTGGTGGCCGGGGCTGAAACAGGATGTGGAAAACTATGTAAAAAGTTGTACTGTATGCGCCACAATGAAAAGAATCCCAGGAAAAAACCCCGGGTTACTGCAGATGGTGGAAGACCCTTCTCAACCCTGGGAAGAAATAACTATGGACTTTATAGTAGACCTACCTGAAAGTAGAGGAAATACTGTCATCTGGACTGTGATAGACCTGTTCTCGAAGCAGGCTCATTTCGTCACCTGCAAATGACTCCCATCTGCCCAATGACTGACCAAATCGTTCCTGAAACATATCTACCAGCTGCATGGCGCCCCTAAGTGAATAATTTTGGACAGGGGGTGCAGTTCACAGGGAAGTTTTGGAGGAGTTTTCTTAAACTGATTGGATTATCCCAAGGCTTATCATCTGCTTTTCATCCAGCTACCAATGGGGCTGCAGAATCCGCTAACAAAATGGTGGAGCAATAGCTCAGATGCTACATTTCCTACCAACAGACAAACTGGATTGACCTCCTCCCTTTCGCCGAAGTGGCTTACAATAATTCTGTTCACAGCAGTACCTGCTACATCCCTTTCAGAGTAGCCACAGGAAAAGAGTTCAGCCCAATACCTGAATACCCTCAGGTGCCCTCCACTTCCCAGACACTTGACCAATGGGTGAGGGGGTGGGAAGAAGTTTGGAGAAAGACAAAAACTGTTTTAAAAAAGACTTTTGAAACCTATAAAAAGCAGGCTGATAGAAAGAGGGCTCCCCAAAGAACATTCCAAGTTGGGGAAAAGGTTTATTTGTCAACTAAATATTTATGCCTCAAATTGCCCAGCAAGAAATTGGGACCAAAATTCTTGGGGCCTTTCCCCATAGTAAGGATCATCAATCCAGTCACCGTAGAACTAAAACTCCCTAGACTTTTAGGGAGAATTCACCCAGTTTTCCATTGCAGATTGTTGAAACCTTATCGGGACTCCACTTTAAGACCTCCCCCGAAGAAGGCACCTGGGCCCCTCGTAGTTGCAGGACAGACCCACTATGAGGTGAAACGTATTCTTGACTCTAGAATTTTTAAAGGGAAATTGCAGTACCTAATACAATGGAAGGGATGCCCATTGTCTGAAGCCACCTGGGTGAAATCCAGTGAGGTGAAAGCTGACAGATTCATCAAAAGTTTTCATGTGAAACACCCCAACAAACCGAAAAATAATCCTTAACATATGCTTTTGTTTACATTGCAGGATCTGTCCTTTTTGTAAGGGGGGCCAGATGTCAAGGCTGTGAACATCGGATGTTCTTGCTTGACATATATGAAGAAACAAACATGTTTTATTTAACCTGTGTATCACTTCTAGAGTTAAAGTCAGACAATGTTAGAATAGCGGGGGGGGCTAAAGTATGTACTCGGGGGATAGTTAGCCGTAACAATATTTCAGTACAGTATTCCCAAGGTCAGTTGTAACCAGAGGAGTTACGGGAGGATTCAGTTTTTGGCTTCATTATGTACGTGCCGAAGCTATGTAACAATAAAAGGATACTTTAAGGTAAACAAAGCCTCAAAGTTCTTTGAAAAGCTGCTTCTTTCGGAACCATGACATCGGTCCATTTTCCTGTCAGCATATGACTACACGCTCATTCACAAACCTGGGAAAGAAATGGGCCATACAGATGACCTCAGTCGGCTACCTCTCACACAAATAGAGGCAGATCCTGCACCTGCTGTTAATATTCTCTCTATTCAGGAACTGCCTGAATCTCCCCTCAATGCTAGGGATGTGGCTGCAGAAACTGCCACTGATCACACACTTACACACGTGCTGACATGGGTGTTGTCAGGATGGCCTGACACGTGTCCAGATGCTGCGTTTCAAAGCTTCTGGCAAAGGAGGCACGAACTGTCTACATTTCATGGGTGCCTGTTATGGGGTAGTAGAGTAGTTATCACAGCCGCACTGAGGTCTAGAGTGTTGTTCTCTCTGCATGAGGGACATCCGGGCATTGTGCGCATGAAAATGCTTGCATGCAGCCATCTTTGCTGGCCTGGGCTTGATAAAGCTATTGAGGCCCAGGTGCACGGGTGCCAGGTGTGCCAACAGTCATGGCCTGAAATACCTCAGGCCCCTGTACACAGGTGGGAGGAGACACAAACCCCTTGGTCAAAGGTACATTTAGATTATGCTGGGCCCTTTCAGGGGCAATTCTTCCTTATCCTGGTGGATAGCCATTCCAAGTGGCTAGAGGTTGTACCTGTCTCCTCCACTACTACTGCTAGGACCATCCAGGTCTTGAGAGGAATCTTCGCTACCCATGGACTTCCTGATGTCCTCGTCTCTGACAATGGCCCCCAATTTACTTCTCTTTAGTTCCAGGCTTTCCTACAGGCCAACTTGATCTGGCATGCAACGTCAGCTCCTTTTCACCCTTCCACCAACAGGCAAGCTGAATGGATGGTACACCCCACCAAAGATGCACTCAAAAGAGTCACGCACGGTAGCTGGAATCACAGGTTAGCAGATTTTCTTCTTGCACAACACAGCACACCATGCACTGCCACTGGAAAGAGCCCAGCTGAACTCTGCTGGGGTCAACGCCTCATCACAAAGTTGGACAGACTGCACCCAGACCGGGTGGCTTCACAGGTGTCACAGCGGTGGGCACCTAGGAGACTTCAGGTGGGCAATTCGGTCTGGGCAAGGAATTATGGTCCTGGACATCTCTGGGTCAATGCTGTTGTATGCAAGGTCTCAGGGCCACTCTCATACGAAGTGGCCTTGGGCGATGGACGCGTCCTTCGGCACCATATTGACCAACTGCGCTGGCGGTTGTCCAACAATGTTTCCGCTCCTGGCTCTGCTCTCGGGGGGGAGGAGGGCCATCAATTGCATTCTGGGCCTCAGTCTCCCAGCTCCAGCGAGTTCTCACATGCTAATGCACAGGGTCCAGTGACTGAATGGGGGCATTCTCAGGATTTAGCTATTGCTCCAAACAGGGAGTCTCCAGAAAGGGGGTCATTCCGCACATCAGTTATTGCTTCAGACAGGGAGTCTCACTGGGTGTATCCACACAATATAGCAAGTGCTCCAAACAGGGAGCCACAAGAGAGGGGGTTTGCCATGGAGGTGGCTCCTGACTCTGGCACCTCGGCCACATACACGGGGGACTGGGACTACTGGGGCACTTCTGCAACACAGGCCACTTCCGATGCGGGTCGTGGGCTTGAGGGACAATGTTCCCAAGAGGAGTCCATTGTGGACTTGGAGAATTCCACTCCACCATTGGGCTTGGGGATTTCCACCCCTCCGAGGAAACCTGGCTTGGATTCAGAGGATCCAGCCAGTCAGCAGCGGAATGGGTCACCTGGAATTCTAAGGCATCAAAGTCCTGGTCTATCGAGCCCACCAGACGGGTAGGTAGGCCAGGCACCATTAAATAGAAGTCCTGGTCTGCCTAGACTGGCAGGCGAGCTATCAGGCCAGGCACCCTCCCTGACCCTGCGCTGGTCACAAAGGGCCAAAGGCCCACCTAAATACCTTAAAGGTTATGTAAGGTTACTATCAGTCCAAAGCCCACCTTACTAGTCAAAGAATTATGTTCCACAAAGTGGTTGTTGTAATTATTTTGTTAAAAGTTTATTTGTTATTATTATGAGTGCTCTGCCTATGTGCAGTAAAAGAAACTTGTGTTTAACACTTATCCTGTCCAAGAAACCTGTATTGGGCGATTGTGCCTTCTGTGGCATGTTTCATCCAGGGGGGAGGGGTGTTGTGTCCTGGGCCTGCTGAAGCATTTCAGCAGGCCCAGAAATGTTGCAAACAGTCCCGGGCAACTGAAAAGCTGCCCGGGACCAGACTGGCTGGCGCTGGACTTGTGCGCATGCACAAGGCGCGAAAAAAGGTTCTTCCCTATTGGCTGGACTGCCTGGGTTTGGGACACTATAAAAGGCCTGTGTGCCTGCTTGGTAGAGAGTTGAGTTGAGGAACAAATAAAGAAGAACTTAATTACAACATGTGTCTTGCTTCAATGCCGCGAACACCAAAACATAAAATAAATTATTTCCCAGTATAAGGCACCTACAAAGCTGCTTGCACATAAACAAAGTTATATATAAAATGATTACAAAGTATCACTACTAATATCAAGCTTAAGCATAATAAAATCATAAGCATAATAAAATCCCTTCAATCCTCCCTTTTTAATATAAAAGACGAATAGGCTTAGGGACTCTTGAAGAGGGGAGTGTAGTCAGAAGGTAAAGGTCTTAAAATCAGTGCTTTAGCTGGTTTATCATTATAAATAGGAGTGACAGCAAACGTTTGACTGGATATAGTGGAGCTAACAATTCTCTGAACAAGTGGGATAAGGCATGGTAAACACAACAACCCTCCCAAGGCCAAAACCACAATGAACAATATCCTTTTCCAATTATCAAACATTCCTGAAAACCATCCTCCAACATCCAGTGCTCCTGTCCATGTTTGGACAGGGACATGAGCCAACTTGCGCATTCTGTCAGTGATTTATTTTACATATTCCTTATATGTAATATCGGACTGGGGTCTAATAATGCAATTTAGGGACACAATGACAAAATAGAGGGCCCATTTGGTTGGACGGTCCTTTTCTTTCCAAGTCAAATTAAAATGAAAAGTGATGTTCTCTAATTGAATCTCTCGAGCTTCACATTTAAAAATGAAACAATTCTTTTGGGCCAGATCAATAAAAAAATTCTTTGATACTGAGGAAACCTCAATTGTGGTTTCCAGTTCATGAAAATCAACTTGAACCAATATTTGTATCTGGTTCAATTGATAGCTAGTTCAAACGATGCTGAAAAATCTGTTGGTCTGATTATCTTGAAGCACACCGGGTTGCAGGACTCCGTTGATTGTGCCAGGTTGGGTAGGATGTGCAAATGTATTTGGCGTTTAATGTGTAGGCCTGTCTCCACACTTAGTCCATTTAACTTGATTATAGTCAATAGCTTTACATGCAGCAAAAAAGATTCTGGCACTTGTCCATAAGTCTCATGTTATTCTTCCCCAAAAGGTAATGTCTGTATGTCCCTTCATATGTCCAGATTTAAAGTTGTTGGTAAAGCTTTACTATATTGACAGGAGCATAACAAGTGACCATGTTGCCCCTTTGCAAGTGGAATACGTAGTCTTGTTATAAACACAACTACCTTTTGTCCCTTAAAGTATTGGGGCCATGGTCCTTCCTTCTACCAAAGCAGGTACAAGGGAAACAACAGTAGCAGAATAAAAATATTGCAATACATAGTCCAGGTTCTAGGAACACGATTTACAGGATAGTCCAATCCATTGAGGTTTTTCTCCTACTTAGATGGAAACAGTTCAACAGGCGAGGCAGGTTGAAATTTCATTTTCAGATCGTCCAGCTGAGGAGCTTGTCACTGGAGAGGGAATGATGGGACTTTCCATGGACTCACGCCTAGATTCCTTAGATCAGGAGGACTTGGCATGGTTGGGACCACTCATGACTGGTATTTCTAGGTGACAGTTCTTTTCACCTGAACCCACTCTCCAGGAACAACAATGGCCAGAGACAGGTGGTAGGGCAGCCTGGGCCTGTACTGAAACAGAAGAGAAAACCTGCGCCAGATTATGCAAATATTGAGTAACTTTCTTCTCTTCTTCATTGACATTCTTGAACCTTCATATAATCTTTAGTCAGAACAATATAGCTATTTATAATCCAAAACTTCATTTCAACTTCTTCTTCATTTTAACTTCACAAAAAAATAAACAAGCTTAATAAGATATTCTAAGTTACTGAAATAAGTCACTAGGCTATTGTAAAAGCTAACGTTTTGTATCAAACCCTAGTATCAATTCTTTGCTTTTAATATATATTTAGTCAAATTCCAATTTAATCAGATTCCATTCAGATGGAAACAAATTTCCATTAAGTAGGTAAAACATTTACAAATCTAAGCAAAATTCAATTCAAAGTCATTTCTTTTGGTTGATGGATCAGTTAAAACTTCCTTTGTTCAACAACTACTCCCTCCTCTTTCCAGAAAATAATTGCAAGTTGAAACTGCAAAAGTGGGCATTAAATTTCACATCCACCCCCTTTCCTCAAACCAGAATTCTAAGCAGAGGGGGGGAAATAGTTAAAACGAGCAGATCTCTCCCCCCCATATCCTTTCTGTCTCTCTCTCTTAAGGTGGCACAGCCAGCGAAAAAGGAGACAGGAAAAAGAAAATATTACAAAAATCTCACCACCAAAAAAAATAGTTTTCTCTCCTTCACATGCATTTTCCATGAATTCTCTCACAACAGCAACAAAAACAACAAAATCTGAAATTTACTGTTTCTTCCACAGCCTGGGGGGGGTGTTTGAGGGCTGACACACACATTTACATATCAGCAAATTAACTCATTCACTTCCCTTCAAACTGCTTACATAAACAATTTCACACACAAATATTTCATTTCATACTTTCTCCACGCAAACCATTTATTTTTAGATAAGGCCTTTTTGTTTGTTTTTATCAGAGAGGGTTTTGACCCTCTTCCAAGTCTTGGAAATAACAAAGAACAACACAGACAGACATATATACACAAATACTATTAAGACATTTTTTTAGACATGTGGCTTGTCCTGCAAGAAGCAAGAAAAATCGATTCCAACCAAACATGGATTTTATAGGGCCCTTTAACCATCTCTTATTTTTCTCACCATTCCAAGTCCAAACTTAATGTTCTAGATCCGGGCTGGTGAACCTATGGGACGCGTGTCACAGGTGGCACGCAGAGCCCTCTCTGCGGGCACGCGAGCTGTCGCCCCAGTCGTAGGCCTCGCCACCATGTGCAAAAAAAAGGTTCAATCAATCAATTTCAACTTCTCGCTGGGAAAAAAAAGATCTTGCAAAGTTGGAATTGCTTGATTGAACTTTATTTCTAGTCCCACACAGTGGCGGAGGAAGTGACGTGTCGGAGCTGGAAGAAAGATGCCGTGTGGGGGTGGGGGGAGCGGTGGGAGCATGGCACTCCATGAGAGGGGTGGGGCAGTACATGTTGCTTTCCTCCCCCTGCCAGACACCTGCCAAAGCCACGCAGGGTAAGGTTGCTGCCCCCGCCCCCACCCAGATGCCCTCGCCTCCCCCAAGCATTTTTTTACTAACCTGCCTTTCAGCTGCATTCAGATTCTCCATTCGCTTCACAGCCTTCAGCATGTGTTTGTGGGACAAAAAAAAAGTTCCATGAGATTTTCTAACTTCTTGCAAAATCGTGCGAGAAGTTAGAAAGTCTGATGGAATTTTTTTTTTTACTGATAGTCCCACAAACACCTGGCGAAGGCTGAGAAGTGAACAGAGAAACGGAATGCAGCTGAAAGGCAGGTTAGTAAAAAAATGCTTGGGGGAGGTGAGGGCATCTGGGCAGGGGCGGCAACCTTACCCTACATGGTGGCGGGAGGGTTAATGGTGGGTGCGGGGAGGGTAGGAGGAGTTGCACAAAGTAGGCAGAGGGGAGGCTGGGCAGATTGTGGGTGCCACTCCTCACCTCTGCGCTGCCGCCCCTGCCACCACCGCTGCTGCTTTGGCCAAAGTGACCCAGCCATCACTGCTGCCGCTGCTGCCCCACCCGGCTCTGCCGCTGCCATGCCACTGCCCCACTCCAGCCCTGGGCAGCACCTTTGCCCTGCGTGGCTGTCCCACTCACGCCTGCAATCAGCTTCCGTGCCGCCGCCAGCACCCTGCACTCCCGCCTGGCTCTGCTCCAGCCCTGGGCAGTGCCTCTGTCCTGCGCGGCTGTCCCACTTGCACCTGTAATCGGCCTCTGCACTGCCACAACTGGTGGCACCCTGCAGTCCCACCTGGCTTCGTTCTGGCCCTGGGCAGCGCCTCTGCCCTGCGTGGCTGCTCCGCTCACACCTGCTCTGAGTCCACGATCGGCCTCTTCGCCACCGCCGCTGCTGCAGAAGTCACACAATGGGGGCGTGTATCCGGGCAGCTCAGGCAAGAAGAAGGTGGGCTTCATAGGGTTGGACCCCGGTGCCCCCAAGTTCTCCCATGACAGGGCCCTGCTGATCGCCATTTCCAAGGGCGGCGGCGGCAAACGCAGCTCGATCCTCAGCAAGCCCTGTTTGCCGCATCCTGCCTAATGCCACTGCCATGAGGCCATGGAACAAGCCAGGTGGAGGTAAGGAACTGGGTCGGGGCCACGGGAGAAGGGTGCTCTGCGAGGGTTGGATCAGGGCGATGAGAGAACAGCACTCTGTGAGGGTTGGGGCGGGGCAGCGAGAGCAGGGCATTCTGTGATGGTTGGGTCGGGGCAGGGGGTTGGGCAACTTTCTGATTAAGCGTCAGCTTCATAGGCGTGCAGGTCGTGTTTTTGAGGGGAAGGGTGAGGGTTTTGTGGGGTTGTTACTTTAAAATGGGGAACACCCATCTTAGTTATTGTTAGCGGGAAAGGCTTTGCTCTGACGTGCGATAAGATGGTAAGTTCGAGGAGGCCATCATATTCCATTCAGCCATGGGTTGGCTTTTCTGTGATACATATAACTCTTGTTGTGTTTTTAAAAAATGGTTTAAATGTCCGGGGAAAAAACGCAGTGAGAAGCACCCCATCTCCAGCCACTACTTCCCCCCCTGATGGAACGCTCCATTGCCACCACCGCCCCGACCCAACCCTTGCAGAGTGCCGTTCTCTCGCCGCCCCCACCCAAGCCTTGCAGAGCGCCATTCTCTCACTGCCCCCACCCAACCCTCGCAGAGCACCGTTCTCTCACTGCCCATTTTCCCACCTGCCAGAGACCCCCTGGATCTCCCCCAACCCTGCCCAGCCCCCACAGGCATCTCTGCAGCCACACCCACCCAGTGGCCACACCCACCCAGTGGGCCACGCCCACTCAGCCTGCCCACCCATAAATAAGTGGGGTTTGGGTTGCAGTCTGGGTCCTCAGTCTCTAAAAGGTTCACCATCACTGTTCTAGATGGGCAAATATGTAAAAAACAAAACAAAACACACACACATCAATTTGGGGTTTGAGGCCAAAACAGGCCTCCCTTTCAATTAAAAGGGAGGGGAATATTTATGGTTGCTTCCAATTTTTTCCAGCAACTTCAAAAAACAGTGGGGAAAGACTAAAAGGAATATTGAACCTGGGGCCTTTTACAGGTATAATGGGGGAGGGGAAAACTAGCAGCCTCCTCTCCTCATGTCTGACAAAGGGGAATTGAATAATCCAAAGAGCCAGATTAAAGGAAAAAGAGAAAAAAAAACTTGCTTTCAGTTCTTTGAATTGTTGCAAACATTTTCAAGCCTGCAGGCTAGTTGTGTATGTGTAAAGAACCACAAGGCAACTGCTGTAACAGGAAAAAGGAAATGAAACCGCAGCGTGTTTATCTGAAAACCTGTCTGGAGACTAGAACAAAAAAGCATTTTGTGTGCATGTAAATATGTTCAGAGGCTATAGAAATGCATAAATGTATCACAAATAAATCACATGTACTAGGGCGTATTTTAGCAATAAAAGGGGACGCCAGACTTTTTCTGGGCTTCCAAATTGCAGCAGCCTCCAGTGTCTGTCGTTCATGGGAGACGGGTCATATCTTGGAACGCCACAAGTGGTGACCCCGATGTGATAATTAACAACAATTATACGTCCTTAGACCCTCCAACTTACCGCCCGGACGTGGCTAAGTGCACTTCATCAGTTTTTGCAGGCAGGAAACTGATTATTCGTAAGTAATGGGGGGGATCTCTCGAAAGTGCAGAGAGCGCATCTGGGGGAATTAAGAGAGATGACTAAGAGAAATAATAATTGTTTTCAGGACAATGGCTCTAGGCGTTCTATCAGTAAGGCAGAATTAAAATGCCTACTGTTATATATATGGGATAAAATACCAACTTATCCTGAGGAAGGATCTTTAAAAATAGAAAGTTGGCAAAAGATTGGTAATTATTTACATTCCTCTCCAAGAGCACCTGCTGGTATTTTAACATCATGGAGAGTGGTAGTTGATGCTTTGAAAATACAACAACAACCATTATTTCAGCCACTTATTAATCCACCAAAATATTCTCCTGTCTGTCTCTATCCTCCACTACCAGAAGTGGAGATTAGAAAAGACCAAGAGGATGTTTCAATTGGTCCAGAAGCAAATATATCAAAAAATGCAGTAGAAAAAGCTGTGGAAATTGCTTATGAAAAAGGAGAGTTAGGCTTAGAAGATTTGAATTGTTATCCTGTGACTATAGAGAATAATGAACGTTTGGAAGAAGTCAGGGTGTGGAAACCTCTTCCCATGCACGCTCTGAGAGAAGTGAAACAAGCTGTTTTAGATTATTGATTAAAAAATAGATTTTGCATGGGCTTATTGGAAGCGCTTGCATTTGCTCATTATTTAATTCCAGCAGATTGGAAAGCTTTGATGCAAATGATTTTAACTCCAGCACAGTATGTGGTCTGGGATTCCCAATATCAAATACAGGCTGTCCAACGAGGCACTGAAAATTTAATTCCAGACCAAATTTATGGTTCAGGTCAATTCACTACCGTTGAGCAGCAACGAGATGGTCTGACGAATGCCGCTCTACATGGGGAGGTTATTCAGGCTGTTTTTGCTGCATTAAAGGTAGTGGATGAATCTGGAACTTTTGGCAAAAGCTTCACTCAAATAAAACAAGGTACCAATGAAGCTTATGATCAATTTATTAATAGATTAAAAGACAGTATTGATAAACAAATTGATAATTCATTGGCAGCAAACGAGGTTTTGATGAAATTGGCAGTGGAAAATGCTAATGTAGATTGTAAACGTGTATTGCAACCTTTAATTGGCACAGGATCTAAAACTTTGGCTGACTTTATTCAAGCTTGCAGAATTGTTGGAAGTAATGCATATCAAATGGAAAATTTGGCCATGGCAATTACTCGCTCAAATAAGCCCACCGGTAATTGCTTTAATTGTGGAAAACCAGGACACTTTAAAGCACAATGCCGTGCTCCTGGCGGCGGACAAAGTAAAACAGCCTCTGGCACTATAGCCAAACCCAAAACTGTTTGTCCAAAATGTAAAAAAGGCTATCATTGGGCTAATCAATGCCGGAATTTTCAACAACGAAAAAACTAAGACAGGGGTGCTCAGCTAACCCGACCCAAAAGGCTGAACACTTTCCTGTCCACATTGATCATCCATCTGTTCGACCTGCCACTAAAGGAAGCGCTGGTGTTGATTTACAACTAGCAGCGCCAGTAGATCTTTCCTTTCCACACGTTACACAAGTTTGTGACACCCAACTTCAAGGACCACTCCCTGAAGGCACTGTAGGAATCATTTTGCCCCGATCTTCTGCAGCAAAAAAGGGCATTTTTGTTGTTCCTGGGGTCATTGACTCCGATTATAAAGGAACCATTAAGGTCCAACTTTATGCCAATCAGCCACTTCATTTGAATCAAGGGGATACTTATGCACAAATGGTTCTATTTCCCTATCGACCTATGGGGACTTCTGACACTGAACGGGTGGGTGGCTTTGGATCCACCGATGTTCATTTTAATAGCACAATTTTGACTCT
The DNA here is from genome assembly GCA_034064705.1 of Bothrops alternatus. NCBI lineage: Eukaryota > Metazoa > Chordata > Lepidosauria > Squamata > Viperidae > Bothrops > Bothrops alternatus. The sequence continues at coordinate 1,933,464 of JARGCV010000105.1, forward strand.
CACTAAGATGCTCACCCCTGATAAGCCGTTAACCGTTATGGTCGTTAACGGTGTTCAATTTTCTGGTATTATAGATACTGGAGCTGATGTTTCTGTAATTTGGACCAAGGACTGGCCACCTCATTGGCCATCCCAAGACACCCCCGCTGTACGAGGCGTTGGAGGGCTTCAACAAGCTAAGGTCAGTTCTAACTGGCTATCTGCAAAAACAGAAACAGGAACTACTACAGTACTTATAAAACCAGTCATACTTAACATTCATGTAAATTTATGGGGAAGAGATTTATTGGCTCAGTTGGATGCAAAAATTACATTAGAAGACTAAAATGAATCCACTCATGAAATTACAAACCATCCATCAGAATCCTGTATGGGTGGATCAATGGCCACTAACTGAAGACAAATTAACAGCTTTGCATATATTAGTGCAGGAACAGCTCATGTTAGGACATCTTGAACCATCAAATAGTCCTTATAATACCCCCGTTTTTGTGATCAAGAAAAGAATCTGGTAAATTTAGATTTTTACATGACCTAAGAGAGATCAATAAGATTATTGTCCCTATGGGGCCCCTACAATGTGGCCTGCCAAATCCAAATTTGATTCCTCAAACATGGGACCTTATTATCATAGACTTAAAGGATTGTTTTTTTAGTATTCCTTTATTCCCAGAAGACAGAAAACTATTTGCTTTTACCCTACCATCTATTAATAATAGTGCTTCTGTCACTAGATATCAATGGACTGTATTACCTCAAGGCATGCTGAACAGTCTCACCATGTGTCAAATGTATGTGGATCTTGCATTGCTACCATTTCGTAAATTACATATTAATTGGAAAATTTATCACTACATGGATGACATTCTCATTGCTGGCCCAGGGCCAAAAGGCACGATTATGGCTTCATATAAAGAATTGGAAACCACATTGGCCAGGGCAGGATTGGTTATTAGCCCTGAAAGAATACAAAATACAGCGCCATATTTATATTTGGGACACAAATTGCAACAAGCTTATTCATTGCCCCAAATGGTGCAATTTGATTTGCCACTTGCACCAACATTGGTTCAACTACAGCAATATTTAGGAAATATTAATTGGTTAAGACCATATATAGGCCTTTCTACTTCTACTCTTGCTCCATTGTTTATGGCATTAAAAGGCCTCAAAAATCCCACAGATGTTGTGACATTGACCTCTGACCAGCTATCGGTCGTTGAGAAAGTTCAAACAGCTCTCAACACCCAATGGACTGATCGGTGTGTTGACAATCACCCTGTGCATTTGAATGTGATTTTTGATCGACCACCCACAGCGGCAATTTTTCAACTTGTAGATAAAAAAGTTTTTATTATAGAATGGATTCATTCTCCCAGCACACCTTCACGCTCTATTAACCCTCCAGCTATGACATTGGCAGACACTATACATCGTGGACATGTGCGTTGCCGACAAATAGCTGGACTAGAGCCACTAGTAATTTTTCTCCCATTTTCCTTAAAATTATGGGAAACTATGATTCAAAATAATTCTGTTTTGCAATTATTGATTGGTGATTGGCCTGGTCAATTTTCATGCCATCCTCCCACAGATCATAGATTTATGGCTATGAAAAATCTGCCACTAAAATTACAACCTCTGTCATCTCCAACACCTTTAGAAGGTGTCACAGTTTATACTGATGGTGGAAAGGTCTATGGCGCCTGTGCATGGCAGGCGACAGGAAAATGGTGCACAAAAATCACTCCACCACAGTCATCAGCTCAGCGCGCTGAAGTTGCCGCAGTTATTTTGGCATTTCAAACATTCCCTAGTCAAGACATTAATATAATTGTTGACAGTTTATATGTTTATAATCTGGTTTCCCTCCTACCATACGCTTACATCTCTCCTAGTTTCGATGAGACTTTGTTGACACTATTTTTGACATTGCAAAAATTTATTGAGATGAGAAATTGTCCTTATTTTATTGCACATATCCGAAGTCATCAAAATTTCCCAGGAATTCTCAGTGAAGGGAATTCCCAAGCGGATATGGCCATGCACATTATGACTATGCAACAACCCACTCCCTGGGATAGTCATAACTACTTTCATCAAAACGCCAAGGCTTTGGCTAATAGTATGGCATACTATTGATAGTTGGATATGTAGGTGCAACATGTGGGCCCGATTATGGTGCAAAATATGCACCAAAACAAGGGGTTCCTTGTTTAGCCAATAAAAGATCTACTGCAAATCGTGTCTGCAACATAGTATGGCATACTACAATTTGGCATAACCCCTGGGGAGGCCGCAGCTATCATTCAACAGTGCCCCACCTGCTCACAAGAAGGTCTGTCTATTCCAATGGGGGTGAATCCCCGTGGACTTGAGGCAGGTCAAATTTGGCAAATGGATGTCACACAATATGTATCTTTTAACCCATGGAAATATATACATGTGACTATTGATACATATTCTGGGTTCATCTTTGCTACTCCACAGCGTGGAGAGGCTACCAAACATGTTATTAATCATTGTATTCGGACTTTTAGCACTCTGGGCATGCCACAAGAATTCAAAACTGACAATGGTCCTGCATATTGCAGCCAGGCCTTTGCACAGTTTTGTACTCGTTGGAATATTACTCACAAATTTGGTATTACCTATAATTCTCAGGGGCAGGCCATAGTAGAAAGGGCCAATTCTACTCTTAAAATATGCTTGACAAATTAAAAACAAAAAACGGGGAAAACAACCCAGGACTGCCTAGAGTGCAAAATCAGCTTAATATTGCATTATATACACTCAATTTTTTAAATATTACTGGCAACCCACCTAACACAGCTGCAAGCCGCCATTTTTCTCCCCTTCCAGATGCAGCAACCACTGTTCGACCGCTAGTCTGGTATCGTAAATTACCAGACCCCCAGTGGAGAGGGCCTGCTGAACTTATTACCTGGGGTCGTGGATATGCTGCGGTACAACATGAAGGCAATACAATATGGGTTCCTGGTCGCAATATTCGTCCATACAACGTACAATCAGAAAATAATAAAACCAAGGACAAGCCCAAAGTGGACGAACAATGAGTACTGGAAGGATTTGAAAAAAGCGAGCATGCTAACAAATCAGACTGATTGCTGGATGTGTATGTTATCACCATCGGATGCCAGTCAAGGACTTCCTTTAATTGGACTCCCTTTGAATAACTCTGGAGCCAGTGAAAGTTTTGTGAATATCAATGTGGCAGGAAATTATACACTGCCACTAAGACTTTATTATGTAGAATCTGCATTAGTGTGTTTTAACTTTTCCAAGGGAAATAACCCTTTAGGTATATATCCTTCTTGTAATATTACTTTTAATATGCCTGATAGCTGTGATAAATATGATAGTAACTCATATATAAAACGTGATGATGGAGAATATAAAAACATGACAATACAAATGTATCAGGTTTGTAGCTACTTAAATGGAGCACAAAATTGGACAAAGAAAAATAAGAATAACTCTTTTGTGTTGCCAAATGAAATATGGCTGCTCTGCGGCAGAAAGGCTTACCGCAATGTTCCAGCCAATGCCCAAGGCATTTGTACCTTGGGGTTGGTGGCTCCAGCCATATGGACTGTTAATAAGGGTGACATGGCCCTACTCTATAATACAACAAGGAATCTCCTGGTACGACGAAAAAGAGCAGGAGGACTAACCTTTGACATGCCATGGTACATGATGGCAATCAGAACTTACATCCCACCCATTGGAGCAGCATGGAATGCATATGACATTGGTCAGTTAAATAATTGGACAGTTGCAATGTTTAATGAAACCATAATAGCTATTGAATTGTTGAATATACAACAGGGACAAATGAGAACTTTCATGTTGCAGACACGATTTGCAGTAGATCTTTTATTGGCTAAACAAGGAACCCCTTGTTTTGGTGCGTATTTTGCACCATAATCGGGCCCACATGTTGCACCTACATATCCAACTATCAACCTAATATCACCAACACCATTAATAAAATGAAAATGTTAACACAAGACAATCCTCTATCTAAATATCCTGAGCATATTAGTGTGGAAGATATCTGGAATGCATTATGGTCATGGTTACCTAACATAACATGGTTAAAAAATCTTCTTGGTATAACTTTTATCATTATTGTATTACTTATTTGCTGCTGTTGTTGTATTCAATGCTTGCCCAGCCTTATTACTATGATGAAATCTATCTTGCCTAAAACCAAGGTTTCCCAGCAGGTGAACATTATCCAAAATGAATTTCAAGCAGCGTGTTTATCTGAAAACCTGTCTGGAGACGAGAACAAAAAAGCATTTTGTGTGCATGTAAATATGTTCAGAGGCTATAGAAATGCATAAATGTATCACAAATAAATCACATGTACTAGGGCGTATTTTAGCAATAAAAGGGGACGCCAGACTTTTTTCTGGGCTTCCAAATTGCAGCAGCCTCCAGTGTCTGTCGTTCATGGGAGACGGGTCATATCTTGGAACGCCACATTGAATTTTTTTTTCTTTTCTTCCGTGGCTTTAGTTGTTATCAGATAAACTAGCCAAATGGAGGTTTACAAAGTTTTTCAACGTTGCCTTCTTGAAGATTATTTTTACTGCCACAGATCAACACAAAGCACCACCAGAGGTTGTCTGACAGGGTTAAACTTAACAGCCACTTGAGGTTTCAAGACATCCCAATTTTTCAAAACACATTGCAGAGGAGTACATTTTGATTCAATTTGTTTCTTTAAATTACTCTGACGATTTCCCTTTTTTACCTTATTATTTCAAGATAGTTTCTCGGCTTCCTCCCTTTTCAAGTAATTAATTTTTAATTTTTTAATTGTTTTGTTTGTTTGTTTGGAGGATTAGTCGGAGAGATCAACTCCAAAATTACCAAAACGTCTGCAAAAAAATACATTCCAATTCAATTACTTTTCTTAAATCACTCTATCCTGTATTAGAAGACAGTTTCTCGGCCTCCTTTTTATTATTATTATTATTATTATTATTATTATTATTATTACTATTATTATTATTATTATTATTATTATTATTATTATTATTATTATTATTATTATTATTATTATTATTATGCTTGTCTTTAGAGGGCTAGTTGCAGAGATCAACCTCCTGCCTTATTCCAGGATTACCAAAGCTTTTCTTACTCACCAAGGCGCCTGTTGCAATTTTTCCCATCAGTGGAGAAGCATGAAACCTCGTTGAATTTGGGCATTCAGGTTCCTCAGTCACGGAACCTACCACTGATAATGAAGCATAGGAGTCTTCCAGGCTAAGGAGCGCTCTAAGACTCACAATTCAGTCGCCGTCAGTTTTGTCCTGCCAAGAATGGAAGGCTTGCTGGGACCTTCACAGTGATCTCTGGATATGGGGGAAAAGCTGTTAGGGCTCCCACCACGTTGGGTGCCAGGTTGTAAGGTTTTCCACTTAGCCTCACAATTGTCCCAGCGTTACTCAGGAATTTAAAAGAGCCAAAAGAAACTCCTGAGCCGAGGTTTCAGTAAAGAATTACAACTTTATTTTGATCAAAACAGAGAGAGGTGACCTTATTCCTCTTCGTGGCTTGTAGAGGAATGAAGGCAACAACCAGGAAAGATATCTATCACCTTTTATACCTTTTCAGAACAAAAAGATCAGGTCACGAGATCTCATGAAGTTAGAAAGTCTGATGGAACTTTTTTTTTACTGATAGTCCCACAAACACACAGCGAAGGCTGAGAAGCGAACAGAGAAACAGAATGCAGCTGAAAGGCAGGTTAGTAAAAAAAATGCTTGGGGGAGGCAAGGGCATCTGGGCAGGGGCGGGCACGGCAACCTCACCCTGCATGGTGGCGGGAGGGTGGGGTGCGTGCCCTTCCCATGCGAGGCCAGCCCCTGCAGCCCCGGGGCGGCCGTGCTGGGTGGTGGTGGGCAGGGTGTTGAGGTGGGGGCCAGCAGGCCAACCAAAGTAGCAGGTGGAGCGCTGGATGCTCAGGGAGGAAGGGTGCTGAAGTGGGTGGTCAGGCCATTGGCAAGAGCAACGTGTCTGAGCAGAAAGCAGCCTTGGAACAAGTGGGGCAGTTTGTTGTGATTCCTCACCAGCCAGTGGATCTGGCAGCTGAGTCTGAGGAATCAGATGAGGAGGAGGGGCCTGGAGTGACATTAGAGTCAGAGGAAGGCTCTGAGGAGCTCCAAGACTTACAGTTGGATGAGGAGCCTGGCCCCTCTACTCACGCTCATGCTGAGACACAGCTGTGCTGGAAGCCTGAGTTGGACAGTGATGAAGAACAGTTGGGACAAATCCAGGATGCATGGCCAATCACCTAGTCGCACCAGCCGAAAGCCCCAATAACAGCTAAGCATATGAAGCAGGAGTGGAGGATTTGGGTGAGATCCTTTTTTACCTCTCTTTTTTCCTAACTACCTTCCTGTGAAAGCTTTTTGAAATTCGTTTCCACGCTCTCAATGCAGCGGCGTTTGCATACGTGGGATTTTACAGCTTGGAAAGAAAAGGAAAGAACTACTAACTTCAACAACCAAATAATTGCATCTTTGTTTTGTGGATACCTTGGGGGCCCAAAACTTTTCATTATAGAGACTTAGCATCTTTTTTAACTTCTTTAACTATTAACTTTGCAAAATATCAGCTTTTGTGTGTGTTTTAACTGAATAAGAGGCTATTCGGCATTTGGGGAAAGATTTTGTTGTCTCCTGGGGACATCTTGTGGCAAAATTTGGCATAGCAACTGGATTTTTTTTCCAATTATGCTTGTTGACTACTTTGATTTGTCCTTCATACTATCAAAAAAGATAACACGTAGAAACAGCTGTGGTGACAATAATTCTTACAAATTGTGGAGGTGGATAATAGCTGAGTCTTACTAAACATAGCCTCCACTAAAGGACTATCTTTAACCACCATGGAAATGGATGAATCCTGGCTTCCAGTTTGTCATGCCTCCCCCATGGACGGCTGGGAGACTTGCTCTCTCTCCCCCATTCAGTTTCACATTGCTGGGGGGCCCTGAAAAAGGCCAAAAGTCATCCCAAAGAGGCGACCAAGAAGGAGGAGCTTTCGCTGGATCGCGGGAGAGAAGCAACTCTCCCATCAGAGCAGACGATCCCTCCAAACCGGCAGACGAAAGGACCGGCCATAGAAATATGGCTCGTCCCTAGGCTGCTAACAGCCGAAGTCACATTACCATCTGGAAACTTCAAAGCAGCGTGGACAGGACTGGGTGAGGTTTGCCTCTCTTACATCCTAATTACTTAATTACCTGCATAAGCTGCTAAAGTACTTTTCCCCCTGTGGTGAGGGAAGGGGGATTCTAGCCCTCCCTCCAGAAACAGAGGCAATTAACCACTTGGGAGTTTAAAACATTGGAAAAATACTGGGATCCTAATTGGAATTCTATTTCCTAAAATTGGTGGATTATAAGATTTGTAACTTTCTACTCTCTATATTTTTTTTCTCTGATTTTCACTTTAATTACTATTGAAGATTTGGGGGTTTTTTTCCTCTTAAAACAGAGGCGGGAAAAAAACTAAAAAGTTCCAACTAACTCTGAGACGTAACCTGCTATTCTTCAAGAGACTTGTTGACAGCTTTGAAAATAGATAAGATATAAAGCAGCGGTTCTCAACCTGTGGGTCGCGACCCCTTTGGGGGTCGAATGGCCTTTTCACAGGGGTCGCCTAAGACCATCAGAAAACACACATTTCCGATGGTCTTAGGAACCGAGACTCCGCTCCGCATGGCCTCCTCCGCCATTTGCAGAGAGAGAGAGAGAAAGGCACTTTCGCTTCCCTTCTCTCTCTCTCTCTCAGGCGGACTTACCTCCTGCAGGGCTCCTGATTGGCCCTGCACCCAGGTGCCCCACCCCATGGGAGAAGCGCGTCCAGGGCCTCATGGCTTGGAGCCGCCTGGGGAAGCCCCGGGATCCCTGCTGGGAGCGGCCCGCTGGAGGCTCTGCTGAGCAGGCCAGCCCTCCGGAAAGCCGCGGCCCAAGGGAGACCAGCCCCTGCGATCCCCAGCCAGCCTGACCATTGGACCTGCTGGCCGGGAAGGTGCACCGGAATCCAGGCTGCTGGGAAGGAAGAAGGAGATTCAGCAAAGGTAGGAGAGGAGAGCCGCCTCCTGGGGCCTGGCACTGGTGGCAGCTTCCTTGCCCTCCCCTTCCTCCTCCCCTTCTTCCTCTTGCTGCCCCCAAAGTGGCAGAGGGGTGCCGGGGGGAGCAGCTGGGCTGGCAGAGGGGCTGGTAGGGGCCGTGGGGCACCAGCTCCCACCGTGGCTCCATTGGCTGGGCAAAGGGCAAGGCCAGACGGCGCGGAGTTCTGGCTAGGGTGACTACTTCCTCGCCCTCCTCCTCTCCTTTCTCCTGCTGCCCTCCCAGGCGGCTTGGGCAGGCGCTGCCTCCACCGCAGCTCCATCGATGGGTGGAGGGTGAGGCCAGGCAGCGTGGAGTCCCAGCAGGGCGGCGTCTGGGCCGGGGGCGGTAGGGACCCTGACAATGCTGCCCTGTTGCTGCCGCCGGAGCCGCTGCCTCCTGTCCTGCTTCCCCTCCCTGCCCATTCATCTGAGGATGTGGCGGCCGGGCTGGGGGCGGCGGCGGTGGCAGCGAGGAACCCCAATTATGCTGCCGTGCTGCCAATGCTGCCACTGGAGCCGCTGCCTCCCGTTCTGCTCCCCCTGCCCGCTCCTTTGGCTGAGGATGCGGCGGGGTGGCGGCTGGGCCGGCGGTGAGGAACCCCAACGATGCTGCCGTGCTACCACCACCACTGCCAGAACCGCTGCCTCCCATCCTGCTCCCCCTCCCCGCCTGTTTGGCTGAGGACGCACAGAGGCCAGGGGCGGTGGAGACCTCTGACGATACTGCCATAAGAGAGAGAAAAAGAGAGGAAAGAGAGAGAAACAGAGGAAAAGAAAGAGGAAAGAGAAAGAGGGAGGAGAAAGAGAAACAGGAAAGAGAGAGAGGAAAGAGAGAAAGAAAGAGGGAGGAAAGAGACTGCCTTCCGAGTCGCCGAGAAAGGGGAAAAAAGCCGTGAGTGGGTTCCTCTTTCTGCCTCATTGCTGAAAGCTATTTTTTTTTAAAACGACCACTCATTCAGAACTCATCGGGGCTTGTTTGCACAAGCTTGTGGCAGATCAGTAAATAAAGGGGTGGGGGAGCCAAACTGTCCAAGGCGTTTGCACCCTGAACGTGTGGACACTGCTTTCATGACTTGCCACCACCATCCCCTCTCTTCCCGCCCCGCTCAGGCAACGCGCTGCTGCTGCTGCTGCTGGCTGAGCTGAGCTGAGCTGAGCTGCGGCGCTGAGCCAATCCCCATGCCTCCTGGTTTCCCGGCTGTGCTCTGCCCCCAGCAGCCCTAAAAAGCACTGTGGAAGAGTGGGGAATGCTGGGAGTTGCAGTTCATCACAATCTGGAAAAACATGACTCTCCAAAGACCGATCAATCCTTCCTTTCTTCCATCCATCCATCCATCCATCCATCCATCTCCTTCCCTTCCCCTTCAATCTCTCCTTCCTTCCTTCCTTCCTTTCCCCTTCAATCTTCCTTCCTTCCTTCCATCTCCATCCCTTCCCCTTCAATCTCTCTCTTCTTCCTTCCTTCCTTCCTTCCTTCCATCTCCTTCCCTTCCCCTTCAATCTCTCCTTCTTTCCTTCCCCCCTCAATCTCCTTCCTTCTCCATCTACTTCCTTTCCCCTTCAATCTTCCTTCCTTCCTTCCTTCCATCTCCATCTCCATCTCCATCCCTTCCCCCTTCAATCTCTCTCTCTCCTTCCTTCCTTCCTTCCTTCCTTCCTTCCTTCTCCCTTCAATCTCCTTCCTTCTCCATCTCCTTCCTTTCCCCTTCAATCTTTCTTCCTTCCTTCCATCTCCATCCCTTTCCCTTCAATCTCTCTCTCCTTCCTTTCTTCCTTCCTTCCTTCCTTCCCCCTTCAATCTCCTTCCTTCTCCTTCCTTTCCCCTTCAATCTTCCTTCCTTCCATCTCCATTCCTTCCCCTTCAATCTCTCTCCTTCCTTCCTTCCTTCCCCCTTCAATCTCCTTCCTTCTCCATCTCCTTCCTTTCCCCTTCAATCTTCCTTCCTTCCTTCCATCTCCATTCCTTCCCCTTCAATCTCTCTCCTTCCTTCCTTCCTTCCTTCCCCCTTCAATCTCCTTCCTTCTCCATCTCCTTCCTTTCCCCTTCAATCTTCCTTCCTTTTTTCCTTTTCCCTTCAATCTCCTTCCTTCTCCATCTCCTTCCTTTCCCCTTCAATCTTCCTTCCTTCCTTCCATCTCCATCCCTTTCCCTTCAATCTCTCTCTCCTTCCTTTCTTCCTTCCCCCTTCAATCTCCTTCCTTCTCCATCTCCTTCCTTTCCCCTTCAATCTTCCTTCCTTCCTTCCATCTCCATCTCCAACTCCATCCCTTCCCTTCAATCTCCCTCTCCTTCCTTCCTTCCTTCTTTCCTTCCCCCTTCAATCTCCTTCCTTCTCCATCTCCTTCCTTCTCCATCTCCTTCCTTCCTTCCTTCCTTCCTTCCTTCCTTTTTCCATCTCCATCTCCATCCCTTCCCCTTCAATCTCTCTCCTTCCTTCCTTCCTTCCTTCCTTCCTTTCTTCCCCCTTCAATCTCCTTCCTTCCATCTCTATCCCTTCCCCTTCAATCTCTTTCTCCTTCCTTCCTTCTTTTCCCCTTCAATCTCCTTCCTTCTCCATCTCCTTCCTTTCCCCTTCAATCTTCCTTCCTTCCTTCCCTCCCTCCCAACATTTTTGAGCAAGGAAGCGTAAGCTTCTCCAGAGAGCATTGCTATATTGTTTTTGTAATTAATCACTATGCTTTAATTATGTTCAAGTCGTAACAATGAAAATACACCCTGCATATCAGATATTTACATTACGATTCAAAACAGTAGCAAAATTACAGTTATGAAATAGCAACGTAAATAATTTTATGGTTGGGGGTCACCACAACATGAAGAACTGTATTAAGCGGTCGCGGCATTAGAAAGGTTGAGAACCACTGATATAAAGCAACCTTGAAACATCATCTGCAAAAAAACTCAGCTCAGCTCCCCATTTGGTGGACTTTCTGACTGTAAGTTTCTTTTTTTTTTAGTTTAATATACTACAATGGAAGAAGAACAGGAATGGATTTCTCCTACAGAGGAAGTACAGGAACAAATTCTTTGTATGTTAAAAGCGATGATCCAAACTTTATGTATAAGTCTGGATATGCAAACTCAAACTATGAGTTCAACCAAAGAATTATCTATACAGAATTCTATAGAGAAAGTGAAACAACTAAATGCTATGACAGAAGACTTAGATACTCAACAAATACAGACAATGGAAAACACAAAAAAACCCTGATAATAGAGAACAAGGAAACGACTTTTCTTATAAACCAGAAGGAATTTGAAGATAAAAAAGAAAAACAGATGAAAGAGAAGATAAATACTTCAGGACAACTGCATCGAACTGGAAAAACAAAGAGACTACCAGCTAAATCAATTAGTCCTCTTAAGAAAACATCAACTGGATGCTCTTATCAACATCAAACAATAGCCACAACAATACAAGGAGATTTTTTTTTGATGATTTAAAGGCAAAGATACGAAAAATGACCTGGCAAAGAAAAAAAGCTAGAATAAGATTGAAAAAGATTGGGGTTTTGATCTATACATGAGATCTAAAATAGAATATATCTAAATGGATAGAATATGTATTCTGAACACAAGATATTGTAACGATTTTGAGATAAAGAAAATTTTGGTCACATAAAATCTAGAAATATATTGAAATAAGAATATTATACTGTCTTATTAGATTGGTAAGATAGATGGTAGAATTTATATACAAGGTGTGTATTTTAAATATTAGAATGTATGAGGAATTGTGATAAAGGAATTGTGTTTAATTAAAAATCTGGGGAAAAATAAATATTAAATGTTAAATTAAAATATTAAGGGAAAATTAACCATCAGGTTACTGATTGGCTAAAAGTTTGAATGTTTACAAATAACTAAGATTTGAATTTAAGATATTGTTATGAGTTGAGACAAAGGTTAAGTAAAACGTAGAAGTATAAATACTAATAATTAAATTTGTGGTACAAATTTTGTGGTACAAAATTTGTATATGGGTTTGTGGTACAAATGTTGGTGGGTTTTTTATTTTATTATTATTATTTTCTTTCTGGAAAGGAAGAAAGAAAGGAAGTAGAAGGAAGAAAAGAAAAAAAATTATTAGCCCCAAATGTGAGATACGAGACTTAGAAATTGGGATCATTTAAAATCTGGAAATGATAAAGATTAAATGTTAAACTTAAATATCAATGGGAAATCAAAGTTAAGAAAAACTTACTAGGTTATTGTCTAAAAGGTGGAATGTCAAATTAATTAAGATATGTATAGACTGAAGATTATTGATGAATATTAGAAAGGTACTTTTTGTTTGATTGATAGAATAAGAACTGTATTGGTTCGAACATGACAGTAGATATTATGGGGGAAAGAGAGGGAATTAGTTGTTGTAATACTTTGAGATTTGTACTGATGATATTAAAATGTAATGGAATTACTGTGCTCAGCTGCCACGCTACTTTTCAAATATGTAAATGTAATATTGTAAAATTAATAAAAAAAACTTGGGGGAAAAAAGGAAATGAATGAATCCTATCCACAACTTAATTACAAACTTATCCTTGAAAAAATACGTGAAGCAACAGAGCTAATCATTTCAGGAGTGAAAGCCAAAGACATTTTTACAAAACTACAAATTGAACCTCAGACTCAAACTGATCAACCTATAACCCCAAAAATAATAGAAGATGAAGAATTTAACATTAAAGAAGACTTCATACAACATGCACAAGTGGCTGAGAACTTTGATGCTCAATCACTGACTTTAACTACAGCACCTGTAACTCCAAAAGCAGAGAACTTAGACATTTTAGATAACCAAACAACAACAACACCGGATATGACTCTCTATTCTACTCAGATGAAATTGCAAGAAGAAGAAGAGGACCAGACTACTGAACCGACTATAAATACCCTAAACCAAACATGGAGATTTGAGTTATTAGGGCAACAACTTAACAATTACAAAGGGGCCAGTTCTTTTGAAAGACTGATAACTGGACGTTCTCCCTTGATTCAAACAACAGGTGTAGGAATGAAGGGAGATACATCCGAGGTTTTAGAGGCACTGACATGGAAACCTACTTGGCACAAAAGGAGATTTAAAAATGGGATTTAGAAATCTACTTAATGGGTAAAGCAGCTTTTTAGAGATAATGTTTTTTTTAATATTTAGTGCTTAGATTTATAATGGGAGTTAAAATTAACTGTTAGACTATAACTTTAATTGTTATATGGAAATAGATTTGTGATAATGAAAGATATTTTGTTATTAAAGGAGGAGTTATTAGAATGAGAATCAGAATATATTTGTCTATTGTCTATAAAGAAAGTAAATTTTGGAATAATATGTGTATTTTAGTTATGTTAATTATATTATAATGAAATGAGGGAGATCAAGGCTATCCAAAGTTTAAACATTGGTTATAAAAGGCTAAATTGGAATATATAAATTGGAATTAAATAAAACCTCTACTTATATATATAAGTAAAATACTATTGATAAATGCACTGATTGATTGAGCCTAGTTAGAAACTTATTAACATGAATATGATATAATATTTGTGGGAAACAGTGAGGGTATGTTATTGATGTAACCTGAGATATATATGTGAATGATTTTGTTATTGACTGATTTCCCTAGCACCACGCTGCTTCCTAAGTATCTGGATGTTAAAATTTGAAAAATTAATAAAACTTGTTTTTTTTTAAAAAAAGATGTCCAGCGACTCCTTGGGTTCGCCAACTACTATAGAACCGTCATCCCCGGTTTTGCTTCCATGACTGCGCCCCTCACTCGGCTCCTGCAGAAAAAGACCTGGTTTCATTAGGCTACCCTGGAGCAACAGGCTTTCCAGGCTTTAAAGGAAGCCTTCATGAAGGAACCCATCTTGAAACATCCTGACCTGCAATGGCCGTTTGTCGTGGAAGCGGATGCCTCCGACATTGCCAGTGGAGCGATGTTACGCCAGGCTAATGCACCCAGCGGTGCCCTCTTCCCTTACACATAGTACTTGCAAAAACTGAATCCGGCCGAGCGCAACTACACCATCTAGGAGAAGGAGCTACTGGCCATCAAAGTGACATTTGAGGCCTGGAGGCATCATTTGGAAGGGGCTCGGCATCAAATTGAAGTCCGGATGGACAACAAGAATCTGGAAAGCTTGCAGACCGCCCATAAATTGAACCAATGACAAATTCAGTGGTCTCTCTTGTTTGCTAGGTTCAATTTCCGTTTTACCTACATACCAAGCAGTCGCAACCAAAGAGCGGATGCTCTGCCAAGGAAGTCAGAATATTGCCATACAGAAGACAAGCTTCTGCCCAGGACAGTTCTCCCCGTAGAGTCTTTCTTTGCAGTATGGGAGCCAATAGATGTACGGGCTCAGATTTGGGAGGCACAACAGCATGATGCGTGGGTGGCTCAACGAAGGGAGGAGTTGGGGCCAGACTTCCCATGGACCATCATGGATGGACTCCTGAAATATCATGATCGGCTCTATGTTCCAGGAGGGCCACTCAGAGGGCTCATTCTCAGCCAATGTCATGATAATCCGGCAGAGGGGCATTTTGGCCTGTTCAAGACACTGAACTTGGTCTCCCATACATTCTGGTGACCCTGAGTACGACACGATGTCCAGGCCTATGTCACGTCTTGTATACAGTGTAGGCAGGCCAAGTCAGCGACGGGGGCCCCACCAGGTCTGATTCTCTTTGAACAACACGGGCTCCCATGGTAGATTTGGCCCATTCGATGAACCCCCTCGCTAGGTTTTTATTCACGTATCGCTGCATCTCCTCGATTTCGAGGGGGGACATAGCATACATTCTCGGGTGTGGGAGTTTGGCTCCTGGCACCAGTTCGATGGAGCAGTCATTGGGTCTGTAATGGGGCAAGGCATTGCATTCTTTTTCACTAAATGCCTCCGCCAGGTCCCGGTATTCATTGGGGATGAGTGGTTCGCTCGGCGGCAGTGAGGCAGCCATGTGCACTCGCTCATTGGGTGGCCTAAGGTGTCCCGCAACACCGGTTGAATCAGCGGAAGGTTTAGGCCATATAGGTAGTCTCACTGTTCTCATTCCTTTCTCCCACCAGATAAACAGCTTCCATTTGTCCAACCAGGCTAGCCCTAGGATCACAGTCTCAGTCATTTTTGGAGCCACTAGGAAGCGAATAAACTCCCAGTACGCACCTATTTCTAGGTATAAGGGCTCAGTTACTTGTGTGACAAGAGTCCCTCCCATCAGGGAGCCATCGGCTTGCTCAAACCTCACAGGTTTGGAAAGCTGTTTTGCCCGTATGCCCATTTTCATGGCAAACGGCAGACTAATAATGCAGCGGGTGCATCCAGAATCAATTAGCACGTTTAAGTCCATTTTTGCCCCAGACTTAGGGATTATAAGTTTGGCGGCCAGTGAAAAAGGTGGGATTTGTCGACTCACCATCGGGTCATTCTCTCCATCGTCGTTGTCAAAGGAGGGTAGAGCAGGGGCGGGTCCACCCAGAGTCCCGGCGTCCTCCTGTGTGTGGGGTGTAATCTGGGCAACAGGTTCTTGCGTGACCCGGTTGGATTTTTCTCTCATTAGCCGCTGAGCAGGTTTCTTTCCCGTCGCTGGTTTCGGTCTGCTCTGCAGTCGGGGGTAGAGGACTGGACAGGTTGCCGCTTGATGTCCCTCTTGTCCACACCGAAAACACTTATTTGATGGGCCTGCAGGTGATCTGGGTCTCTCAGCCATCGCAGTAGTTGGAGGTTTTCATGGGGGTGATTGCTGTCTGGGCTGGTCTGGCAGCTGCTCGGATTCAGGTGGGGGAGGCTTCTTATAGCGGGCGAGCTGAACATCTAGCTTCACTGCTGCCTGGTACCATTCTTGCAGCTGATCAGGTACAGCTCGATAGATGCAGGCCTGAGAGAGGTGATTGTCTAATCCCTCAATGAAGTGATGGATTAGGGATTGTTCAGGCCACCCCTCTATTCGACCTGCTATCTTGCAAAATTTCCGCATGTAATCCAGGACAGGCCTGCCAGCTTGTTTTATTTTGTGGATCTGTTCTCTTGCTTTAAGACCAATAGATGGATCCTCAAATCTTTCCCTCAGCCTTAGGAGGAAGAGGTGGGGGTCCTCCAATTCGGGGGCTTGCTCATTATATACATTTTTCAGCCATTCAGATGCTTCTCCCTCTAGGCTGGATGCAATGACATCGACCATGACCCCCGGGTCCGGGTAGAGATAGGCTCAGCAATTCAAATGAGAATGCACTTTGTTGAGGAAAAAAACAGCTTCTCTGGGTCCCCATCGAAGGTTGCTCTGAAAAGTGGTGCAATTATAGGCTGTTGGGGCCCCCACTGTGGCTGTTGCTGCTGGCCCCATCCTGGCTGCAGATTTATGCCCAGGGGTTGCACGTTTGGGGGCTGTGGCCAATCTCCCTGCTGTGGTCGGTCTCCCACCAGCTGCTGATCTCCTGGCTTCTGCACCACCCCAAGCTGTTGCAAGGCCTCTATTAGCTGTGGCAAGCTCAGAAATCTCTGACCATCCATCTGCTGGGGAACCCAATCTACCCATTGCTGCAGATGCCTCAGACTGGATTTTCCTCTCTCCAGGAATTGATTTCTCCTTTTCACCTCTGGGTTTTGAAATCTTTCCAGTGACTCACCCAAAACTTTGTTATCTTTCCATTCTGCTTTTGAAGTTTTTGCTCCCAGCTGGGAGATCTGCCAGAGTTCTTCTCCCCTGGCTGGCTGGCTGCCGCTCCACTCCCTGGGGAAGCTGCTACTGCTGAGGTGCTGGCCTCAAGCCATCTTTCTCCTTCCATAATGAGATCTTCCCCAAATCTTTGTCAGTCTACCCCCTTTAGATTAGGAATAGTGACCGAGGTCCGGGACCTCTTAATTGGTTTAAAAAAATTGTGGATCTTGGCATGATGTCATGTGTCTGACTAATGAAACACTTCAAAGAACTTTCAGGCATGGTTTAACCTAAAAAGCCTTTATTAATGTTAAGGAGTGTCAGCATGGCATGGAGAATGCCAAGATCTGAATTTCCGTTCCTTTGCACATAACATTCCAGGCATTTCCCCTCCCTTATTTTGGGGTCATGATTCACATCTTCCAATTAACCTGGAGGGCAAAGATTCACTTCCGTCCCCTTCCGCGGGCTTTTATATCCTCTCTCATTCTCATCTGAATTAACTCTAAAAGTACCAGACACTTCTGCCTATTTTGTCAAAGCAAGAATATTCAATATTAGCAGCGTTGACACCGTCAGCCCGCGCCACCATTCACATGTTCATCCAGCAGATTTTTGGGCTGCACACCCTCCCATTTCAGATAGAGGGGCTCAATTTATGGCCCATTTCTGGAAGGGGTTGATGAAGGTCCTAGACGTAAAAATCTGCCTATTGTCAGCGCATCATCTGTAAACTGATGGCAGGACGAAGAAAGTAATTGGAATCCTAGAACAATACCTGTGCTGTTATGTGAATCAGCAACAGGACAATTGGGCGGACTATCTTGCCAAGTTCGCGTTTAACAACTCACAGCACACCTCCATGCAGATGACACCGTTCCTGGCCAATGTGGGCTATCATCCCCGGCTTTTCCCCCTCTCGCAGCTCGACTCACCAGTTCCTGCAGCTAACGAATATCTGACCGAGTTACGGGCTATCCAATTGGTGCAGTGACAATTAGATAAGGCCAAGGTGGATTACAAGAAGGTTGCCGATCAGTCGAGTCGAGATATGCCTACATTAACGGTGGGAGATCAGGTGTGGCTGTCAACCAGGAACCTGCTGTCAAACTGGCCTGCCAAGGAACTAGACCACCGGTACCTAGGACCGCTCCCTATCAAAGCCGTCATCAACCTGGTCGCTTATCGGTTAACTTTGCCACGGTCATTACGGTTACATCCAGTCTTTCACCGGTCTCTGTTGGTCCCAGAACAACCGGCATGTCCACTCCGATGCTCAGAACATCCCCCACCGGAACAACATGATGGAGACAGTGCTGCCAAGTATGAGGTTGCCAGTATTCGAGACTCCCGTTGGCTGAAAGGCCAATTTCAGTATTTAATTGAGCGGAAGGGCTATGGACTGGAGGAGTTCACCCGGGAGGATGCAACCACTGTCCATGCTTCTGCCTTGGTGACAGCATTCAACGAACAGTTCCCTTCACGACCGCATCCGGCCTGGCAGACCTGGGGGAAGGGTCCTGCGGTGCAGGATAGTGTTGTGATTCCTTGCCAGCCAGTGGATCCGGCAGCTGAGTCTGAGGAATCAGATGAGGAGGAGGGGCCTGGAGTGACATTAGAGTCAGAGGAAGGCTCTGAGGAGCTCCAAGACTTACAGTCGGATGAGGAGCCTGGCCCCTCTACTCACGCTCAGGCTGAGACACAGCTGTGCTGGAAGCCTGAGTTGGACAGTGATGAAGAACAGTTGGGACAAATCCAGGATGCACGAAAGTGCAGGCAACAGAAGCGAGTAGGACAGAGGAATGCAATGGGGCGGCTCCAAAGGCAAAGGAGAAGGTATTAGGAAGCCACGCCTTGGCTGAATTATAAAAGGGAAGGTGTGGGAAGTGTGGTTGCCAAAGGCAACTGTTTGTGTTGAAGATTGAGTTTCTGTGGACTGTGTTGCCTTGTTTCTTGGAAGAGGGGTTGATAGCCGAGTGCTCCTGTCTGGGCCAATTAAGGCCACCACACAACTGTTGGCTATGGACATCAGCTCGCATGAGGAGGCTATTCCTGCCTGTTTCTTGGAAGAGGGATTTCTCCTTGTGAGCATAACAAGGACTCACGTAGGCTGGGACAGAACAGTGGTAAGGAAAGAAATCCTTGCTTCCCCCAGAAATTGGCTTTCTTTCCTTACCTGACTTCCAGTCCCGTGCCGTTTCTCCTTCGCAATCCGCCGCAACGTGCAAGGAAACAAAGGAAGGGTTTTTGGGGGGAAAAAGGTCAATCAATCAATTCCAACTTCTCGTGAAAGATCATGAAGTTGGAATTGATTGATTGACCTTTTTTCCCAATAAAAACTTCCTTTGTTTTCTTGTACGCGGCGGCAGCGGATTGCAAAGGAGAAACGGCACAGGGCTGGAAGTCAGGTAAGGAAAGAAAGCCAATTTCTGGGGTGAGTGAGGATTTCTTTCCTTACCTGCCCCACTTGTTCCAAGGCCACTTTCCACTCAGACGTGTTGCTCTTTTCAATGGCCCAACCGCCCACTTCAGCACCCTCCCTCCCTGAACCTGCTGCTTTGGTGGCTCTGTCAGAGAAGAGAACTTCACAGCTCTGCCTACAGAGCCACCAAAGCTGTACCTGAATGGGCAGGTGACGGGGAAACCTGCCCCACTTGTTCCACGGCCACTTTTGGCCGAGCCACATTGCAGCAGCATTGGGTGCAATACGTGAGGCAGCAAACAGCCGCATCACGTCGAAACCGGCCGTTTGCTGCCTCCTGCCCAATGCTGCTGCCATGAGGCAGTGGAAGAAACTGGGTGGTGGTAAGAAACCGGTATACCGGTTCCTTACCTCTGCCTAGCTTGTTCCACAGCCTCATGGCAGCGGCATTGGGTGCGACACGCGAGGCGGCAAATGGCTGCAGCCAGAGGCAAACTGTTCTATCCCAGCCTATGGCTGTCCTTGTTAAAGGCACAAGGACAAAAACCCTTTTTAGAAAATAGGCTGGAGACTCAAAAGAAAACAAACCCCTTTTAATATGGGTAACCAACCTGCCAAATAGTCCAGAAACAAAAGCAGCAAACACAGTCCAAATGGAGGAAATTGTCTACACGAAACCATACAAAGCAGAGAAGTAGTTACCGGCAAGACTAACAGAACATGATCCCATGAAATACTTTGCAACTGTTGCCTTCAGCAACCAGCACTGCCCACACCTTCCCTTTTTATAAAGCAGCCCCAAGGCGTTGCCTCTCAGTGCCTTCTCCTCCTCCCCTGGAGTTGTCGTATTGACTGCTGCTGATCTGCTTTCGTTAATTGCCTGCATCTACGAGCATCAATCATCATGTCCATCAGGTTTGAATCCTCCAAGTCTGACTCATTCTCCCCACACAGCTGAGCTTCATCAGGAACACGACTGGAGGGCCCAGGCTCTTCATCAAACCGTGAGTCTTGTAATTCATCAGAGCCTCCCTCTGACCCTGATGGCCCTTCAAATACCTCCGCCACCTCCTCCTCAGATTCCCCAGACTCAGCTGTTGGGAACACAGGCTGGCACGGAATCACGACACTATCCCGCACCGCAGGGCCCTTCCCCCGGGTCTCCTGATCCGGATGCGGTCAGGATGGGAATTGTTCATGAAAGGCGGTCATCAAGGCAGGTGTCAAGACTGCTAACATTGGATGTTCTTGCTTGCCATATATGAAGAAGCAAACATGTTTTATTTAACCTGCATATCATTTCTAGAGTTAAAGTCAGACAATGTTAGAATAGTGGGTGGGAAAGTATGTACTCGGGGGAGAGTTAACCACAACAATAATTCAGTACAGTATTTCCAAGGTCAGCTGTAATAAGAGTAGTTCACACTTCAAACTAATTGGAGAACGTGATTGATGACTGTAAAATGAAGGAGTGAGTTATGCTTTGTTACGGGTGATTGGGGGTGGGAGGATTCAGTTTTTGGCTTCATTATGTACGTGCCGAAGCTTTGCAGAAATAAAAGGATTCTTTAAAGTTTAAGGTAAATAAAGCCTCAAAGTTCTTTGAAAACCTGCTTCTTTCGGAACCATGACATCAAGCCAAAACCCACAAACCTTTAAAACCATTTAGGGGTCCCTTACCCCAGTCACTATGCCTAAACTAACAGGGATAGTTTGACAAAGATTTGGGGAAGATCTCATCATGGAAGCGGAAGAAATGCCTGAGGCCAGGGAGTGGAGCGACAGCTAGCCAGCCAGTGGAGAAGAAATTCTTGCAGATCCCCCAGCTGGGAGCAAAGCCAAAACTATCAGGAGAGCTGATTTGGTCATCAGACTGGGATAAGCCAAGCGGAGGCTCTGGAGGCTTCCATACAGCCCTGCCAGCAGATGAGCGTGAGTGATGACAAAGGGATTCTTACATATTGCATCCCCCACACCAGTGGAGAGCTGCCCGGCTGTCTATAACCGAAGACTCGGGTGAGTGGAAATACCCACCTGCAGCTCGCAGTGGGTCATTAGAATACTTGGCAGAAAGATTTGAAGAACTAGAAGTGAGGAGCGAAGAGCAGCTCCCGTTGAGAGAGGCCCCCGGCCCCTCCCTCGCAGATCAAACAGCCTTTCAGACCCTGGGGTCCCCTGCCAGGGCCTCCAGCCCCACAGAGAGAGAAAACCCCAGCCTGGGGCCCCTGCAGCAATGGGGAATTGGGCAACCCCCACAGATGAGTGATCAGCCAGATCTGAGCATACATCAACTAATAGACCCTGGGGTCCCCTGCCAGGGCCTCCAGCCCCACAGAGAGAGAAAACCCCAGCCTGGGGCCCCTGCAGCAATGGGGAATTGGGCAACCCCCACAGATGAGTGATCAGCCATCTCTGAGCATACATCAACTAATAGAGGCCTTACAGCAGCTTGGGGTGGTGCAAAAGCCAGGAGAGCGACAGCCGGTGGGCCCGCAGATGAGGGAGGCCCAGCAACAACCCCCACTTGTCCAGCAGCCATTGGGGGGCCTGCAGCAGCAGAGGGCATCACCACCAGCCCCCACTGGCCAGCAGCAGAGAAGACAGCAGCAACCCCCGCCCAGACGGCAACATGTGGAAGACCTCCAATGATTCGAGAGGCCAGTACCCCTAGTACGACAACAACAGCCAGGGTGGCGCCAACTGCAACTGGGGGTGCCACGTCGACAGCAGAGAACTCAGCAGCCATTGGAACAGCAGGCAGGATAGAGCCAACAGCAACTGGGAGGGCCACATGAGCAGAGCGGAGTCCAGCAGCCGTGGAACCAGCAGCCAGGGTGGGGCCAGCAGCAACAGCCCCAGTGGGGGCCGCAACAGCCTGTATTTGCACCACCCTTCAGAGCAACCTTCGATGGGGACCCAGAGAAGCTGATTTTTTTTCTGAACCAAGTGCATTCTCACTTGAATTGCTGGGCCTATCTCTATCTGGACCCAGATGTCATGGTTCTGAAAGAAGCAGGTTTTCAAAGAACTTTGAGACTTTATTTACCTTAAAGAATCCTTTTATTTCTGCAAAGCTTCGGCACGTACATAATGAAGCCAAAAACTGAATCCTCCCACCCCCAATCACCCATAACAAAGCATAACTCACTCCTTCATTTTACAGTCATCAATCACGTTCTCCAATTAGTTTGAAGTGTGAACTACTCTTATTACAGCTGACCTTGGAAATACTGTACTGAATTATTGTTGTGGTTAACTCTCCCCCAAGTACATACTTTCCCACCCACTATTCTAACATTGTCTGACTTTAACTCTAGAAGAGATATGCAGGTTAAATAAAACATGTTTGCTTCTTCATATATGGCAAGCAAGAACATCCAATGTTAGCAGTCTTGACATCCGGCCCCCCTTACAAAAAGGACAGATCCTGGAATGTAAACAAAAGCATAGGTTAAGGGTTATTTTTTGGTGGTCGCATGAACGATGGTCGCATCCTCCCAGGTGAACTCCTCCGGTCCGTAGCCTTTCCATTCAATCAGGTACTGGAAGCGACCTTTCACCCAACAGGAGTCCCGAATGATGGCAACCTCGTACTCAGGAGCACTGTCTCCATCACGTTGTTCCGGTGGGGGAGGTTTGGCTTGGCGAAGTGGACACGCCGGTTGCTCAGGGACCAACAGAGACCGGTGAAAGACCGGATGTACCCGCAGGGAACGTGGCAGAGTTAAGCGATAGGCGATTGCATTGATGACAGCCTCGATTGGGAACGGTCCTACATATCGGTGGTCTAATTTCTTGGCTGGCCGGGTTGACGGTAGGTTCCTGGTGGACAGCCATACCCAATCTCCCACCGTTAGTGGAGGTGTATCCCGCCTCAACCGATCAGCAAACCTTTTGTAGTCAGCCTTGGCCTTCTCTAACTGTCGCTGCACCAATCGATGGATCGCCTGTAACTCTGCCATGTAGTCGTTCGCTGTTGGTACCGGTGAGTCTAGCGGGGAAAGAGGGGAAAACCGAGGGTGATATCCCACATTGGCTAAGAATGGTGTCATCTGCGTGGAAGTGTGCTGCGAGTTATTGAACGCAAACTCAGCCACCGCCAGATAGTCCACCCAATTGTTCTGCTGCTGATTGACATAGCAGTGCAGATATTGCTTGAGGATCCTGATGACCTTCTCAGCCCCTCTGCCAGTTTGGGGATGATGTGCGGACGAGAGGCAGATCTTGACATCCAACGGCTGCATCAACCCCTGCCAGAAACAGGCTGTGAACTGGGTCCCTCTATCGGACATGACCCTATCAGGAAGGCCGTGCAGGACTTCTGGTTCCAGGTTGCGGTGCTCCTAGTCGCACGAAGAGACTTGTCTCCTCATCGGCTAGCCTCTCTCCACTGGTAGACCCTTATGCGAGTCTAAAGTCACCCTGGAGGGTGTGACCTCTGTCGAAGAGGCTTCGTTCGGCTGCGGAGGAGCAGTGGCTCCTCCAGCTGTCTGGGCTGACTCTGAGGACCGACAGAGAAGATCGGCCAGTAAAATGGCCGATCACTTAGCCGCTAGTAACCGCAAGTCAAAGAACAGCTAAGCTTGAAAACCCACCGTGGTGAATCCGGGTGAGATTTTTTTTCCTCCTCTCTTTATGCCTTTTTGCTTCTTTTTGCCTGTAAGAGCCCTCTTGGAACTATTTCCCTGGCTTGGGAAGGCAGCTTCTATATTTGGGAAGAAAGGCGAACAAAAGAATAGAACAAAACTTCAAAGACTACATTTTTTCTTTATATAAGTTTTGGAGTACTGGGAAAAAAATTTCTAAGTATTCTACTATCAATCTATGCTGTTCTGCTTTTTTTTAGTATTTCTTCCTCCACTTTTTCCTGAAAAAATAGAAAAAAGGGAAAAGAAAAAATGACTTTTGAAAAATATTTCTTAGCTTACTAAGTACATCTACTGGTTAAAAGCTAATATTGTATTTGTTGTCTATCTGGAGAGGAGATGGTTTTGGCCTTTAAACTGTTCTTCAAGAGAAAGATAATTTGATGCAGCTGAACAATTTTTAAAATGGAGTTGCACTCACATTTAAATTGTATACTTATTCTGGAAAAGATCTATGAGGCTAAAGAAGAAATATGTGCTACAATGAAAGAGTTTACTATAGAATTAAGAGCCAGAATCTCTCCTTCAAACTTCAAAATTAACTTTCAGACTACACCTGATTCTTCTATAAAACAGATTACACAAGAAGATGACTTGACTGAGAATAAAGAAAAATTGATTTTGCCTTATAAGTAAGTTATTTATGGTGCTGAGGACCAGAAGCAAAGACTGAGACTTGAAATGTTAAAGCAATGAGACTTTATGGTTAAGAGAGTCAGAGGACCAATGCAGAGGCCAAAATGGTTCTCACTGATCCAAATGACACTACAAGCAATAAAGAGAGACTTATCAGCTGGAAGAGAAGCTTTGCTATGGAAACCTACTTGGCATAAGAAAAAACCCAGAATAAGACTGAAAAAAGTGAAAGTTAAAGTTTTTTGTAATGGACTAAAGGCAACCTAGAATTATGGACTGATTTAAGGACTAAGATTATGAGTTAGATGTAAGGGAAATGGGTGATTAATGGAAGATACACAAAGTTTATCTATATGAAAATTACTATCTCTAATAAGATGATTTATCTGCTTGATACTCAATGAATTGAAATAATTTAAGGTTTGATGTTATCTTGTCAGCTTAAAGAGATTGATTGATGGATTAGATAGGTCTAGGATAGATCAATATTTTAGATAAAAAAGGAAATTTTTTAGGAAATAGATTAAAGGTAATCTAGAATTATGGGTTGATTTTAGGATTAAGATTGTTAGTTAGAAGTAAGAGAAAAAGGGGTGATTAATGGAATATATATTAACTGGATTAAGAGTGTGTTCTCCTTTTAGGATGATAGGGTGACTTGTAAGAAAATTATTATGTAATGTTGAGTTAATCTAATAAGATGGTTTGATTGATTGATAACACGGATCTTATTAGTTATGACAATTAACTGGATGTAATTTGAATTTTGTTTAATAGATTGAAATGATTTACGGTCTGATTTTTTTCTGTCAGTTTAAAGAGTTTGATTAATTGATGGACTAGATATGTATAGGATATTAATTTGTTATTTTAATTAAGGGATATTAGTGGAGGAAAAATTAAATAAGATCTATGATAAAATCAAGAAACTAGAATATATTTGAAAGAGATACCCAAATTGATAATGTTTGTACTTAAAGTTAATTTGATTATGATACTGTAAATTTTTAAAGCTTTAAAAACAGGTATAGGTTGAATAAATTTAAGCTAGAATTGGACTATTTTAAATAAATTATGTTACTTAAGGGAAAAAAGAGAGGGAATATTAAATGTATTGACTGAATTATGTATATATGTTTTGTCTTTGGATGTTTGACTACCCTAACACCATGGTGCGTCTTGAGCATTTTGTTTGAAAAACTAAAAAAACCAATAAAATTTCTTCCTAAAAAAAAAAGGAAGGCCGTGCAGCTGGAACACCTGCTGGATGAACATGCGACTGGTGGCGCGGGCAGACGGCAAGCCACGGCATGTGTTGAAATGCACCATCTTGGTCAGCATGTCCACCAACACGAACACCATCGTGAATCCAGAAGATGGGGGTAAGTCCGTCAGGAAGTCCATGGACACAGCCCCCCAGGGTCGTTTGGGTGTCAGCAAGGGCTGCAGTAGTCCGGGCGGGGCCCCTGTCGCTGACTTGGCCTGCCTACATGGGATACAGGACGTGATGTAGGCCTGGATGTCATGTCGGACTCGGGGCCACCAGAAGGTATGGGAGACCAGGTTCAGGGTCTTGAACAGGCCAAAATGCCCCACCACCAAATTGTCGTGACACTGGCTGAGGATGAGTCCCCTGAGCGGCCCTCCCGGAACATAGAGCCGATCACGATAGTGGAGGAGTCCATCTGTGACTGTCCATGGGGAATTGGGCCCCACCTCCTCCTTTCACTGAGCCACCCACCCATCCTGCTGCTGGGCCTCCCAAATCCGAGCCCGTACATCTATCGGCTCCCGCACCACAGCAAAAGACTCGATAGGGAGCACTGTCCTGGGCAGAAGCTTGTTTTCTGCTCGAGAATATTCTGGCTTCCTGGACAGAGCATCTGCTCTTTGATTGTGACCGCTGGGTATGTACGTCACCCGGAAATTGAACCTCGCAAAGAAGAGAGACCATCGGATCTGGCGTTGGTTCAATTTCCGAGCGGTCTGAAGGCTTTCCAAATTCTTATGGTCCGTCCGGACCTCAATTTGATGTCGCGCCCCTTCCAGATGATGCCTCCAGGCCTCGAACACCACTTTAATGGCCAGTAGCTCCTTCTCCCAGATGGTATAGCTGTGCTCCACCAGATTCAATTTCTGTGAATAGTACACGCAAGGGAAGAGGGCACCGCCGGGTGTCGTCGCCTGGAGTAACACCGCCCCAATGGCAATGTCGGAGGCATCCACCTCCATGGCCGTTGCGGGTCAGGATGCTTCAGGATGGGCTCCTTCATGAAGGCTTCCTTCAAAGCCCAGAAACCCCGTTGTTCTGGAGCGTCCCACTGAAACCGAGTCTTTTTCTGCAGGAGCCGAGTAAGGAGGGCTGTCATGGTAGCAAACCCAGGGATGAAAGTCTGATAATAGTTGGTGAACCCAAGAAGTCGCTGGACATCCTTCACACGATGTGGGGGTTGCCAACTCTGCAGAGACTCGACCTTACTCGGCTCCATGGCAATGCCCTCAGGAGAAATGCGGTGACCCAGGAACTCAATAGTCATCTGGTAGAACTGGCCCTTCTCCAGTTTGGCATACAGCCGATGTTCTCGGAGCCACTGCAGGACTTGACGGAGATGCTGATGGTGCACCTCTTGCGACGGGGAGTAGATCAGGATGTCATCCAAGTAGATCATGACAAACTGATCTAACAAGTCCCGGAAAATGTCATTCATAAAATGCTGAAACACGGTGGGGGCAATGGTCAGGCCAAATGGCATCACCGTGTACTCGAAGTGCCCGTACCGAGTACCAAACGCCGTCTTTCACTCATCACCCGACCAAATTCTGACAAGGTTATAAGCTCCACGCAAGTCCAGTTTTGTGAAGATCTTTGCCTCACGGAGCCAGTCCAAGAGTTCGGGGATGAGGGGTAGCGGGTATCGGTTGTGCACCGTGATGGCATTTAATTTCCTGTAATCACAGCAAAGCCGCAATTCACTGGACCTCTTCTTGACAAAGAGCATGGGTGCAGACACTGGCGAGGACGAGGGCCAAATAAAACCCCGAGCCAAATTCCTGTCCAAAAAGTCCCACAACGTGGCCAACTCGGGGTCCGACATGGAATACAAACGCTCCACTGGGAGAGGCGCGTCAGGGACTAAGTCAATGGGGCAGTCATAGGGCCTGTGTGGGGGCAATTGATCCACCTCAGTCTCACTGAAAACACCAGCATAAGCCATCAATTCGGAGGGTAAGGAGACCCTCGTGGGCCCCTCTACCTGGCCAGCACAGATTTGGCAGGTGTGGTCCACGCACTGTAAGCTTGGAAAGGTGACCAAGTTCTGTGACCAATAAATCTGTGGATCATGCGCCCGGAGCCATGCCAGTCCCACGACCACGGGGAAATGCAGGTCTGATGTGATACAGAACTGGATGGCCTCCTCATGTGAACTGATGGCCATACATAGCAGTTGCGTGGCGGCCTTAATTGGCCCAGACAGGAGCACTCGACCATCAATGGTCTCCACTAACATCAGCGGATCCACCGTGCATTGGGGAATCGCCCATTTAGCCACAAATGCTGCATCCATAAAGTTCGTAGTGGCCTCAGAGTCAATCAACGCATGGATGGGAATCCCCTTGGGCAACCTGGGAAGAATCAGGCACGCCTCCAATATCAGATGCCTTGGGGGTCCGTGGGCAGCATCTGAAGGGTGTCGCTCGGTGTTGCGGGATGCCCGACACAAAATGCCTTTCAGGTCGGGCGTGAGCCATTTCCCAACAGGGGAGCAGATGGCAGTCTCGTGGCAGGCTCGGTCACAGACGCCCTTCGTCGCTTCTTGGGGCAGAAAGTGGCCAAATGCCCAGGGTCCCCACAGTAAAAACACAACCCCGCGAACATCACCTGTTCATCTCTGCCACCGATAGGCGAGGTCTGGCAGCACCTAAGTCCATTGGCTCCTCCCTCTGGACTGGGGTCTCACACAGAACGGGGGCAGTACGGGTCTCTAGGGTGTCACGGCGACTCCTTCACTGCTGCAGCCAAGTGTCGATCCACAGACAGAGATGAATGAGCCCATTAAGGTCCGGGGGAACATCAACATGGGCCAGCTCATCCAACATCTCCTCCGACAATCCATCCTGGAAAGCGTCCACGAGCGCAGCCTCATTCCAGGCTGAATCCTGGCTAAGCAGCCGAAATTCGCTGATATAGCCCTGCAGGTGGCGTTGGCCGTGCCTCAGAGTTTTCAAACGCCGGGTAACTGTCTGGGTCTTGATGGGGTCCTCATACATCATCCGCATGTAATCACAAAACCCCACAAAGTTGTCCATCAATGGACTAGGTTGGGCTAGCAGGGGTGTGCCCCAATGAGCTGCAGCACCAGAGAGCAGACTTATCCCGGTCAGTGGGGAAATCAGCCGCTCTCACACTGATATACAGGTGGCATTGTCCCATGAAAACAGGAAACATGTCCGGATTGCCATCAATTTTTTCCGGCCTTGCAACTTGGCATTTTCTCCTGGGTGGTGATGGAGCAGCAGGAACATGGGCAGATAGCTGAGCAACTTGGGTAGATAACAAAGCCAGCTGCTGGGAGAGCTGGGCATTCTCAGCACGTAGCTGCTCCATAATACTGTAGTAGAGGGATAGGCTGAAGGCAAACTGAAAGCAAACTGTTCTATCCCAGCCTATGGCTGTCCTTGTTAAAGGCACACTCTGTGGATTAGATGGAGCAGGATGGAACAACATAGGGGCCTTTTCCTGCCCAGACCACCTAAAATCCACCATCATCATTGTTATTGTTATTGTTGTTACTGCTATTATTATTACCATCACCCTGATGGAAACCTGGAATTTGGACTTTAAAATTAGATTGGACTGCCTGGTTCTCTTGCCAGACCCCATCGATGCACTTTACCTGACTGGCTGCTTACTCGAGGAGGACTCTTCTTCCATTGTGAGATTCCCCCCTCTTGCAATCATGGCCCTCTGTTTTATCAAGGGCCCATCTCGAGGACGGACTTTGGAGTCCTGAAAGATGGCATGTATCAAATAAGGGGCGTTGGGGCTTTTAAATAAGTATTTAATGAAAGTTTTAAGGGAGGGAAGGGGTGGGGAAGGGGTGTCTAGGGTGGGAGAAGGAATTGTTGGAAGGGAGCAAGAAGACAGGCCAGGCAACGGAAGGGGACAGAGCCCTGAGGGTGCGGACGGGGGGCTGATTAAGGCTAACTTAGTTCCAATTAGTACCGTAAGTGGGAGGGGCAGGTATAGCGGGAGCAGGGGGCCGTATCATAATAAGGGAGTGCGCACCCGCTGCTTACGAGTGGTCGTGCGCTCCGACCCCCAAGGCTCAACCTGTTCTCGGGGTTATTCAGAACCACAGGGCCCTGGCTGTAGGCTGATGCTGTGCAACGCCAGGTCTGTGGCAAATAAGGCCCCCCTCATTCAAGATTTAATTTTAGAGGGGGGAGCAGACCTGGCGGGTATAACAGAGACCTGGTTGGGACCAGAGGGCGGTGTCCCTCTGGTGGAAATGTGCCCACCGGGTTTTCTTGCATTCCACCAGCCGAGAGCTCAGGGCAGGGGTGGAGGAGTGGCAGTCGTGATTAGGGAAGATTTCAGGCTGAGGGAGGTCACTGTTCCTCAGATGGCGGGCTGTGAATCCCTCCTGGTGAAGTGGGACCTTGGGGGTCCGAGGGCGGTGTTGATTATGTACCTGGCTCCCTGCCACGTATCAACCTCCCTGCCCAAGCTCCTGGACGTTATCGCCGCGGTGGTGGTTGAGGTCCCTAGGCTAATAGTTATGGGTGACTTCAACCTGCCCTCCGTGGGCGGGGTGTCCGGGGAGGCTCAGGAGTTCATGGCTTCCATGACAGCCATGGACCTGGCCCAGGTAATTCAAAGCCCACCACACACAGGGGGGAACACGCTTGACCTGGTTTTTGTCTCTGGACAGTGGCTGAGTGATCAGAATATAGGGGATATAGTCATTGAACCCCAGTCATGGTCTGATCACTCTCTCCTACGCCTGGACTTTCTGACCGTTGCACCCCACCGCAGGGAGGCGGAACCGGTGAGATGGTACCGCCCCAGGCGGCTGATGGAGCCCGAGCGGTTCCAGGCAGAGCTTGGGCCAATTCCTGAGGTTCTGATACACGACTCGGTCGAAGAGCTGGTGGCGGCTTGGGATAGGGCAGCTGCCGGTGCTCTGGATCGAGTTGTGCCTTTGCGGCCTCTGATTCGTCGTGGATCTCGATCGGCCCCTTGGTATAATGAGGGGTTGAGAGAGATGAAACGCCAGAAAAGACGCCTAGAGAGCAGTTGGAGGTCGAGCCATGCCGAATCTGACCGAACACTGGTAAGAGACCATATTAGGTCCTACCTAGCAGCGATAAGAGCAGAGAAATGTTCCTACCTCACTGCTCTTATCGCGTCATCAGATAACCGCCCAGCCTCCCTGTTTAGGGTGACCCACTCCCTCCTTCACCAGGAGGTGAGAGGAGACCCCTTAGAGGGTTGAGCTGAGGATTTTGGAAAATATCTGTATGATAAAATCGCTCAGATACGGGAAGGCTTTGACTTCAACTGGGTATGTCCAGTGGGAGAGGCGGAGTCAGGTCCTGAGATTGTTACCTGGGATGAGTTTGACCCCGTGACTCCCGAGGACGTGGACAGGTTGCTGGGGGGGACTTAGGGCGACCACATGTTTATTGGACCCGTGCCCCTCCTGGTTGGTGTTGGCATCCTGGGAGGTGGTACGAGGCTGGTTCCAGGCAATTATCAATGCTTCCTTGAGTGAGGGTGTTTTTCCTGCCACCTTGAAAGAGGCGGTGGTGAGGCCCCTCCTCAAGAAGCCTGTCCTGGATCCAGCTGTTTTATCAAACTACCGTCCCATCTCCAACCTTCGCTTTCTTGCGAAGTTTGTTGAGAGTGTGGTTCCCGCAGCACCTGGAGGAATCGTCATATCTGGATCCGCATCAGTTGGGCTTCAGGCCCGGCTACAGCACGGAAACAGCATTGGTCGCGTTGGTGGATGATCTCTGGCGGGCCCGAGACAGGGGTTGTTCCTCTGTTCTGGTGCTATTGGACCTCTCGGCGGCTTTTGATACCATCGATCATGGTATCATGCTGCAACGGTTGGAGGGGCTGGGTGTAGGAGGCACTGTTTTGCAGTGGTTCTCCTCCTTCCTCTCCGGCCGGATGCAGTCTGTGTTGACAGGGGACCAGAGGTCGATGCCGAGACCCCTCGTATGTGGGGTACCTCAGGGGTCGGTCCTTTCACCTCTACTGTTCAACATTTATGTAAAGCCGCTGGGTGAGATCATCCATGGTTTTGGCGTGGAATATCATCAGTACGCTGATGACACTCAGTTGTACATTTCCACGCCGAACCACCCCAACGATGCCCTTGCCGTGCTGACCCAGTGCCTGGAGGCCGTGCGGATCTGGATGGGGAAGAACGGATTCAACCTCAACCCCTCCAAGACCGAGTGGCTGTGGTTACCATCGTCCCGGTATAGCCAATTGACTCCATCACTATCTATTGGGGGCGAAACAGTGGCCCCCACGGGAAGGGCTTGCAATTTGGGAGTCCTCCTGGATTCACGGCTGTCCTTAGAGGACCATCTGGCGGCCGTGGCCGGGAGGATGTTCTATCAGGTTCGCCTGGTGCGCCAGTTGCGTCCCTTCCTAGACCGGGACTCGCTACGCACAGTCACTCATGCCTTCGTTACCTCCAGGCTGGACTACTGTAATGCTCTCTACATGGGGCTCACCTTGAGGTGCACCCGGAGGCTCCAACTGGCCCAGAATGCGGCCGCACGGGTAGTGACAAGAGCGTCGTGGCGCTCCCATGTAACACCGCTCCTGCGCGAGCTGCACTGGTTGCCGGTGGTCTTCCAGGTGCGGTTCAAGGTGTTAGTGACCACCTTTAAAGCGCTCCATGGCATCGGACCCGGATACTTACAGGACCACTTACTGCTAGCAAATACCTCCCACCGTCCGGTACGCTCCCACAGAGAGGGCCTCCTCAGGGTGCCGTCGGCCAGACAATGTCGACTGGCGACACCCAGGGGGAGAGCCTTCTCTGTGGGAGCTCCCACGCTATGGAACGAGCTCCCCCCCGAACTCCGTACTATGATGGACTTACGCACCTTCCGTCGGGAACTGAAAACTTTCCTTTTTCAACAGGCCAGCCTGGCATAGAAGCTCCAGCTCCAGCCGGGTGAAAATGTTTTAGGGGGATTGTGTAATTTTTAGGATTCGCACATATTGGGTTTTATATGGGGATTTTATGGCCTAATTGGTTTAATTTATTTTTAATTATTTTAATTCTGTATATTTATATGTTTTTTAAATTTTAAGGCTGTACACCGCCCCGAGTCCTTCGGGAGAGGGGCGGTATAGAAATTTAATAATAAAATAAATAAAATAAATAAACAAGGACAAAAACCCTTTTGAGAAAATAGGCTGGAGACTCAAAAGAAAACAAACCCCTTTTAATATGGGTAACCAACCTGCCAAATAGTCCAGAAACAAAAGCAGCAAACACAATCCAAATGGAGGAAATTGTCCACATGAAACCATACAAAGCAGAGAAGTAGTCACCGGCAAGACTAACAGAACATGATCCCATGAAATACTTTGCAACTGTTGCCTTCAGCAACCAGCACCGCCCACACCTTCCCTTTTTATAAAGCAGTCCCAAGGCGTTGCCTCTCAGTGCCTTCTCCTCCTCCCCTGGAGTTGTATTGACTGCTGCTGATCTGCTCTCGCTAATTGCCTGCATCTACGAGCATCAATCATCATGTCCATCAGGTTTGAATCCTCCAAGTCTGACTCATTCTCCCCACACAGCTGAGCTTCATCAGGAACACGACTGGAGGGCCCAGGCTCTTCATCAAACCGTGAGTCTTGTAATTCATCAGAGCCTCCCTCTGACCCTGATGGCTCTTCAAATGCCTCCTCCACCTCCTCCTCAGATTCCCCAGACTCAGCTGTTGGGAACACAGGTTGGCACGGAATCATGACACAAACAGCCATGTCACACCGAAACCGGCTGTTTGCTGCCTCTTGCCCAGTGCCGCTGCCATGTAGCACCCCTCTGCCTCCTGGCAGTTGTGCTGGTATCCTTCGTGCCAGGCGTCCTTTGCGGTGAGTTTCTGGGAAGATTTGCGACAGGGGTGGGTGTGACGCGTGAGGCGACAAGTGGCCGCGGCTGGAGGCAAACAGCCATGTCGTGCCAAAACTGAGGGGCCAGCAGGCTGTGGCTGCTGATGGACACAGTTGGGCCCCATGCGCTCGCTGTGTGCGGGAGCCAATGGTGTCAGGCAGCAGCCACCCCAGCCCCTGCCTCGCCTTGCCTTGCCCTGCAGCAATGGCACCCCTGCCCTGCCCCGTCTCGCCTCTCCTCACCCCACAGGATGAGCCTCCTGCCCACCATCACACCTGTCAGAGACCCCCTGGATCTCCCCCAACCCTGCCTGGCCCCCACAGGCATCCCTCCCCACAAGCAAAATTGAGGTGGCCATGCCCACTCTGGCCACGCCCACCTAGTCTGCTGTGACCACCGCAGCCATGCCCACCCAATGGGCCACGCCCACCCAGCACCTGATGATACATAAGTGGGTTTTGTGTTGCAGTTTAGGCACTGGGTCTCTAAAAGGTTCGCCATCACTGCTCTAGTTGCTGGAACATACATTGCCAGTTTATGTTCTTGAACACTTTCTGTGCATCTAGAAATATTAAAGCCATCTGTTTCCCTGGATGAAGTTCATAGTACTCTAAAACATCTAGGATCATTCTTAAATTATTTTTATCTGTCTTTTAAGTAGAAAGCCATTTTGGTCTGTATATATACATTCGGTCAGAAATTTCTTTAGTCTGTCTGCTATTATTGAAGCGAAAATTTTGTAGTCTACATTTAATAATGATAATGGTCTGTAATTTTTTATTTGCGTCAAGTCAGAGTCTTCTTTGGGTATTAAGGTAATGTTAACTTCAGTTCATGTATTTGGTATTTTAGCCTCCAGAAGTATTTCATTACACAGTTCTTTCAATATTGGGCTTAATATATCTTGTAATGATTTGTAGACCTCCGCAAGTAATCCATCTGGGCCCGGGGTCTTATCATTTTTTTGCCTTTTTATGGCCTCTGTTATCTCCATCATTGATATTTTCCGATTTAATATATTTTGAATATTCTCTGGAATTTTTGGTAAGTCTGCTTTTTTTAAGTACTGCTGTATTTTTTCTTTTGAAATTTCCTCTGCTTTATAAAGTATCTCATACAAGTCTTTACTAATTTTTTTAATTGTGTCATTTTGAAACTGTAGTTCACCTTTTGGGTCTTGCAACTTGTTTATCAGTTTTTTCTCTTTTTCTTTTTTCAGTCTATATGCTAACCATCTCCCCGTTTATTGGCATTTTCAAAAAAGTTCTGTTTAGCCCTTTTAATCTGTTGAGCCATTATTTCCACCTCTGCTAAGTTTAGTTTATGTTTTATTATCTCCATTTGCTTTTCGAGTATTTTCTTTTGTGGGCCTATTTGTAGTTCTACTTCTAATTTTCTAAATTCTTCCTTCAACTTTAACTGTTATTGTCTTCTTTGTTCTTTTTAGCAGTATAGGTTATAGCCAACCCTCTGAAATATGCTTTGGCTGTGTCCCACACATTTTGAAGTGACTCTCTTCTTTCTTATTTATTTTTAAAAAGAAGTCCATTTCCTTTGTCACTAGTTGTATGAATTCTTTTCCTTTCAATATAGATTTGTTCAAGGACCATCTTAATTTTTTCTTGGCTCCTCTCCAAGTCATCTTTATTGGATTATGATCTGCCCAGTTACTAGTTTCTATCTCTCTTTCTTGTATCATCGTGCTAAGTTCCGAGGATTTCCATATCATATCAATTCTAGACCATAATTTATGTCTATTTGAATAAAATGTATATTGCAGTTTGTTTGGATTTTTTTCTCTCCATATGTCTTGAATACAGACTTCTTCTGCTATTTTTAAAAACGCTTTAGGTAATATATTTCTTCCTTTCTTCCCTTGTTTGGTGCTTTTATAGTCCAAAGTTCCATCTATTATTGCATTAAAGTCTCCCATTATACAAAAATTCCAATAGTCCAATTCTATTTTTTATATATATATAGTTTTTGGTAAAATTGTTCTTGTTTACCATTTGGTGCATATATTGCTACCATCAATATCTGTTTTTGGTCCATCATTATTTCCACCATTAATATTCTTCCCTCTTCATCCGCATAAATTTGTTTAGGGTTCATCGTTTCTTTAATATATAAGGCTATTCCTCTTTTCTTTTGTTGTGCTAATGCAAAATGGAGTTTACGAATTTTCAGTTGTTCTAGCAATTTATGGTGTTGTCTCTTAATATGGGTATAGGAGGCACTGTTTTGCAGTGGTTCTCCTCCTTCCTCTCTGGCCGGATGCAGTCTGTGTTGACAGGGGGCCAGAGGTCGACCCCGAGACCCCTCGTATGTGGGGTACCTCAGGGGTCGGTCCTCTCGCCTCTACTGTTCAACATTTATGTAAAGCCGCTGGGTGAGATCATCCGTGGTTTTGGCGTGGAGTACCACCAGTACGCTGATGATACCCAGCTGTACATTTCCACGCCGAACCACCCCAACGATGCCCTTGCCGTGCTGACCCAGTGCCTGGAGGCCGTGCGGGTATGGATGGGGAGAAACGGACTCAAGCTCAACCCCTCCAAGACCGAGTGGCTGTGGTTACCGTCGTCCCGGTACAGCCAGCTGATTCCATCGCTGTGTATTGGGGGCGAAACAGTGGCTCCCACAGGAAGGGTTCGCAATTTGGGAATCCTCCTGGACTCACGGCTGTCCTTAGAGGACCATCTGACGGCCGTGGCCGGGAGGATGTTCTACCAGGTTCGCCTGGTGCGCCAGTTGCGTCCCTTCCTAGACCGGGACTCGCTACGCACAGTCACTCATGCCCTTGTGACCTCCAGGCTGGACTACTGTAATGCTCTCTACATGGGGTTCCCCTTGAGGTGCACCCGGAAGCTCCAACTTGCCCAGAATGCTGCCGCACGGGTAGTGATGGGAGCGTCGTGGCGCTCCCACGTAACACCGCTCCTGCGTGAGTTGCACTGGTTGCCGGTGGTCTTTCGGGTGCGGTTCAAGGTGTTAGTGACCACTTTTAAAGCGCTCCATGGCATCGGACCCGGATACTTACAGGACCGTCTACTGCCAGCAAATACCTCCCGCCGTCCGGTACACTCCCACAGAGAGGGCCTCCTCAGGGAGCCGTCGGCCAGACAGTGCCGGCTGGCGACCCCCAGGGGGAGAGCCTTCTCTGTGGGAGCTCCCACGTTATGGAACGAGCTCCCCCCGAACTCCGTACAATAACAGATTTACGCACCTTCCATCGGGAACTAAAAACATTCCTTTTTCGACAGGCCGGCCTGGCATAGAAGCTTCGGTTCCAATAGGGTCAAAATGTTTTAGGGGGACTGAGTATTTTTAAGATTTTAAGCTTTGTATGTCTTGGGTTTTAAATGGGGATTTCGGCCAAATTATTTAATTCATTTTTAATTATTTTAAATTTTGTATATTTATATGTTTTTTTAAATTTTAGGCTGTACACCGCCCCGAGTCCTTCGGGAGAGGGGCGGTATAGAAATTTGATTAATAAATAAATAAATAAATATGTGTTTCTTGGAGGCAAATTATATCTATTTTTAATTTTTGTAGTCATGTAAAGATTTTTTTCCTTTTTGAGGGGGAATTCGGTCCATTTATATTCATTGACAGGATCCCACTTTCCTTCTCCATCTCTTTCAGTTATATCTAGGTCTTAATCTTCTAGTCAATCTTATCTGTCTCTGTTCTCTTGGTCTTGCCCCTTCTTCTGTATATGTATTTTTAACTTCTTATTCCTCTCTTGGTTTAGCTGCTCCTTCTATGGCTGTCTCTTCCTGTTTCTTTGTTTCTCTTATTGTACTAGATTCAAAATCACCTCCTTCCATAAATGCTTTGTGGTTATCATAGAATTCCATTGCTTTAAGTGATGTGTCCAATCTATATCTTTTCGTGTCCCAATAAATTAAAATCTCTTCATGGATCAGTCATCTGAAATTCACTCCTTTTTCAATTAATTTTCTAGTTAGAAATTGATATTCTCTTCAGGATGCTCTTATTCTCCTAGGGATTTGTTTGAGAACTACAATTTCTTTTTCTTTGTATTTCAAAGGTTCATCTCTTACTCTTCTCAA
Organism: Bothrops alternatus; assembly: GCA_034064705.1. Classification (NCBI taxonomy): domain Eukaryota; kingdom Metazoa; phylum Chordata; class Lepidosauria; order Squamata; family Viperidae; genus Bothrops; species Bothrops alternatus. The sequence goes on from JARGCV010000105.1 coordinate 1,971,219, forward strand.
AATCTCGTCTCTTATGGATCTTTTAAGAAATCTAACGTGTCCGTCTCTAGGAACTTTATTTCTTCTAGCATAATTTGAATTGACTCGATAGACCTGATCCAATTCTCCTTCCATTTCCTGTTTCCCAATTTCTAATGCGTCTGCCAATAATTCCGTTATCAGGTCTAGGAGGTCCTCTTCCTTCTCTTCTAGTATATTTTGAAATTTTAAGAAGTAAGAAGCTTTTCCATTTCCATGACAGCTATCAAGTCCTCTAATTCTCCATTTATTTGCATCAATTTCTGGTTTTCATCTTTTAACTTTTCTAACTTCTGGTCAACCTCAGTTGATTTATCTTCTATTTTTTTAATTCTTTGTTGATTTATTGTGACCATCTGTTTAAAATTTTCAAATTGAGAATCCATGTTATTAACTTTTTTGATTCATTTTATCAAAATAACTTTTCATCTCCTCATGATTTCTAGTTCTTACTGCCATGGGAGTATCAATTGCCACTTGGATTGCTTGTAGTGTTGCTTGTGTCTCCTTCTGGAAGTTGTTAGCCTTTTCTTGTTGGAGTATTGTATCAATTGATCTCTGATAAACTGGACTTGCAGAAGCAGAGGAGGGAGCAGAAGTTACTTTTCTTCCAGGTTTAGATAGATTTGGAACACTCATCTTTGTCTTGTAATCATACTTTGTAATCCACCAAGTAAGTCAAAATTTGTAATCCAATAGGCTCCTAACAAATAGGAGAGGTAAATAGTAATAATAATAAAAAAGAACAAAAGGGAAAAAAGGAAAAAGTATGCTGTCAAAATTGTAATCCAAAGTGTTCTGCTAGTAGAAGTTTCTTGTTATTCACTCTGTCTCAAAACAGCTTGTAAAAATTTCAGGTCAAGCTGTATTTGTAATCCAGAGAAGTCAGATGACTTCAAAACAAATTTTATTTTTAATCGTAATCCATCCTGTAAAAAAAGGCAATCCAAAAAGATTCTTCTCTTTTCCATCCACAATCTCCAGGACTATAGATTCCAAGGACATTAAAAAGTTTAAACTATAAGCTGTGTCTGGGCACCTAGCCAAGTTCTGAGGCTCCAGTCATAACAGCTTGATAAGGTTAAAGATACAAGGCTAAATGTAGTTCTTAGTTTTGCCACTAGGTGTCATTAGATGTCCATTCCAGCCAGACTTTAAAAAGTTTACAAAGTTATAATCCAATGGTTTCCAAACAAGAAATAGAATATATATATAGCTATATCAGAAATCCCTTATTTCTTTGTCAACAATTTATATATATATATATATATATATATATATATATATATATATATATATATATATATATATATATATATATATATATATATATATATATATATATATATATATATATATATATATGTAAAAGCTTCCCAAAATAACCTCCTTCAGTCCCTCAATTATCTTCACAATGGTATTATAAGTCACTTTTAATTTTCCCCGAAGCTTAAACTGCCGCTTATTGTTCAGGAGGGAGGAGTAAAAGAAAAATCCCCCCATCCCTATAGCTTGGGGATGTCTTGCTTTTGGGAGCTTTTTCCAGAACCAGTATTTTCACTTGTAGAGAGGTAAGGAAAATAGTCTCACCCAAATCAGCTGTTTTGCTTTCCGCTTGTTTGTATTCATTGTCTCCGATGATCAGCAGCTTCTGGCTGGCAGCATGGGTGCATTCAGCCTTTCTTCCCGCCGGTCCCAAGGACTTCTTTGGATCAAGTGGGTCATCTACTGCTGGCCCACGATCTACAAAGTTTCACCCTTTGGTCAGTCACCTCTACGGGGTGACTTTTGGTCCTTTTGGACCCCCCAGTGGGTAGAAATCAGGCGTGGGGAATGGAGCCTTGTTCCACTGCTCCCGTGTCGCTGCGGCATCACTGGAAACTCTGGAGTTTGGGTACTTTTATATGCATCCATCCTGAGAAGCTACCAATTGTGCCCAGGCTTGGGGAGAAGAACCTCTCCTTTGGCATGCTAGGCGCTCATGCATGCGCACACACACACACACACACACGTACCCCATTCAGAGTTTGGGTACTTTTATCAACAGAGCTTGGAAGCTGCCAATCCCGCCCAGGCTTGGGGAACAGGACTTTTCCTTTGGTGTGCTGCATTCACGTGCACACATACACACACGACATTCTAAGCTTGGGGACTTCTAAACTGTTTTCCTTCCCCACCTTGATTAGCAAGCTGGAGGCTCCCCTTGGAGCACAGATTTTCAATTCTGCAAGTGCAGACACTTAGGGACTTCATTGTTCATTTCTCCCTTTAGTGTTGCTTTTGCAGTACCTCCCTTTGCAAACTTCCTCCAGACCAAACTATAAGTGTCCTGTGATGGCTCTCAGCTACTCCCTGCTGGTCCATGATATGCATCTTACTGACAATTTGTGATGCCAGTGTCTGTGTATATGCATGCACAACACACCAAAGGAGAGGTCCTTCTCCCGAAGCCTGGGCGCAATTGGCAGCTTCCCAGCTCTGTGGATGAAAGTCCCCAAACTCTGAATGGTGTGCATGTTTCTGTGTGTTTGTGTGCTTTTGTGTGTGCATGAGCGCCCAGGAAGCCAAGGAGAGATCCTTCTTCCCAAGCCTGGTGTGATTGGCAACTTCCCAGCTCTGTGGTTAAAAGTCCCCAAACTCCAAATGGTGTGTGTGTGTGTGTGTGTGTGTGTGTGTGTGTGTGTGTGTGTGTGTGTGCAGATGTGTGTGAGCGCTCAGCACACCAAAGGAGAGGTCCTCCCCAGCTTCCCAGCACGGATGCAGATAAAAGTCCCCAAACTCCAAATGTGGTGTGTGTATGTATATCTGTATAAGTCCTTGACTCCCAGCAGTTTGAGGAGGCGAGCAGCTGGTGGGGCACCAAGTTGTCCAGTTAGCCAGTGCGACTTGTTCTACACTGACCCAGTCATGCCCACCCATTGCACCCACCCGGCCATGCCCACTCGGTCATGCTGACCTGGTCGCACCAAGTCAACAGTGCTGAGTCAGTGGCACTGAGCTGGCCACACACACTCTACCTTACCACATGTCCACCAAATGTGATAATACATGCCTATGTTATGTTTACATTTCCAACATCTATCTGACATATTTTTAAACATTTTTGCTAATCTTGCTGGTGGCAGGTGCCATCTATAAAACATTTTATACAGATTTTCTTTTTATGAAGGCGGCATAGAAGTTAAATAAATAATAATAATAATAATAATAATAATAATAATAATAATAATTTGTAGTTTCTCTCCCATAACATTTGCCATTTTTCTAATTCTATATTATAGCCAAAAAAATTGCCCATCTTGTCATTGTTTCTTTCACTTGTTCACTTTCCATATCCAAAACTAACAAAAAGTTATACATTTTCTTAATTAATTTCTCATCTGAGATTAACAAAATCTTATCAAACACAGTTTGATCCTTATAAAATCCATACATTTTTACATCTTTTTCATATCTACTTTGTATCTGTAAATGTGCCCACCAGGACAAGTTAATTCCCTGATTTTCCAGTTCTTGTTTAGATTTTAATTTCCCATCAATATCTAGAATATCTTTATATGTCCATATTTTTTCAAAATCTGCCAAGTTCAGATGTATAAATGCCTCCATTGTTGATAACCACCCTGGAATTTTTAAATATATTTTAGCTTTAATTTTTTCCCATACTGTTGACAAGGCATTTCTTATAAAATTATTTTGAAAGTACTTATGGACTCTGTTTTTCCCGTACCATAAAAAAGTGTGCCACCCCAATTGTAAATCATGTCCCTCTAGATACAATAACCTTTTATTTCTAAGTGTTATCCACTCTTTCACCCATGTTAACACAGATGCTTGGTAATACAACGTCCATTCCGGCAACCCAAAACCTCCATTTTCCTTAGCATCTTGTAATGTTTTCATCTTAATTCTAGCTTTTTTCCCCTGCCAAATAAAGTTCAAAACCAATGAATTTAAATCTTGAAAGAATTTTCTCTCAAGTTTTATTGGAATCGTTTGAAATAGAAATAAAATCTTCAGCAACACATTCATTTTTACTGTGGCAATTCTTCCTAATATTGACAGCTGCAGATTTTTCCATCTTTCCAAGTGTAGCTTTATTTGCTTCAATAATTTTGTATAATTGTCTTCTTTTATTGACGAACACTTAGCCAAAAGATGAATACCTAAATATTTAACTTTTTTCATTATTTTTACCTCTGTTTTCTCTAGTATTTGCCTTTTTTGTTTATCTGTGAGGTTCTTTACTATTACTTTAGTTTTTTCTTTATTTATTTTTAGTCTTGCCATTTCTCCATACTCTTCTATCTTTCCCCATAGTTTAGGAATCATCTCTAAAGGTTCTTCCAAGATAAACACTACATCATCAGCAAATGCTTGTAACTTATATGTTTCATCTTTTATTTTGAATCCTTTAATTTCTGTGTCCTGTCTTATCCTTCTATTTAGTGCTTCCAAAGTAAAGATAAATAATAATGGAGATAGTGGACACCCTTGTCTCGTACCTTTTCTTATCTCAAAGCTCTCAGTATAATCTCCATTCACTATCACTTTTGCTGTCTGGTTGCTATATATTGTTTTTATCATATTTATAAAATTCTTTCCAAAATCCATTATTTGTAATTGCTGAACCATAAATTGCCAGGAAACATTATCAAACGCCTTTTGGGCATCTAAAAACACTAATGCTAATTGTTGCCCTGGATGTAATTCATAATACTCTAATACGTCCATTATCACCCTTAAATTGTTTTTAATTTGTCTCTTCGGTAAAAAGCCGTTTTGATCTGGATGTATAAATTCAACTAAATATTTTTTCAATCTCTCTGCCATTATTGAAGTAAAAATTTTGTAATCCACATTGAGTAATGAAATCGGTCTATAGTTATTAATATACGTCAAGTCTGAATCTTCTTTTGGTATCAAAGTAATATTTGCTTCTATCCATGTATTTGGAAGTTTGGCCTCTAACAATAGTCCATTACAAACATCTTTCAGTGGTTCGTTTAATGTATCTTGTAGATTTTTATAAAGTTCCACCGGTAGCCCATCTGGGCCTGGTGTTTTCCCATTTTTTTTGTCGTTTTATAGCCTCTAGTATCTCCATCATTGTTTTTCTTTCTTCTAACATAGTTTTGAAAGTCTCTGGAATTTTTGGCAATTTACTTTCTTCTAGATATTGAGCAATTCTCTCTCTTGCAGCCTCCTCTTTACCATACAATTCCTTATAATATTTCTTAGTTATCATTTTTATTTCTTCCTTTTTAAATTGTAAACAACCTTTCCCATCTACTAAATTATGTATTATTTTCTTCTCTTTCTGTTTTTTGAGCTTATAAGCTAGCCATCTTCCTGGCTTATTGGCATTTTCGAAGAAATTTTGTTTTGCTCTCTTTATTTGTTCCGCCAATTTTTCTGAGTCCAACAAATTCAGCTTATGTTTTATTATTTCCATTTCTCTTTTCAAAGTCTTTTTCTGTGGATTTTGTTGTAATTCTGTCTCTAACTTTCTAAATTTTTCTTTTAATAATAAATATTGCTGTCTTCTCTGTTTATTTTTCTTTGCCATATACGTTATAGCTATACCTCTAAAATACTCTTTAGCTGTATCCCATATGTTTTGTAGTGATGTATCTTCTTCTTTATTTTCTTTAAAGAAGAATTCCATTTCTCTTTTCACCAACTCTATGAATTCTTTGTCTTTTAGTATAGATTGATTTAAAATCCATCTTGTTTTTTTTTATTCCTTTCCATGTCGCTTTTAAAGGGTTATGATCTGCCCATGTGCCTATTTCTATCTCAATTTCCTGTATATCCATCTTTAATTCAGAAGTCATCCAAATCATATCAATTCTTGACCAAGATTTATGGCTATTTGAGTAAAAGGTATATTGTCAATTTTGAGGATTGGTTTCTCTCCAGACATCTTGTATTCCAATTTCTTCTGCCATATCAAAGAATGTCTTGGGTAGTCTTCTTCTTATGGGTTTTCCTGTTTTGCTACTTTTGTAATCCATTGTTCCATCTACTATCGCATTAAAGTCTCCTATTAAACAAATATTTTGGTATTCCATTTCTATTAATTTCCTGTGTAATCTTTGATAAAATTGTTCTTGATTATCATTTGGGGCATAAATTGCCACTAACAGTATTTGGGTTTTTTTAAATAAAATTTTTATAATTATAAATAACAAAAGAAAAAAAATCACATTAAAACAACTCAACTGAATAAAAACGTTTACAACTTTTTCAATCACAAGAACAAAACATAAAAACTTAACTAAAATAGTTAAGTTAACTATGGGTTAACCCCCCCAACCACATCCCCCTCCTCCTTTCTCCCTACCTCTACCTCTATCCACCCACCATCTCTACCCCCACTCTCTCCTCCCCCTCATACCACCTCCCTACTTCCCTCAACCTTCACTCCTCAGTCTCATCCCCTCCAGATGTGGTGCAAGGTGCCGCAGAGCAACCCATCCTTTATCAAATATCATGTTACAGTTGAGAAGATTATAGAAACCCCTCCACCCCCCCCACCCCCGACTTCCCAAAGTGAATACAGGAAAAAAACACAAGAAAACCCACTAAACTACACCAAAATATTATATAAATCCTATTAAAAATTTAACTACATTTTTCAATCCAACATATAAATATTTAACTATATACTAAATACAATTTCTTAAATTGATATTTCCTTTGTATATAATCTATCCATTTTTTCCAATCCAACATATATTTTTCATTTGAATGATCCTTCAAATATGCGGATATTTTAGCCATTTCTGCCAAGTTAATAACTTTTAAAGTCCATTCTTCAATAGATGGTAATTCTGACGTCTTCTAATATTGTCCCACCAACAGTCTTGCTGCTGTAATCAAGTTCAAAATTAAATTCATCTCTATGGTGGTACAGTTTTTATAATACCTAACAAAAACAACTGTGGTAAAAATTCGATACGCTTTTTCAATATGTTTTGAAGTATCCACCATATTTTTATCCAAAAAGCCTTAATTTTTCTACAAGTCCACCATACATGAAAATAAGTAGCATCCATAGATTCACATCTCCAACACTTAGGTTGTATATCCGGGTACATAGATGATAATTTTTTCGGGTCTAAATGCCATCTATAAAACATTTTATAAAAATTTTCTCTTAAATGTTGCGCTTGTGTAAATCTTACATTTTTAACCCAGATCCTCTCCCATGTTTCCATCATAATTGGTTGTCCAAAATTATGTTCCCACTTAATCATGCAGTCCTTAACTAATTCAGTTTCAGAATCAATTTCAATTAATGCATTATATAGTCTTTTAATATGCATAGGCCTTTGATCTCTAACTTGTTTAATTAAATTTTCATCTGTTGAAGAAAAGCCTATCTTAAAATCTTTTTGCCATCTAGTCTGCAATTGTGCATATGGAAACCAAGTATAAACTATTCCTTCTTCCTTTAACGTATTTGATGATTTCAATAAAAACAAATTCCCTTCTTTAATTAGGAGTTTCTCATAAGACACCACATCTTGAATTTGTTGTCTATTTATGCTCTCTATTGCGTGCCTGGGAACTGTCCAGAGAGGAATCTTTTCGTTTAACTTATAGTAAAACTTTTTCCAGACACGCAGCAGAGCACTTCTCAGTAGGTGCTCTTTGAAACTCCTATCCACCTTTTTATCATAAACTAAATATGCATGGAAACCATATAGTAAACCGTACCCTTCTATATTCAATATTCTATCCTTAGTTAAATTAACCCAGTCACTTATCGCTACTAAAACAGCAGCATAGTAATATAACTTGAAATTGGGCATTTTCAAACCACCTCTTTTCCTTGTATCCTGAATAATTTTCAGTTTAACCCTCGGTTTCTTGCCATTCCAAACAAATCTATTAATACCTTTCTGCCACTCCTCCAAATTCGCATCCTTTTTAAGTATAGGTAACATTTGAAACAGAAATAAAAATTTTGGCAATACATTCATTTTAACTGCAGCCATCCTACCCAACATAGATAATTGTAATTTTTCCATTTATCTAATTCTATTTGTGTCTTATTCCACAAAACTTCACAATTATTCTTATATAGCTTCCCATTAGAAGCTTCAATATAAATTCCTAGATATTTAACTTTCTTAACTATCTCACAACCTGTTATTCTTTCCAAATCTTGTTTTGAATTATTATCTAAATTTTTAACTAACATCTTTGTCTTAGATATATTTAATTTAAAACCTGATACCCTACCATAATTTTGAATCATCTCCATCAAACTCTGGGCCAACTGTATTGGTTGAGTCAATGTCACCAGCAAGTCATCAGCAAAAGCACATAATCTATAATCATGTTGTCTAATCTGTATACCTTTTAAATCATCTGAAGCTCTAATCCTATTCAATAAAACTTCTAAGGTTAAAACAAACAACAAGGGAGATAAAGGACATCCCTGTCTAGTACCTTTCTCTATATTAAATAAATCTGTTAAATGCCCATTCACAATAATCTGACCTTTTTGTTTCTGATAAACTGCTAATATGGAATTAATAAATTGATCACCCATTCCCATCCTAACAATTAATTTTTTCAAAAACAACCAATTCAGTCTATCAAAAGCTTTCTCCGCATCCAAAAACATAAGAACTGCAGGCACCTGAATGTGCATCTCCAAATATTCTAATATATTAATGAGTTGTCTAACATTAGTTTTCATCTGTCTCCCTGAAAAAAAACAGTTTGGTCAGAATGAATTATTTGTCTTAAAACTGTCATTAATCTATTAGCCAAAATTTTTGCAAAAATCTTATAATCCGTATTTAACAATGAGATAGGTCTAAAATTTTCTACCTGGACATTATCTCTTCCCTCTTTGGGAATTAAAGAAACATAGGCTGTTTTCCATGAAGGTGGAACCTGACTACCCTCTTGTATATTTACAAATAACTCTCTAAGAGGTTCCACCATCTCCTCTTGAAGATACTTGTAATAAGTCGCCGTTAACCCATCAGTCCCAGGAGATTTTCCCACTTTCAATTGTTTAATCACTGAAATGATTTCTTCTGATGTAATCAATGCATTTAATCTATCTCTTTGTTCCTTAGTAATTGTCAACATATTTTCATCTTGCAAAAAAGTATCTATCTCGTTCTCTTGTACCTTCTCTTCAGAATACAACTTGGAGTAAAATTCTAAAAAAGCTTTTTAAATAATTTCTTGCTGAAACACTTCCTTCCCCTTATATTCTATTTTCTCAATTATACGGGATTTTTGTTTTTTCCTTAATATGTAAGCCAACCATCTGCCAGGTTTATTGGAATTAAAAAATGTATTATGTTTTGCATATTGTATATTCCTGGCGACTTGGTCCATCATCAACAAATCAAATTGTTTCCGTAAAATCTTTAATCCCCTCTTTAATTTTTCTATCATCTGGTCTCTTTATTAGTAATAACTCTTTCTTCCTTATTTCCTCTTCTAATTCCTTCCTTTTTTCCTCTTGTTTACGTCTATACCTTTTATTCATATCAATTAAAATCCCCCGCATATAAGCTTTACTAGCATCCCAGACCATTTCTATTGTCGTATCCTTATGCAAATTTAACATAAAAAATTCCTTCATAACATTTTTACATTCATTCACATTTGTATCATATTTAAACAAATTTTCATTAATTCTCCAAGATCTTCTAGGAGTCTGACCAACCATTAATTCCATCCAAACCAGATTATGATCTGACAAAACATTGGGTAGGATTTTCACCTTCTTTAGTCTAAAAATGAAATCGCTTATAGTTAATATAAAATCAATTCTAGAAAATGATTGATGTCTATCAGAAAAAAAGTAAACTCTTGCTCCTTACCATGTCTTTCTCTCCATATATCTATCAAGTCAAAGTCATCCTTAATATCAAAAAAGGATTTAGGCAGCATGGAACGTGTTTGAGGAATAGGTAAAATCTTTTTCTTATCTAAACCAATATCTATAACACCATTCCCATCTCCCATTAAAATACAAGACCTATAATCAAATTGTATTAATTTTTTATGAAATAACTTGTAAAATATTCCTTGTTGTTGATTTGGTGCATATATACCCATCAAGAGAACTTTCTTTCCATCTATTAAAATTTCAATAGCTAAAAATCTACCTTGGATATCTGATTCTATTAATTTGGCTCTTATATGATTTTTAACATAAATAACAATTCCATTCTTCTTCTCAGCAGCCGCTGCAACAAAATGTGTACCTAATTTATTGTTTATCAAATATTTCTGATCAGAAGTTCTAATATGTATTTCTTGTAGACAAATTACATCATTTTTACATTGCTTCAAATAATGAAATATCTTCTTCCTTTTCTGTGAAGAATTTAAACCATTAACATTCCATGTCAAATATTTATTTGACATGACCAATTTGAGAAAGCTTTTGCAAGGCCAAATTAACTTCTTCAACCATTTTCTTCTTTGGTCTTGCTCCCATGGCTTCCAGAGATATGGGTACAACTTGCTTTGTACGAACTGGTTGTTCTTTTTCTCGTTGTTCCATGCGTTTAGTAGCTGCACGTGTTTGCCTTTGCTCTTTAGACTTCTCTACCTCCAAAGGCTGAAAAATATCGATACCTTGCGCTGGCAGCTCCACCAATGCTCCTTTATCAATTCCTGATGCTGTCAGGGATTGTGATTCCAAAGATTGTATTGGTTGTTTTAACTCCATATCTCTCTCCTTTGGAAAATCTGCCCTTTTTAGTCTTGGGGATGGAGGTTTACCAGCCTTCAAAATATTCTCAAAAAAATCTTTCGCCTTACCAACCGAAGTCAGGCGGTGTCTATTACTCTGGAAAAATAGTGAAAGTCCAGTTGGAGCCTCCCATCTAAATTGTATAGCACGTTTTTTTAAGTTCATCCGCCAAAAATGCATACTCTTTCCTTGCTCTTAACATCTTAGAGGGAATCTCCTTCAGAACCACAACCTCTTGACCGGCAACAATTAATTGTTTATTATAAGATGTAGTAAGAACATGATTTCTGAATTTCCTTGTAACAAAATAAATCACAATATCTCTAGGCAAATTTCTTTGTTTTGCAATCAATGAATTAACTCTAAAGATCCGATCAATCTGCCAAGACACGTTTCTTCAAAAATTCTTCTTAAGTCTTCCTGATTCTCATTTGCAATCTCCTTCAGCCCTCTGATTCTAACAGCCAACAACATCTGGTTATATTGAGCCATAACTGTTTGATCTTGAATATCACTTTTAACTTCCTCAAGTTTTTCCTCAAATTGCTGCTCAATACCCTCCACCTTCTCTTCAACTCTCAGGGTGTACTCCCAAACCCCCTTAATAGCATCCACAATATCTTCTCTTATCACAATATTGTGAGTCGCAATTGTGTCTTTTATTGTCTCCAATTCATCAGTTAATCCTTTAACTTGTTCCTCAATCTTTCTCTCCAGCTTTTCAGTCATTGTAGATAATGCATCCTGTAAATTTTTCATGGTAAACATTTCTGGAGAAGGTTGAGTAGGCATGGGGGCTTGAGATTCTGTAGATGTTAGAGAGGCTGGGGGAGCAGAAAGATTACTTGATTGTAATTTAGAGGGCTGAGCTGGAGAAGATACAGCCACCTTCGCAGTAGTGATTTTTGTCTGCCTAGTGGCCATATTAAAGTCAGTCCACTTTTTAAAAGTTCTTAAAATAAAAAAAATGAAATCCTTACAAATATATTGCCAAAATTTCCCCTTGTTCTTATCTTCTTTCAAATCACAGTTCAATAATTGTAGTTTATAAAATTTTAAAGCTCAAATCTAAATAGTCACTCTAGCTTTGCTTCAAAGAAAAAAAAGGTTCACTTTCACTTTAAAACACTTTCTCTTTGCAGTGAGAACAATCGCCATCTTGAATACATTGTTGATGATTATAAAAGAACGTGGTCAGAAGTAAAAAAAATACTTGCAATAAAGAACTCCTGTATTCACTCCGCCTGCATGCAGGTCTCTCTTGAAGTTTTTTCTAAAGCAGGGGTGGTCGCGGCGTCTTTCTCTGTCTGCCGACAGAAGCGTCTCTGGGCAGGAGCGTTTCAAGCGCCTAGGGAGCTCTCACTCTAAACCCCTGAAAACTTTTCCAGGGGATTTTTAGAGGAGCTCAACCCACGCTCAATGCTCTTCACCCCTTCTTCGCCCGAAGGGGGGATTTTCCACTGCAAAAAAACAGCTGATGTTCGCTGTTCTTGCGGCTTAACAAACCCTAGAGAGCGGAGCCTCCAAAGGAGACTAAGGCAATGCCAGCGGAGCCACCGGAAGTCTGAATCTTTGATAAAATTGTTCTTGATTATCATTTGGGGCATAAATTGCCACTAACAGTATTTGTTTTTGATGTAAATATATTTCAACCATTACAATTCTTCCTTCTTCATCTGAATATATTAATTTAGAATCTATTGTCTCTTTAACGTATACCTCCACCCCTCGTTTCTTTTGTTGTGCTGATGTATAATGAAGCTTCCCCATTTTCGGGTATTCCAACAATTTATAATGTTGTGTTTTTTATTTGTGTCTCTTGTAAACAGATTATATCTATATTTAATTTCTGAAGTTTCCTAAAAATTTTATTTCTTTTTATTGGGGAGTTTAGTCCATTTACGTTTACCGAAAAAAATTCATTTTTTTCTCCATTTCCTCTTTCATTACTTATGTTTTGGTCTAGTCGATCTTGTAATCCTTTGTTCTCTGGCAGTTCCTTCTCCTTCACCTGTTTGTTCACCTTTCTCCTTCTGTTGCTCTGCTTCTGCCGTTGCTCCTTGGGCTGTCTCTCCCATCTGCTTATCCTCTTGTTGTTGATACAATCCTTCATCCAAAATTACTCTATTTCTTACTTCAAAGTCCTCTGCTTTCCAAATTGAGTCCAGTCGATATCTTGAATAATTCCAGTTTATTAAAATGCCTTCTGGCATTAGCCATCTGAAATTTATGCCTTTGGCAATCAATTTTGTAGTTAGAAAATGGTAGTGTCTCCGGGTATCCCTTATTCTCTTGGGTATCTGTTTTAGGACCACAATTGCTTTATTTTTATATTGTAAGGGTTCCTCTCTCACTTTTCTCAGTACTTCATCTCTTGTTGATTTCTTCATACACTTCTCTTGGTAATATGTTTTTTCTTGCATAGCTTGAATTCATACGGAATATTTGATCCGTCTCATTCTGAATGTCTGCTTGGTCTACGTTTAAAAGTTCTGCCAACAACTCAATAATCACCATTTCTATATTTTCTTCACTATCTTCAGGAATATTTTGAAACCTCAAATAATGTTCTGCTTCTCTCATTTCTACCATTGCCATAGCCCGTTCTAGCTCTTGATTTGTTTGTTCCAGTCCTTCATTCTTTTGCAATAACATTTCCACCTTTTTGTCAATGTCTTCAGTTTTATTTTCCACTTCCTGGATTTTCTGTTCATTTTTTATGATCTTTTCATTTTGAGCTTCAAATTGTGCCTTTATATCTGTAATTTCTTCACTTACTTTCTCCAGTTTACTTTGTGTTTCTTCATGGTTTCTCTGCAAAATTTCTTGAATTAATTTTAAAGAGGCCTGTGTTTCATCTTGGGCCGTGATTGCTTTGTCACGCTGTAGCAATGTGCCGACAGAACTCTGAGTTGTTGGACTGGCTTGTCCGACAGAGGGCACTGAAGAGGTTTTCTTTGCAAGTCTGGAAATATTAGATGTACTCATTTTGTGACTCACAGTCTTAAACTTATATCCAAAGCGTAATCAGGAATCAGCTGTTGTGAGGTAAACCTACCTCCTCCAGTCTCTTCATGGATCTAGAATGTTCTCTTTTTCTTTTCTTTTCCCCGGATAATGTCTATTTAGTTTTTAGCCAATGTCAACAAGTATAGCTATAAACAGTCTTTCACTTTTTATCTCAGACCAAGGCTTTGTATTCTTCTCAAGCTTTCCAAGGTCACTGTTTTTAATTCTTATTTTTCACCAGTAGGTGTCCTCGTTGGCTTGTTTATCAGCTTATTTGTCAGTCTCCACACTCCGGTAATTTGATATCCATTAACATTTCATTAACATTTCCCCTTAATGTCAAATTGCCGCTCCAAAAGTCTCTCTGGGGGTCTTTACTCTTTCAAGCTCTCCCTTTCAGGGTCTCAACATTTTCAAACACAAGGAGAAGGAAAAGACTTCAGCTCACCCAGACATAGCATGTTGTTGGAGATCAGCTGTTTTTCATAGCTTCCCGTCCGGCTGCAGACAACTTGGGCTGCCTCGGCTCTCCCGGCAGCCTTTCTTCCGCCCCTTTAGAGGGGGCATTCAGTGCGCCCAGATTGGTCGCCACCAAATCCAAGCTCCTGAAATATCCCTCTTTCTTCATTGCCCCTCCAGGGCAACTTTCTGTCCCTTTAAGAGATGCTAGGTGAAGCAAAACTGGACTAAGAGGCTGGAGACCCAGCCTCCTATGATCATCTCATTCCCTGCCAGACTGGAAGTCCAGACGGTATTTTCCTGCTCAAACTTAAACTTAACTTTCCCTCCAAAACAGTTGGAGACATGTTTAAATTAAAACACATTAACTCTTAATATCAATACATAACACCCCTTCCCCCTGGATAAAGTGACTTCTTGTATACTTGATGTACATAGTCTTTGAGGTAAACCGGTGGGTTGCGAGTTCTGCCAGAACGCCGCAAAGCTGTTTGGGTTTCCATCTTGACTTGCTGGTTGTCCGCACCAGGTAGACCTGTGCCGCTATAGTCGTTTGAGTCATTTGATGGCAGAGGCAGTAGACCTGTGCCGCAATGTGTGTCTGAGTCATTTGACAGTAAGGCAGTACAAAAATCCTTGGTGCCTCTGTCTCGGTAAGCACAGTCTCGGCAGGTGTGGGTGATGCTGGAATAGAAGATTAGCTCAGAGTATCTACAGTTCCTTCTATTTCTGCATCTGAGCTTTGCTTTGTCTGCCAACGCTGCAACTGGTCTATGTGGCGTTGGATCACATGGCCATCGTCCAGAGCCACCTCATAAGATAGTGGCCCTGACACTTTCATAACTGTAGCAGCCACCCAAGGTGCCCCCTGCCCATAGTTCCTAGCCCAAACATGCTCACCCAACTGTAAATTCCTGGGAGGCTTGGGTTGTGCTGTTTCAGTAGCTATCCTGTCAGGGCGGAGGCGGTCTAGTTTTGTTGTGAGTCGATGTCCCCACCTTAGTTCCACTGGGCTGCGTCCCGTTGCAGTGCTTGGAGTTGTATGCTGGCGTAGAAGGAAGTTTGCCAGGTGATGATTCCAGTCTCCCTTAGTTAGTCTTTTAAGGGATTCTTTAGTGGACCTTACCATCCATTCAGCCTGACCGTTGGATGCTGGATGGAACGGAGCCGAAGTGGTGTGTCTAATCATGTTAGCATTAAGGAATGACTGGAATTCTGCTGCTGTGAATTGTGCCCTGTTGTCAGACACAATGACGTCCGGCAGTCCATGTGTGGCAAATAGCCGGAGCAGCTCCTGGATGACCCTGGCAGTAGTCATAGATTGGACAGGTACTACCTATCCATTTTGAATAACTGTCCACAACATTGAGGAATACTTGTCCCTGAAATGGACCCGCAAAGTCAATGTGCATGTGAGACCATGGGGCTTGTGTGGTCTCCCAGAGGTGCACTGGTGCCTGTGGCATTTCTGGAGGGGTCTCTTGGCAGACCTGACAGCTCCTTACTTGAGCCTCAATGTCCTTGTCCAGACCAGGCCACCACAAGTAACTTCTTGCAAGTGCTTTCATTCTTACGATGCCTGGATGTCCTTCGTGCAGAGATTCTAACACTCTGGCTTGCAATTTGGGCAGAACAATTACTCTGCTTCCCCACAGCACACAACCTTTGTGGGCTGACAGCTCATCTTTTCTGCATACATAGTGCTGAAACTCTGGACCTGGTCTGTTTTCTGGCTACCCCCTCAACACCCAGTTGAGAACACAGCTGAGTGTTCTGTCAGTGGCAGTTTCAGTGGCCATGTCTCCCGCATGTAGGGGTGTCTCTGGAAGATCCTGGATTGCCAGGATGTGAGCTGCTGGGGCTGGATCTGGATCTGTGTGTGGCAGAGGCAGTCAGCTGAGTGCATCAGCATGGCCCATTTCCTTGCCTGGCTTATGGACTAGCCTGTATGAATAGGCACCCATAAAGATTGACCATCGCAGCATCCTTGGTGACAGGATCTGTGGAGTCTGCTTGTCAGCCGTAAAAAGGCCAAGCATCAGCTTGTGATCTGTAAAAACTGTAAAGGGTCGCCTGTATAAGAAGTCATGGAACTTCTTTTTTTAAAAAACAAGTTTTATTAATTTTCCAATTTTACAAAGCTCCAGGTATTAAGGAAGCAACATGGTGATTGGGTAATCCATAATCCAATAACAAGCTCTTTCATATATATGTCAGGTTACATCATCAAAAATTTCCTTTCTGTTTCCCTTGGTTATTATATCACATTCAAGTAGATACATTGCTAGTTATAACTCAATCGGTTAAAACATTTATCAATATCTTTTGACTTATACGCCTCCATGTCCTGTTTTTAACTTTTATCTATTTTCAGTTACAGTATTCCAGTTAGCTTAGTGTCCATAGCTTCCGGTTCTGGATCGCGGCGCCAGCGGATGTGCGAAGAGAGCGCTCTCTCCGCTGCCCGGTTTCCCTTCGTCGGAAGACCCTGGAGAGGGTCGAAAGTCACCCTGGAGGGGCGACCACTGCTGAGGAGGACCCTTGACAGATCGCAGAAGGGCAGCAGCCCTTCTGTTTGATCTGAGGCAGCTCCTTTGGACCGACAAAAAGACCGGCCATTAACTTGTCCGATCACTAAGCCGTACCAGCCAAAAGCCAAAAGCACTACTAAGCACAACGAAAGCAACGTGGAGGAACTGGGTGAGACCTTACTTTACCTTTCCTGCTTCCCAACTACTTTTCTGTAAAAGCCTTTGGAAATTCTTTTTCCCCCTTCTTAACTTGGCGGCTTCTGCCTACTCTGGAAATACAAAGCTATGGAAAACAAAAAAAGAACAACTAAACTAAATGACTTAATAACTGGACTTGTAATTTTTGGATACCTGGGGTCCCAAAAGGTTTCTATTTCTACAGAGACTTATTATTTTACCTATCTGTTAAGCTGGGGAAAAAATTCTTTTTCTTTTTAAACCAGATAAAAGCCTAATTTGAGTATGGGAAAGATTTTACATGTTACTGGGGACATCTTGTGGCAAGATTTGGTACAGCAAGTGAATTTTTTTTTTACTGGGAGACCTGCCAGACTAAGATTTGTCCTTGACACTACCAAAAAAAGATAAGAACTTGAAACAGCTGGGTGGTGGAAACAACTCTCTATAGTGGAGGTGGACATTTATTGACCTTTATCAAAATACCCTCCACTAAAGGACTATCTTTAAACACCACAGAAATGGAGGAATACTACCCACAACTTAACTACAAACTTATACTTAAAAAAATCTTAGAGGCTACTGAGCTAATGAATTCCAGACTGAAAGATAAAGGCGCCACCTTAAAGCTACAAAATTTAGCCCAGATTTCAACTGATGAACTTACAACTCAAAAGGCAACAGAAGAAGAAGGAATTGACAGTAAAGTGGACTTTAAAGAATACCAGCTACAACCTACTCAGAACCCTGATGACTAAACCTTGATTTCAACTAAAAAACCTGCAATTCTAACAGCAACAGAAACTGAACAAAGTAACACTAAGACAGAAGGAGATGAAGACCTGCTTACACAGCACATTGAGAATTTAGATAACCCAGACAACCAAAAACAACAACATTGAACATGACTTTTTATTTAAATCAGCTAAAATTGGAAGAAGAAGAAGAAGAAGAAGAAGAAGAAGAAGAAGAAGAAGAAGAAGAAGAAGAAGAAGAAGAAGAAGAAGAAGAAGAAGAAGAAGAAGAAGAAGAAGAAGAAGAAGAAGAAGACCAGTCTGAACTGACGATCAATATACTAAGCCAAACATGGAGATTCAAGTTATTAGGCCAACAATCTAATGACTATGAAAGGACCAGCTTCCTTGAAAAATTGATAACTGGATGGTCTTCCTTGATTCAAATGACATGTGAAGGAATGAAGGGAGATCCACCTGAGGATTTAAAGGCTCTGCTATGGAAGCCTGTTTGGCACAAACTTGAGCATGCGCAAGATGGTGGGCGCATCTCTGTAAGAGCCGGGCGTCTGATGGGGGATGGCTAGAGACCTCCCCCGGGGGTGGAGAAACATCTAGGACGCTGGGGATTCTGGCAGCGGAACATCTCGGCTTTCCAGAGGTATATTCGCTGATTTCCTCCTTTCTGAAATGAGCGAACGAAGTCGGGGGATTGTGACAGCGTGCTCCGCCCCTTTCGGCCTTTGATGGAGTGTGGAGCCAGTTTGGGAGTTTGGATGAGAGTCCGTCGCGAGGGAGAAGAGTTTGGCGGCGGCTCCCCCCTCCCTCCTCCTATTATGTGAGTGAGCGATCTGTGGAGGGGTGAGAGGACTGCTGAGAGGCTTTTGTTCCTCGGATGAGGCTTTTGTTTCTCTGCTGAGAGGCTTGTGTTTCTCGGATGACTATCTGTGATGGGAAGTGGCTTGGTCCCTTCCCCCTCTCCTTACCATCCCCCTCCCTACCACCACCACATGAACGAGCGGCTTTGGTGGGCAGCTGAGAGGCATAGGTGGCTGCCGTAAAAGGGAAGAGTTCGGCGCCCCCCCCCCACCATTTTGTTGGCCGGCGGTTTTGGGAAGACAGCTGGAGGTCGCGGGTGATGGAGAGGGGCAGCATGGACTTGTGGACTTGTGGTGAGGGAAACAGCATTGTCATGCTTCCCCCTCCCCGATGAAGAGTGATTAACTATGAGGCCAAATGGAAGAATTGCAGTGGCCTCCCCCACCCTGTTAGTTTGTATACGGAATAGGAAAGTGGAATCACCATCAGGTGGGCAGTAAATAGCCCTGATGAAAATAATCCCGGACTCTGACTTTGGTGCTGCCTTTATGGACCCCCTTCTAGAGATCTGGTCCTTGCCCCTGGCAGCACATATTTGAATTTGTAGACTGTGGATTAATGGAGCAGGATGGAACATAGGGGCTTTTCTCCTGCCCGGATCATCTAATTTCATCATCATCTTCGTTATTACTGTCACCCTCATGGAATTATGGAATTATGGAATTTCAGATTTTAATTTAGACCGAACTGCCTGGTTTCTCGCTGGACCCCATCGATGTATTTTATCTGACTGGCTCCGTACTTGAGATCGACTCTTCTTGCATTGCGAGATTTCCCCCTCTCGCAATCATGGCCCTCCGCTTTATCAAGGGCCCACCTCGAGGATGGACTTTGGAGTCCTGAGAGATGGCATGCGTCAAATAAGGGGCTTTGGGGTTTTTTAAATTGTTATTTAATAAAAGTTTTAAGGGAGGGTAGAGGTGGGGAAGGGGTGTTTAGGGTGGGGGAAGGAATTGTTGGAAGGGAGCTAGAAGACAGGCCAGGCAACGGAAGGGGACGTAATCCTGTGGGTTCGGATGGGGAGCTGATTAAGGCTGATTTAATTCCAATTAGTACCGTAAGCGGGAGGGGCAGATATGGCGGGAGCAGGGGACTGTATTATAATAAGGGAGCGCGTACCCACTGTTTACGAGTGGTCATGTGCTCCGACCCCCAAGGCTCTACCTGTTCTCGGGGTTATTCAGAACCACAGGGCCCTGGCTGTAGGCTGATGTTGTGCAATGCCAGGTCTGTGGTAAATAAGGCCCCCCTCATTCAAGATTTAATTTCAGAGGGGGGAGCAGACCTGGCTGGTATAACGGAGACCTGGTTGGGACCGGAGGGCGGTGTCCCTCTGGTGGAAATGTGCCCACCGGGTTTCCTTGCATTCCATCGGCCGAGAGCTCAGGGCAGGGGTGGGGGAGTGGCGGTCGTGATTAGGGAAGATTACAGGCCGAGGGAGGTCACTGTTCCTCAGACGGCAGGCTGTGAATCCCTCCTGGTGAAGTGGGACCTTGGGGGTCCGAGGGTGGTGTTGATTACATACCTGGCTCCCTGCCACGTGTCAACCTCCCTGCTCGAGCTCTTGGACATTATCGCCGCAGTGGCGGTTGATGTTCCCAGGCTAATAGTCATGGGTGACTTCAACCTGCCGTCTGTGAGCGGGGCGTCCGGGGAAGCTCAAGAGTTCATGGCTTCCATGGCAGCCATGGACCTGACCCAGGTAATTCAAGGCCCCCCACACACAGGGGGGAACACGCTTGACCTGGTTTTTGTCTCTGGACAGTGGCTGAGTGGTCAGAATATAGGGGATATAGTTATTGAGCCCCTGTCATGGTCTGATCACTCTCTCCTTCGCTTGGACTTTCTGACCGCTGCACCCCACCGCAGGGAAGCGGAACCAGTGAGATGGTACCACCCCAGGTGGCTGATGGAGCCCGAGCGGTTCCAGGCAGAGCTTGGGCCAATTCCTGAGGTTCGGATACACGACTCGGTCGAAGAGTTGGCAGCAGCCTGGGATAGGGCTGCGGCCGGTGCTCTAGATCGAGTTGTGCCTTTGCGGCCTCTGATTCGGCGTACGTCTCGATCGGCCCCTTGGTATAATGAGGGGCTGAGAGAGATGAAACGCCAGAAAAGATGCTTAGAGAGCAGTTGGAGATCGAGCCGTGCTGAATCTGACCGAACACTGGTAAGAGACCATATTAGGTCCTACCTAGCGGAGATAAAAGCAGAGAAGTGTTCTTACCTCACTGCTCTTATCGCGTCATCAGATAACCACCCAGCCTCCTTGTTTAGGGTGACCCGCTCCCTCCTTCATCAGGAGGTGAGGGGAGACCCCTTAGAGGGTAGAGCTGAGGATTTCGGAAAATATCTGCATGATAAAATCGCTCAGATACGGGAAGGCTTTGATTTCAACTGGGTATGTCCGGTGGGAGAGGCGGAGTCTGGTCTTGAGATTGTTACCTGGGCTGAGTTTGACCCCGTGACTCCCGAGGATGTGGACAGGTTGCTCGGGGGACTTAGGGTGACCACATTTTCATTGGACCCGTGCCCCTCCTGGTTGGTGTTGGCATCCCGGGAGGTGGTACGAGGCTGGTTCCAGGCAATTATTAATGCTTCTTTAAGTGAGGGTGTCTTTCCTGCCACCTTGAAAGAGGCGGTAGTGAGGCCCCTCCTTAAGAAGCCTGCCCTGGATCCAGCTGTTTTATCAAATTATCGTCCTGTCTCCAACCTTCGCTTTCTTGCGAAGGTTGTTGAGAGCGTGGTTGCCCGACAGTTCCCGCAGCACCTGGAGGAACTGTTATATCTGTATCCGCACCAGTCGGGCTTCAGGACTGGCTACAGCACGGAAACAGCATTGGTCGCGTTGGTGGATGACCTCTGGCGGGCCCAGGACAGAGGTTGTTCCTCTGTTCTGGTGCTATTGGACCTCTTGGCAGCTTTTGATACCATCGATCATGGTATCATGCTGCAACGGTTGGAGGGGTTAGGTATAGGGGGCACTGTTTTGCGGTGGTTCTCCTCCTTCCTCTCCGGCCGGATGCAGTCTGTGTTGACAGGGGACCAGAGGTCGACCCCAAGACCCCTCGTATGTGGGGTACCTCAGGGGTCGGTCCTCTCGCCCCTACTGTTCAACATTTATGTAAAACCGCTGGGTGAGATCATCCGTGGTTTTGGTGTGGAATATCATCAGTACGCTGATGACACTCAGTTGTACATTTCCACGCCGAACCACCCCAACGATGCTCTTGCCGTGCTGACCCAGTGCCTGGAGGCCGTGCGGGTCTGGATGGGGAAGAGCGGACTCAAGCTCAACCCTTCCAAGACCGAGTGGCTGTGGCTACCGTCGTCCCGGTTTAGCCAATTGATTCCTTCGTTGTCTGTTGGGGGCGAAACAGTGACCCCCGTGGAAAGGGTTCGCAATTTGGGAGTCCTCCTGGATTCACGGCTGTCTTTAGAGGACCATCTGACGGCCGTGGCCGGGAGGATGTTCTATCAGGTTCACCTGGTGCGCCAGTTGCGTCCCTTCCTAAAGCGGGACTCGCTACGCACAGTTACTCATGCCTTCGTCACTTCCAGGCTGGACTACTGTAATGCTCTCTGCATGGGGCTCCCCTTGAGGTGCACCCGGAGGCTCCAGCTGGCCCAGAATGCGGCCGCGCGGGTAGTGACGGGAGCGTCATGGCGCTCCCATGTAACACCGCTCCTGCGCGAGCTGCACTGGTTGCCGGTAGCCTTCCGGGTGCGTTTCAAGGTGTTAGTGACCACCTTTAAAGCGCTCCATGGCATCGGACCCGGATATTTACAGGACCGCCTTCTGCCAGCAAATACCTCCCGCCGTCCAGTACGCTCCCACAGAGAGGGTCTCCTCAGGGTGCCGTCAGCCAGGCAATGTCGGCTGGTGACCCACAGGGGGAGAGCCTTCTCTGTGGGAGCTCCAACGCTTTGGAACGAGCTCCCCCCGAACTCCATACGATGACGGATTTACGTACCTTTCGTCGAGAACTGAAAACATACTTTTTTCAACAGGCCGGCCTGGGATAGGAGCTCCGGTACCAACAAGGTTATAATTGTTTTAGGGGATTGAGCTTTTTAAGATAATGTATTGGGTTTTAAAAGGATTTAGGGCCTAAATGTTTAATCTATTCTTAATCATTTTACTTTTTGTATATTGATGTTTTTAATAATTGGGCTGTACACCGCCCCGAGTCCTTTGGGAGAGGGGCAGTATAGAAATCGCAAAAATAAATAAATAAATAAAAACAAAATAAAAGCCAGAGTCAGACTTAAAAAATGGGATTTCTTTATGTAAACTTTAATGGAAGAGCCTAAAACCTTATTTAATGGGCTAAGGAGATTTTAAAAGACATTAACTGGTTTAATACTTAGGATTTAGACTTATACGGGAACTAAAAATTAATTATTAGAATAATAGTTTTGAATTATAATATAGAAGATGGATTGAGATGATAAAGGTTATTTTATTAGTAAGTGATGATATTAGGATGAGAAACAGAATATGATTGTGAAATAAAGTAAGAATTTATTTGAGTAAATAATAAGTGTATCTTAGATATGATAACTATTTTGTAATGAACTAAGGGAACCGTGGGCTATCTGAAACCTAGAAGTCATGGAACTTCTTAATGCCAGCTATGATAGCGAGAGCTTCTTTGTCAATTTGAGCATAGTTCCTCTCAGCTGGTGGTAATGTCCTAGAGTAGTAAGCAGTAGGAGCTTCACGACCATCTGGCATTTGATGGCTTAACACTGCCCCAATACCATAAGGCGAGGCATCACAGGCTAATGTCACTGGCAGTTTCTCGTTAAAGTGAGCTAACACGGAGCTCGAAGATAGCAGTGATTTGACTGCTCTGAATGCCTTGTCGTGGTTGTTTGTCCACACCCAAGGTGCTTTTTTGTCTAGCAGATGGTGGAGTGGCTCTGCCAATGCTGCTTTGTGTGGCCAAAACGAGTGGTAAAAGTTTAATAGTCCTAAGAATGCCTGAAGGTCCCCCTTGGATTTAGGTCTGGGGGCTTGTTGAATGGCTTTGAGTTTAGCATCAGATGGATGGATCCCAGCAGCATCTATCCAGAATCTCAGGAACTCAGTAGAGTCCACGCCAATTTGACATTTGTCCTTTTTTAACTTTAGCCCCGCCTCATGGAACCTTTGAAGCACTGCCCTGAGATGTTCAGCTAGGACTGCTGCTGATTCTCCTGCAATCAGGATGTCATCAAAATAGGGGCAAGCGCCTGGTATATTTTTCAGTGTCCGTTCCATAACGCTTTGGAACAAACCGGGGGCTACACTTACCCCAAACT
Source organism: Bothrops alternatus (assembly GCA_034064705.1). Classification (NCBI taxonomy): domain Eukaryota; kingdom Metazoa; phylum Chordata; class Lepidosauria; order Squamata; family Viperidae; genus Bothrops; species Bothrops alternatus. Next base: position 1,995,074 of record JARGCV010000105.1, read on the forward strand.
GCAGGCGGCGTACTCAGAATGCCCCTCTGTGGGTGATGATGGTCTGTGCTTCTGCTGTGGCATTGTCAACTGGCAGCCATTGGTATGCTTGTGCAAGGTCTAGTTTGGCAAACAGGTGGCCTCCTTGGAGCGAGGCAAGAATGTGGCTTACCACTGGAACTGGGTAAGTGTATTGCTGAAGTGCCCTGTTGATTGTGCACTTGTAGTCTGCACAGATGCAGACGTCCCCATTAGGCTTCACTGGGGTTACTATGGGAGTCTCCCAAAGGCTACTGTCCATGGGTTGGAGCACTCCCTGTTGCACTAGTTTGTCCAGCTCTGCATCAATCTTCGGCTTTAAAGCGAAGGGCACTCTGCACGGTTTAATTCTAATTGGAGTGACTGTTGGGTCAAGATTTAGGGAGATGGGTGCCCCCCTATATTGTCCTAGGTCAGAACTGAACACATCAGCATACTCTTGGCATACTGCTGCCAGGTCAGCTGCTTGTGTGCGATGGATGCCCGTTACACGGATCCCCAGGGCTTCGAACCAGTCCAATCCGATGAGACTGGTGCGCTGTCCATCAACAACTACCATGCTGAGGGGACCTTCAAACCCTTTGAATTTGACCCTTACAGTGGCTTCACCCCTAACAGACACACGGCAATTTTGAAAATCACTCAGGATGAGGCTTGACGGTTTGAGTTGAACTCGCCTCTTGCCTTGTCTACAAATATACTCAAAAGTCTTGTATGAAATTATTGATAGACCTGACCCGGTGTCTAGCTCCATAGAATATGGGACCCCTTGAAGTTTAACTTGAAGTCTCAACTTCTCTTTGAGGGGGCATTGGACTCCTGTCCACTGAATACTTCTCCTCCCTGAACAGTATCCAACTCTGTTCTGTCCCGGGGCCCATCTACCTTTCTGAGGTACGTCTGCAGGGCTAGCTTCTTTCTGGCGACCTCTACAGACCCTGGCGATGTGGCCTTGTTTCCCACAGGCACGGCACATGGCTGTGCGAAACCTGCACTCAGTTCTTTTATGTTGTCCTCTGCAGCTAGCGCAGTTTTGAGGAAGGATTGCTTGTTCTGTTGCGCGATGCCATCTAAATGACTCTTTCTGCAGCCAGTTGATCTCATCGACTTCATCTGTTTCACTCAGTCTCTCAGTGGTCTCCTGATGTATTGCTGCGGGGCTGGAATGTGTCTTCTGAGGCCGGAGAGCCTTCACTGCTCCGCCGGCAGCCTCATCTGCCATGACTTCCTTCAGAGCATCTTGGAAGGTCAGATTCTCCTTGGCAAATAGGCGCTGCTGCAACTCTGTGTTCAACAGTCCACACACAAGTTTGTCTCTAAGACGGTCTTCCAAGTCAGGGAACTCACATTGGCGTGACGCTTGATGAAGGGCTGCCACGAACTCAGCTACTGATTTACCTGACTTTTGCTCCTGTTGTTCGAACGCATGACGCCAAGCGATTATGGACAGCTTTGGCTTGAAGTGCTCTTTTAGCCTCCTCTTTAAGTCTGCATAGGTTACTGATTCGATGCTTGCTGGTGCTACCAGATTCTCAGCGATGTTGAATGTAGCCTGTCCACACGGGCAGAGTAGAGTAGCCACTTTCAAGCCATCTTCTCTAACCTGGTTGGCCCACAGATAATTGTCCACCCTGGAGATGTACAAACTCCACTGTTCTGGATGGGAGACATCAAATTTGTTCAGCCTGCCCAGCTTGGCCATGGTAGTATTTAGTGAGGTCTCGAAAATGCCTCTCTTGCTGCAATAGGAGATGAACTGCCTAGATCCTGGGGATGGATCCCCAGGACGCTGTGCCTCCAGTGTGGCTTACTGGCAGGCAGGGTGGGGACATGGTCCCACCAGGGCTCTGGTGCCTGGTCTAACACCCAGTGACTTCAACTCTAATAGGCATCATTCTCTTCTACAGCAAGATCCCACCTTCATCACCACTATTGTGTAGTGGGTTTTTGGAGGCATTAACCAGACCAGTGTCATGCAATGCTATTTATTGCAACAGAAAACAGAACTGGCTTAACTGACAGAATGATGGCAATTTATACTTGCCGCCTCTAGGCAGCGACCAATCAAATCAAACGGTATTTTCCCGCTCAAACTTAAACTTAACTTTCCCTCCAAAAGAGTTGGAGACACGTTTAAATTAAAACACATTAACTCTTAATATCAATACATAACAATTAATATCACAGTTCAAGAGCACACTTAACAGGACCATCCACAAGCAAATGATTCAACATGGTGTTGAAAGAAAAATCTTCAGGTCCAGTCCAAGCTGGGAGTAAATAAATGGAGGCTAAGACGCTGGAAATAAAATGGAGGCTGCTTGGGAAAGAAGGTTCTTGTTTATTTAGTTGCCAGAAGCTTCAGTGACACAGCATGTTTCTGGTGTGACTGACAAAATGGAGTTCAGAAAGGTGGGCTTTTATACCTTCTTGGACTTTGTATTTGAAATGCCTGTTCCTGTCTGAGTACTTTGACCTGAGCTTGAGTGTGCCCTTTTGGTATTCTAACGGTGGTGGGTTAATCCTATTATGTCCTAAATGTCATGTTCCTGTCCTTGGAGCCTTTGTTTTTCTAATCCCATCAGCTTAAACCTTCTCTGGGTCTGTGGTTGAAGGCATTTTGCTTATGAATAGGTGGTCCCAAATCTGCATTTCTACAGAGCTGGCCTGCTCAGTTTCTGCCTGGGGAAACTTGGGCTGTTTCTGCCTCCCCTAAGATTTTCCTCCATTATTCCTTTAGGAAAATATAATATTCTGCCTTTTTTAATATCCCCCAAGACATTTCCTTCTCTAGGAGGGTGGGTGGGTGCTGACTTTCTACAATGGTATTCCCCACACGCTACAGAACATCTACCTAGCCTCTATAACAGCTGAGTCTCGACTCACAGAAATTTGGGCACTTTTCAGCAGTCCCTGCCAGCTGCCTCCTCCTGTCACCACCCTGAGCCTCCCTACTCCCTTGTATTGGGATGGTGAAGAAGCAATGCAGATTGGAGCAGCCAGACAGGCTCCTGCAGCAGGGGAATGGCAACAACACAGATAAATTGTCCTTTGTTTCTAGTGCTGAGAACTTGGACATATGGTCAAGGACTGCTCTACTAAGCCTCCCAGAAGAGGAAATAAACAGCCCAGCAATGTCTCCAGTACTCACTACCCAGATGGGCACTGAACAAGGTTCACTTGCTTTCATGCTCAGGAGAGGTTTCCCTGCAAAGTTTGAAAGGAAAAGGGAGGGAGGATTTCTTCCCCCCCCGTCCTTGCAGAAACACTCAATTTTTCATTCTCCAGACCCACTTTCTGAGGAGAGGTTTCCCTGCAAAGTTTGAATGGAAAAAGGAGGGTGGATTACCCCTCCCCCCAACTTGCAGAAATGTTCCATTTTTCATTCTCCAGACCCACTTTCTGAGGAGAGGTTTCCCTGCAAAATTTGGGGGCTGATTCACAACATGGAGCATGTGACGATGATGAGTGCTGGATGTGACTTCTGCATTTATTTAGAGTTATAAATCCTCACAAGCACAAGTCCTTTTGCAGCAATCTCACTGAATCAGGGGAAGGGCTTCATTCCCTGTTTGGTCAAATCCACAGAAATGGGGAAGGGGAGAGAGGAAACAGAGGAGGAGATAAACAGAAGGAAGGGAGGGTGGATATTCTATATTTTCAGTGCAGTTTGACAGTTCTTGTTGTGTCTCTCCTGCCCCCCCCCCCAAAATCCTAACAGTTTGATTTTGGATACCACTGTCCATCTCTACTTTCTCATATTATTTTTTGAATAAGAGACAAACTAGTTTTACAGTTACTGTATATACCGTGTATTATGCTTTCTTTGTATTTAGACTCTGGCACTAAATCCAGGTACTAAACTTTTAGATTATACCAATGCATTTAATAAAAGCCAATATTTTTTCCTGCTTCTTCTTATCCCAGCCATTTATTTCTCTTGCCCTGCTTCCACATGTAGTGTTGGGAAACTCACAGTCCATAGGAGATATACCAGTTTGCTTTCTTTGGTTTCCTGACTATATTGGTCTATGTCTTCCTTATCAGTGTTTCCCATAGTTAAGGCAAAATGTCATAAACCACGGGTGTCAAACTCGCCATGTCACATGACGTGTCGCGACGTATCGCAACTCTTTTTGCATTGCCGGCAATGGGGTGGGCCCGGTTTCGGTATCATAAAACTGGCCCGCCGGCCGGCAGTTTGACACCCATCATAAACAATTCCTACTAAATGTAGAATCCTGGTTTTCTTGATTGTTGGCCTACCAGAATATAAACTAGGCAAATGTCCCTTTTATTTATAGGTATGCACATCATTCCTTTGGACCTATCAGGCAAGAGATCCTTATCTGGCCATCCTGCCAATATTACAAGCAAGAGTAGCATAAGAACATAAATCATAAGATTATGAAAAACCACAGTGATAGCCAAAGCCTTGTCTTATCCTGCATTCTATTTCTAAAGTGAGAACTTGATCAGAAGCTCTCACAGTTGACTGCATTTAGCTGATTCAAAATAACTTCTTTATATTTATATCAAAATATTTACAATACCATACATTCTTCTTTACAGCAACATAGCTCAAATGAACACTTCTTACAGAGAGATACAGAGACAAACCTGAGACTGAAAATTCAGCTTCTAACTCAGTACCCTTTTGCACAGACTCAGTAGCACTTTCTTCACATTGGCTGACTGAGTTACCACATGACTCTTCCTGCTCATGAATATTCCAACAACTTTTTTTATGGGTATTTTGTGGAAGGAGAGAATCTACCTTAATTCTTTTAAATCATATGAACCCAATTCCAGAATTATTTTTTTATAAGAAATTCTATTGTTTTTTTTTTTCATTTTTACATCAAAGTGCTTAAGAAGCAACGTGGTGATGGGGATATCAATTGTTCAAAGACAAAATCATACACATATAGCTCAGGTTAGTTCATTAGAAGTTCCCTCTCTATTTCCCACATATAATATTACATATTCAAATTAATACATTTCTAAATATAGTTCAATCATTCAAATCAATCATCAATCACATTTCAGTTATAAAAATCCAAGTCCTGTTTTTACTAATTTACAATTACCATATTCCAATTAAGCTTAAATAAACATATTATTAACACTTTGGGTATCCCTCATTTCCCTTTTCCCTAACATAATTCTATCTAAGATAAATCTATTATTCCAACAACAACATTCTTATATTTTTCACATATAACCTATTTCTTAATCTAATAAATCATTTATTAATACTATTTCTTCTCTTGTCACAAATACCTCTTCTTCTCCCTCCATTACAAAATAATTGTCTTACTTGAAATAAAATATCACTCCAAAAATACATTTCTATCTATTTTAAATATATATTTTATCAATCAATCTATATCTATAAAAAGTCTTTTTAACCCATTAAATGAAATTTACCCCTCCAAATACTTATCATCTCTAATACAAGGTATTATTAAGGGAAATATCCTTTTACAAAATTCACGTACTCCATTTATTATTAGATCAGTCAAAGTCTCTAAAGCCTTTTTAACCCATTAAGTGAAATTTTAAACCACATTTTTAAACCTAACTCTAGCTTTCTTTCTGTGCCAAACCGGTTTCCATAGTAAGGCTTCTACATCATCAAACCTCAACATTTGAATAAAAGTATTTCTCGATACTTCAGACTGGTCAAAGTTCTCTTCCCTTTCTTCCAATGTCAACTGGATGGTATAATCAATTTTATTCCATGTTGTAATTACTAGTTGATTGTCCATGTTATCACAATTTTCAGTGGCTTGTGGCTGGATGTCAAACTCTGTTGTTTTTGGCAGTTCAGGTAACTCAGTTAAGATTATTCTTTGATCATCAAAGTTCTCCATAGATTGTATATAGGATTGTGTAAAATTGATTTGCTCAGTAGTTTCCACGGTTTCTCCCGGTGTAGATTCATAATTAAATTGTAAGTATAATTCCTCTGTCTCTTTAGGTTGTATATCTTGTTGAGTAGAGGCCTCTTTGGGATTACTCTGTTCTTCCTCTGTTATTCTTTGGCCTATAGCTTGATCCATTATTTGAGAGTCAGTTTGTGGTTCTAAAATATCATCTTTGATTTTTCTCCAAGATTTCATATAAGTTTTCATATACTCCGTAGTTTCCAAGATTTTTTCCAGTATAAGTTCATAATCAAGCTGTGGGTAAGATTCCTCCATTTCAGTGGTGAAATAGTCTTTTAATGTTTTAATGGCGGCTGTATTTAGAAAAAGTCAACAAATATCCACCTCCAAAATTCTAGTAGGCAAATTCACCACCCAGCTGTTCCAAGTCCTTTATCTTTTTCCTTTTGTTATCATTTGAAGGTCAAGTCCATCTTCAAATAGCAAAAGGAAATACAATTGCAATGACACTTTTCGCCACAAGATGTCCTCAGTGGACTGTAAAATCTTTTTTCCAAGTTAATAAAATTTTATTTCATTAGAGAAATAGAAAGAGAAAAAAACAGGTATCTCCAACATAATACATAGAGTAATAATAGTGTTTCTTTTTTTTTCAGGACCCCTAGGTATCCAAATAAATAGTCAATAAAAAATTAACTATTTTATTTCTTTTAAGCTCTTTTTCCCAAATAGACAGACGCCGCTCTCTTAAGACAGGGAAGTAGTCAAAGACTTTTTGCAGGAAAGTAGTTGGGATGAAGAGAGGGAGGAAAGGTCTCACCCGGATTCACCACAGTGGTTCTTTATGCTTAGCTGTTCTTCTGACTTTCGGCTGGTGCAGCTAGGTGATCGGCCATTTTACTGGCCGATCTTCTCCGTCGGCCCTACGGAGCTGGCTTGGACTGCAGAGGGAGCCGCTGCCCCTCCACAGTCATACAAGAGCCTCCTCAATGGTGGTCGCCCCTCCAGGGCAACTTTTCAACCCGATTAGGGGTCTACCGGCGGAGGGAAGCAGCCGGAGAAGAGACGCATCTTTGCGTACGACTGAATGCGCCGCGATCCAGAACCAGAAGTCCCAATTCCACAATTATTAAAGAGGTATCTATCTGCTGTCTCCACATCCCATACATTTTTATATTCCCATAGTTTCCCATTTTTCTAATATGAATGCCTCCAAGGTTGTGTCATTTTCAATTAGGCAAATTGCTTCAGCTTCTTGGTCATTTTTGCTGTCCTTTTTAAAACTTTCAGTATATAGGGAATATTATTTATCAGGTGTGGCCATTGGAGCAGTACCTGGCACCCCAATGTCAAATCTCAAATTAACAATTATGTTTGGGGGGGGGTTATCTCTTTCTTAAGTTTCCTAACATTCAGTACTGGGGATTTTGTAGAGCAGGGGTCCTCAACCCTGGCAACTTTGAGACTTGTGGACTTCAACTCCCAGAATTCTGTGAGTTGAAGTCCATAAGTCTTAAAGTTGCCAAGGTTGAGGACCCCTGTTGTAGAGGATTAGAGTATATGCTTTCAGTAAGAAAGTCACAGAAACCTGTGCCTGGCAATGGGTCATTTACAAGGATATAGGCCTAAGTTGCTGCAATTGTTAGACTTGCCCTGTATACATTTCTTTCTCATCCCTAGCTAGAGGCAAAGCCAGTGTCTCACAACCTTGGCCATTTTAAGATGTGTGGACTTCAACACCCAGAGTTCTGGCTGGGGAATTCTGAGAGTTGTCATCAGCACATCTTAAAGGAGGGAAGGTAGAGAAACACAGGACTAAACATCCAACTTCTACACTGCCTCAGCAACTTGGCAAACAGGATGTTCCAGGGCCAGTTAATGTTTAAAGTACTGTAGTAGTTCAAATACAGTACTCAAATGGATCAAGTCAAACATCTATCCATTTCTGCCATTGCTTTGCTGTATGTCCACCTGCCACAAATACTAAATACAAAAGGAACAATGTGTGCATATTAAAGAAGATCTGGGTAAGGGATCCAGCTCCATTCTCTTGGTTTTCACTGTGCCCAGGCATTCTCACACACACACGCACACACACACTACATGCACACTTCAGCTAGTGGACAATATATAAATGTGGTATATAAACTACATTTATCAAATCAAAAAGCTCGTGATGGGACATCATTTGCTTTTTTACCAGTACACATAATGATGCCTTCATTCATGCACAGAGCCATGTCATGGGCTAAGGAAGATGACTGGTGTTGTCAGGGCATGGTTCTGTAAGGTTTTCCACTTAGCCTCACAATTGTCCCAGCGTTACTCAGAAATTTAAAAGAGCCAAAAGAAACACCTGAGCCAAGGTTTCAGCAAAGAATTACAACTTTTATTTTGATCAAAACAGAGTTGGGTGACCCTATCCCTCTTTGTGGCTGGTACAGGGATGAAGGCAACAACCAGGAAAGATGTCTTCCACCTTTTATACCTTTTCAGAACAAAAAGATCAGGTCTTTGTATCAGGAATGAAAAGGTACAGAAAAATAATTCCAAGATGATGACTCATACACAGCAACCCAGGCTCTATCTGTAACTCCTTTTCCCCCTCCCCTTGCTCTTTTCATGTAAGCAATCTCCTGTATGTTTAACATGAGGCTTTTACTTTTCCAATATACATAAAGCATCTGCTCAAACAATTGGCTACAAAATAATGATTACAAAGTAACAAAACAATGATTACATAATAACACTACAAATATCTATATAAAATGGTTACTATATATATATAATAGCTGCTAGTGTCAAGCTTAAACATACTAAAATCATAAACACAATAAAATCCCTTCAGTTCTATCTTGGTAAGCTGCAACTGGTGAGGAGGCCTGTTTTTTGTTAAGCTATGTACCGGTAACTGCAAATTCTCTAACACCAGCTGTTTTTTTAACAATTCAGTCTTAAGCATCTCTAAAATTTGGGGATTTTTTAAATACTGATATCCTTAAACTAATACTTTTGTTTCACTATTCACTGAGGGAAGTAAAAACCAAGAATACAGGAACTATTGGCATCAGTGTGACAGTTTCTCTTTTTACTCTCACAACCTTGCCTTTGCAGTTTACATTTCTCAAACACAGGCAAATAGAAAAAGCATTAAAGACTCAAGAGACAACATGTAAAGTGAGCAATCCTGGTAATTTTGCAGAAGGATTTTGGATGAGATGCATTAATATCCACTGTGGAATTGATAATAATCTATGATGGGAAGATGATTTGTAAGAAGGGGGAGGGATGAAACAGATGAAGAGGGGAAGGGGGAGAAGGAGCAGGAGTTGCCCCTCCCAGGGCTTTGTGGTGGGTTAGTGACGGAAATACAAGTGTGTTGTATGTTTTTATGACCAGAGGAACTGGAGGAATCAATTGGAATTTTTCTTTGTAGTGCATATGGTTCTTGTACTTGCCCTACTTTGTTATAGGAAATATGGGATAGGTGTGAAATCTCATGCCCTGTAATTTGGTTTGGCTCCAGCAATTAGTCCCTGTCTGTTTTTAGTTCTTTGTAGTGCTGTCTCCAGTTCTCTATCTCTGTGTGTGAAATGTTTAAAAGTGTTGAGCACAGGTCACCAGCCCCACAAAAGCCCCTTCTAAGATCACCCACTACCAACACTGACAGTGCAAAGCATTATAATAGTTTTCATTGGCATCTGGTGTAGTGATCCAGATAGCTTGAGGATGATGGCTACATGTGAGATGCCCGCTACTATTCTAAGCCAGAGAGGAAGAGAAAAGTTTTCATCTGATGGATACCTCTATGTATTCAAAAGGCTGAGTCAGTTGATTCTTCTGTAAGATTTTGGCACTGTGACCAGCAGGAGCACTGCAAGGCCAGAATTCACACCAGAAATGGAGAAGTAGTCAAAAGGATCAATGATCATTCCCACTCTCCTTCAACAGACTATGTGGAAGTAGCAAGGTTCATCAGTGTGATTAAGCACAGACCTAAAGACACAGTGGAGGGGACAGCCCAAGTTATTAACACCTGCCTGGCTAACATGAACCCAGTGATCTATGCTGTAATACCTGCAACTGCAGCTTTGTGAAAAATTATCCAGAAATGGCCAAACCAAATACAAGCAGCACCTTCAGACCCAGGCAGCCTTGTTGAGCTTGTATTACCTGAGGAATACAAGATCTATTCACCAGCACCGGGCATAGTAGAGCCATTCTTACTGGGCGATTTTTGGAGATGGATCTAGGAGGATCCTAATATTTGGCAGAAGTACTTGGCTTTACATTCTGCAGCTATCTGACACCTGGTATGTGGATGGGACTTTTGCAAATGCTCCCAATCTCTTTGCTCAGGTTTATGTCATCCTAGCAAAGAAGTATGAGAGAGTGCACCCTATTTTGTATGCACTTCTGCCTAACAAACCATGCACTATGTGTGAAAGACTATTCCACTCTGTGAAAAACCTGGTGGTAACACCCAGCTGCAGTCAATTTACTGCAATTTTGAAATGGCTGCCATGAATGCTATGAGGAATAAAAATTCAACTCCAAGGGTATTAGAAAACAAAACAAGTTTTATTTAAATGTTTGTAAAGGCTGGTGGATCTCTTGGTAATTGCAAATTCCAGAGACTACACTTGAATCAAATTCAGCATAAACTTTTATAACCTGTCCCATAGAATTATGCCACCATGCCAAAACCAGCCGATATAATTTCTTTGGGGCACCATGTAGGCAGTATTATATGTTTCAAAAACATTTTTGCTAACTTCTGCGCAGACAGGAGCCCTGAGAAGGCTACAAAATCAGTTTGTTTGGAAAAGAGATCAGTGACAGTTCATATTACTGTATTACCTCTACTTTCTGGTAATTCAACAATAAAATCCATAGCTATTTCCTCCCACGGCAGTGAAGGATCGGCTACTGGTTGCAACAACCCAGGAGGTTTTCCGGGTTGTTTTTTCATGGTGGTGCAAACAGCGCAGCTTTTTACATATATTTCAATGTCCTTTTTCATCCCTGGCCACCAAAACTGCCTTCAAACCAAATATAACATTTTTAGAAATCCAAAATGACTACCCAGTTTGGCGTCGTGACTGCGCTGAAGCGCCTGGAACCTGAGAGTGTCAGGCAGGTATAACTTAGAGCCTTTCCATGCTAACCCATCCTGTTGGGTCATTATAGTCTTATTTGCTTGGAACCAACTGTCAGTTTGTAATGCTTGCTTCACCACTGACTATTTGAGGAGTCTGTGTGTGTGTCTGGCTCCGGGTAGTTATTTGTGCCACTGATTCTGGAGAGGGAATGATAGAGTTAACAATGTCTTCTCGTCAGCTTTTGTACTGGGGGCAGTCTAGAGAAGGCGTCAACCAGGAAATGTTTTCCCACAGGGACATATTTTAACTTGAAATTAAAACGATTGAAGTATTGTGCCCAATGAACTTGTTTGGGGGACAATTTTCCGGGGGTCCTTAGGGCCTCCAGGTTCTTATGATCAGTCCACACTTCAAAAAGCACCTTGCCCCCCTGTAAGAAATGGCACCATGTTAATAATGCCCAACTCACTGCAAAGGCTTCCTTTTCCCATATAGTCCACCGCATTTTAGTGTCTGTTAATTTCTTGGAGGTGTAAGCACAGGGTTGTAGGTCCCCTTTTTTATTCCTCTGCAGTAGAACAGCTCCCACTGCAACTGTCAAAGCTGCTAACATTGGATGTTCTTGCTCTGACAAAATATGCACAGCTGTGTGGTAGTTTTAGAGTTAACTCAGAAGATGCTGGGAGGGGAGAAGGAAGAAAGTATGAGTTGTAAACGGAAGAGAACCTTTGCCCTTCAAACTAATTGGAGAACATAAATTATGACAGCAAAATAAGGGAGGGGAAATGCTAGCAAAAATAACTGCTCGGGGGGTGGAGATTTCAGATCTTAGCATCCTTTCATCATGCCATGCCGACATTTTGTCACATGAATAAAAAGACTTTTTAGGATAAACAATGCCTGGAAGTTCTTTGAAGTGTTTCATTAGTCGGAACCTTGACATCAACATCACTGGCATCGACCTGGACTATAAACTGCTCCTCAGGATCAGAGTGTTTCAAAACAGGTTCAGCAGCGAATAGTCTTTTGAGGTTTTTGAATGCCACTTGGCATTCTAGCAACCAAGGCAGGGGTTGACAGGGCCAGAGCATTCCCCCCCCTTCCAGTTTTTAGCAATTCGATGATTGGCAAAATTATCTTGGCAAATGAAGGAATGAATTTCCGGTAGAAATTCGCAAACCCTAGGAAGCTTTGAAGCTGCTTTCAGGTTCATGAAGGCTGCCATTCTAGCACAGCTTTTACCTTGGTGGGGTCCATTTCCACCCCCTCACTAGAGATCCTGTATCCAAGATAGTCAATTCGAGTTTGATGGAATTCACACTTAGAAAGTTTAGCATACAGTTTGGCTTTCAATAACTTCTTTAGCACTTCGCACACTAGTCTTATGTGCTCTGCCATGGTTTCCATGTAAATAAGGATGTCATCAAGATAGACTAGAACCCCCTTATATAGGTGATCATGTAGCACCTGATTAATTGCATGAACATAGCAGGGGCCCCTTGGCAGCCAAAAGGCATGACGTTAAATTGAAAGCATCCCAGGGGGCAGTTGAAAGTGGTTTTCCACTCATCTCCTTCTTTAATACGGACCCAATAATAAGCCTCTCTCAAATCCAGCTTAGTGAAAATCTTTCCCGTTGCCAAGTGGGCCAGCATATCCTTCATCAAAGGAAGGTGGTACATATTTTCCACACTGACTGCATTTAACCCTTTAAAATCCATGCATAATCTCAGCGAATCACCTTTCTTCTCCTTAAACAGCACTGAGGCAGCCACTCAGGATTTTGCAGGTTGAATGAAGCCTCTGGCCAGGTTTTTGTCAATGTACTATCTCAGTTCTTTTAACTCGGTGGGTGTCATTGAATACATTTTTGGCTTAGGTAATTTAGCTCCCGGTAAGATTTCATTTGCACAATCAGTCGCCTGGTGAGGGGGAAGAATGTCACACTCATTTTCACTGAAAGCTTCCACCAGATCCTGATATTCACTTGGCACAAGCTTAATCCCTGGAATGGGTTCTACAGCCACTCCCAATACTTAATGGGGCTGTCGCTGATCTTCCATAGAGACAGCGTCTTGCACCTCACCTGGTGTAAAAGGAGGGGAAGGTCCTGTTGCCAGCCTTAGTGTCCTCACTCCATTCTCCCACCAAATTAAGGGACTCCATTTATTTTATTTTTTTTACATAATTTTATTGGGTTTTTAAAATTTTACAAAGAAAAAAGAAAAAAACCCATAATAATAACTCAACTGAAAACAATCATATACCACATTTGCCAAACAATTAATATAACTGCTCGGTACCCCCCACCACATCCCCCTAGCCCTGACCATCCCCCTTCCTCTTACCATCTATCTACCTACTTTCCTCACTCCTTCTCTATACTCCACCCACCTCTATCCCCACTCTTCCCCCCTCTTACCAACTTCCTACTTACCTCTACCTTCACTCCTCCTTCCTCTTTCCAACAGATGTGGTGCCAAGAGGCCACCCGAGCAACCCCTTAATACCTATAGTTACATATTCTTACATCCACCCCAATTACAGTTGAGAAAACATAGTATATAAATTATAAATACCCTCCCACCTCCCCTCCCCGACTTCCCAGAGTGAATACAGGGTAAGAACGCAAGAAACCCCACTAAACTACTTATTATATAAATATTTAACTATATACTAAATATAATTTCTTCAATTGATATTTCCCTTGTATATAATCTATCCATTTTTTCCAATCCATCATAAATTTTTCATTTGAGTGGTTCTTCAAATATGCGGATATCTTAGCCATTTCTGCCATATTTATAACTTTTAATGTCCATTCTTCAATAGATGGTAATTCAGACGTCTTCCAATATTGTCCCACCAATAGTCTTGCTGCAGTAATCAAGTTCAAAATCAACTTAGTCTCTATGGTGGTACAGTCTTTTATGATGCCAAGCAAAAACAACTGTGGTGAAAATTCAATACGCTTTTTCAATATATTCTGAAGAATCCACCATATTTTTATCCAAAAAGCCTTGATTTTTTTTACAAGTCCACCAAATATGAAAATAAGTAGCGTCCATCGATTCACATCTCCAACACTTGGGTTGCACATCTGAATACATAAGTGATAATTTTTTCGGGTCTAAATGCCATCTATAAAACATTTTGTAAAAATTTTCTCTTAAGTGTTGTGCTTGTGTAAATTTTACATTTTTCACCCATATCCTTTCCCATGTTTCCATCATAATTGGTTGTCCAAAATTATATTCCCACTTAATCATGCAGTCTTTAACTAATTCAGTTCCAGAGTCGATTTCAATTAATGCATTATATAATCTTTTAATATGCATAATTCTTTGATCTCTAACTTGTTTAATTAATTTATCGTCCTTTAAAGAGAAACCCATCTTAACATCTTTTTGCCATCTAGTCTGAAGTTGTACATGTGAATACCAATTATGAGCTATTCCTTCTTCCCTTAACCTATTTAGTGATTTCAATACTAAAATATTCCCTTCTTTAGTTAAGAGTTTCTCATAGGACACCACATCTTGAGTTTGTTGTCTACTTACACTCTCTATTGCATGCCTGGGAACTGTCCAAAGGGGAATCTTTCCATTTAACTTGTAATGAAACTTTTTCCAGACACGCAACAGAGCATTTCTCAATAAGTGCTCTTTAAAGCTCCTGTCCAACTTTTTATCATAGACTAAGTACGCATGCAACCCATACAATAACCCGTACCCTTCTATATTCAATATTCTTTCATTAGTTAAGTTAATCCAATCACTTATTGCTACTAAAACTGCAGCATAATAATATAGCTTAAAATTGGGCATTTTCAAACCACCTCTCTCCCTTGTATCTTGAATAATTTTTAATTTGACCCTTGGTTTCTTGCCATTCCAAATGAATCTATTAATACCTTTCTGCCACTCCTCTAGGTTCCCGTCCTTTTTAAGTATTGGTAACATTTGAAATAAGAATAAAAATTTCGGCAATACATTCATTTTAATTGCAGCTATCCTACCCAACATAGATAATTGTAATTTTTTCCATTTCTCCAATTCTATTTGTATCTTGTTCCATAAAAATTCATAGTTATTCTTATATAATTTCCCATTAGAAGCTTCTATATAGATTCCTAAATATTTAACTTTCTTAACTATCTCACAACCCGTTATTCTTTCCAAATCTTGTTTTAATTTATCATCTAAATTTTTAAGGGACTCCATTTATTGAGCCAAGCCAAACCGAGAATGACAGCTTCGGTCATCTTTGGAACTACTACAAAACAGATAATTTCCCAGTGCTCCCCCAATTCTAAATGCACAGGTTTGGTTAAATGCGTAGCAGGAACTCCCCCAATGAGAGACCAGTCTGCCTGCTCAAATCTTATAGCCAAGGGCAGAAGTTTTGCCCAAATTCCTAACTTCAGTACGGTGGGGAGATTAATTAAGCACTGGGTGCACCCAGAGTCAATTAAAACATTTAAGTCCAATTGGGCCCCTGTTTGGGGAACTATGATTTTTGCAGACAGGGTAAAAGGTGCTATGGGCTGGCTCACTATAAGGTCATCTTCCTCGTCGTCATCACTGTCATACAACTCTGGCATCGGCAGTTGCTCTGGTATGGCCTCCGGTTTTCCCCCTGGTGTAGAAGTAACCTTGGCAGTCTGCTCTTCGCTGGTGCACTTGGACTTCTCCCACACTGAGCGTGGCTTTCCCTGTGGCTTAGCTGTGGTGGCAGGGGCACTCCTTGCCTGGGGGAAAGGGACCGGACATTCAGCTGCTCAATGACCTAACTGGCCACATCTGAAACACTTGATGGGAGGCCCCGATGGCACTCGATAGGAATCGGTGACTGCCACAGCTGGAGGGCATCGAGCTGCTGGACGTTTCTCTTGGCTCTGCCTTGGCCTGAACTCCGAGGTGCTAGGCTTCGGGTGCCGATCCAGCTCAATGTCTAGGGTTATGGCCATGCAGTACCACACACGGAGCTGGTCAGGGCCGCCTTGGTAGGTGCATGCCTGGAACAAATCTCGATCCAGACCTGCTCAGAAATGGCAAATCAGCGAGCGTTCTGGTCACTGTCTGAGCCTGCCAGCCACTTTCCTGAACTCATGAACGTACTCTTTAGCTGGCCTCCCCCTCTGCTTCAGGTCATGGATGTCCTTCTCAGCTTGCAAGGCTTGGGACTCATCCTCAAACCTGTCTCTCAGCTGAGCCATGAATAAATTGATGTCCCACAACTCAGGGGCTTGTTCATCATGTAGGGTGGTCACCCACTCGGCGGCTTTCCCTTCAAGGTTTGCCGCCACTGCATCAACCATCCTGGCCTCATCAAGGTAGGCATGAGCGCGGTGGTTCAGGTGGGCCCAGACCTGATGCATGAAAAATGACAGCTTTTCAGGGTCTCCATCAAAAGTAGGTTAGATCAGAAATGGCTCTAAGGGCCGTGGTCCCCAATAAGCCTGTTGTATGCCTGGTCTTAAGCATTGAAGTCATGGGAGAGCTACATCTGGAAGCCTTCTGGGCTGAGCTCCTGGGCTTGCAGGACACTGATCTCTATCGGGAGTATGTTGCTGCATAGGACTCAAAGCTGAGGCTAGCTGAGGCAGAGGTGAAGCAGCATGAGCCATCACTACAGGGCTTGGGCTCCACCGAGGAGGAGGGAGCATAGGAGACCTCCTGTGTTCTCTTCCTCCAGAGATTACCCAGCGGGCGACAGGTTCAACTTCTCCAACCTCCAGCTGGTCAATTTTTTCTCTCAGTCTCTCCACGGAGTGGCTGTGGATGGCCATCAGGTCCTTCCATTCACCTGAGTCATCCCAGCCAGCAGGTCGTTTCACTGTTCTCATCACAGGCGATCACAGGTTGCGTGATGACAGCAGAGGGAATTCTGCCTCAGCAGCTTTATGGGTGCTCTGTCTCTATGAGGCGATCTCAGGCTGTTCAAGCTCCCGTAAAGTTAAGGCTCCCTCCAACTGTCCCAGACCCTCCGACGAGGCCACCCAAATCTTCAGCCAAGCACCCATGGCTGAGGCTCCACTCTCCACCTGAGCAGTAGCCTGGGTTCCAGCAGCCGACGTTGTGCTAAGGCCTGAGGACACCTCTCCTCTCTTCTCCATCTCAAATTCTTTCCTGAGTCTTTGTCATCCTCTTACAGATGTTAGGTAGGCGACTAGGGCACAGGACCCCAATTAATGATTAGGAATCTTGGTTTAATGTCATGGTTCCGATAGATGAGGCCAAGTAAAGCAGAACTCTGAGGCTTGAGGTTTCCTCTGAGAACATGTTTATTGGATACAAAGTATCAGCACGGTCAAAAGCGAAACCAAGACTAAAATCCCCTCCCAAAAGCAACAGTAATACAAAGTTACAGTCCCACTCCACTGGCTATGCAATCAACTACGGTCCCCAATAACACATCCAGGTGGCCTTTCTAATACTAAAAATATCTGCCCCAGCTGAGGGAAACAGAAATGACCTTGGTTCCCACGGGATAGAAAAATGTTTAGTCTAATAGAAAATGTCCCATCCCCCCCCCCATCTTGTGGCAACCAGAAACAAGGAAAATGGCTTCGGCCAGGTCCGTTGCAAGGTTGACAGTTGGATCCCCTAAACAGAAAACAGATCCTGCAGAGAAATAAAAGGTGACATTAAGAATCTTCCTGGGGCTTCTGAGGATATTTATCGTAAAATCTCTTTACCAATCAATCAGCCTTAACATCCGTGCTTTTCACCCAAATGGCCTCTGACAATGGATATACCCTCCATTGCACTAGATACTGTAATTTCCCATTGTATAATCTAGAATCAAGGATTCGCTTGATTTCATAATGGGTTTCCCCCTGTACCAAAAGTGGACCAGGGGTGTCCTTTGGAGTTGGCCTCAATGAGGACTCCCTAAGAGGCTTTAACAAACTGCAATGGAAAACAGGGTGGATTTTCCCTAACAAGCAAGGGAGTTTCAACTCAAAAGTCACAGGATTTATAACTCTAATTATAGGGAAAAGGCCAAGAAACTTCAGTCCTAACTTCTTACTGGGCAGCTTAAGTCTTAAGTACTTAGTAGACAAATACACTTTTCCCCCTATGCGAAATGGCCTCTGAGGGGTCTGCTTCTTATCAGCTTGTTCCTTGTAAGACTTTGCGTCTTGTGTTAGAGCTTTTTTCGCATTAGTCCAAACAGTTTGCCAAGAAGCAACCCACTGATCCAAGGTTGGGTCACTCTATTGCTTTACTCCACGCTCCCACTGTTCCAGGTTTACAAGACCCCCAACACAGGCAGTCACTCGAGGGACTTTGTAAAAATGATTGGGTCTTCCCAGGGGCTCAGTTCTGCTTTTCATCTGAGTACAAATGGATCAGCAGAATGACCTAACACAATAGTGGAACAGTACCTGTGTTGCTATGTCAACTATCAGCAAATGAACCAGTCAGAACTCTTGCCATTTGCAGAAGTGGCATATAACAATGCAGTGCACAGCAGTACTGGTTTCACTCCATTTAAGTTAGCCATGGGGGTGGAGTTCATGCCCATTCCAGAGTGCCCACAGGAACCCTCATCCTCAACCACTCTAAGTGACTGGGTGGGTTCTTTTAAAAGGGTTTGGAGTGATGTGAAGAAGGCTTTAGCTAAGGCAGCCAAAAGTAAAAAAAAAACCCAGGTAGATAAGAAGCGAGCTCCCTAGGAGACATTCCATGTGGGAGATAAAGTGCATCTGTCTACAAAGTATCTTAAGCTGAGACAGAGTTGCAAAAAGTTAGGGCCGAAATACATAGGTCCTTTACCCATAGTGAAAGTCATTAACCCGGTGACCATAGAGTTGAAATTACCAAGATTGTTGGGTAAGGTGCACCCAGTGTTCCATTGTATCTTACTGAAGCCATACAAGGAATCCACACAGAGACCAGTAGGCAGTCCCCGCCCCAAAAGTGGTAGAAGGGGAAATGCATTATGAAGTAAAGCGAATCCTCGATTCCAGAATCCACAAGGGGAAGCTGCAGTACTTAATCCAATGGGAGGGTTAGCCAATGTCAGAGTCTAGATGGGTGAAGGCCCAATATGTAAAAGTGGACCATTTGGTAAAACAATTCCACACAAAATACCCCCAGAAGCCGGGACCAGTAAAAGGAAAAGATTAGCAAGCATTTATGTGTATTCTTTTTGTTTTCCCTTTCCTTCCTGGGGGGGGGTGACCTGTCAAGCTGCGAAGCCTACTGTCTTTAGGACAACCGCATGCTTCTAGTTTGCCAACAGTGCAGGAGGGGGAAGAGAAGAAAGTTTGAATCTACAGGTGCTCCTTATCAACGTGAGAGCTGAAGAGTTGTTTTGGTGAACTAAAGTTTCTTCTCATAACAATTACCAGAAGAGATATTGGACAATGTGACCTGAACTGTCAGAGAGGGGAGGGGAAGTTTTACTCTTTTAATTATCTGTTTCCCACCAATGCTTTAGAGTTAGCTTTCCTTTAAACTTGCCAGATTGTTTTTGCCTAATAAAGTTAACATTGGAGTTCATCATGTCTCTATTGTTTTGCATTCAGCCGAACTATGACACTGCCTTAGCTTTCGATTTTGTGTGTCCAGGGCTTGGGAGGTTGAATTGAGGCTTTTCACCAATGTGCAAGCCAGGCTGTTAATATTCCTGAAATTGCACACAACGAGCCCTCGGTGTCATGCCTCCGTCCGAGCCTGACTCTGAGGACGACATGGAGTTCCCTGCTGAGGCCCAGGAGGGGGTGTCTGTGGCTTCGGAGGACTGTGGGGAGGAACAGGCGGAAGCAGGCCAGGGCCATTCAAGTTTGCAACAGGGAAGGCAGAGCTCAGGCGAGGAGCATGGCCCCTCCCCACCTGATCCCAGAGCAAGGAGAGCAGAGAGGAGGAGGGAACAACGGAGGCAGGCTCACTTGCTCGGGAGAAGAGCGTCACGCCCCACTCCACAAGGCACACCTGGGGAGTAGGGATTTAAGGAGATGTTGTGGGGTGGGGCATTTGCCGGGAACAAATGTGAACTCTTGTGATGTGAGCTCTTGTACGTGGACTCTTTGCATTTTGGATCAAGTTTGTTTCCTGCTGAGTTTTCCTTGCTGTCTTCAGTTTTGCAGTTTGCAGGTTACAGGCAAGCTGGGCGTTGAAAAGGTCATACCTTTTTTGTTATCTGTTTTACTTTAAAGAACTGTTTAACTCAGTTGACTGTTTTATTGAACTTGTGCCAGCATATGTGGGGGCTGTTGGGTGAATGTTGGCAGTGCTTACAAAGACAATTATTCTGACCAGCTAATTGCTTTGCCTCCGTTCGGGGCCCTGGGTCATCACATTTTGTTCCCGGCCCACTCCCAATTGCTCCTCCAGACCAAGTAGGGCGACCATGGATCAGCTCCGTGTGGAAAATGATCAGCTAAAACAGCAGGTGGCCCTCCTGACTGCACAGATGGCACAGATGCAAGCAGCTCGGCCACGCCGCAGAAACCCTGTTCCAGTGCCAGACAAGTTTGATGGCTCACAGGCACAATTCCCATCGTTCTTTGGGCAGTGCCAGTTATGTATGAGCCTTCGGCCGGAGGATTTCCCCACTGACCAGGATAAGGTGGGGTTTGTGCTAAGCCTGTTGACAGGAACGGCAGCACGTTGGGCAACACCCCTGCTGACCCAGCCCAATCAGCTGCTGGACAATTATGCAGAGTTTTGCCGGCAACTCAAGCCCATGTTTGAGGACCCAGTTATGGCCCAGACTGCAAACCGTCGGGTGAGAGAGTTGTTACAGGGGCGTGGTTCGCTGACAGACTACATTGCTACGTTTCAGTTGGTTTGTCAGGAGCTGCAGTGGAACCAGGCGGCGCTTATGGACCAGTTTCAGGAGGGACTTTCGTCCAAACTCCTGGATGAGCTGGCACGCACTGAATGCCCTCACTCCTTGCAGGAGCTCATGCACCTGTGTCTCCGTATCAATGCAAGACTCCAGCAGCGACGAGCGCGACAATGGACGGAGGCCTTGCCCGTACCTGTTAAGACAGTGGCACCGTTGGCACTGCCTCTGGAGGAGCCAATGCAGTTGGGGGCTGCACGACCCCGTCTGATCCAAGCTGAAAAAGATCGCCACCGCCGTGAAGGCCTTTCCCTGTATTGTGGCGGTGCAGGCCATATGGTGGCCAAGTGTCCAGTGAAGGCACCCAAAGCGGCAGTGGGAAACGGGCTGGCCCCGGCCTAGAGGGCTCCGTAGGCCGGGCTCGCTTGGACACGGGTCCAGTACCTCCACCTCAGCAGACTCTTGTTAAACACCTTGCGTTACCAGCGACTTTGTTCATGCCTGGTCAGGGAGCGGTGAAGGTCCAGGCCTTGGTGGACTCCGGAGCTACTGCTAATTTCATGGACTTGGATTTTGTCACGCAGTGGTCCATTCCCCAGCAGCAGTTGTCACCGCCAGTCTTGGTGGGGATGATTGATGGGCAGCCCCTTTGTTCCGGCCCAGTGGTTGCTGCAACCAGACCCCTTCACATGCGTATTGGGCCGCATATGGAAGAAGCCGTGTTCTATGTGGCTACCGTTTCTCACTTTCCTGTAGTGTTGGGTTTGGAATGGTTGAGGGCTCATGATCCGCAGATTATCTGGTCATCTGGGGCAGTGCGGTTCCCCAGCAAGAAGTGTGCCACCCACCACCTGCATGTCTGCGCAGGGAAGGTGGCTACCCCTGTGGACCTGGACCTACCGGCAGAGTTGGGGGATTATGCTGATGTCTTTGGGGAAAAAGAGGCAGATCAGTTGCCCCTGCATCGGTCTTATGAGTGCCTGGTTGATTTAGTGCCCGATGCCAAATTGCTGGTTGGCCGGATTTACTCTCTGTCGGAACCGGAGTTGGCAGCTTTGAGGGACTTCATCAACAAGAATCTCCAGAAGGGTTTTATACGGCCTTCCACCTCCCCGTTGGCTGCGCCAGTGCTCTTCGTGAAGAAGAAGTCAGGGGAGCTTAGACTGTGCTGTGATTACCGGAAACTGAATGCCATCATGATCCGTAATCGGTACCCACTCCCGCTCATCCCCAAACTCATCGAGAGGCTCCGCCAGGCCAAAATATTTACTAAGTTGGACTTATGGGGAGTTTATAACTTAGTCCAAGTTTGAGTGGGAGATGAGTGGAAGACAGCCTTCCGGACCCGTTATGGACACTTTGAGTACACGGTTATGCCCTTTGGCCTGACCAATGCACCAGGAGTGTTCATGCACTTTATGCACAACGTGTTCAGGGACCTGTTGGATAAGTTTGTGGTCATCTATCTTGACGACATTCTGATTTACTCGTCCTCCCCATGAGAGCATTGGAACCATGTTCGGCTTGTGTTGCAACGATTGCGGGATAACCATCTCTTTGCCAAGCGTCAGAAGTGCCAGTTTGCACAAACCACGATCGACTTTCTGGGCCATCGCATCTCGCCTGAGGGTGTGGAGATGGATCCGGAGAAAGTAAAGTCACTGCAGGAATGGCAGCCTCCATGGAGGGTCAAGGACGTGCAGCGTCTGTTGGGGTTTGCAAAATATTACTGCACGTTCATTCCTCGTTTTTCAACCCTGATTGCTCCCCTTTCCAATCTGTTAAGGAAAGGGGTGAAGTTCCGCTGGGGGCCTTGGATGTCCTTAAGGCCGCGTTTGCCTCCGAGCCTATCCTCAAGCATCCTGATCCCTTAAGGCCGTTTGTGGTGGAGACGGATGCATCGGATGTGGCCATCGGAGCGGTGCTTCTGCAAGCCTATGCTCCTGCAGGTACCTTGTTCCCACGTGTCTATTATTCACGGAAGCTGTCGGCCCCCGAACGGAATTACACGATCTGGGACAAGGAATTGTTGGTGGTTAAAGTTGCTTTTGAGACATGGCGGCACCACTTAGAGGGGGCCCGTCACCAAGTCGAGGTTCAAACAGACCATCGGAACCTAGAGCACCTACGGACTGCCAGAACACTAAATCAGTGACGGGTGTGATGGTCACTGTTTTTTGCGAGATTTGACTTTTGGGTGACCTATGTCCCTAGCCGGCGGAACCAGCGTTCGGATGCATTGTCTCGGAAGCCCAAATTCACCCGAAAGGAGGACAAGATCATTCCCAGAACGGTTATCCCCTTGGAACGGTTGGCGGCCACAGAGGAGCCCGTGGACCTATGGGGCAGAATTTGTGACGCGCAGCAGCAGGATCCATTCGTGGCAGCTCGACGTCATGAGTTGGCTGGCAATGAGGGAGATAAGACCCCTTGGATGTACACGGATGACGTGTTGCATTTCCGAGACTGCATCTATGTTCCTGGGGGACACCTCCGTGGCATCATTCTGAAACAATGCCATGATAGTCCATCAGCGGGTCACTTCGGGGTCTTCAAAACACTGCACCTTGTCTCCAGAATGTTTTGGTGGCTGCGGCTCCGGCACGATGTGTCTAGTTATGTGGCATCATGCAGCATTTGTCGACAGGCCAAGTATGCTACTGGTGTGCCCCCTGGTCTCTTGCAGCCGCTACCCATGCCGGAAAGACCCTGGGGGCGGTCTCTTTGGACTTCATTACTGAGTTGCCCCCTTCCAAGGGTGCCACAACCGTCTTGGTGGTGGTGGTGGTGGACATGCTCACCAAAATGGCTCATTTTATCCGTGTGTGGGTCTCCCTACAGCACAGATGACAGCCCAACCGGACCGCGTTGTGTCAGATCGGGGGGGGTGCAATTTACGGCACGCTTCTGACAGACCCTACTCACGGAACTGCAGGTACAGGTGTGTCTGTCCTCCGCCCATCACCCCAAAAGCGACGGGGGCACAGAGAGGGTGAATGCAATCTTGGAACAGTACCTCCGCTGTTTCAGCAACACCCAACAGGACAATTGGGTGGAGCTGCTGGCTGTGGCGGACTTCGCCTATAATAATGCCCAGCATGCATCTACCCGTGTGTCACCATTCTTTGCCAGTTACGGATTTCATCCATGGCTCTTTCCGTTGGCTCCATCGGACTCCCCAGTTCCGGCCGTGGACAAGTTCCTCCAGGAGCTGAAGGCGGTGCATCAAGTAGTTCGGTACCAGCTGGAGAAAGCCAAGGAGGATTACAAACAATTCGCTGACCATCATCGTCGAGATGTCCCTCCGTTATCTGTGAGCGATCGGGTTTGGCTTTCCACATGGCACCTGCCTACAGCACGGCCATCGAAAAAACTCGATCACCATTACTTGGGTCCATTTCCGGTCGAAGCGGTGATCAATCCGGTGGCGTTTTGCTTGTCATTGCCCCAAACCATGCGGATTCACCTGGTTTTCCACAGGTCATTGCTGGTTCCAGTCGCAGCTGACGATCCACATCAGCCAGCTCCACCACCGCCAGGTCCGGCCACCCCCCATGGAGATATCGAGTATGAAGTGGACAGTATTCGGGATTCCAGTCGGTTGCGAGGCCGGTTTCAGTATCTCGTGGCATGGAAAGGCTATGTACCTGAGGACTTCACGTGGATCGATGCCACCGACATTCACACCCCTTGTCTGGTTCGCGACTTTCATACCCAGTTCCCGCACCGTCCTAGTCCGCATGGTCCCGGGGGAGGGGGGATAGTGTCATGCCTCCATCAGAGCCTGACTCTGAGGATGACATGGAGTTCCCTGCTGAGGCCCAGGAGGGGGGGTCTGTGGCTTCGGAGGGCTGTGGGGAGGAACAGGCTGAAGCAGGCCAGGGCCGTTCAAGTTTGCAACAGGGAAGGCAGAGCTCAGGCGAGGAGCATGGCCCCTCCCCACCTGATCCTAGAGCAAGGAGAGCAGAGAGGAGGAGGGAACAACGGAGGCAGGCTCACTTGCTCGGGAGGAAAGCGTCATGCCCCACTCCACAAGGCACACCTGGGGAGTAGGGATTTAAGGAGACGTTGTGGGGTGGGGCATTTGCCGGGAACAAATGTGAACTCTTGTGATGTGAGCTCTTGTACGTGGACTCTTTGCATTTTGGATCAAGTTTGTTTCCTGCTGAGTTCTCCTTGCTGTCCTCAGTTTTGCAGTTTTCAGGTTACAGGCAAGCTGGGCATTGAAAAGATCATACTTTGTTATCTGTTTTACTTTAAAGAACTGTTCAACTCCGTTGATTGTTTTATTGAACTTGTGCCAGCATATGTGGGGGCTGTTGGGTGAACGTTGGCAGTGCTTACAAAGACAATTATTCTGACCAGCTAATTGCTTTGCCTCTGTTCGGGGCCCTTGGTCATCACACTCTGTTGTGGGCCGACCTCGTTGCCACAGTGCCAGTACCTCAGCCTCAGCCCGCTGCACCCAGGAGACATCTTCAAACTGGGATCTCAGCACTTCCAGGAACAGACCAGCATCGGCCAGCTCCCTGGTATGGTCACTGTAGAGATCCGCCACCTATGCCGCTGCTTCACCTTGCAGCCCTGCCATGACCGCCACCACCATCATCCACTGAGATGGGTGGAGGCGGGCGTACTGGTCCAGGTGGCTGATAACGTGGCCCAGAGGGTGCTCCCCACGGGTCAGTCATCGACCTGCCTGCCCACACAGGCCATGACTGCGCTCGTGGTGCACTCAGACCAGGGCCTCCCACCATAGGGGTACCCAGACCAGGGGCCACTCTGAGTCGTGGACTGGCCAGACGGAACTGGGCTGGATCTATTTGTCTCAGTGGTGCCGCCGTCTGGTGCCATGATGCCGTCTCTCATGCCGCCTCCCACTCGGCCACGAGGGGGGCTCCTGGTACCCAGCCTCCCCGAACCGGTCTCTCAGAAAGTCCATAGTATACTGGCCGGGTGCTCGTCCTCGCCCTCTTCTTCCTTGTCCTCGTCTGTTAGCTGCCTCTCCCTCCACTCCATCAGAGGGGCCCTGGCACCCGGAGTATATGCCCGACCAGCCTCCGGGTTGGCCAGTGCAGGGCTGTGCCACCATTCCCCCGACGCCCCAGGGACCCCAGTCTCCTGGGCCTCACTCACTGGGACCACGGGCCTTGTTTCCAACACCTTTGGCCTAACCACTGGCTGCGCCTCCTGGGCCTCTGGGTCAGGCAATGGTCCCGTTGCTCCAGCTGGGTCGCCCTTGTCCACCACCAGAGGAGCCTCCTGTTTACCCTCATCCATTCCTGTGACAGTACAAGGGCAATGGGAGGGGAACAGAAAAGGGGAGTGCTGACTTACTGTCAGATGTCCTTCTTTGTTCATGTAAACAAATCCAGGAATGCAGGAATGAGTTGACAAGCAGGTTTATTCTATGCAGTAATAAAGTCAGTGCTGGGAGTGATCTGCTCCCAGTGCTTTACATAGCCTCCCTCACCCTGCAGTTCTGCCCCAATCAGCAAGCCAGCATCTGGTCCTTGGAGGTGAAAAGCCGCATTCCAACACCCGGCCTCCCTCCTGCCATTCCTCGTGCTGATGGCTCTGGGCTGCTCCGGCCTGGAATGGTGTCATCTGACTCCTTGCCACCAACGCATCCTGCACCCTGGGCCGCCAATCTGTACTCCTGGGCTGTCCCAGCTCTCCCGCACGCTGATAAGCCAATCCGGGTGCTGCTGCAAAAGCCGCAGGCCGCAGACCCTCCACAGGATGCCCTGCCAGTTGGCGATGTCTCCGCGCCACATCCCACGCCACCAGGGAATCCCCCCTGCTGCCACTGCTGCTGAAGTCGACTACAAGGAAGCGCCGACCAGCTGACCTAGCCAGGTTCGAATGGGCCATCCTGGTGCACACCGGAGCCTCCCACACCGCCCGGTAGGCTGCTGTGCAGGCCAGGACAGCTGTTCCTCCTGCACAGTGATTCTGGCGGCCGGCTGCTTGCTTCGGCGGCTGGCTGCAATTCCGGCATCCGGCTGCTTGTCCCAGCAACCGGCTGCTTGGGTCTCCCCCCCTCCTGTGAATGTCAAGCCCACAGGGCTGGACACAGCCATTGAGCGAAAGAGTCAAACCTCCCTTTACTACCCTCGCTCCAAATGGGCAAGGTCCAGGAAACCCACCCATAGACCCAAGAGGCCTGCTGTTAGCAAGGTTGAAGCTTACCCAGGCCAGGTCTATTGGTTAGGTTAGTTTGGAGTCCCATCTGGCATGCCAAATTGTTGGAAGTAACATCTGGTCTGGTTCTTATTCGAAGCTGGGAGAAAGACACAGGAGAAATTAATTGGAGGCAGGCTGCAGTTGGAAAGGAAGTCTCCATTTATTTGGTAGCCAGAAACAACAGTGAAAACAGCATGTTTCTGGGGTGGATGACAAATTGGGGTTGAGAGTAGATGGGCTTTTATACAATTTTGGGTGCTTTGTGATTGAGAACCCTGTTCCTGTGCAAGGATATGTCACTTAGTATTTTAATGACTGTTGCCAAATTCCTATGGGGTCATGTAGGAGTCATGACTGCCTCTACAGGCAAAAGGGGAAATGCAAATCCTAGGTGTTTTGTTTATTTGAGCTAATCTTGTCAGTTTTGGCTCCTTGACTATTGTGCTGCTTATTTTGAGCTGCTGGCTGCCCTTTGTTTATGAATAGAGCAGCCTGGCTTTATGAATGGATATAAAATATCCATTCGTAAAGCTTAGCTGTAAGACACTAAGAAAAACACTCAGGCATGTCTTGAGCAGAGATTTGAAGCTGCTGCAAAGCTGCTTGTCACAGCTTGAGACAGCTTGAGAATCTCTGTGTGTTTATTGGTTTTTATATACTTTTTACATACATAGGCTTTACCATTAAATGCTGACATTTTACATTCATAAGTTTAACCATTAGATGCTGACATAAAGTTTCTTCATTGGAAAATTCCTTCATATAAGCAACTATTTCCTAGTAACACATTACATGATCAAAGACCAGGTAAAGAACAAATACAGGTAGATCAAAAGGAGAAAGAACTAACAAAGACAGGAAGAGATAGGAAGGAACTTAAGCATATTATCTATTTAGGTAGGTGAGGCATTAAGTCAAAAGGGGATGACCTTCTGGCTGCTTCATTGAGACAAAGGGTATCAAAAGGTTATGTGGTTTGTGGGGGGGAAAGCACGGCAGTTTGCTGCACGTGCATTTTTTCCCACACTTAGCCTCTTCAGGCTTCTGTTTGAGGCTGTTTTCCTATAGCAGAAAGACTGGGGCTGCTTTCTCCCTTTGTTAAGGAGATTTTTCTCTTCTCCTTTAGGGGAAATATTCTATTCTGCCTCTTTTAATATTCTGTAGAATATTTTATTCTGGGGAGGGCAGCCTTCCCACATATATTTTCTAATTGTCTTTATTCATATTTTGGATTGTATTAATGGAACTAGTTTCTATTTGTTGCATTACTGCTTCTGAGTCCTATATTTGCACTGCAGTTATGAAAGGACAGGTGCACCTTTGATTTTTCACATGAAAAAGGATCTTAGTAATTTCAGTTTTTTAAAATTATATTTTATTGATTTTTTAGAATAACAATCTTTAGTGCTTAGTAAACAATGTGTTGTTTGGGTTCATATATTTAACAACAGTCAATAATAGTTAATTTCTATGCTTTCATAATCAACATGCTAACTAGAAATACCTTTCCTTGGTCTTCTCTTCTTCCAATAGTATTCTCCTTTTACCAACATTGAGCAAATATAGTTCTTAATGCTATCAATACATACGAAGTTGAATATAAACATTTTTCTACTATTTAACAATAACATCAGTATGTAATGTCTTTTCTAATCAGCTTATTTTACAGTTACGATTGCAAAAAATCATCTTATGTAAATCGCTATAAGTCCTGTTTTCATCACTCTTATTTAAGCTTAGTTTCCCCTCAGTATTCAAAACATTTCTTGTCAATTTCTCAAAACTGATTACATTTAAATATCCAAAATATTTCATACATTTAAATCATCCCAATATTTTTACATTTCCCATATCATAGGAAAAATACTATACTACTTATACATCACATCTCTCTTACTATAAAACCCCTTCATATCGAAAATTTAACTATTCTTTTAACCATATTCAGACAAATGTTTTGTCATATAATACTCCATCTGGTATGTCAAGTCATCTCTCTTGAGTCTGGCTCTCGCCTGTTCTTATTTAAGCTTAGTTTCTCTTCAGTATTCAGAATGTTTCTTATCAGTTATAATTTTCTCCAAGTTAATTACATTTGAATATCCAAAACATTTCATTCATTTAAGTCATCCCATTATTTTTACATTTCCCATAAGAAAATACTATACTACTTATGAATTACATCTCTCTTACTATAGAACCCATTCATCTCCAAAATTTAACCATTCTTTTAACCATATTCAAACAAGTGTTTAGTCATATAGTACTCTATCTGGTAGGTTAAGTTATCTCTCTTGAGTCTGGCTCTCGTCTTCTTCTTTTGCCTTGCAGCTTTCCAAGTCAGTATATTTGTTGTGAGTGTCCCTAGACCAGCTTGGGAAGTGTCAGAGGATGAGCAGCCAGGCCCCTCTGGGTGTTTTCCCCTCCCGGCAGCCGAGGAAGAGCAGCCAGGCCCCTCTGGGTGTTTTCCCCTCCCGGCAGCCGAGGAAGAGCAGCCAGGCCCCTCTGGGTATTTTCCCCTCCCGGCAGCTGAGACACACAGGGAGGAGATTTACAGGCAGTCTGGGTCAGATTCGCAAAGTGAGGGGTCAGATTTGGATCAAGAAGATAGATGGCTTGATCCGAGATTCCGAAGGTTTGATAAGCGAAGGTGTCAGTTAAGTGGAAAAAGGAAGTAATGGGGGGAAGTGACGTATCGGAAACTATATTAGAAGGGGAAAAAGAGACTACGCCTTTGTCACGAGCAACGTTAATCAAGGAGTAGCCTGATATCTGGAGCAGTGCGTTTGAATTCAGTCTTCTGATGTTTTGGAAATCTACGGAAGAATAATGAGATCTTGGACAATGTGATAAAGAAAGAGTGAGTTAATTGGAGGGTGTGGGAAGAGCATGTTTTAATCTAAATGTAAATAAATGAGACTTGGCCGGTCCTGCCAGCAAAATGCCAGCAGCGTGCTTTGAAGTGAATCCTTTTGAAATGTGTTAAATAAACCTCTTAAAGACATATTTATGTGGATTTTAATGAGCTGAGAGAGGCCAGACAGAACAATATTCAGCTTGCCACGGGATTCTTCCTGTATTTTTATAAGCGTTGTTAAGAATGGGAAAGACAAATTGAATAAGGTGCTTTTGAGGGGGAATTTTGCCCATTTATATTTGTTAAGAAGCTTCCACTGTTCTTCTCCCTCGATTTCTCTTTTCATTTTTTTGTCTCCTAAACTCTGATAATTCTCCTGACAGCTCTATTGTTAATTATATCAAATCTTCTTTCTTATCTTCAGGTTTGTTTTGAAGTTCTGAGAGGTAAAATGTCTTTTCCATTTACAATGTTATAGTAAAATCTTGCAGATTTTTCTTTGTCTGTATTAAGCTGTAATTTTCTTCATTTGTAGCCTCCATCTTTGGGTCACTTTCCTCTAGTTTTTGTTCTACTATCTGGTTTATTTGTTCATTCTTTGTCACCATGTTCTGAGAATTTTTTAATTGTGAGCTTAGGTCAAGGATGTGCTCATTTATATCATCAAAATTATTTTTAATCTCATTATGATTTGAAGCAATTGTCGTTTGAATTAGTTGCAAGATAGCATACATTTCCTCCTGGAAAATATTTGTCTTGTCTTGAAGTATTACTCCTGCAGATCTCTGATGTTCCAGACTGGGAATTTTGGAAAAGAATATTGTGTGTTGTTTCTTACCACTTTTAGTTGTATATGCAACCTCCATTTTCATCAAACCAGCCAGTCTTAAATTCCAAACACTATAGTCTTATATGTCTCTTATCTTTATAAACAGTCCAAAATGTCCAACCACTTAAAAACAATCTGGTAATTTCCCTCCTAGAAGAATAGCCAAAAAGTCAGTTTTTCTTTCTCTGCAGACGATTCTTAAACTTGAATATCACAGCTCAGTAAGTGTTTATAATCCAAGAAAGTCAGCAGTTTTCATAACAATTGTATTTCTCATTCTTCAATAGATAGGCCAGTGTATTTTCTTTCCTCTGTTCCCAGCTGTTCTCTGTTTAGCTAAGAATCACTGAGGATCAAAGGGATAAATTGTGCTCTGTTTCTGGACATCTTGCCAATTTCTGAGGCAGGGCAGCTGTAGTTCTATACTCTGTTCCACCACTAGATGTCAGTAGCTGTTTATTTTCCAACTGTTAAAATGAAAATATTATTTTCTTATAATTTCATCAACATTCTTTTAAATGGAAAATCTTAACAATTTCCATAGTTTTCAGTTTTATCCAAATTATAGCTTTACATTAATCCATTTCTTCGTATTTCTGTGCTCCATAAAAATTAAATCGCCGCTTCCGTCTATGGAAGAGTGGGGTTGTAGTCCCCTTCCTTCTCACTTTTGGAGGATTTTTTTGCTTCTTGGGGATCTTTTCCAGGAAATCAGTTTCAAAATAGAGAAGAGAAGATTAATATTGTCACCCAGCTCCAACACACTGTTCACAGCTGTTCTTAATTGGTGCTTTTGGACTTCAGATGCCAGGAGCTTGGGCTAGTTACCGAAGTGCAGCTAGCCTTTTTCCTGTCAGGTTGGAGGGCTTCCCCCAGACCAAACGAATCAACTGCCATCTTTCCGAGATTGATGGGGGGGCCCTCCTTCTTTGTCGCCTCTCCAGGGCAACTTTAGACCCATTTAGGGTCCCCAGGCAGGGCAAAACCAGCCATGCGGTGTGGAGCTCCGCAATCCCTTGGCCATGTCACTACAACGCAAAACCGGAAGTCCAATAATTTCAGTTTTTTAATGTGGGAAAAAAACAGTGATTCTAATATTTCTTTAAATAATCACTGACAAAAAAGTATTACTGTTTTACAGTTAAGATGCTTGTTACATTAATGTCATGGGCCAATAATATGTTGTTTTGAAATTTCTGCCCAAAACCATTTTACAAAACCGATCCCTCAGGCAGTAAAAGTTTCAGAAATAGTTTCAGATATGCAGACTAAATGCAGGGCTTAACTGCAGCATAAACCTTTTCTTCTACTGACTTGCTTACTACAGCCACTTACTTTATTAAGGTTGCAGTGAGAACACTTTTCTCAGAACTAAACTCTTTCTTCTTTCTCTCTTCTTCATTCTCTCTTCTTCTTCTTCTTCTTCTTCTTCTTCTTCTTCTTCTTCTTCTTCTTCTTCTTCTTCTTCTTCTTCTTCTTCTTCTTCTTCTTCTTCTTCTTCTTCTTCTTCTTCTTCTTCTTCTTCTTCTTCTTCTTCTTCTTCTTCCCCTGTGCATGAATTATGGCATCATTATGTGTACTGGTAAAAAAGTCAATGGTATCCCATCACAGTGTCATGGTACAGGTAGTCCTCGACTTAAACAATTCATGTAGTGACCCGTCAAAGTTACAATGGAACTAAAAAGAGTGACTTATGACCATTTTTCACACTTATCACCATTGCAGCATGCTCATTGTCAACATCCTCATCCTCATCCTAGCCATTATCTATCCACTGCAGGATGAATGCCTCTTGCGCATGTTTCTAACCAATACGGTCTTGAGCTTTCCTTTGCCAGTTGGGCCCACAATACTTGCTGATGTCATCGATTCATCTTGTTTTAGGCCTCTTTTGTCGATACTTTTTTTTATGTGGAATTCATTCTATGACTGCTTTAGTCTACCTGCCATCAGTTCTTCTTGCTACTGTATGTGACCAGTCCATTTCCATTTCAATTCTTTTACTCTCTTGATGATGGAAGAAAAATCAGGACTTCCGGTTCCAGATCGTGGCACCTCTAGCCGCACGGTGAGAATTCTCTCCTCGTCCGGCTAGTTTCCCTCCGTCGGTAGACCCCGACGGGGATCAAAAGTTGCACCTGGAGGGCGCGACTACCCTCGACGAGGCTACGCTCGGCTGCAGAGGAGCGGCGGCTCCTCTAGCTGTCCAAGCTGATTCCGAGGGCCGACGGAGCAGAAGACCGGCCAAAAATGGCCGTTCACCTAGCTGCACCAACCGCAAGTCACAAGAACAACTAAGTATGAAGGACCACCATGGTGAATCCGGGTGAGACCTTTCCCTCCCTCGCTATCCTGATTTTTCCTGTAAGAGTTTTTATTTTCCTTTATTAAGAAAGCGGCGGCTGCCTATATGTGGAAAGAAGAGCAAAAAAAATGGATTAATTTTTGTGTACTATTTTACTATTTGACTGCTGTGGGGTGAATTTCAGGAGAAAAAAAGGAAAAAGAGACATTGCTACTTTCCTTTTTTAATTTGATAATGCAGAAGATAGTTTTTGAAAGAGAGAGAGAAAACTTTCCTTTTTTGTTCTTTTTTTAACTTTCTCTAACTTGATTAACTTGGGGGGGAAAAAAGAAAGAAGAAAGACTCTATAGTCCATTGAGGACATCTGGTGGTGAAAAAGCAAAATTTCAATTGTATTTCTCCCTGTTATTTGGAGAGGATTGGATTTAGGTGACAAAAAAAAGAGAAAATATAACTGGACAGCTGGGTGGTGAAGCTGACTATTAGACTTTTGGAGGCGCATATTTGTGGATTTTCCTTAAGTAGTCTCTAATAAAGGAATAGGCAAAGCTACCACCAAAATGGCTGAAAGTTATTCTCATCTTGACTATGATTCAATATTGGAAAAAATATTAGAAATCAGAGACGAGTTTAAAACTTATTGGAAATCTCATTTTGATCCTTTAATAATGAATCAAGTTATGGAACAAGGAACAACAGAAGATGAACAGAATAATTCTGAACAGACCTACTTACAATTTAAAGAGACAGAGACACTATTTTTACAACCTAATCGTGAATCTGCATCAAGAGAAATTGTGGAAACTACGGAATCAACTAATGCTACACGTTATCTACAACTGTCTGAACAGACCTATTTACAACTTAAAGAGACAGAGATACTATTCTTACAACCTAATTATGAATCTGCATTAAGAGAAAATGTGGAAACCATTGAATCAACTAATGCCATTTATTTTATTTATTTATTTATTTATTATTTTAATTTGACTTCTATGCCACCCTATTCCAAAGAACTCAGGGCGGCTCACAACATAATAGAAATCACCTAGTAAAATACATGAATATAAAAACCCCTAAGTTAAAAAAGAAAAAAACAATCATTCCACAAACATACACACAAACATACACTGGCTAGGGGCAAGATGTTAGCTGCCCCAAGCCTGCCGGCAAAGGTATGTTTTAAGCAGTTTACAAAAGGCGGAGAGGGTGGGGGCGACACGGATCTCCGGGGGAAGTTGGTTCCAGAGGGCCGGGGCCGCAATAGAGAAGGCTCTTCCTCTAGGCCCCACCAGGTGACACTTTCTGGCTGACGGGACCTGGAGAAGGCCGACTCTGTGGGCCCTAACTGGCCGCTGGGATTCATGAGGCAGCAGACGGTCCCGTAAATAACTTTACATGCGTTACTTACAACTGATGGACAATTTTGATAATCAAAAAATAGCTGTAATTGACCCAATTCAATTACTAAAAATAACATAGATTGACACCCTGACACAACTTTTCGGAAATTACAATAAAGAGGAAAGGGGAAAAAAAGTTGGCCAGTTTGAATTTGTTAGGAAGCCTCGTAATCAAATCTTGAGGTTTGAGAATCGAAAAGCCTTATTATGGGAACCAAATTGGCATAGAAAGAAAGCTAGAGTCAGGTTCAAGTGTGATACAAAATGTTACTTGACGGGTTAAAAAGGCTTAGAAACTATATCTGATTTAACGATGTATGAAGGATGTAAATTGATTGTTACTATGGTTGATAATTATTTGAGGGAGTCAATCTTGTTAGAGGACAAAAGGACTTTATAGAAGTAGACTGATGAAATGATTGAATATACCTAGTAAAAAAAGGAAAAAAGAAAGAGAATATGTCTGATTTAATTAGGAATGAAAGAGGAGAATTGCCTGATATTATAATTAACAAATATTTGAAAATATAAACTTTATCGAGGCCTTAAAAACTATTTGTTGGATCTATATTATTATTTTAAATATGATAACTGTGTTGTAAAAGAGAGAGAGAAAGAGTTATTTGTGATAAGGGAGGGGGGGAAATCTGTCTCAATGAACGATTGTGTATTAAGGTTACCTGAAATCACAATTATATACTTATTAAATGTACTTGGAGTATGATGACTGTAAGGAGTATAGCCTAAAAACAGGATATAGATTATAATTGCATGTGCTTGATGACTTTTGTAATTGTATAAATTTTAATAAGCAATACCATATTCAATTTGAGCTTCATTTATATGACTTTGTTGTTGAATGAGACATCCCGATCACTATGTTGTGTCTTAAGCTTTTGGGGAAAGATGGGAAAAATTAGTAAATATTTATTGAGATAGAAGTATTAATATAGGGAAATTTGGAGAGAGGAGTTGCTCGGACATTACCCCTGGACTACATCTGAAGAGGGATGAGAGGGAAGAAAGAGTGAAAGAGGGGAGAAGGAAGTAGGAAGGTTGGAGGAGAAGAGGAGAAGTGGAGAGAAAGGGAAGGAGAGGGGTGGAGGAAGAGGGAAGTAGGAAGAGAAGAAAGGGAGAAAGAAGGTAGAGAAGAAAGAGGGTGGATGTGGTGAAGGGGGAAATGGGCGAGCAACACCAAAAGTTACGTGTAGGTACCGGTATTTATTTCATTTCATTTAAAGTATTGTATATATGAATGTATGCTAACATCTTACAAATATCATGGTATATGTATCGGGGAGAGTTTGGAATGAAATTGATAAAGTCTTAAAATAGGTTTAACAGAAATTTATGACAGAAATGGAATATATTTAATTTATATGTTTTTGGTTTTTTTGTCTTGTGTGGGAGAGGGAAATAGAAAGATGAAAGTGAATGTATTAAGTTGAGCTGTTTATGTATGTTTTTATTCTGGAATTTTTGTTTACCCAATCACCACGGTGTGTTTTAAGCATTTATTGTTAAAATCATAAAATCAATAAAATATATTTTTTTAAAAAAGGAAGAAAAATCAGGTCCGGTTCCAAGGCGGGAGAAAGACACTGAAATAAAATGGAGGCAGGCTGCACAAAAGAAGTTCTCTGTTAATTTGGTCAGCATATTGAAAAGCAGAGACATCACCCTGCCAACAAAAGTGCGTATAGTCAAGGCCATGGTTTTCCCAGTTGCAATGTATGGATGTGAAAGTTGGACCATAAGAAAGGCTAAGCGACAAAGAATTGAGGCCTTTGAACTATGGTGCTGGAGAAGACTCCTGCGAGTCCCTTGGTGTTGGAATATTCATGAGCAGGAAGAGTCATGTGGTAACTCAGTCAGCCAATGTGAAAAAAGTGCTACTGAGTCTGTGCAAAAAGTATTGAGTTAGGAGCTGAATTTTGAGTCTCAGGTTTGTCTCTGTATCTCTCTGTAAGAAGTCTTCATTGAGCTATGTTGCTGTAAAGAAGAATGTATGGTATTGTAAATATTTTGATATAAATATAAAGAAGTTATTTTGAATCAGCTAAATGCGGTCAACTGTGAGAGCTTCTGATTTATTTTTTCACCAACAGAGAAATTAAAATTCTCTAACAGGTTATGGGCTCAGAGCTTACTAAGGACTGCATTGTAATTTAAAGCTGGAAGAAATTGCCTGTGTTTAGAAAGTATAAGAACAAGGCAGAATTAGCAGAATGGCTGCAATGGAATTTAAGGAAAGCTCTGTGCCTCATTTAGGCCAGAAGAATTACATTATATGGGCTGCAAAAATGGAATGTTTGCTCAAAGAAAAAGAGCTGTGGTATATCGTAGAAAATCCACCACAAGTGTTTGTAGCTGCTGATCAGAAAAGTCATGATCAAGCAATGGCTTATCTCATCTTGAATTTAGATGATGAACAATTTCTAAATGTTGCAAATTTAAAGACTGCAAAGGAGATTTGGTTGAAGTTGAGAGCTGTGCACATGAATGTTTCTGCATGCAATATAGTGCAATTGTCAAGAAAACTTTACAGAGCCTGTTTACAACCAGGTGAATCTGTGGAACAGCATTTAAATAAAATGCAAAGTTTATTTTTGGGCTTAGAACAACGTGGGATTAAATTCCCTGAGTCCCAGAAGGTTTTATTGGTGTTGAACAGTTTAAATAAAACCTGGGACACAGTTTCTGCGATATTTCAGTGTAAAGAAGAGCAAGACTTAAATTTTGAGGCTTTAAAGGCATGTTTGCTTAATGAAGAAGAAAACCAACATTTTAGGAACAGCCACGAGGAGGAAAAATTCCTGAGGAGGGGGTCCAGACTGCAAGTCTCCAGAGAAGAAACAAGCAGATGGGACCAAGTTGCATCAAAAGAGAGATTTTGCAAGCAGAGGGGTCAGCAAGAAAAGAATTGCTACATTTGTGGAGCAAACACATCTGAAAAGGAACTGTTTGCAGAGGAACAATTTGCAGCAAAGGACATTTGTGCAAGCAAAAAATACTGATTTGCAAAAGGAATATTTTGGTGTTGCGAAAGTTTGTTATAGCAACAACAGAGACAAGTGGCTAATAGATAGTGGGGCAAGTCAAAGAATTGTTAATGACTCTGAATTATTTTGCAGGTTTATTCCAGTAGCACAAGAAGCTGTGGCTTTGGCAAATGGCCAGAAAACAAAAGTCATCGGAAGAGGCGATGTAAAAATTCCATATTTGGAATCAAAATTTAACAATGTGCTTTGTGTACCTGAGATGGAACATAATTTGTTAAGTGTGTCTAATTTAGACAAACAAGGTTTTGAGATCATTTTTGTAAATGGGAAGTGTCTCATCAAAAGGAATGGGAATATTTGTGCAGAAGGCATAAAGGAAGATAATCTATATGTATTGCAGGGACAAAAGGTTCAATGTTCCCATATATTTAAGAATGTTGCAGAGCATGATTCATGTGTTCATCTTCTACATAGAAGACTTGGCCATGCAAGCTTTAAAGTTTTGCAGCAAATGCAAGAGTTTACAGAAGGGCTAAATTTGAAGGGATGCAAAACATATTTGGACTGTGCAGTATGCAAAGCATCAAAGTCAAAGGCATTCCCAGTTAGTAAATATAGCACAAGACAAACAAAAAGAGCCCTAGAGCTGGTCCATGCAGATCTGGTGGGACCTATGCAAGCCAGTTTGGGAGGAGCAAAATATGCACTGGTAATTGTTGATGATTATAGCAGGTATTCGTTTTGCTACTTGCTTAGAGGAAAGACAGAGGTGCTACAACAATTCAA
The DNA here is from genome assembly GCA_034064705.1 of Bothrops alternatus. NCBI lineage: Eukaryota > Metazoa > Chordata > Lepidosauria > Squamata > Viperidae > Bothrops > Bothrops alternatus. Next base: position 2,033,254 of record JARGCV010000105.1, read on the forward strand.
ACAGTGGGTAAGTTTTGTAGAGAGAAGGTACAGACAACAAGTGTGTCAGTTGCAAACTGACAGAGGTACTGAATTTATGCCAACTAAATTCCAACAATGGTTGGGGCAGTTGGGGATAAGACACAGACGTACAAATCCTTACACAGCAGCAGAGAACTGTGTAGCTGAAAGAAGGAATGGTGTTTTGCAATCAATGAAAGATTCATTATTAGAGGATTCTGGTATGAGCAGGTCATATTGGGGAGAAACCATATTGACTGCCAATTATATAGTTAACAGGCTGTGGAGTTCCTCCATTAATAATACTCCATATGCCATTCTATATGGGAGAAAGCCATCACTGGCACATTTGAGAATTTTTGGAAGTACTGCATGGGTACATATTCCGAAAGCAATCAGAAGAAAGGGACAGCAAAAGGCAAGAAAGCTCACGTTTGTGGGCTATGAGCCAGGGTCAAAAGGATATCGCTTTAGCGATGGAAGTAAAAGAATTGTAATTTCAAGGTCTGCTAATTTTGCAGAACAAAATTGGGACAGAATTAATGCAAATTCTGGGTATGTCTCACTTAATGACGGCGATCTATTTAATGACAATAACTCATCTAATGATGGAAAAATGATTATTGAAGATGTCAATGTTCAGGGAGGAGAGGCTGAACAAGACATGAAGCCAGATAGACTTGAGACACAGGAGCAGTTAATACCACGTAGGTCAGAGCGATGTAATAAAGGAATTCCGCTTGACAGGTATTCTGCCAGCAAGGTAAAGGTTTGCAATGTGTGGTATGAGCCAAGAAGTTATAAAGAAGTGTTGGCATTACCAAAAGCTGAACAAGAAAGATGGAAGGAGGCCATGGATAAAGAGATGAAATCCATGGGAGACCATGAAGTATTTAAATCAGTGACTTTGCCACAGGGAACCAAAGCTGTGGGTTGTAAGTGGGTATATAAGAAAAAGGTATTGCCAAATAATGATGCACAGTATAAGGCCAGGTTAGTGGCACAAGGTTTTTCACAATTAAAGAATTTGGGAGAAATAAAAAATTATCTCAGTGTAGAGATACAGAAAAATGAAAAAGGTGGTTATATTCTCAGTGAAAGGAGAAAAATTGAGCAGTTATTGGAAAAATATAATATGAAAGATTGCAATACTGCTCCCACACCCATGAGTACGGATTTTTATAATAGTTTAAGTGCTGACAAAGGTGAAACCTGTGATCAAGAGATATATCACTCAGCAATAGGGAGTTTGTTATATCTATCACAGTGGTCCAGACCAGACATAGCTTGCGCAGTAAGCATTTTGAGTTGTTTTACTGCTGCACCTACAAAGTTACATTGGATGGGTATAAAAAGGGTTCTCAGATATTTAAAGGGAACTATAAATTTGGGTCTTCAAATACAGATTATTGGGGAATTGAAATTAAAGTGTTATGTCGATAGTGACTATGCAAATGACATAAACACAAGGAAATCAAATTCTGGGATTATAATATTGTTTGGAGGGACTCTGATTGGATGGAAGTCCAGAAAACAAACAACTGTTGCTATTTCAACAGCAGAAGCAGAGTTTATTGCTTTATCTGAATTGTGTTCTGAAGTAACATGGTATGTACAGTTGTTGCAAGATTTAAATATTAATGTAAAAGAATCTGTAAAGGTATTTGAAGACAGTGCTGCCTGTATAAAAATGGCAACTGGTGACAAGGTGAAGAACAGAAGTAAACATGTAGACATTATTGTAATGTCGGGGAAGCTGTAAAAGAAAAATTGATTAGTTTACATCATTGTTCTTAGGATAATTTGGCAGGCATGATGACTAAACCATTCAGTGGTGTTCACTATGGAGAATGTATTAAGTCAATAGGTCTGATGTCTCTTCCTGTCATGAAGGGAGGAGTGTTGGAATATTCATGAGCAGGAAGAGTCATGTGGTAACTCAGGTCAGCCAATGTGAAGAAAGTGCTACTGAGTCTGTGCAAAAAGTATTGAGTTAGGAGCTGAATTTTGAGTCTCAGGTTTGTCTCTGTATCTCTCTGTAAGAAGTCTTTGTTGAGCTATGTTGCTGTAAAGAAGAATGTATGGTATTGTAAATATTTTGATATAAATATAAAGAAGTTATTTTGAATCAGCTAAATGCAGTCAACTGTGAGAGCTTCTGATTTATTTTTTCACCAACAGAGAAATTAAAATTCTCTAACACTTGGACTGCAAGGCATTCAAACCGGTCAGTCCTAGAAGAGATCAACCCCGACTGCTCTTTAGAAGGCCAGATCCTGAAGTTGAAACTCAAATACTTTGGTCACCTAATGAGAAGGAAGGACTCACTGGAGGAGGGCCTAATGCTGGGAAAGATTGAGGGCAATAGAAGAAGGGGACAACAGAGAATGAGGTGGCTGGATGGAGTCACTGAAGCAGTAGGCGTGAACTTAAATGGACTCCAGAAGATGGTGGAGGACAGGAAGACCTGGAGGAACGTTGTCCATGGGGTCGCGATGGGTCAGACACGACTTCTCAATTAACAACAACAACAATTTGGTAGCCAGAAACTAGTGACAGCAGCATGTTTCTGGGGTGGCTGACAAAATGGAGTTGAGAGTAGGTGGGTTTTTATACATTCTTGGGGGCTTTGTGGTTCAGATACCTGTTCCTGTGTAAGCATGTGTCCTTTAATATTCAAGGGACCTTATTGTCCTTATGATTTTATTGTGCTTAAGCATGATATTAGTAGTGTTAGTTTGCAGTTATTTTACTCTCTATATATTTTTGTATATGCAAGCAGCCTAATAATAATAATAGTAATAATAGTAATAATAATAATAATAATAATAACTTTATTGTCATTGTGTGTGTATACACAGTATACACATGCAACGAAATTTACATGACACCCAAAGACCAGGTCCCACACACATAATCCCCAAACACACTCCCACCCACCACAATTCCCCACCCCAAAACCACCCAGCATCCACCCAACAGACCAAGTAGTACTATCCAACAGTTCACTGATGATGGCCCTTTAGTTCATTATTAAGTGCAATTATAGCTCTGGGATAAAAACTATTCAGAAAACGGGTGGTCCGAGTTTTAAATGTTCTATATCTTCTACCAGAAGGCAACAGTCCAAAAAGATTGTAAGCAGGATGGGAAGAATCTCTAAGAATGTTATGCAACTTCCTCAAACAACGAGATTCGAAGATGTTGTCCAGGGCTGGTAGCTGGAGTCCAATAATAAAAAGCAAGTGTTTCATGTATATTGGAAAAGTAAATGTCTCATGCTAAATATACAGGAGATTGCTTACATGAAAGGAACAAGGTAAAGTTCAGCAGTCCAGGAAATAGGGAGGGGGGAGGTGAGTTAGCCTGGATTGATGTGTATGAGTCATCACCTTGGAATTTGTTTTTCTGTGCTTTCTTGCTCCTGGTACAGAGACTTGGATCTCTTTGTTTTGAAAAAGTATAAAAGGTAAAAGTCTCTACTGGGTGTGCCTTTGTCCCTCTAAGCAGCTATGAAGAGGGAGAAGGTTACCCAACTCTGTCTTGGCCAAAATAAAGTTGTTTTCTTTGCTGAAACCTCAGCTCAGGAGTTTCTTTTGGCTCTTTGAAATTTCTGAGTAGCACAGAGAAGTTTGTGAGGCTGAGTGGAAAACCTTACGATATCTTAATGGCTGTTGCCAGATTCCTATGGGGTCATGTAGGGGTCATGTCTGGCTCTACAGGTAAGAAGGGAAATGCTAATCCTAGGTCGGGGTAGGAAACCCAAAACACTCAAAGAGCCACTTGGACCCATTTCCCACCGAAAACAAAACACTGGGAGCCGCAAAACCGTTTTGATATCTAAAATGAAGATAACACTGCATATATCCTTTTTTACCTTTATTATGTGTGTGTGTGTGTGTATATGTATATATGTATATATGTATATATGTATATATGTATATATGTATATATGTATATATGTATATATGTATATATGTATATATGTATATATGTATATATGTATATATGTATATATGTATATATGTATATATGTATATATGTATATATGTATATATGTATATATGTATATATGTATATATGTATATATGTATATATGTATATATGTATATATATATATGTTTTCTGAGGTTTTCGCGGGTGTTTGTATGTAGGTCTTTGGTTCTTCGGGTTTTCTCCCACGTAGAATTTGAAGTGTCTTGGCGACGTTTCGACGAAGTCCCATTCGTCATCTTCAGGCTGGTGCTTTCAGCTTCGTGCTTCTAGGAGCAATGTGTGATTGTAGTTGTTTCTTCCTTTTAACTGCCAGTGGGGGTTTGAACTGATTGGCTGGGAGCTCGGCTGTGTTCTGATTGGGTGGGGGTGTGTTCTGATTGGTTAGGGGCTTGGCTGTGCTCTGATTGGATGGGAGAGTGTTCTGTTTGGGTGGGGGCTTTGTTGTGCTCAGGTTAGTCTCAGTTACAGGGGGATTAGAGATGGTGAGCTGCATAGCTGTTTGGCTTCGCGTTCGTGGTCGTGCCTCATCTTCATGGTGGGTGTCAGTTTGCTTCATGTATGGATTGGAGGGGTTTAAGGTGGCTAATGATGCAGCTGTGGTCTGGCTTCTGGTTTGTGGTCGTGCCTCATCATCGGTGTGGGTTTGGGTTTGCTTTTTGCCTGGATGTGTGGTGGTGACATCCTGTGTGGTTTTCGTGAGTGTAGGTCTGGTGTCATTCTTTGTGTTATGGACTCGTTTGTCAATAAGGGCGGGTTTCCAAATGGCTGGTAGGCGGGAGGTATCATCTTGTTTGTTCATGCTGTGAGGGCGTTTTTCTATCTCAATGGCTTCTCTGATTATTCTGTTATTAAAGTGTTCAGTTTTGGCAATAGTTCTGGTCTTTTTGAAATCAATTTCATGTCCTGTGGCTTTAAGGTGTTGGACCAGGGAAGAAGTTGGTTCCTCTTTTTTGACTGAGTTTTTGTGTTCTTCAATGCGTGCACTTATTCTTCTGTTGGTTTGTCCGATGTATGTGGTGGGGCAAGCAGTACATGGGATTTCATATACTCCTTGATTTTCTAACTCAATTTTGTCTTTAGGGTTTCTTAGGATGGTGGATATTTTTCTGTTTGTGCAGAATGCTGTCTTGATGTTATGTTTGTGCAGGATCTTGCTGATCCTGTCTGTGGTGCCTTTTATGTATGGGAGGAGGGCTTTGCCGTTTTCTTGTTCTCTGTCTTGGATTTTAGTGGGAGTTTCTTTTTGGATTAAGTTGGAAATCTTATTTCTTTGGAATCCGTTGAATGTTAGTACATTAGTGAGAGTGTGTAGTTCGGTTTTTAGGTGTTGTTCGTCAGCTAGGCATTTGGTTCTGGAGATGAGTGTCTTGGCTACGGAGTTGATCTGTGCGGGGTGGTGGTGTGAGAGTGCGTGCAGATAACGGTTTGTGTGTGTTTTCTTCTGGTAGATGGTGTGTCCTAGGGAGCCATTGGACTTCTTGTAGACTAAGACATCCAGGAAGGGAAGGGAAGTTGGTTATTAGCTTCTGTTTCCATGGTGAACTGTATTTTGGGGTGTAGGCTTTTGAGGTGTGTGAGGAAGTTGTCCAGTTTTTCCTTCCCATGTGGCCAGATTACGAAGGTGTCATCTACGTATCTGAGCCAGAGTTTGGGTTTGTGATCAGATTTTTCTAGAGCTTGGGTTTCAAAGTGTTCCATGTAGAGGTTTGCAATGACAGGTGAGAGGGGTGATCCCATGGGTGCTCCTTCTATTTGTTTGTATGTTTGTCCGTTATAGATGAAGTATGTGTTGGATAGACAGTGGTTGGTCAGATCTAGGATGTGTTTGGGGGGGTTATATTTGTTTTGGATAGCTGTTAAAGCTTCTTTGATTGGCACTTGGGTGAAGAGGGATATGACATCGAAGCTAAAGAGTAGGTCGCTGGGCTGTAAGTTTTGTTTCTTTATGATCTCTATGAACTGGAATGAGTTTTTTACGTGTGAGGTGATAGATTCTGCATAGGGCTGTAGCTGTTTGGTGAGAAATTTGGCTAGGTTTTGTAAAGGTGAGCCTATGGAGCTGACTATGGGTCTAAGTGGGGTTCCTTCTTTGTGTATCTTGGGGAGACCATAGAGCTTAGGGCATCTGGATGATTTCTCTCTGGGAATGATTCTTTGCTGGATCTCTTCGCTAATGGGGGAGGCTTTTATTTTGGATCTAGTGGTTTTTTCCAGGTAGGTGGTGGGATCTGTGTTTAGGGGTTTGTATGTGGAGTAGGTTGGTTAATTTGGTTTGGTAGTCAGATGTATTCATGACCACCGTGGTGTTGCCCTTGTCTGCTGGTAGGATTATTATGCTGGTGTCTTGTTTCAGGTTAAGTAGTGCTGTCTGCTCCTCTTTGGGTAAGTTGCTTTTGGGTGGCTTGCTGGTGCAGAGTATGTTGGTGATTTCGAGTCTGATTCTGTTAGCGTCGTCGGGGTTGATTTTGGTCAGGCTGGTTTCAACTCCGCATATAATGGTTTCAGTGGGGATGTGTTTGGGAGCGACTGCAAAGTTGAATCCTTTGGAAAGGACATTGGTTTCGGCTTTGGTGAGGATCCTATCTGAGATGTTATGCACTGTTTGTTTCATGTGTGGCTGTGAGGGAGGAGGGGTTTGTTTCTGGTGTTCTTGTAGTCTTCGGAGTTTGTTGGTGTGTGTGTCTGTCTTGAGGGTGGTCTGTGTTTCGGCTCTCCAGACGGCGAGTTGTTTGGATTTGTCCCAAAGTGTGGGATGGATCTTGTTGCTGAGTTTGAGGTGAAGTGTGTGGAGATCTTTGTTGATTCGGTCTAGGAGGAATCTTTTTGTGTGAAGTTCATTTCTGATTAGGGCCAATTCTGTTCTTTTCAGGATGCGTTTGGTGGCTGCAGAATTGGAGTGGAATTTCAATTGGAAGCATGTGGGGATTAAATTTTGATCTCGGCAGTTGCGTAGGAATGCGAGGTCACATAAAATGGAAGCTCTTTGGACTTCGAGTTTTTCATAGGTCCTGGTCAGATGGTGGATTTCCTCCCCGTAGAGGTATGATATTTGTTTTCTGAGGTTTTCACGGGTGTTTGTATGTAGGTCTTTGTCTTTCCTACCCCAATCAGAACACAGCCAAGCTCCCACCCAATCAGTTCATACCCCCACTGGCAGTTAAAAGGAAGAAACAGCTACGATCACACATTGCTCCTAGAAGCACGAAGCCGAAAACACCAGCCTGAAGATGACGAATGGGACTTCGTCGAAACGTCGCCAAGACACTTCAAATTCTACGTGGGAGAAAACCCGAAGAACCAAAGACCTACATACAAACACCCACGAAAACCTCAGAAAACAAATATCATACCTCTACGGGGAGGAAATCCACCATCTGACCAGGACCTATGAAAAACTCACACACACATATATCAATAAAAATGTAGAAAAACAAACACCAGGATAAAAATAAACAAGACCGTTTAATATAAACAAGCTTGTAAGTAAAAGAGTTACTGAGCTTTTGTCGGCCAGACTGCCAACGTCATCAGAGTTGGAATGCTAGGTGATTATATAGCTGCCTGTCTCTGCGCCCAGCTTCTCGAGCACGTCATTGGCCCATTGATTGTGTTAATCTGCAACGTGCTAAGTTGATTCGCCTCCAGCAGCCTGTTGGTGGATCTGATAGTTGTGTTCAGATCCTCCATTGCTTTTCTAGCATGTGGGCGGGTGCCTGGGGGGCAGCTGTCAAACCATCTCTGCTTCTCATCTCTCTCCCCTCTCATTTTGGAGCGATCTCTCAATCTGCATTTCAAACGCCCTGTAGGGCTGTCATCCTCCCCTAAGGCCACTGTTATTTCACCCGTAGCTCCCTCTCCCCAATCCTGTGAAGAGCAACTGTTCGGATGTTCCTGCTCCCTATTCCCCCCCTTTTTGTCTCTCCTTCTGAGTTGCTTCCGCGCGTCCATTTCCAACACCCGATCTTGACACATGGTTAGTTTGTCGTCTCCTCCCATAGCAGCCATTGCCGCCTCACCTGTAGCCCTGTCGCTGCAATCTTGCCGGTTGCTATCTCGTTGTGGTGTCCCCTGGCCCCTGGAGAGAGATAAGGAGGAGAGACAGGAGGATGTTCTATCAGGTTCGCCTGGTACGCCAGTTGTGTCCCTTCCTAGACCGGGACTCGCTATGCACAGTTACTCATGCCTTCGTCACTTCCAGGCTGGACTACTGTAATGCTCTCTACATGGGGTTCCCCTTGAGGTGCACCCGGAGGCTTCAGCTGGCCCAGAATGCGGCCGCGCGGGTAGTGACCGGAGCGCCATGGCGCTCCCATGTAACATCGCTCCTGCGTGAGCTGCACTGGTTGCCGGTGGCCTTCCGGGTGCGTTTCAAGGTGTTAGTGACCATCTTTAAAACACTCCATGGCATCGGACCCGGATATCTACAGGACCGCCTTCTGCCAGCAAATACCTCCCACCGTCCGGTACGCTCCCACAGAGAGGGTCTCCTCAGGGTGCCGTTGGCCAAACAATGTCGGCTGGCGACCCCCAGGGGGAGGGCCTTCTCTGTGGGAGCTCCAACGCTTTGGAACGAGCTCCCCCCCGAACTCCGTACGATGACGGAATTGCGTTCCTTCCGTCGAGAATTAAAAACATACTTATTCCGACAAGCCGGCCTGGGATAATAGCTCCAGCTCCAACAATGGCCATAATTGTTTTTAGGGGATTGTGTTTTTAGATTATGTATTGGGTTTTTAAATATCGGGCCAAATTATTTAATTTATTTTTAATAATTTTAATTTTTGTATGTTGTCGTTTTAATTGGGCTGTACACCGCCCCGAGTCCTTCGGGAGGGGGGCGGTATAAAAATCATAAAATAAATAAATAAATAAAGACAGCTTGACAGCTGTCCCCCAGGCACCCGCACGCACGCTAGAAAATAAGACAACACAAAATGTGCGTATCCCTCTCCCATACATTAATGGTGTATCAGAGGCAACAGCCAGATTATTGGCCCCCTTTAATATAGAAGTGGCCCATAAACCAGACCAAACTTTACGGTCTAAGATCATGCACGCCAAAACCACTCCCCAATGAAGAAAAATCTTCGATAATATATAAGATCAAGTGTAAGGACTGTTCCTGCAATTACATTGGGGAGACTACTAAAAGGTTAAAAACTAGGGTGCACGAGCATGCGCTGGCAGTTAAACGACAGGAACAGTATTCACAGATTTGGACCCATATGACCAACCATGGGCATGAATTTGATCTTAACAATGCACAGCCTATATCCAGAGACACCACCAAGGGAGGCCGCCTACTTAAGAGAACTTTGCCCAGCGTACCAAACACTTAAGACATGGGAACAACATCTGAGTTCACAACGAAGGCAGATGTCAACGCTGCTAATATTGAATATTCTTGCTTTGACAAAATATGCAGAACTGTCTGGTACTTTTAGAGTTAATTCAGATGAGAAAGAGAGAGGAAAGAAAAGCCCGCGGAAGGGAACGGAAGTGAATCTTTGCCCTCCAGGTTAATTGGAAGATGTGAATCATGACCCCAAAATAGGGGAGGGGAAATGCCTGGAATGTTATGTGCAAAGGAAGAGAAATTCAGATCTTGGCATTCTCCATGCCATGCTGATACTCCTTTTACACTAATAAAGGCTTTTTAGGTTAAACCATGCCTGAAAGTTCTTTGAAGTGTTTCATTAGTCAAACTCATGACAGCAATTGACACACCCCCTATGAGATCAGAGGGAAGGGAGAATGGAGGAGATAGCCCATTTGTATGACAACCAACGTATAAGGGAAACAGAGAAGAGACAAGAAACATCCCCCCTAGACACCCCAGATATATACACTTTAATCCACCCTATGACAAAGGGAAATAACGATGCGAGTGAACGACATGGATGGCTGGACAACAACTCATGGAGCACCCATACCACGATCCCCATTAACAAGAGGGGAGAGATGAGTCACTCCACCCACAAGAATAAACAAGAAATCCATGGGTCAATGATGGAAAGTTACGCTACAGGACCTTGCACACGCGCAAGAAGGGCAAACTCAATGTATGATGAAGCAGCAAAGGACCTTAAGATGAGGGGGACAACCAGAAGTGGATCAGTATACTCACAGACATCCATGGAAAAAGGCAGTGTCCCTGAGTGGAGGAACACACGCAGGAACATATCCATCGGAGACTGCCCTGATAGGTGTCTGGATCCACCCAACATACCCCCTCCCCCGAGCACACACGTGCACAATTCCACCAAGGAAGGCCAGAAGGACCCCAGAATAGAACCCAAAAAGGGGACAAAGGCAAGTGAGCAAAAGCAACCCACTCACGCTAGTAGACAGAGAGTGATTGGATCCAAGGAAAAGAAAACAGCAACCCTGGAAAGCACCAGTATAGTAAGAGATGTGTGCCCTTTAAGAACAAACCAAGTAGAGAAAACGAACTGACCGATAACTAGATCAAAGAGCCGGGCGCAGAGCCCCCCGGCAGAATAAAAAGGACTCCCAGCAATCTTGCATTATGCTCTGATGATGTCGGTAGTGCTGGCCAACGAAAGCTCAGCTTTAGCTTTTATATTAAACAGTTTTTGTTTTAATATTATCCTGGTGCACGGACTATTTTATTTCTATGATATGGATTTACCCAGGATTCACATTTTTAGCATAATTAGGGATCATATACATACATGTGTGTGTGTGTGTGTGTGTGTGTGTGTGTGTGTGTGATAAAGGTAAAAAAGGATATATGCAGTGTTATCTTCATTTTATATGTAAAAAGGGTCTCTCTCTCTGTCTCTCCCTCCCTCTCCCTCCCTCTCTCTCTCTTTCTCCCCTTGGTCTGCCAGTCCTCTTCCCCACTGTGTGTTTGTTTGTGTGTGTGTGTGTGTGTGTGTGTGTGAGAGAGAGAGAGAGAGAGAGAGGCACTTGCGCTTTCCCCATCTCTCTCGCTCTCTTTCCTCTCTCTCCCTCTCTCTCTTTCTCTCCTCTCCCTCTTTCTCTCTTTCCTCTCTCTTTTTCTCTCTTTCCTTTCTCTCTTTCTCTTTCCTCTCCCTCTCTTTCCTCTCCCCCTTTCCTCTTCCCCTTCTCTCCTTCTCCTTCTCTTTCTCTCTCTCCCTCTCTTTCTCTTTCCTCTCTCTCTTTCCTCTCCCTCTCCCTCTCCCTCTCTCTCTCTCTTTCTCCCCCTGTCAGAATCTAATTATATTTCATCTCTAGTTATTGACTATGGAAAACCCCATTTCTGCCCTCTCTGGATTCTGTCATACGATGAAGGGGAAGGGGGAGTGAACAAAGGGGTTTTATGGCCCTCACTTCCTTCGGTACAACTTCAAAGGAATTGAATGTGGATACCACCAAAAGGACTAATTCATAACAATGGGGCCATCAGCTTTCATCTACTCCTCTCTGAAGTCTCCCTTCCACCGGCAGTGAGGAAAAAGGGGGTGGAAATGTAACGCCTGGGATTGTCACTGGAAAGATGGTGGGGTGGGGTGGGGCTGCTGGGGACCCCTTAAAACCTTGAACCGTAGGGCTTGGGCCCCAGGTCCTGTCTAGAACTCCTGCAACCATTTTCTCTTAATAAAGGATGCCTGTTGGAAGAAATATTCCAAGAGTTCTGTCTTCTTAAGATGCAAAGTGGGGTGGGTCCTTACACCACCCCTCTCTCCAATCTTCTGCTCACCTGGTAAGCTGGCTTCAAGCTGTTCTGCAACAGGCTGGCTCTCTCCTCCCCTTCCTGCTTCCTGCTTCCTGCAGAGATGCAGCAAAGGGAGGAGCCCTGCCCAATACGCTTTTCAGCTCATGGAACAGGGCGAGGCCACTCTCTTTTTTACACACACACAGAGAGAGAGAGAGAGAGAGAGTAAGGCAGGACATAAAACAAGACATAAAACAAGACATAGGTCATAAAACAGGACATGAGTCTTAAATGTGTGTATTAGTTAGAAGAAGCAAAAAGGAAAGGGAAAATGTCAAAACCACAAGTTCATTTGTCGGTCACACAAAGGTGTCAAGCTTGAAGCTCTGCTACAGGTAACCACATATGTCACAAGTGTGCTGCAGGAAACCTGAAAGCTTTAGCAAAATATTTAGCTACTTTAGCATAGCAACAGGGGGGCTGTAAGGGGGTTGTGATTCAAGTAACCAATCAAAGCTAACAAGTTACATTTCCGTGTTTTGCTGTTTCTGAAGAGTATATATGAACTTGTTTTTTATAAGAAGCTGTTCAGATGTGCTTACAAATGTATTGCTCTGAACCTTGCGCAATAAAGAGAGAGAGAGAGAGAGAGAGAGAGAGAGAGAGAGAGAGAGAGAGAGAGAGAGAGAGAGAGACCAAGTGCCTCTGTCTGTCTCTTTCTCTCTCTGCAAATGGCAGAGGAGGCTGGGAGCCACAGCAGAAGCCTCAAAGAGCCGCATGCGGCTCTGGAGCCGCAGGTTGCTGACCTGTGTCCTATGTGCTTTGTTTGAGCTAATCTGGTCAGTTTGGGCTCCTTGCCTTTTGTGTTGCTTATTTGGAATTTCTGGCTGCTCTTTGTTTATGAATAGCGGCCCAGTCTTTCTGAATGGATTACAAAATCTCCATTCCTAAAGACTCTTCAGGTTTCTGCTTGAAGCTGTTTTCCTATAGCAGGAAGCAGGGCTTTTTTTCTCATAGAATGCCCAGAACGGAGTTCCGGCACCTTTTTTGGATGGAACCTTATAGGGTAGGCAAGGCGGGTTGTATGATATGTGTGACTTCCGGCACCTTTTTTTTTTTTTTAGAAAAAAAGCACTGGCAGGAAGACTGGGGCTGCTTTCTGCCTGTAAGAAGATGTCTCTCCTCTTCTCCTTCAGGGGAAATATTCTATATATTCTGGGGAGGGGTGGGGCTTCCTACACATATACTTTTGTTGAAAGAAAACTCTTCATCAGGGTCCAGTCCAAGCTGAGAATAAACAAAATGGAAACTGCTTTAGAAAGGAGCTTAGTTTATTGAAGAGCAAAGCCAGATAGAAGCATGGCTCTGAAAAAGCTGACCACATGTTGCTGAGAGTGGTGGGTTTTTATACCTTCTGGGGCTCTTGAGGCTGTTTGCTGTTCCTGTTTGAGACTTTGTATTTCCCGTGTCATGTACTTTGACCTGAGTCTGAGTGTGCCCTTTTAGTATTGGTGGGTTAATCCTATTATGTCCCCAAAGGTCATATCTTTTAGAGTTTGGGTGGGGTATATAGATTTTAGAGATCTTTGTCTTCCTAATCTCATAGCTTCTAGCTTCCTGGCCCCAACCTTCCTGAATGGATTATTACATTTGCATTTCTAAAAGCTGGTTTCTGCTGAGTTTTCTGGATGGGGGGAGGGAGAAGTTTCTGCCTTTTAAAGCTCTTCTCCATTATTCCTTTGGAGAAATATATTCTGCCTTTTTAATATTTCCCAAATTATTTCTCTGGATTCTTCCTACACTTTCATTTGTTGTCTAATCCATGTGCAGGTCTTTCTATCTGATGGAATCACTACAGCTTATATAGGATAGAACTCTTAAAACTTAAAAACTATTAAAAAAGAAATCAGGTTGCACCTGAACTAAAACAAACATTGGCTCCTGGGAGAAGGTAATATGTTAATGCTGTTCAGCCATAGGTGGGCAAAATTCTAGCCTTTGTCACAGTTTTTGTTATGTCCTGGGCCGGCAGGCACAGGCTGCAATGATTGGCCCGGGCAGACCATGTGGATGCCCGGGACAAGAAAGGCTGCTCCCAGCCTTGCGTGCACACACATGGTGGGAAAAGATCCTTTGCAATGATTGGCCAGCAAGGTATTGTGCAGGGGGGGGCTATAAAAGGGGGCCGCACCATTTTAAAATCTGTTCTGTTGGTGTTTGCAATAAAGGAGAACTGTTGGAACTCGTTGCTTTGTCTCAATGCCTCTTTTCCTGAAACAGAACATTGGCGACGAGGGTGGGATGCCTGCAAGGCAAACAGATTAAGAAGCCAAGCTGACTCACCACAGGGGGGCTTGCAGCTCGGAGAAGTATGGCTCCTGGAGATTGACTTAGCCTGCCAGCACTGAGACGCTGGAGGTGAGCTCAGAAAAGGGGGGCCCTTCTCAATCCTTGCAGCAGGAGGCGTGGATGAAGTTCCTGGGCTGAAACAATGGCAAAGATAGGCCGGCTTTCAGAATTTGACACAGCTCACCCAGAATGCTGGAGCTCGTACGTGGCCCAGGTGGAGAACTACCTCTGGGTGAATCAAATTCGTGAAGATGACCTCAAAGCTGCCACACTGCTGTGTGTGTGTAGGCAAGAGACCTTCGAGATTGCGGAGAATCTGGTCAGCCCAGCACCACTGGAATCAATCACCTACACAGAATTGAAGAGGATGCTTCGAGAGCATTTTGAACCCAAGCTCTCAGTGATTGCCTGGCGACACGCGTTCGAGCAGAGGGACCAGAGGCCTGGTGAGTCTGCAGCAGAGTTTGTTGCGGCCTTGAGACAAGCAGCTAGGCCCTGCGAATTCAAAGACTTGGAGGAGAGACTGAGGGATCGGCTGGTCTGTGGCCTGCGAAGCCAGGAGTTGCAGCAGAAGCTCTTCGCGAAGGAAGGCCTCACGTTCCAAGATGCCCTGAGGGAAGTTTCAGCCGAAGAAGCAGCAGGCGGGGCTGTGAAGGCCTTGCAGCTCGCCAAGCCCCCTCAAGTTCCAGCCACCGTCCATCAAGAGGTTGCTCACGAAGAATCCGAACAAGATCCAGAATTGGAAGTGGACCGGCTGCATCAGACTCCAGGGAGAAGGCCTCACGGAGGGAAGGCCCAGCCAGCATCATCCCCTCGGTGCATCGGGTGTGGAGGCTGCCATTGCCGCGTAGACTGCCGTTTCCGTTCCACCATCTGCAGGGCCTGTGGGAGGCAAGGCCACATTGCCTCTGTCTGTTTGGGTCGCCAGAAGGAACGTTACCCAGAAGAATTGCCTCAGAAAGGTACCAGGGTCCCCAGCCAGAACAGGGTGGGCTTCTGCGCGTCACGTAGGAGCATTTTTAGAACGGGGGTTCACAGGCCACTTAGGAAGAAGCTTCACATCGACGTGAAGTTGCAAGGGGTTCCCTTGTCGATGGAGCTGGACACTGGGTCTGCTCTATCGATCATCTCCCTAGACACCTTTAACAAGGTCTGCAGCAGAAGCGGCCTCCGGGTGAAACTCAGGCCGTCAAACCTCATCCTCACAGATTTCCAAAATTCCAGAGTCAACGTGAGGGGGGAGGCCACACTCAAGGTGCAGTGGAGGAATTTTGAGGCGCTACTGGATGTAGTTGTGGTTGGGGGAGACCGTACGAGTCTCATTGGACTCGATTGGTTTGAGGCCCTGGGAATTCAGGTGACTGGAATACACAGCGTGCAAACAACAGGCCTGGCTGGGGTCTGCAAGGAGTTTGCAGATGTGTTTAGTCCAGAACTTGGCTCCTACAAAGGCCCTCCTATTTCTCTGAGGCTAGACCCAGCCATAGCCCCCATTAGAATCAAGCCACGCAGGGTGCCCTTTGCCTTAAAGGGTAAAATAGATGCAGAGCTGGATAGACTGATTCAGCAGGGTATCTTAGAGCCTGTGGACAGTAGTCCATGGGAAACGCCCATAGTTACGCCACTGAAGGCCAATGGTGAAGTCCGAATCTGTGCGGACTACAAGTGCACGCTTAACAAAGCGCTGCAGCAGCATTCGTACCCAGTACCAGTGGTCAGTCACATTCTAGCCTCCCTCAAGCGGGGCCAGATCTTTGCTAAGCTTGACCTGGCTCAGGCCTATCAACAATTGCCAGTTGCTGAGGAAACAGCCGAGGCCCAAACTATAGTGACTCACAGGGGGGCATTCAAGGTAAAAAGATTGCAATTTGGAGTAAACGTGGCCCCCGGCATCTTCCAGAGTGTAATGGAGCGAACGCTCCAAAATATCCCTGGTGTTTGCCCGTACTTTGACGATGTCCTCATCGCTGGGGACTCAGCTGACAATTTAGCCGAAAGGCTGAGAGCCGTTTTGCTACGTTTCCGCCAAGCGGGGCTGAAGCTTAAGCAAGACAAGTGCAAGATCGGGGTTACCTCCACGGAGTTTCTAGGATTCCGCATTGATGCTCAGGGCATCCACCCTGCTGAATCCAAGCTGCAAGCAATTCAGCAGGCTCCAAGCCCCAAATCCAAGGGCGAACTTCAGGCCTTTCTAGGACTGCTAAATTTTTACCACTCATTCCTTCCACACAAGGCTGCAGTGACTGAGCCGTTACACCGGCTCTTCGACAAACAGGCCCCTTGGCAGTGGACACAAGCACATGAAAAGAGCTTCAAAGAGGTCAAGGCCTTGCTCTCTTTAAATGCGGTCCCCGCGCATTTCAATGAGAACTTGCCAGTGTGCATCGCCTGTGATGCGTCCCCTTATGGGATTGGAGCTGTGTTAAGTCACTTGAAGGCTGATGGAACGCAAGTCGCAATAGCATACTACTCTAGAACCCTATCATCAGCTGAATGCAATTATGCACAGACAGATAGGGAAGCCTTAGGCATAGTGGCTGGCATAAAGAAGTTCCATGGCCGCCACTTCATGGTCTTTACAGACCATAAGCCACTGCTGGGGTTGTTCACAACGAACAAACAAACCCCACACATAATATCCCCATGAATGCTGAGGTGGTCTATCTTCCTGTCTGCATATGACCATACACTGGTTCACAAGCCAGGCAAAGAAATGGGTCATGCAGATGGTCTCAGCAGGTTGCCATTACGGCAGATAGAGGCAGATCCAGCACCTGCCAACCTCATCCTGTCTATTCAGGACTTGCCTGAATCTCCCCTCAGTGCTAGGGACATGGCTGCAGAAACAGCCACCGATCACACGCTAACATGCGTGCTGACCTGGGCATTGTCTGGATGGCCTGACACATGTCCAGGCTCAGAATTCCAGAGCTTCTGGCAGAGGAAGCACGAGATTTCCACCTTCAAGGGGTGTGTCCTATGGCAGGGCTTTTCAACCATTTTACCCATTGTACCACTTTCAGGATATGGCAATATCCGAGTACCACCAGTCACCTAGCAAGGTATCAAAAACTTGATGACCAAAAAAAAAAAGGAAAAAAGTGATAAAGTACAGGTAGTCCTTGACTTACAACAGTTCGCTTAGTGACTGTTTGAAGTTCCAATGGCACTGAAAAAAGTGCCCCCCAAGCCACAGCCGAGCAAGACACCTGCCTGCCCACCCGGCGGCGCTTTTCCTCCTGTTCGAGGTTTTCATTGTTGTGAGCATTTCTGTTGGGGATTGGCAGTGGAGGTGGGGTGGGGGTGTTTGGTTTTTATTCCCCCCTGTCTGCTGGGTGATTGTAGCAGGTTTTGGTCACTTCACATGACCCTGGGACACTGTGGCAGTCATAAATATGAATCAGTTGCCAAGCCTCTGAATGTAAATCACAAGACCCTGGAGATGCTGCAACATTCCAGCTGATCGGCGCTTCTTCTGGGCTCAGAAGCACCAGGATCAGCGCTGAGCTCCAGCTGGAGCCTGGCACTGATCCTGGCGCTTCTGCTGAGCCCTGACAGCCCTGCAGCTCTAGCCATCTCTTGCTCAGGTTTGTGTGGTGCTGCCACTGGTTCAGCTCATTCGCCTCCCCTGCTACTTTTCTCGGATGGTTGCGTACCACCTGCCAGGTGCCAATGTACCACAGGTGGTACCCGTACCACTGGTTGAAAAGCCCTGTCCTATGGGGTAGCCGGGTAGTAATCCCAACCTCATTGAGGACTAGAGTCCTGCAGTCTCTGCATGAGGGACATCCGGGAATAGTCCGGATGAAGGCGTTAGTGCGCAGCCATCTTTGGTGGCCTGGGCTCGACAAAGACGTCGCGGCCCAGGTCCGCGTGTGCACTGTTTGTCAACAGTCAAGGCCGGAGATGCCCCAGGCCCCAGTTCATAGGTGGGAGGAGACTCATACCCCATGGTCGAGGGTCCATATCAACTACGCTGGGCCCTTTCAGGGGCAATTCTTCTTAATTCTCGTGGACAGCCATTCCAAGTGGCTAGAGGTCATGCCTGTCTCCTCCACTACCACTGCTAGGACCATCCAGGTGTTGAGAGGGATCTTCGCCACACATAGACTTCCAGATGTCCTTGTCTCCGACAACGGGCCCCAATTCACGTCATTTGAGTTCAATGCATTCCTCCAGGCCAACATGATCCGGCAGGCCACATCTGCACCGTTCCATCCAGCTTCCAACGGACAGGCTGAACGAATGGTGTGCACAACCAAGGATGCCTTAAAGAGGATCACTCACGGGACCTGGCATCACAGGCTAGCAGACTTTCTTCTGTGCCACCGCACCACACCTTGCACAGCTACTGGAAAGAGCCCAGCTAAACTCCGCTGGGGTTGCGGCCTCATCACGAAACTGGACAGATTGCACCCAGACTGGGTGGCTTCACAGGTGTCTCAGCCGCGGGCACCTAGGAGATTACAAGTGGGAGATCTGGCCTGGGCAAGGAACTATGGACCAGGACATCTCTGGGTCACAGCAGTGGTATGCAAGGTCTCTAGGCTGCTGTCATATGAAGTGGCCTTGGACAATGGTCGTGTGATCCGACGTCACATTGACCAACTGCACTGGAGGCTTCCCAGCAACTCTTCCACTCCTGGCTCAGCTCTTGGGGGGGAGGAGGACCACAATTACGATGGGGACCACGGTTTCTCCAACATCCCCCAGGCTTCAGCTATTGCTCCAAACAGGGAGTCCGCAGAAAGGGGGCTCGCCATGGAGGCAGCTCCGGCCTCTGGCACTCAGGCCACTTCAGCTGCTGGCCTAGGGCTCAAGGGACAGTGCTCCCAACAGGAGTCCATTGTGGACTTGGGGAATTCCACCCCACCACTGGACTTGGGGAATTCCAACCCCCCCCCCAAGGAACCCTGGCTTGGATTTAGCAGATCCAGCCAGTCAGCAGCTGGGTGGGTCCCCTGGGTCTTTGGGGCAACAAAGTCCTGGTCTGCCTAGCCTGGCCGGCGAGCTGGCAGGCCAGGCACACACACCGGCCATGAGAAGATCAGGGCGGGCCAGAGGTCCTCCCAAATACTTACAAGACTATGTACAGTCCTTGTCAGTTCATGGGCAGGCCTAGTAGTCTGGGTTAAGTAATGCAGCTCAAGGGGAGTGGGAGCATGGTGGTAGCAAGACTGTAGTGTTATGTATATATAGATGCAATGTAAGAAATGCAATGGAGTGTTGGAGTATTTAAAATAATAAGTGTGCCTTATTATTTTAGCCAAGGGGGTGTGAGAAACAGAGAAGTTTAAAAATAAAACGGTCACAATTGATTAACAATAGAAAGATTATACAATAGCCAAGCCCTGCACGTAGGCACTAGATTCCAGGAGGCTTGGCTAGAAGACACACTTAACAAGACAAAAGGATGACAGAGGGAAGTTTGGAACGATGTAACCAAAGGGGGGGCGATGTGTTCTGGCTAGGCGAATCGGACAGATTGTACCCCCGGAAGTCCTCTCAAATGGGACCTAAGGGGAGGGGATGGGGGCATCGTGATAGGAGTGTATATAATGTTATGTGTTTGAATATTTTGGTGTGGTCTCTGGGTTTAGAACTTCCTGTTGAAGTCTCACCAGGATCCACCGCGCTTTGCAAACCGCTTTTCTATTTTCTGCAGAATAAACTCTTTTTCTTACCAATCCAATTTTGTTGGTATTTTAATCACGTTTCCAACAAATTGGCTGCCCAAACGTGGGGCCTTGGGCATCTGTTCCTGCATCTTTGGGAGGCGAGGTCAACTGAGGAAGGCGTGCCCCATTGATTTCAATGGTCCAAAGGTGCAGTCGCAGGTCGAGGAAGCAAAACAGAGCCAGGCCCACAGACCAAATAGTGATTGGTAAGAACTGAGGAGAGGGGACCAGAGAATTACCAGGACAAGGACTGGGCAACTTTGTGCACGAACCTAGGTGAGTAAAACTTGGGGTAAACCAAGGAATAAAACCTAGGCGGCCGGGGGTAGTTGGGTAGCACAGTTTGAGTCTGAGATCTGTGAGAGGTGTGTGTGAGACGCCCCGAGGGTCCACAGGACTGGCAAGACATACACAAGCTGTGGATGTCCCGAGGGTTTGGACTGGCAAGGCGGAGTGAGGGAACTCCTGAGTAAAAGGAGAAAGAGGCTTGGTGAAGCGAACCGTGGTCTCATTAGATTGGTAAGGACAACAAAATTGTGTGGTAAACCAACCATGGGTAATTTGGGAGGGTCCCAGGAGAAGGAATGTGTGAAAAAGGTTAGGAAAAATCCAAAACTAAAAATAGATCCCCACAGCCCATTAGGAAAATTGTTAGAAAACTGGGGGAAACCACCATACAACAAGCTGATTACTAAGTTAAATTTAACAAAAGAAGACATGGTAAATTTGTGCTGCTTCGTATGGTGGGAGGATGAGAAAATTGAGTGGCCCCGATTAGGAACTAACGATTATTTCACTTGCCAAAACTTATATGATTACGTTAGAACTAAGGCTTGTGAATCCCTAGATAATGAATTAGATTATGCCCTGGTCTGGAATCCAGGCAAATGGGCCAATATATCAGAAAAAATCCCCCCCCCTCATGTCTTCTTAGTAGATGAAGAAGAGGAAGCAGATGAAAAGAGAAAGTATTTACCCCCACCGTATAGTCCGGGTCCGATTAATATAGCCCAGGCTCCACCCGGTGTGCCATCCCCCCAGGGAGCCCCCAAATAAGACAAAAGGTTAATCAGTATAAAGCCTTGAGGAAAGAATTGGAACAATGTAAAAAAGACATAGAAGACTTTCCGTTTAAACCCATAGAGGAAAGGGACACAATGTTTCCCTTGAGAGAGGTTCCAAACGGAATAAATACCCAGGGCCAGCCAATAATAAGTTTTGTACAGGATCCAATCCAAGCAACTGAAGTGAGATCTTTTAAGAAAGAAATGAAAAATATGATAGAGGACCCTTTGGGAGCAGCGGAACAGTTAGACAATTTATTAGGACCAAACATTTATACTTGGGATGAGTTAATGGCTATACAAAACACGTTGTTCTCGGCAGAAGAGAGGCAATTGATCCGGGCTGCTGCGATAAGAGTCTGGGAGCGGGACCATCCCCCTTCAACTAATAACAATATAAAGGGGGAGGATAAAATTCCCAGCGTGGGACCCGATTGGGATAATAACAATCAGGCACATAGGACAAATATGGAGGATATGAGGAACATAATTATAAGGGGAATAAAGGAGGCAGTCCCAAAAGCACAAAATATGACAAAAGCTCTAAGGCTTGAGCAAGAAAAAGAGGAATCCCCCGCTTCCTTCTTACAAAGATTAAAGGACACCATGAGAAGGTATTCAGGAATGGACCCTGACGATGCAGCAAATGTGCCGCTCGTTAGGATCCAGTTCGTGGCTAAGGCTTGGCCAGATATTTCAAAGAAATTGCAAAGACTGGATAATTGGACTACCAAACCTATAGATGACCTATTAAAAGAAGCTCAGAAAGTGTATGTCCAGAGGGACGCGGAGAAAGTAAAGCAGAAAGGGAGAATGATGGTAGCTACAGTTAAAGGAGGTAATAAAGCAGCAAGAACCCCCACCCCCTCGAGCTCCGGAAGGAGGACAAGGACAGGAGAAGGCAAATTGGAACAGGAGAAGTCAGAATCAGGGATAGAGGGAAGTAGGAATGGCACGGGCCGGGAGGAACGCATAAGGCGATGCTTTGGGTGTGGCCAGCCCGGACATTTTAAGAAAGATTGTCCCGTGCAACAGAGGGAAACGCAAGTGTACAAGTTAATGGAAGAGGATGAGGATCAATATTAGGGACGTCAGGGGCACTTTATATTTAAATCCCACGGAGAGCCCTTGATAAATTTATTAGTGGGACCCAGCAACGAAGAATTAGTATTTCTAATAGATACAGGAGCAGCCCGAGCCTCCGTTTCTGTATTAACCCCGGAAATGAAATTAAGTGGGCAAGTGATCAGAGTTTCTGGGGTAAAGGGGGAAGGATTTCAAGTCCCCAAAATCAATCCCCTAGAAATTAGAGTAAAAAATGGGGGACAGAAAATTAATATTGAAATGCTATATATTCCTGAGGCTGGAGTAAACCTATTAGGGCGAGATGCTCTGATGGCATTACAATTAAAAGTAGAATTCAAGCCTGAAGCATTCATGAGAAAACTGACCCAGGAGGAGGAGGATAAGATCAACCCATCTGTCTGGGTGAGGGAGGGGAACAGAGGGGGGTTTGATCTTTTTAACTATTTTTCTTGTTTAGAATTCTGGTTTGAGGAAGGAGGGGTGGATGGGAATGTTTTAACCTACTTAATGGAAATTTGTTTCCATCTGAATGGACTCTGATTAAATTAGAATTTGACTAAATTTATATTAAAAGCAAAGAGTTGATACTAGAGTTTGATACAAAACTATTTCAGTAACTCAGATTTTTTGTGTGTGGAGTTGGTTTTTGTTGTTGTTTTATTTTTTTTATGTTTTTATGTCTGTGTGCAGAACACACTGATAAAAAAAACAACCTAAGAAGGAATTGGAATTCAACACTTGTTTAAAACAAAGGAGTTGAGAATTTTTTTGGGATTATGTTGTTTTGAATAAAGATTAGTGTGCAAACAAACTCAAGCAGAGTTTTTGGTAAAGCGCTCCTTTGTTTGTTCTTTATTAACCAATTTGTTTGTAAATACAGACAAAGCAATTGCTAAGAAAAGGGGGGTTTACCCAGAAGTGGGGGAAAAGAGACATGAATGAATGAAATGGGAAGTAGAAGGCAGGGAGGCATTATTTATAGATGGCTCCTCCCGGGTAGAGAATGGGTTAAAGAAAAATGGGTATACAATCATAAATGGACACACCAAAGAGTTGGTAGAATCCGGTAGCCTGCCAAAGAACTGGTCAGCCCAAACTTGCAAACTATGCATTAAATCAGGCCCTAAAATTGTTAGAAAACAAGGCTGGAACTGATTATATGGATTCAAAGTATGCCTTTGGGGTGGATGGGCCATACCTTTGGAAAATTTGGGTGGAAAGGGGAATGATTAACAGCAAAGGAAAGGAATTGACCAAAAGAATTGCCATAACCTATGTGAATGCACATCAGAGGAGCAATTCTTTTGAAAGTGTGGGAAATAGGATTGTGGATGAGGAAGCCAAGAGGGCAGCAAATGAAGAAAGCATAAATGTCTTAATACCCATTGTAGAAACACTAGAAGAGGTCCCTGTGTTCAGAAACAGAAGAAAAGAAATAATGCAGATAGGTGGGCAACAAGGAGAGAAGGGTAAATGGTTTCTCCCGGATGGGAGTCAGGTAATCAATAAACCCATAGCATGAGGATTATTGGAGAAGTTACATGAAGGAAGCCACTGGGGGAGTTCAGGCATTGGTGGATGAGCTCCTGAAGAATTATGGATGTATCGGAATTTATACACCAGCAAGACAAATGGTGAATAAATGCTTGATATGTAAAAAGGTAAATAGGCAAGCAATCAGGAAACAAGAAGGGGGAGGGAAGCCTCCAGCCCTTAGGCCATTTCAGTGCATTCAGGTTTTACTACCCATGTAGTACCCGTGTAGTAATGCAACAACTAATATGGTTTCTAAAATACTATTGGAAGTAATATGTGCATAAACTGTCCAGATATTTTGATTTTCTCAGGAAACAAGGATTGCTGGCACAAACACCTCCCTTGGAGTTTCCAGTCCACAGATTCCAGATCGGAGATTGGGTGCTGATCCGGAGTTGGAAGGAGGAGAAGCTGGTTCCGAAGTGGGAAGGCCCTTTCCAGGTGCTGCTGAAATCCGAAACAGCAGTATGAACAGCAGGGAAAGGCTGGACCCACTACACCTGTGTGAAAGGACCAGTGGACGCTCCAACTAAGTGGGAAAGTGTGCCTCAACCTGACCCTTTGAAGTTGATAATAAGAAAAAGCAAAATATAGAGACATTAGAAAAAGGGGGGGTTAAATGTGTTGGTTTTGTGACTGTAAATGATGGTGTAATTGTTGTTGTTGTACCCATTGCCCAGACTGCACACCGATACACAGAGACTGCAGAGAAGAATGTGATATAGTGATCATCGAAGACTGGTGTCCCGAGTACCAATCTCAACCTGTTACAGGCGGTGGTGTCAAAAGTGAAAGGGAAGAAGTACTTTTCCAGGGGTGGACAGAATTGGGACAATGTTAGACCTCAATATGACCTTGGTTACAGGAGTAATTAAGATGTGGATTATAGTGGGAGTAGTAGGGTCTGGGAACATATGAAAAGGTCAAAGTATAAATACCTCTAATAACTGTAATGATTGCATTAGAACCACCAAAATGGATAATAAGATAATCAAAACTATGACATATCATACTCAGATGGACTGCAAGAAGGTGGTGGGAACATGTGTTCATAATACCACTCAATTCCCCCTGTGTAATGAAACAGGAAGGGTTACATGCGTTGACCCCTCTAGTATGAAATATCAACAAAATCATTCAGATATTTATTATTAGGACAGAACACCAGTACCTCTGCTAATCACAAGAGTAGAATCTGCTTTGATGCCTGTTGTGCCATGAAGTTTAGTCCCTGGACCACTTGTGGGGGCCTGAGTTGGAAGCGGAGTTACCTTACATATTGGTACTCCTAGGGTGTGGACTGAGAAGGATAATGAATGACCACCTGAACATATAATATAGGTGTATGGACTTACCACTTGGGCTGAAGATGGATCATGGGGATATAGGACTCCAATTTAGACTTTAGACTTTATTTAGACTTTATTTAGACTTCTATGCCGCCCTTCTCCTAGGATCCAGGGCGGCTTACAATAACAATACAATAAAATTTATTACATTCATACAGCATACAGTCACAGTCAACACACAGTCGCTGACGGAGGGACATTCCTAGGCCCAGGGGCAGAGTGCAATTCATACGCCCCAAGCCTGTCGGCATAAATGCGTCTTCAATAATCTCCGGAAAACTAGGAGGGAGGAAGCAGTGCGAACCTCTGTGGGAAGTTGATTCCAGAGGGCTGGGGCAGCAACGGAGAAGGCCCTTGCCCTAGGCCCCGCCAGATGACATTGCCTAATAGACGGGACTCGTAGGAGGCCAACCCTATGCGCCCTAACCGGTCGCTGGGATTCATGAGGCAGAAGACGGTCCTGCAAGTATCCTGGTCCATTGCCATAAAGGGCTTTATAGGTCATAACCAACACTTTGAATTGTGTTCGGAGACCAATTGGTAGCCAGTGCAGCTCACGGAGAGCTGGAGTGATATGAGCATGTCTTGGGAGACCCAAGACGGCTCGCGCGGCCGCATTCTGGACTACCTGCAGTCTCTGGACATTCTTCAAAGGTTGCCCCATGTAGAGAGCATTACAGTAGTCGAATCTCAAGGTGACAAAGGCATGGGTGACTGTGAGGAGTGACTCCCGGTCCAAATAGGGCCGCAACTGGTGCACCAGGCGAACCTGGGCGAATGCCCCCCTCGCCACAGCCAAAAAATGATGTTCTAGACTTAGCTGTGGATCGAGGAGGACACCCAAGTTGCGAACCCTCTCCGAGGGGGACAAAACTTCTCCCCCCAGGGTAATGGACGGACAGTTGGAATTGTCCTTGGGAGGCAGAGCCCATAGCCACTCCGTCTTGTCGGGATTGAGTCTGAGCCTGTTGGCACCCATCCAGACCTCAACAGCCTCCAGGCACCGGTTCATCACTTCCACTGCTTCGCTGTAATGACACGGGGTAGAGATATAAAGCTGAGTATCATCAGCATATTGATGATAACTCACCCTGTGTCGACGGATGATCTCACCCAACGGCTTCATGTAGATGTTAAAAAGCAGAGGTGAGAGAACAGACCCCTGAGGGACTCCACATGGAAGAGGCCTCGGGGCCAATTTATATGCTGAATCGCATTATTAGGTTACAAGCGGTTCTGGAGATTATCACTAGTGAGACAGCGCTAGCATTAAATAAGTTGGCTAAACAAAATACCCAAATGAGGACTGCAATTTATCAAAATAGGTTAGCCTTGGATTATTTATTGGCAGAAGAAGGAGGGGTCTGTGGAAAATTTAATTTAACCAAGTGTTGTCTGCAAATAGACAATGAAGGGAAAGCCATTGAGAAAGAAAAAAAACAGGATGAGGAAAATAGCCCATGTACTGGTCCAAATCTGGACTGGAATACTTGATGATGAGGGGTTCTTGGGAGGAATTTTTAGAAACTGGAAACAAGCTTTATTCATGTTAGCAGTTGTATTTTTTGGGTTAATGTGCTTACCCTGTTTGATTCCTATAATAAGAAGTATTGTACAAAACACAATGGAGGGAATGGTAAATGCAACCAATAAGAGTGACGAACAAATGCTGATGTTAAACAAGGTGACTGGACATGCTGCACTACTTCACTTCCAGAATGCAGAGGAGATCCAGGAAAGTTTAAAACCATTTAAAGAAAAAATTTATTTTTAAATTAGTATAAAAAATGGAAAGGGTGGATTTGTGAGAAACGGAGAAGTTTAAAAATAAAACGGTCACAATTGATTAACAATAGAAAGATTAGACAATAGCCAAGCCCTGCACGTAGGCACTAGATTCCAGGAGGCTTGGCTAGAAGACACACTTAACAAGACAAAAGGATGACAGAGGGAAGTTCTGAACAATGTAACCAAAGGGGGGGGACGATGTATTCTGGCTAGGCGAATCAGACAGATTGTACCCCCAGAAGTCCTCTCAAATGGGACCTAAGGGGAGGGGATGGGGGCATCGCGATAGGAGTGTATATAATGTTATGTGTTTGAATATTTTGGTGTGGTCTCTGGGTTTAGAACTTCCTGTTGAAGTCCCTCACCAGGATCCACCGTGGTTTGCAAACCGCTTTTCTATTTTCTGCAGAATAAACTCTTTTTCTTACCAATCCAATTTTGTTGGTATTTTAATCACATTTCCAACAGGGGGAGGGGTGTTATGTCCTAGGCCGGCAGGCACAGGCTGCAGCAATTGGCCTGGGCAGACCATGTGGATGCCTGGGACAAGAAAGGCTGCTCCCTTTGCAATGATCCTTTGCAATGATTGGCCAGCAAGGTATTGTGCAGGGGGGCTATAAAAGGGGGCCGTACCATTTTAAAATCTGTTCTGTTGGTGTTTGCAATTAAGGAGAACTGTTGGAAGTCATTGCTTCGTCTCAATGCCTCTTTTCCTGAAACAGAACAGTTTTCATGAACAACTCTCATTTTTTTCTTCAAAAAAAGAAAAAGGAAAAAAAGGAAAGTCTGTACTCTATTTAGACTAAGTCTATGAGCGAAGTAGGAAACAATAACATCCGGTCCCAGGATGCCACGGGCTAGGAGAGAACTTCGAGAGGCTTAAAAAAGGGGGCGTAGAGTAGCAGAGAGCATGCGCAGTGAGTCTTGGCGGGTAGAGGGGGAGTTCAGTGTTCTTTTGTTTGGCGGAGACGGGTCGAACGCGGCAGGCTGTTTGCCAAAGAGTTGCTCTCTTGCTTCAAAACGAGACTTTCTTTTCCCGACTGTAGTGGCGGCTCTTTTGCCTCTCCGTGCTTTTTATCTTTACATTTCCATTCGTGGGTTCTTTGTGGGGCTGACCAAGGTAAAGAGAGGAGAAGGGAACAAAGTGGAGGGCGCACAGATGTCGCGCGCGCGTTACGAGGGCGAAGCAGCCATATTGGGGGTGGGCTGAGGAGGTTTTTAAGGGGTTCTGGAACGCGAGATCTTGCAAGATTCGGAAGGGTCAGCCGGGGGAAGGAGAAAAAGAAACGAAATGTAGACTGGGAATTATGAGTGGGCTGATGTTAGAAACCTAATTTGGCCTTAAGTTGCGGTGATGGGGCAAAGAAGTATGGAAGGGACTTTCCATGAAGATGTGCTATGTATTCTACTGTATTGAGACAGACGGAATGCGCCGTAAAATAGAGCAAGGTGGGGGAAGTGCTGTACGGATTACCATATTGGGAAGGTGCTTTTCAGAAAACCTTGAGTGTATAATGGAATGCTAAAATATGTATGCTTCATATCAGTGAAAGGAAGAGTTAATTAGGTAGAGGGTGAGGAATGGGGAAAATTAGATAATTTGATGAAGTGGCCAATGATAATTCTGGATTCCAAATAGATGTACACATAGTCGGGGGGGGGATCCAGTCTTTCTGACTGAGAAAGCTGCTCCATAAGAAATTTAAGTGGTTCTTGTTAGCTTTTTTTAATGGAAACACAAGCAGGAATGGAGTAGATTTGTATGCTCAGGAACCAAGTAGGAACCCCCCTCCCGATCTACAGGGGATTAATACGATGTTTAATTTCATTTTTTTGTAGATAATATGTACACTATTTGGTGAATAGACTTTTTGGTTAAGTTATATTAGGACATACAGTTCTCACTGCAGTTACTTGTGAAAATGAATTTGGGGTGGGGGAATTGGTTTATTGGTCTAACTTAGTGTGGATTAAATTAGCCAATTTTTAGTTGTGTACCAAGAAGGTTGATTTGATATGTTAGAGGAATGGCATAGATAATAGTGTAATATAGTAGAAGTGTCCAAAAAGCCTGCATAACCCCAGACATTCCCAGAAGCTATGCTGGTAGTGAAAAGAATCTGTTCAATTAATACATGATGTGATTTTGAGCATAGTCAAGCCAGCCAACCATTGCTTGTTAGCAAGAAGTTGATGTGAATGTATTTGTTATGGTGAAATATTAAAATATCTTTATGGAGCTACACTTAGGATGTATTACATATTTGATGGGTTATGTTGGTAAATAGTAACTTGTGCTTTTTTTGGTTACATTTTTATCTGCAGCTTGGGTTTTGCCATACTTTAACATCAGTACAGCTAGATCAGGCAGAGATGTACTGTATTAACTGATTTAAGGTAACCTGTAATATTTATACCTAAGGATTTGAGCCTAGGTTTCCATAGTTCAGCTTTAATACTCTATCCTTTTACCATACTGATGTATGTTTAATGTACCTAGTTATGCAGTGCCAGAGTTAAACAGACACTGGCAGAGATGCTGATAAGAGCAGTATCTGCAACCCTGCTCAATTCTTTAGGAGCCCTTCCATGAACACTCATTTTGCTGCTCCTGATAGTAAGTACTTGCTCCTGGGATGTATTTTCAGTACTAATTCATATTCACAAGGTAGTTTACAGTAGTATTTATTTGTATCCTGCTTTTTTCTTTTTACAAATAACTCATGGCAGCAAACATCCAATTTTCTCCTATTCCTCCTATTTCTCCACAACAACAACCCTGTGAGGTGAGTTGGACTGAGAGTGACTGGCCCAATGTCACCAACTGACTTTCATGACTAAGGCAGAACTAGAAGTCATGGTCTCCCACTTTCTAGCCTGGTGCCTTAACCACTAGACCAAACTCTATAAACCATGAAATACTAAAATGCAAACATAACCGTATAAACCAGGGGTCTTCAAACTTGGCCCTTTTATGACTTGTGGACTTCAACTCCCAGAATTCCTCAGCCAGGCACGCTGGCTGAGGAATTCTGGGAGTTGAAGTCCACAAGTCATAAAAGGGCCAAGTTTGAAGACCCCTGGTATAAACAGTATAAACTTGAATATAGTGTGGTGCAGTGGTTGGAGAGTTGGACTAGAACCAGAGAGACCCAGGTTCAATAGCCAACACTCCAGAAGACAGGCTTAAGATACAGAAGGATCTGGACAGACTTGAACACTGGGCACTATCTAACAAAATGAAATTCAATGGTGAAAAAAGCAAGGTTCTACATTTAGGCAAGAAAAACCAAATGAACAGGTATACTATAGGGGGTACCTTGCTCAATAGTAGTAACTGTGAGAGGGACCTCGAAGTCCTAGTGGACAATCACCTAAATATGAGCCAGCAGTGTGCTGCAGCTGCCAAAAAAGCCAACACAATGCTAGGCTGCATTAACAGAGGGATAGAATCAAGATCACGTGAAGTGTTAATACCACTTTACAATGCCTTGGTAAGGCCACACTTGGAATACTGCATCCAGTCACCGCGATGTAAAAAAGATGTTGAGACTCTAGAAAGAGTACAGAGAAGAGCAACAAAGATGATTAGGGGACTGGAGGCTAAAGCATATAAGGAACGGCTGCTGGAATTGGGTATGTCTAGTTTAACGAAGAGAAGGACGAGGGGGGACATGATAGCAGTGTTCCAATATCTCAGGGGCTGCCACAAAGAAGAGGGGGTCAAGTTATTCTCCAAAGCGCCTGAAGGCAGGACAAGAAGCAATGGATGGAAACTAATCAAGGAGAGAAGCAACCTAGAACTAAGGAGAAACTTCCTGACAGTTAGAACAATTAACCAGTGGAACAACCTGCCTCCAGAAGCTGTGAATGCTCCAACACTGGAAGTTTTTAAGAAGAGACTGGACAGCCATTTGTCTGAAATGGTATAGGGTTTCCTGCCTGAGCAGGGAGTTGGACTAGATGACCTCCAAGGTCCCTTCCAACTTTACTATTATTATTATTAAGTCTATACTTGGCCAAGGATGTTCATTGGGTAACTTTGGAGTGAGTTGCTGACCTTGTCAGGATGTGAAAGTAAAAACTGGGGACTCTTATGTGCATCAATTTGAACTATCAAAGAAAAAGTGAGATTCACATTCCAGATACATAGGAATTCTATAAATGCCTCACTTTGATGTCTCTCAGTCTGCAGAAGTTTAGTCCAACTCACTAGTTGCACCTGTAAAGAATCATTTCTTTTTTATTGATTGATAAAAAACTTTTTTTCTCTTAAAATAACCAGGTTTCAAATGAAAACTTAGGTTAATGCACACAGTCTATTAGAAAGAGCTTACATCCTTATGAAAGATTACTTTTCTATGTAAAGAACATGTAAGGAAAACGTTACTTATCCAGTAAAATTGTTTATGGCTTGATAGTATGGACCAAGAACCAGTAGCCTATCATTAATAAGTTATGGAGAATTTAATGTATGTTATGCTTAGGAACTACTAATTGAACGTTAATTGTAAGTATTATGCCCAACCCTCTTCACTTTTCTCCTTATCTGTCCAGATACTATAATCAGGCCCAGGTATGTCTGACAGTGTTTTTGGTGAGAGCGGAATTTGTAGGATAGTAATTAAGTAAAATATGCCTTGAATATCTAATGGAAATTTAATTGTAGCGCAATGTAGTAGGGTCGTGAAAGTTAAATTACTAAATCCCCTTCACCAATAATAGTAAATGTAAGTGAACTATAGTACACATTCTGAAATATATAAAGCCTGAACTTGCATCACAATGACCTGTTGTTATAGCAGTCGTTAATTATTTTGGAAATAAATTGTAAACATTTGACTTAATTTCCCATTATTTTTATAGCGATGGAAATATTTAACTTGGATTGTCTTGATGTGTCTATATCCGGCCTACTTGAACTATACATTTTGGGGGTTCGGTTTTTGCTATATGAATAATTGAATGGATTCCTTTTTCAGTAATAACTTCAATGTGCATTTGAAAGTGTATGGTTTCAGTGGTGGGGAAGTAAGTTTAATGGAGAAATTTAGGGTGGCAGATGGGTGTAGTGGAGAAGAGAGACAGCAAAACATGGAAGAAAGTCATAATAAAAGGATATATTTGAGGCCAAAAAACAGGGAAAATAGAATAAAACACTGTTTTTGTAGAGCTAAGGTGAAATATATTGGGAGAAGGAAGTTTTGCCAATGTATGTGCCCTGTTGTAATGCTGTTCTGCATTTTTGTTATAAAGCAGGATTTGGATCAGAGTTTATAGTATTTGAAAGAGGGAGATCAACTGCTTGCCTGCTATTCCTTTTATTTTAGTTAAGAAGCTACAGGTAGTCCTTCACTTAGGACCACAATTGAGCCCAAAATTTATGTTGTTAAGCGAGACAGTTGTGAATTTTGCCCCATTTTACAACCTTGCTACAGTTGTTAAGTAATCACTGCAGGTGTTATTAGACAGTTATTAAGTGAATCTGGCTTCCCCATTGACTTCGCTTGTCAGAAGGTCACAAAAAGTTATCACATGACCCCAGGACACTGCAACTGTCATAAATATGAGTTAGTTGCCAAGCGTCTGAATTTTGATCACATGAACATGGGGATGCTGCAACAGTTGTGTGAAAAACGGTCATAAGTCACTTTTTTTCAGTGCCGTTGTAACTTTGAATGGTCACTAAATGAACTGGGGACTACATGTATATCTTTTTTTCCCAATAACTTCATTGCTTTCTAGAATATCCATCTCATTATGGCTTTTGGACTATTTTGAGTTTATATATTTTGGCAATATAGAAGACTATTAAGCTATATAAAATTGTATGTGCTTCCCTTCCCTGTTTGAGGGTGATATGCATATGCTGGAAATAGAAATTTTAAAGCAGCCTTGCTATGGTCTTTTAATTCAAGGAAATTCAGATGCTTATGAGGTAAATCCATATGCAAGTACTGTAGAAAGTTCTGTCTTAAATCCCTTTTATTTGAATTAGTTTGACTATAACTCTTGTAATTCACTTATTTTAATCACTACATATATTTTATTCTACTTTTCAAATAATGATACATCAAAGGAGCTCACATTACTTTTTAAAAAAGGCAGACTTTGGCTTCAAGCTTGCAGACTGAAAAGACTAGTCATACAAAGAAAGGGGAGTACAGGTGGAAAAAAGAAAAGATTTGTTGGTGTGCCAAAAATGTTAAGCCATACTTCACTCAGAGCATGTAAAAACATGTTCTTTAGAAATTCCGTTTCCTTCTCTGCTGCTGTTCATAGGCATCTCCCTAGCCAGCTTGAGAACATCTCTTTGGTAGCTCCGTAGCTGAAGCTAGCTTTGGCGAAAATTTTCACTAGAAAGATTTAGATTTCAACTCGATTGGTTACTTTTGCCAAATTATCTCAAAATCGTGGATAGGAGAGAGGACGACTGGGAGAAGGCTTGAGTTCAAGCCTCGTGGCTGGGGCCGCTGGAGCCTCAAGGGGCGATTTCCCTGGCTTCCAGTTGCACCCGGCTGGCCTCTCTTCTACGCTCCCTCTCCGGAGCGGCTTGCTCTCTCCGTCTGGCGTTTCCCCACCGGCTTCCCAGGAGCGGAGCGGCTTCCCTGGACTGCGTTTCAAGATCGACCTAAACCGCAAGTTTGGGGCTGGGAAGGCGAGCACTGGGGAGCGGTCTGGGTGGGGGTGATCCGGTGTGTGTGTGCCTTCGTTTAAACTTAACTCCAGTGAGTGCGCGAGTGATTGCGGCCGTTTTGGGGGCCGCGTGGCTGCAAGGCGAGCCTTTCGGCGCGAATCGCCATTTTGGGGAGGCACCCGGATCACGTTTTTGTGCAGTGGCCATTTTGGGAAGGGCGGCTTGGTTCCTTCTTGTAAGGTGCGGCCGCCATCTTGAGTGTGGCTTGGGGCCTTCCTGGAAGGCTCGGCCGCCATTTTGGAGAGTGCGGCCTAGGCCTTTTTCACAAGGCGCGTTGGCCGTTACAGAATAAGAGTGTGGCAAGCTACAGGCCAGCGAAGGCCTGATTATTATTATTGCATTGGCCCAATTTACCCGCCGCTGTAGCGACTGCTGAATTCAGGCATCAGATCGTCCGGATCGCACCGGGAGAGTGGCGGCCTTGCGGACGCAGATTAGTGTTCGGTCGGACGGAGACGACCGTAGCATCTGTGCAGAAAAAGGGGGTTCACCTCTTACCTGCCTGTGAGCTGCATCCTTGGGATTTTCCCTCCTGTTGGTTTGGATACCCTTATTGGGGCTTGTCCAAACAGCGATGGCAGACAGTACGCCACCTCAGGGGTACCAAGGCTCAGGGCCCCTTCCTCCCCCCCTACTTCGCAAAAGCGCAGACCGGTTGATGTGGATCTGGGCGGGGGCAAAAAGAAGGCCAAAACAAAGCACCTGGAAAAGGAGCCAACGAAGGCAGCCGTGCGGCAGGCCTCGAGGAGGCATCAGGCCCTCGAAAGAATTTGCTAAGGCCCAGAGGCTCAGAACCAGTGAGGCAGAAGGGGCTCCTCTCACCCCATTGGACACCCCTATTCCATTCGAGCCTCCTTCGGAATCTGGGCAGCGACCTGAGCAGTGGTCTTCTCCGGGGGAAACAGAACAGGTTAGTTCTCCCCAATCCAGTTTATCCTCGCCTGAACACCGGGCTTCTG
The DNA here is from genome assembly GCA_034064705.1 of Bothrops alternatus. NCBI lineage: Eukaryota > Metazoa > Chordata > Lepidosauria > Squamata > Viperidae > Bothrops > Bothrops alternatus. The sequence continues at coordinate 2,067,398 of JARGCV010000105.1, forward strand.
CAGCCACCCAGGTCCAGGCTGGGCCTAGCACCAAGGCTCAGCGCAGTCAGTGGTCTGACCAGATTCAGACCTTGATAACACAGGCCCTGGAGCATTATTTATCTTCTCCCAGGGATTCTTTTCCTCCTCAAGGGCCATTACCTGGAGCTGCGTTTCCTCCCAGGTGGGAGCGGACAGCTGCTCCGACTTCAGGGATCTCGGAGACTTCTTCGCAGGTGGCAGAGGAAGGACCAGAGGACCTGGAGACCGCTGGATATCCGATGTCAGAGGATGAGGAGGCTGCTCCGGAACAGACAGCGACCAAAGGTTTATTTGACCCTGCTTCGTATCGCTCCATCCTTCTCAAGGCCTGTACTGCCTTGAACCGGTCGGCTAAAACTAAGGTAGTCAAGTCCGCCTCCTCTGACGAGGAGGAGGACTCTAACCCGCTTCTTAGCTCTCCAGTGTCGGAGGAGGTGCAGATGCCATGCCCCAAAGTTTTTCGCACCACGGTGCAGTCTCAGTGGGCGTCCCTGGCAACTGTTCCTTCTCCAAACAATTTGGAGAGGACCCTGTTCAATATTTCCTCTGCTTTTGTCTCTCTTTTGGAGGTTCCACCTGTGGATGAGCCTCTGATTTCTCTGTTCTCCACCTCTGCCATTCCAGGAGACATGGCTGAAGCCATGAGGGTGGAGGATAAGAAATTTGAGTTCTCGTTCCGGCGGGCTCATCAAGCCTCGGCCTGGTCCATCAGGGCGGCTTCCTCAGCTTCCTTTTTTACCAGGGCCTGCATCATGTGGCTCCGGGAACTGCAGGCGAGTGTCCCTCCAGATCAGGTACGTATCCACCAGACCTTATCAAAATTACTTACAGCAACAGAGTTCGCGGCAGATTCCACCTTGTTTGCAACGCGTTATTCGGCCAGAGCGATTGGAGCAACCGTAGCCTCTCGGAGACTCCTTTGGCTCAAGCAGTGGAGGACAGATCTGAAGGCTAAGTGGCGGCTGTCTACTTCCAAGTACGAAGGTAAAAAGCTATTTGGTGCAATCCTGGAACCGTACATCATAGAGGACAAGAATAAGAGGAAGATTCTGGCCCACCCCTCCAAAAGGTCGGAAAATCGGCCCCTGAGGCAAGGGGCCCGACAGGTCGGTTCCTGGGAAGGGAGGCAGCCCTTTCGGGGGGGGGCAGTCCTGGGATTGGCCCAGAAGCGCGCAATCCATCCCCTCTAGGCAGGAGCGCTACCAGGACCGCCCTTCCTCCGGCAGGGGCCAGTTCCCTTCAAAGCGTCCCTTTAGAGGGTCGGGGGGTCGGCCCTACAGGAGGTCAAAGTGACGCCACGGACAGTCCCATAGGCGGTCGGCTGGCCCTGTTCAGCGAAGCGTGGCAGGAGACCACAACCGACGCCTGGGTCAGAGAGACCGTAACTCACGGCCTAGCTCTAGAATTCTATTCCCCTCCACCAAGTCAGTTCATAAAGTGCCCCGTCTCGCGCAATCCGTCAAAAGCGCGCCTACTAAAGCTGGCCATAGACCATCTCATAGAGATAAAAGCCATAGAGCCGGTTCCCCCAGAACAGGAGAAACGGGTTCTATTCCATCCTGTTTGTAGTACCCAAAACATCGGGGGGTTGGAGAGCAATCCTCGACCTCAAACGACTAAATCACTTCGTAGTGTACAAAAGGTTCAAAATGCAGTCCCTCAAATCCATTCTGGCCAGCATCCGAAAAGGGGACCTGCTCTCGTCAGTAGACCTGACAGAGGCTTATCTGCACATCCCTATCAGGCAAGAGCATCGACGTTTTCTCCGGTTCTGCCACGCAGGCCGACATTTCTAGTACAGAGCACTCCCGTTCGGCCTGTCCTCGGCCCCTCGGGTATTCACAAAGGTGCTCGCGGTACTAGGGGCGCATCTTCGCACGTTGCCAGTGTGCGTTCAGTTTTATCTGGACGACATCCTGATACTATCAAATACCCTTCAGTCCGCCCAAGCAGATCTAAGGGTAACATTACACACCCTTCAGGCTCATGGGTTTTCAGTTAATCACAAGAAAAGTCACCTGGTCCCCTCATCATGGCTTCTACACCTAGGAGCAATCAGATTCAGACGCGGGCATGGTTTATCTTTCCCAGGAACGGAGGGCGAGCATCCAAAAGCTCTCGCGTCTCATTCACAGACAAAGATTGGTCACACTATCACAACTATCCCAACTCCTGGGAAAGATGGTCTCGTGCATGGGGATCATCCCCTGGGCCAGGCTCCATTCCAGGAGCCTTCAATGGTTCCTCCTTCCTTTCCAAAGGCTCAACCAGAGTGCATCGTTAAGGAGGGTCAGGGTACCACAGCAGGTACTTTCGTCCCTCCGGTGGTGGGCCTCGCCAGCCATGGCCAAGGGGACATTCTTCAGGGACCCAGACAGGCTCACGTTGACCACCGACGCCAGTCAGTTCGGCTGGGGGGCATACCTTCAGACGCATCTAGCCCAGGGCAGGTGGTCTCCACGGGACTTGGTCCACAACATAAATTGGCTCGAACTCAGGGCCATTCACCTAGCCCTTCTCCACTTCTCTCCCCTACTGACAGGACACCACGTTCTGGTCCTGACGGACAACGTCACAGCAAAGGCTCACGTGAACAAGCAGGGAGGGACCAAATCAGGTGCCCTCATGCGGGAGGCCAGAGCCCTGGGTCTGTGGGCGGAGTCGCACCTAGCATCCATCGTGGCAGAACACATCTCGGGAGGCGAATCGCCAGGAGGATTCCCTCAGCAGAGTCACGGTGGACCATTCGGAGTGACGTCTGGATCCGGTCCTATTCGGGGAGATCTCGGACAGGTTCGGCCGTCCTCTCCTGGACCTCTTCGCGTCCCCGGTGAACACTCAACTGCCCCGGTTTTTCTCCAGGTTCCCTGCAGGAGGAGCGGAGGGAACGGACGCTCTCAGGTGCAGCTGGCCACAGGGCCTGCTGTATGCCTTCCCTCCACTCCCGTTGCTACAAGCAACGATCCGCAAACTGATTCGGGAAGAGGCAGAGGTGATCTTAATTGCTCCGTTCTGGCCAAGGCGTCCGTGGTTTGCAGACCTTGTGGACCTGTCGCTCTCGCCAGTCTGGAGGCTCCCTCCGCATCAGGTGTCTCTCAGCCAGGGACACCTCCAACATCCGGACCCTCAGTGGCTGCAACTAGCCGCTTGGCACTTGAGCGGGAAGGGTTAATTAGGCAGTCCGTTTCAGATGGCATTATTGCAATCATCCAAGCCTCACGTCGCCCTTCCACTAATAGGATATACGATGCTACGTGGAAAAGTTTTGCCACGTGGTGTAGCAAGCACAAGTTAGAACCCCTTGCGGTCACTATTCCAAATGTCCTAGAGTACCTTTTAGAAGGCATGAATAAGGGCCTAGCGCTTAATACCATTCGCAGGCAGGTGGCAGCCCTGCAGACCGTCCTTTCTTGCGATAACCTAGCTCCTTTGTCACAGCATCCGGCTGTGTGTGCCTTCCTAAAAGGGGCGGTTTCAATACGGCCTTCTGTCGTTCACCGCTTTCCGTCCTGGGACCTTCCCAAGGTTCTGCAGGCTCTGACTTCCCCGCCCTTTGAACCTCTTGAGTCCTGTTCGCTCTGCCATCTCTCACTGAAGGTAGCCTTCTTGGTGGCCTCCAGTCCCCTAATCATCTGTGTTGCTCTTCTCTGTACTCTTTCTAGTCTCAACAGCTTTTTTACATCATGGTGACCAAAACTGGATGCAGTATTCCAAGTGTGGCCTTACCAAGGCATTGTAAAGTGGTATTAATACTTCACGTGATCTTGATTCTATCCCTCTATTAATGCAGCCTAGCACTGTGTTGGCTTTTTTGGCAGCTGCAGCACACTGCTGGTTCATATTTAGGTGATTGTCCACTAGGACTTCGAGATCCCTCTCACAGTTACTACTATTGAGCAAGGTACCCCCTATACCAGGGGTAGGCAACCTTGGCTCTTTTATGATTTGTTGACTTCCACTCCCAGAATTCCTGAGCCATGATGGCTCAGCTTGGAAACCTCTCCCTTTCCCCTCAGCATGGCTGGCTCAGGAATTCTGGGCGTTGAAGTCCACAAGTCATAAAAGAGCCAAGGTTGCCTACCCCTGCCCTATACTATACCTGTACATTTGGTTTTTCTTGCCTAAATGTAGAACCTTACTTTTTTCACCACTGAATTTCATTTTGTTAGATAGTGCCAGTGTTCAAGTCTGTCCAGATCCTCCTATATCCTAAGCCTGTCTTCTGGAGTGTTAGCTGTTCCTGCCAGCTTCGTGTCGTCTGCAAATTTGATGAGTTCCCCATCTATCCCCTCGTCCAAATCGTTGATGATGATGTTGAAGAGCACTGGGCCCAGTCAACAATCAGGGTGGATTTGATTTAAATCAAGTCAATTTAAATCAAGTTGATTTAAATCATGATTTAAATCACTAGTAAAAAGGCTTGATTTAAATCAGCTCGATTTAAATCATAATTTTTAAAGAGCAACTGTCATCTCTGTCCCGCAGTGGCTCCTCCTCTGTCCCGCTGTTGACTCATCGACAGTCCCATTCACTTTAATGGGACGGCTGGTGATGCGGCAGTGACACAACAAGGTGAGGGACGTGGCGGGCAGCAGGTGAGTGGATGCCCGCTAACAGGCGCTGCCATGATGGATCTGAAATGACAGGTGCTCTTTAAATGTAAGGACTCATTCTCCAGCATGGTGGATGTAGAATCCACTGGATTGGGTTATTTCAGCCTTCCTGCTCAGAGACACTAAGAAAAAACTTTGGCCACGCCTTCCCCTGGGTGTGTCTCCCAGTTTTTTCTTAGTCTCGAGCTCAGAGCAGACACCTTTTTCGTGGCTCCATTGGAACTTGATTCGAACTTTTAATTGGATTCAGTTTTCTCTTTCGCTTTTTTCCAAATTACTTCCAAATTACTTTCAAACGGACAAATTGATTGTCCTTTAGACCAGGCTCTCGGGGCAAGGATTTCGTCCTTACCAGAGCCAGGTCCCTTGACTCCAGCAGGGACTCCATTCCCCCCTCGGAGTTCCAGGTCCTTTACCAGGATCGTCAGGCAGGCTTGCCTGCGCTCCCAGACGCTCCGACAGGGCGAGCGGCAGCAAACGAAGCTCGGAGGGCATCGAATCCAGGCGCGGGGCTCCGTCGTCGCTGGAAACGCTCCGGACAAACTGCAAGTGCCCGGTCGGAGGGGGGGATAGCGGGGAGCGCGGCTTCGCTCCGTGCGGCCGTTTAGAGCCTCGTTTTCTCGTCTGAGGGGTTTTCCCTCGCAAACGGTTAAAGCGCGGCTGCCATTTTGGCCGCATGGTTTCCAGAGGCCGCCTTCTTCATAAACACTGTGGGCCGCCATCTTGGATCGGGGCCTACTAGGCCTCATTTTTACAAATACCTGCCTTGGTCTGGGGTGCCAGGCCCGAGCAGGGACAGCCTCCCGACGCGCTTCCCAGCGTCCGGAGGCTTATCGGCGGGCGTCCTCCTTCCGGCAGGCCGCGTCTCCTGGTCGGCTCTGCCGGACCCTAGGCCTCCCTTCGGGGCAGCATAAGCCATAAGGAGACCCCTGGACCTAGGGGCCCTACCCGCTATTGCCTGGTCGTGATCCATTGTCCCCTCTAGAGCTAGTATAGGAGGCAGTACCCCGTGGGCCCTGGTCACCTAGGCCCCGGCAGGAGTGAAGGTTTTACCAGGCCACCTGTTTCCCTAGCTGTGGCCTTTAGCCACTGGGCCTACCGGACAGGAGTACAGCCTGTCCAACTGATCTGCCTTCATTGTCTGTAGTCACCGTGAGGGGCGGTTGCATTCTTCCCTGACTACTGTTCTGCGGCCTCAATTCCAAAATCCTTTCTCACTAGCCACCCTATCGCAGGCTTGGTTAGTGGCAATGGCAGACAGTTCCTCGCCGATGGCTTCCCTGGTCTCAGGTGCTCCCCCTGCGCAATCAAAGCGCAGATCCACAGAATTGGATACAGGGGGTAAGAAAAAGGCTAAGACTAAGCACCTTACTTCCAAGGAGACCTCTAAGTCAGCCGAGCGACAGGCCTCGAGGAGACACCAGGCACTGGAGAGGGAATTCTCCAAAGCACAGCGGCTCCTATCCAGTGGGGCTGATCCGGTTCCCCCTGCCCCACTGGATAGCAATACCTTGGAGCCACCCCAGGCACCTGTGCAGGAAGTCACCTGGACTGCTACTCCTCTGGGGGCAACCGAACAGGCAGGTCCCTCTCACTCCTCCCTTCCTCCCCAGCAGGGTCCCCAAGTGGCTCTTGCTCCAGCGGTGGTTGGGGCTACCCTTGGGGGCCAGGGGCCCGCATGGTCCCAGGCACAATTCCAGGCCTTCATGCAGCACGCCTTCATGCAATTTATGTCCTCACCAAGGATCCCGCAGGTTCCCTCTCAGGTCCCCCCTCCCCCCACTGGTCCTCCCTCTCTGCAGGAGTGCATTTCTGCACCTGGTTCTGTTATCTCAGAATCCTCATCCCAGGTGGGAGAGGGGTAGTCCGAGGACTCGGACATAGTGGATACCCCCATGTCAGAGGAGGAGGAGGCAGAACCCAATCAGGCCTCTGCCTCCTGCCTCTTTGACCAATCGGTCTTCACATCTCTACTGTCAAAGGCGTGCGCCACTACCAGTTTAACTTCTGTTCAGGAGGAAAAACCCTCTGCTTCAACAGATAAGGAGTCCAACCCGTTGTGTAAGGTGAAGGTAGTAGAGCACAAGCAGATTCCCTGCCCCTTTGTGTTCCGGGATGCGGTCGAGGCCCAGCGGGCCTCCCTGTCCACTATTCCCAGGGAGAGCACCCTGGAAAAGAAACTATAACGTGGCTTCGTCTTTTGCTTCCCTGCTAGACATCCCTACGGTGGATTCCCCTCTAACCTCCCTATTCTCAAATTCCACCGCCTCAGGGGACATGGAAGAGTTCCTGACAGCGGAAGAGAAGAAATTCGAGTTCGCATATAGAAGGGCGCACCAGGCTTCCAGTCAGGCTATCAAGGCAGCTACCTCAGCCTCCTTCTTCACCAGGGCGTCCATCATGTAGCTCTGGGAGCTTCAGGCCTCGGTTCCTCCTGAGCAGGTCAGAGTGCACCAGACACTCGTCAAGTTGGTAGGGGCCTCACAGTATATGGCCGACGCCTCCCTTCACGCGGCTAGGTGTTCAGCCCGTTCAATAGGTGCCACGGTGGCCTCCCGCAGGCTCCTGTGGTTAAAGCAGTGGAGAGCGGATTTAAGGGCAAAGTGGCACCTCTCCACAGCCAGGTACGTAGGCAAGGACCTGTTTGGCTCCATCCTTGACCCACATGTGATCGAGGGGAGGGACAAACGCAGGGTCATAGTCCATCCCTCCAAAAAGTTTAACAGGCGGCAGCAGCCGGACTTCCGCAGACAGGCCCCACGTCCCTCGGGCTCTTGGGAGTGGCGGCAGCCCTTTCGAGCAGGGCAGTCCTGGGATGGGCCCAGAGGTTTGTGTTCCTTCCCCCAGAGGCAGGATCGTCAGCAGGACCGCCAAAATACAGGACCCAGGGGCCAGGCTCAGGCAAAGCGTCCCTTCAGGGGGTCGGGGGGCCGCCCTTTCCTTTGATCCAAGTGACACCCCAGGAGAGGCCCCAATAGGGGGGCGCCTGGAGCGTTTTTATCAGGTCTGGGAGCAGACCACCACCGACTCCTGGGTCAGGGATACCGTCAGGCGGGGCCTGGCACTCGAGTTCGAGGCGATCCCGCACGATCATAAGAACATAAGAACATAAGAAGAGCCATGCTGAATCAGGCCAAAGCCCATCGAGTCCAGCATTCTGTGTCACACAGTGGCCCCCCAATTGTACATGGGGATCTTGAGCAGAAAGAGAAGGCAAAACCCTCCCTTTCCCTTGAACCCCAACAAATGGTACTCAAGGGAATCCTGCCTGCCTCAACCAACATAGAGGCGGCACATGGACATCCGTTTTAATAACCACCGATACACATGGCATCCATGAATCTATCTAACCCTGCCTTGAAGCTGTCAAGGCTGACAGCTGTCACAACCCCTTCTGGAAGTGAATTCCATAAATCAACGACCCTCTGGGTGAAGAAATATTTCCCTTTATTTGTCCTCACTTTCTTAGCTATGAGCTTTAGGGAGTGCCCCCTTGTCCTGGTATTGTGTGATAGAGAAAAGAATTTTTCTCTATCCACCTTTTCTATCCCATGCATGATTTTATACACTTCGATCAAGTCACCCTTTAAACGCCGTCTTTCAAGGCTGAAGAGACCAAGGCGTTGCAATCTGGTTTCATAAGGGAGGCGCTCCATTTCCTTGATCATTCTTGTTGCCCTTTTTTGCACCTTTTCCAGTTCCATTATATCCTTCTTGAGGTGCGGTGACCAGAACTGTACACAGTACTCCAAGTGTGGTCTCACCATCGATTTGTACAGAGGCAATACAACACTTGCTGACTTATTTTCGATTCCCTTCCTAATCATGCCAAGCAAGCATGGAATTTGCTGTTTTTACTGCTGCTGCGCATTGGGTTGACATCTTCATCGAGCTGTCCACCAAAACCCCAAGATCCCTTTCTTGGGTTGTCTCAGAAAGTTTGGTCCCCATCAGGTGGTAAGTATAAAAAAATCTTGCTCTCCCCACGATTCTGGTGATGGGTGTACCTCGGAGCAGTTGGGTAATGATCTGGTTTTGAGGGGCTTAGATATCATGCCTTTGTCATGGACCGATCATTTTCTGCTTCGACTGAATTTTACAGCCCCAATCCTTCCCCGCAGGGAGGCGGAACCGACTAGGTGGTTCCGCCCCAGACGCCTGATGGATCCAATTGGCTTTCAGACGGCGCTTGGGGAATTACCGAGCTCCCTCATTCACAGTCCGGCGGAGTCCCTGGTAGCGGTATGGAATACGGCCGCGAAGGGGGCTATTGACCGGATTGCGCCTTTGCGACCTCTCCGTGGTGCTGGCCCCAGGAGGTCTCCTTGGTTTACTGAGGAGCTCAGGGGGATGAAGCGCCAAAAGAGACGTCTAGAGAAGCGATGGAGACAAAGTAAGTCCGGATCTGACTGAACCAGATTGAGCTTATTTATTAAAGCCTATCTGAAGGCGATTAAGGCGGCAAGATCTTTGTATCTTTCTGCTTTGATCGCGTCTGCGGAATCTCGTCCGGCCGCCCTGTTTGGGGTGACCCGATCCCTCATTAACCCAAGGGGTCCGGGGTCTCCCTTGCAGGGTAGTGCCGAGGACTTTAATAACTGTTTCGCAGACAAAGTGGCTCAGATCCGGGCTGACCTAGAGTCCAATTGTATAGCAGAGTCGACCGATAATGATTCAGTTTAGGGGACAGGGGCATGTTCTTGTCCGGTCATCTGGGGAGAGTTTGAGGCTGTTACGCCTGAGGAAGTGGACAGGGCCATTGGATCTGTATGTTCTGCCACCTGTTTGTTGGACCCGAGTCCCTCCTGGCTGGTTTCGGCCAGTAGGGTGGTGACACGTACCTGGATCCAGTAATTCTGACCAACTATCGTCCGGTCTCCAACCTTCCCTTTGTAGGGAAGGTTGTCGAGAAGGTGGTGGCGCATCAGCTCCAGAGGTCTCTGGAGGAAGCCGATTATCTGGGCCCTCTGCAGTCGGGGTATCCTTCTGGAGGGATTGGGAGTGGGGGACACCGTATTGCGGTGGTTCTCCTATCTCACTGGTCGGTCGCAGTCGGTGTTTGTGGGGGGTCAGAGGTCCACCTCTAGGTTACTCCCATGTGGGGTGCCTCAGGGGTCGGTTCTCTCCCCCCTACATTTTAACATTTACATGAAGCCACTGGGTGAGATCATCCACTGCCATGGAGTGAGATACCATCAGTACGCTGATGATACTCAGCTGTACATTTCCACTCCTGGCCATATCAGTGAAGCGGTTGAGGTGATGTGCCGGTGTCTGGAGGCTGTGAGGGTTTGGATGGGTGTTAACAGATTAAGGCTCAACCCCGATAAGACAGAGTGGCTGTGGGTGATGCCTCCCAAGGACATTTCTATCTGTCCCTCGATTACCCTGGGGGGTGAATCTATAAACCCCTCAGAGAAGGTGTGCAACTTGGGAGTCCTCCTCGATCCACAGCTGACATTGGATCATCATTTGTCGGCAGTGGCGAGGGGGGCATTTGCCCAGGTTCGCCTGGTGCACCAGTTGCGTCCTTACTTGGATCGGGAGTCTCTCCTTACAGTCACACATGCCCTTGTCACCTCGAGGATCGACTACTGCAACGCTCTCTACATGGGCCTACCCTTGAAGAGTGTTCGGAGACTACAATTAGTGCAAAATGCAGCTGCGCGAGCAGTTGTGGGCCTTCCTCGTTGTGCCCACATTTCATCAACTCTCCGCATGGTGCATTGGTTGCCTATTGGTCTCCGAGCCCAATTCAAGGTGTTGGTTATTACCTATAAAGCCCTTCATGGCATGGGACCAGGATACTTACGGGACCGCCTTCTGCCACATATTTCTCTACGACCGGTGAGAGCGCACAGGGTCGGCCTCCTCCGGGTCCCGTCAGCGAAACAATGTCATCTGGCGGGCCCTAGGGGGAGGGCTTTCTCTGTTGTGGCGCCCGCCCTCTGGAACCAACTGCCTCCTGAAGTCCGCGTTTCCCCGAATCTCCCGGCCTTCCGAAAGAATTTAAAAACCTACCTTTGCCGGCAGGCCTGGGGATGATTGTTGATTGTGGTGTGACTGATGAGTATGTATGGGGTTTTATTTTTAATGTTTTTTGTTCGGATTTAATCAAAATTGTTTTATATATATATTGTGAGCCGCTCCGAGTCCTCAGAGAGGAGCGGCATACAAATCCGAATAAATAAGTAAATAACTAAATAAATAAAGAAATAAATAAATAAATAAAAATAATTGGGGTTCTTTGCCCCGATGTGCATAACTTTGCACTTGTTTAGGTTAAAATGCATTTGCCACTTTGTTGCCCACTCACACAATTTCGAGAGATCCTTCTGGAGCTCCCGACAATCAGTTTCACTTTTCACAACCTGGAACAATTTAGTGTCATCAGCAAACTTGGCTACCTCACTATTAACTTGTACATCCAGATCATTGATGAATAAATTGAAAAGTAAAGGTCCCAAAACTGAACCTTGGGGTACACCACTTCTCACTTCTTTCCAACCGGAGAATTGTCCATTTATTGCCAACCTTTGCTTCCTACAATTTAGCCAGTTACCAATCCAGGACAAGACCTGTCCTCTAATTCCGTGGCTGGAGAGCTTTTTTAGGAGCCTTTGGTGAGGGACTTTGTCAAAAGCCTTTTGAAAGTCAAGATATACAATATCAACTGGGGCCCCTTTATCTATGTATTTATTTACACCCTCAAAGAATTCTAACAAGTTAGTAAGACATGATTTGCCTTTGCAGAAACCATGTTGATTTTCTTTCAGCAATGCCTGTTTTTCTATGTGCCCTGTAATTTTATCTTTAATAATGGTTTCCATCAGTTTGCCTGGAACTGAGGTTAGACTGACTGGTCTATAGTTTCCTGGATCACCTCTGGATCCTTTCTTGAAGATCGGGGTTATATTTGCTTCCCTCCAATCCTCCGGTACAGTGCCTGATCTTAGGGAAAGATTATATATTTTAGCTAGAAGTTCAGCAATTTCACACTTGAGTTCCTTGAGAATTCTAGGGTGGATGCCATCTGGACCCGGCGATTTGTTGACGTTTAGTTTAGAAAGGCATGCAAGAACATCTTCCTTGTTTATCTCTATCAGGTTTAATTCTTCTATTTCCCTCCCTGGGAAAACTAATTCAGTGGCAGGCAAATGTTCTCTATCCTCCTCAGTGAAAACGGAGGCAAAGAAGTCATTTAGCCTCTCAGCAATCTCCTTGTCTTCTCTGATTATCCCCTTCTGACCATTGTCATCGAGTGGCCCAACTGATTTTCTGGTTGGGTTCCTGCTTCTGATGTACTTAAAAAAGGTTTTGTTATTATTTTTAATATTCTTGGCTATATGCTCCTCAAAGTCTCTCTTGGCTTTCATGACTATCGCCTTGCATTTGGTCTGCCAGAGTTTGTGATCCCTCCTGTTCTCCTCGGTAGGAAGAGCCTTCCATTTCTTAAATGAGTTTTTCTTCTTTCCAATAACCTCCTTTACCTCATTCGTAAGCCATACTGGTATCCTCTTGGACTTTCCAGTCCTCTTTCTTCTTTTAGGAATGCATTTTATTTGAGCCTGCTGTAACGTATTTTTAAACAGTTTCCAAGCATTTTGGAGGGATTTGACTTTTTTATTGTTCTTTTTAGTTTCTTCTTTACTATTTTCCTCATTTTGTCAAAATTCCCTCTGTGAAAGTTTAAGGTCTCTGTGTTAGTTTTCGCTGACAATTTGCTATCCATGGTTAAGTTGGACTTCTGTCCAGCAGACAGATAGTCATACATGTGACACTCAATGCAAAACACTGGGAAGCTCCCCTCCGTCTGCCAGCTATCTATCTCCATTTCTTGTTATTATATGTTTGCTGTTATTATTATACTAATTATTACCGTGTTTCCCCGAAAGGAAGAAGTGTCTTACTTTCTTTTTATCCCCAAAAGCCCCACTATGTCTTACTTTCGGGGTACGGCTTATATTGATTGGAAAACAATTGTCAGTTTTATTTTAAGTATTTTAAGTATATTAAGTATTTTAAGTATTTTAAGTATTTAAGTATTTTAAGTATTTAAGTATTTTAAGCAGGAGGCGGAAGTGGGCAGGAGTAATATGTCTTACTTTCGGGGTACGGCTTATATTAGCCGACCCCCTGAAAACCCCAATACGTCTTACAATCGGGGGTGTCTTACTGTCGGGGAAACACGGTATTAAAAAAACACAGCTTTTTTGGGTTGTTCAAATTTTTGTTTTGGTCTCAGTTTACTTTTTGGATTTTTTCTTACTTGTTTTAGGATTTTATCGCGTGCCGTCAGGGGCGCGATGGATGCTAAAAAAAAAGGTGAATTTGTAATTAAACAAGAAACCCCACAAACTTACCAGGGCTCAGCAGGTATTCTTCCCAAGGTTCCTGCCAAGTTCCCTTCTCCCTTTTTATTTCCTGTTTTAAGTCCTTATTTGAAAAAGCTCTGCTTAAGTAAAAGCAGCTGCCTCTCTGCTTCGCTTCCTTCACTGCCCGGTGTCGCGAAATCCCTCCAAGGCGCGGCTGGTTCCACCGCCATCAAACACCTCCTGGACATCAGGGCCATAGAGCCCGTACCGGGGGACCAGGTTGGGAGAGGTTTTTACTCCATCCTGTTCGTGGTCCCCAAGGCATCAGGAGGGTGGGGGGCGATCCTGGACCTAAAGGGTCTGAACTGGTTCCTAGTGTACCGACGGTTCAAAATGCAGACCCTAAGGTCCATACTGGCCGGCATCAGGAAGGGGGATCTCCTCTCCTCCATAGACTTCACAGAGGCCTACCTCCACATCCCAATCTCCCAGGAACACCGCAGGTTCCTGCGCTTCTGCTACGCACGCCGGCATTATCAGTACCGGGCCCTCCCATTCGGCCTCTCTTCGGCCCCAAGGGTCTTCACGAAGGTACTAGCGGTCTTGGCCGCCCATCTTCGGATGATGCTGGTGCGCGTGCAGTGCTACCTGGACGACATCCTCGTCCAGTCCAGATCCCTTCGGTCAGCACAAGCAGACCTGCTGACCACCATTCAGGTACTCTAGTCCCACGGGTTCTCAGTGAACTTCGGGAAAAGCCACACTTCCCCCTCGAAGCTACTCCTTCACCTGGGTGCTCTGATAGACTCAGAACGTTGCAGGGTCTACCTATCCCGGGAGCGACGGCAGAGCATCCGGAAACTGATATCCCAGATCCGGGGCGTGAGGAGGGTCCCTCTGGTGCAGTTGTCCCAGCTCCTGGGAAAGATGGTATCTTGCATGGGGATAGTCCCGTGGGCGAGACTCCACTCGAGGACCCTCCAGTGGTTTCTCCTTCCCTTTCAGAAACAAAACCTCAGCGCCTCTCCCCAGAAGGTCCAGGTTCCACCCCACGTCCTTGCATCCCTCCAGTGGTGGTCTTCCTCAGCCATGTCCAAGGGGACCGTATTCAAGGAACCCCCCAGGGTAGTCCTGACCACAGACGCCAGTCTGTTCAGCTGGGGTGCTCACCTCCAAACCCAGTTGGCCCAGGGGCGTTGGTCCAGGGGGGACCTCAAGCAAAACATAAACTGGCTAGAGCTAAGGGCCATCCATCTGGCCCTCTGCTTCTCTCCCCTAGTGTCAGGCAAGCATGTTCTAGTCCTGACGGACAACGTGGCGGCCAAGGCCCACGTCAACAAGCAGGGGGGTACACATTACTGGGCCCTCCTCCAGGAGGCCAGGGAGCTGGGGCTGTGGGCAGAGACCCACCTGAGGTCGATAAGGGCGGAACACATTTCGGGGGAGGCAAACCGACAGGCAGACTCGCTGAGCAGGGTGACCGTGGACCACGCAGAGTGGCGGCTGGACACCAGAATATTCGAAGCGATAGCAAACAGGCTCGGCAGGCCATGCCTGGATCTCTTTTCCTCCCCGGCCAACGCCCAGCTCACCAGGTTCTTCACCAGGTTCCCGGCCAGAGGGGCCGAGGGGACGGACGCACTGCGGTGCAGGTGGCCCGAGGGGCTGCTGTATGCCTTCCCCCCTCCCCCTGATCCAGGCCACCATCCGCAAGCTGCTGCTGGAGCAAGCGGAAGTAATCTTGGTTGCGCCATACTGGCCTCGGCACCCGTGGTTTGCAGACCTAGTGGATCTGTCCCTGTCTCCACCGTGGAGACTCCCGCCGAACCAAGTGGCCCTCTCCCAGGGGGAGCTCCGCCACCCAGACCCCCAGTGGCTGCAATTAGCCGCCTGGCACTTGAGCGGGAGTGCCTAACTAAGCAGGCTTATTCCCTAGAGGTGATCTCTATGATCCAAGCCTCTAGGCGCCCCTCAACAAACAGGATCTACGATGCAACCTGGCAAAATTTCTGCCAGTGGTGCTCCCCACGGGGGTTGGATCCCCTCTCGGTAATTGTCCCAAACATCCTAGACTATCTGCTAGACGGCATTTCCAAGGGGTTGTCCACCAACACCATCCGCAGACAGGTGGCGGCCCTATCCACGGTCCTCACCTGCGACAATTGGGGTCCCCTTTCTCACCACCCAGCGATCTCTGCCTTCCTCAAGGGGGCGGCAAACTCCGGCCCACCTACGGTGCATAGATACCCGTCCTGGGACCTACCTACAGTATTACAGGCCTTAACGGTGGCTCCCTTCGAGCCCCTGCAATCTTGCTCCCTACACTTCCTCTCCTTGAAGGTGGCCTTCTTGATAGCCATTACCTCAGCCAGAAGGATTTCGGAGCTGGCCGCGCTGTCAGTTCGGGAGGATCTCTGTATCTTCCATCAAGACAGAGTGGTCCTTAGGCTAGACCCCTCATTCATCCCCAAGGTTAACACCAGTTTTCACAGATCATTGGATCTCGTACTACCCAGCTTCTGCCCTACTCCGTCCCATAGGCTAGAACGCCAGTGGCACAAGCTGGACGTGCGCAGAGCCCTGCGCATTTACATAAAGCGCACCGGGTCTTTCCGCAAGTCGGAGGCCTTGTTTGTCTCCTTCCAGCCATCAGTCATGGGCCGCAAGGTATCTTCCGCCACCATTGGCAGGTGGATCAGGGCTTGCATTGCTAGGGCTTACGTCTCGCAGTCGCTTCCCGTCCCAGCCCGTATCACGGATCACTCCACACCTAGTGCAGCAACCTCGGTGGCCTGGTCTATCCAGGCCTCTGTAGAGGAGATTTGTAGGGCAGCGTCCTGGTCGTCCCCGTCCTCATTCATTACCCATTAGAAGATTGACAGGTTTGCTGCGGCGGACGCCGCGTTTGGCAGACGGGTCCTACAACAGGTGGTTGCCTCCAGGGAGACGCCAGCCTAGACCTTCCCACCCTAAGGGACATGGGGGGCTTTGGTATGTCCCAATCAGTGGATTCTACATCCACCATGCTGGAGTAGGGGCGTTGTCTTACCTGAACGCCTTTTCTCAGCATGGTGGTGTAGAATCCACACCCTCCCTTGGACAGGTGGCTAGGCTTGCGTGGAGGGCACCCCTTTCTGTTATTCTCTTACCTTTTTGGAGCCACGGTGTCAGAGCTTAGGTACCTTGCCTCGTCAAAACTGGGAGACACACCCAGGGGAAGGCATGGCCAAAGTTTTTTCTTAGTCTCTCTGAGCATGAAGGCTGAAATAACCCAATCAGTGGATTCTATACCACCATGCTGAGAAAAGGCGTTCAGGTAAGGCAACGCCCCTTTTTTTCCCGTCAATTAACTTTCTAATCTGCTGTTTTTTTAATCACAAACTTATCTATGGTGGCGGTTCTAGATGGTTTCTTTGTTTTAGGTGATATATAGTGGATATGTGTAAATGATGTGACTGATGCACTGTCCTGGAGAAATAACTCTGAAACTGTAGAACAAGATGGCGATTTAGAAAGTGGATAGTTTCCAGAATCTTTTATGTTGATGGTAGTTTCACCTCAACAAAAAAGTCAATGCTGTTATTTTTTAAACCATGTATGCTTATTGTGAATTTCTCTCTTTTTTTATATATATATTTTATTAGTTTTATAATTATAAACAAAAAATCAAATTAAATTAAATACAACTCAACTGCGTACAATCTTTTTCAACTTTCTCCCAGACAAAACAAAACATACATTCTTTTAATAACTTATGTAAAATACTTAAAATAACTATGGGTGTTGCTCGGCAGCACCCCCTCCACCACATCCCCTGCTTCCTTCCTCCCTATCTCATACTTCCCTCCCCTTCCCCTCTTCCCTCCCTCACTCTCCACCCTCCTCTCCTACAACCTTCCTACTTCCCTCAACTCCTTCACTCCTCACTGTCCACCCCCACCAAATGTGGCCCAGAGGTACTGCCCGAGCAACCCCTCTTATATCAATAAATATATCATTCTTTTTTTTTAAAAATTCTTTTATTAAAACAATCAACATTGAGCATAAAAACCTATTATGCAGCAATCATCATGACACCTGGTATACAATACTAAGTATTAGTCTTTGAAAACGTCTGAGTTAGTAAGCCTTTTTCCCCACTCCTCGCGTCTAGCCTCAACTATACTCCTGTTACGTTTTATTTTGATTGGTGTTTCCCCTATCCGTTTCAATATTAATGTGATCAACAGCTGAAAGGCAGCAGCAGCAGCCGGACCGGTGAACCAGCATCCAGTAAACCAGCATCCAGTAAACCAACAGCCAGCAACCAGCAGCCTGCAACCTGCAACCAGCAGCCTGCAACCTGCAACCGGCAGTCTGCAGCTAGCAACTGGCGACCAGCGGCCAGTGACTGGCGACTGGCGACTGGTGACCAGCAAGTCCAGGGGGGCTTGGAGCCTGCTCACCTGTTGGAGGTGTCCATCTTGTCCTTCGCTGGCTCGCCCTGCTTCTGCCATTGCTGTCTGGTTTTATGTGGCTTTTGGGGGATTTTCAAACAGGAGAGCTTTTTGGTTTCCCTGCTTTTTGCCACCAATTGTTTCTCGGCCTCTACTTTGCCGAGTTCTGGTCCCGATGCTGGCTTGTCCTTCATTTTCATTGTACTGGCTTGCCGCCTCCCCTTTCAAGGCAGGCTGCCAGAGATCTTGGAATAGGCTAGCTTCGGCTTTGACGGCGCTTTTCTCCTCCTCCCGGCGACTAGAACGGAGGGAAATTTGGAGGAGACTTTTGCTGGCCTTGACCCTGGACTATTGGAAAGGACTGCAATTGTGGAAGTGGTTATCGTGGCTAGTGGGCCTGCTCTGTCGGCTGGGTGCTTCCTGCTAAATTTTTAAGACCTGTGGGTGAGGCCTTTGTTGCTGCCGCCATTATGTTGGATTTTTTCGAAGGCCTTATCTTTGGGACGTTGGGTTCCATAATTACTGTTAGTATAAATATTCCTCCTGTTTTGGACTCTACTACAAGTTTTATCTTAGGAGGGACTAATACAGGCACAGCTATAGTTATTGCGGCAGGATTAACATCTGGCATGCCTGTTTTTATTTTTTTATTACTATGTTTTTAAATTGTTTTAATTACTATTTGTTTAAATTTTTAAATAATTCAAGTTGTTTAATACTGTTTTAACTTATTTTTGTTGGATGTTATGAATGATGTGGGGGGGATTGACTGATTGTGGAGTGAATCGGGTTGAATGGATGGTTAGTTTATTGTTTTTAATGTGTTTAGTTTAAAGAGTGGGAGAGATAAATTAATGATATGGATGGAGTTGTGGTTGAGTGGAATGAATGTGATGAACTGGCTAGCCTGCCTGGCATGGCAGAGGCGGAGGGGAGGGGAGACGCTGGCTCTGGGGTGATAGAGGGCCAAAGTATACCGGTCTTGCTGGGGAGAGGCAGATATGGTGGGAGCCATAGGGTAGGCCATTCCCGGGGAACAAGAGCTCGCTGTCTAAAAGCGATCCCTTGCTCCGACCCTGTGAGTTCAACCCGAAGTACTGGTAATGGGCGAAATCCGGACCCTGGGCTCAGGCTGCTGCTGCTCAATGCCAGGTCGGTTGTAAATAAAGCTCCCCTCATCCATGATCTTCTCCTGGATGAGGAGGCCGACCTCGCATGTGTGACCGAGATCTGGCTGGGCCCGGAGGGAGGAGTTCCTCTCTCTGAGATGTGTCCAGCCGGGTTTCAGGTATGGCACCAGCCACGACCCCAGGGAAGGGGGGGAGGAGTGGCTATTATAGCCAAGAAGACTTTTAGCCTACGCAGGCTCGCTGTTTCTGAGATTGCGGGTTGTGAGTTGCTCCTTGTGAAGTTGGACCTAGGGGTTCAGGTGGGCTTGTTGCTCACGTACCTGCCTCCCAGCTGCGTGTCAACAGCCCTGCCTGCGCTACTTGAGGGGGTTGCTGGGCTGGCGGTTGAGTTCCCCAGGCTTATTGTCTTGGGGGACTTAAATCTTCCATCGCTCGGCGAATCCTCTGGGTTGGCGCAGGAGTTCATGGCCACCATGGCAACCATGAACCTGACTCAGGTAGTTCAGGGTCCGACTCACGAGAGGGGACACACTCCCGACATGGTATTCCTCTCAGAACAGTTGAGCAATGATCTGAATTTAAGGGGCTTAGATATTTTGCCTATGTCATGGTCAGACCATTTTCTGTTGCGGCTTGTTTTCAAGGCTCCAATCCTCCCCCGCAGGGAGGCGGAACCGATTAGGTGGTTCCGCCCCAGACGTCTGATGGACCCAGAGAGCTTTCAGAGGACGCTTGGGGAAATACCGGATTCTCTCATTCTCGGTTCGGCAGAGTCCCTGGTTACGGCCTGGAATATGGCTGCGAAGGGGGCTCTTGACCGGATTGCGCCACTGCGACCTCTCTGTGGTAGCAGACCCAGGAGATCTCCTTGGTTTACTGAGGAACTCAGGGGCATGAAGCGCCAGAAGAGACGCCTAGAGAAGCGATGGAGGAAAAGCAAATCCGTATCTGACCGAACACTTGTAAGATCTTATATCAAGACTTATCAGGTGGCGCTCAAGGCGGCAAGATGCGCGTATCATTCCGCCTTGATTGCATCTGCGGAATCCCGCCCAGCCGCCCTGTTCAGGGTAACTCGCTCCCTCCTTAATCAGGGGGGGGTTGATGCACCCTTGCAGGGTAGTGCTGAGGACTTTAATAAGTTTTTCGCGGATAAAATCGCCCAGATTCGGATGGACCTTGACTCCAATTGGAATGCAGTATCGGCTGATAATGATTCAGTCGAGATGACAGGGACTCGTCTTGATCCTGTTGTGTGGGAGGAGTTTGACCCGGTGGCACCTGATGAAGTCGACAAGGCCATTGGAGCTGTGAGCTCCGCCACCTGTTTATTGGACCCGTGCCCCTCCTGGCTGGTTTCGGCCAGCAGGGAGGTGACGCGGGGCTGGGTTCAGGAGATTGTCAACGCTTCTTTGAGGGAGGGGTCCTTTCCGGCTCCCTGCAAGGAGGCAATTGTGCGCCCCCTCCTCAAGAAGCCTTCCCTGGACCCAGCTGTTTTAAACAACTACCGTCCTGTCTCCAATCTTCCCTTTATAGGGAAGGTTGTTGAGAAGGTGGTGTCACTCCAGCTCCAACGGTCCTTGGATGAGGCCGATTATCTGGGCCCTCAACAGTCAGGATTCAGGCTCGGCTACTCCACGGAAACTGCTTTGGTCGCGCTGACGGATGATCTCTGGCGGGCCCGGGATAGGGGATTATCCACTATCCTGGTGCTACTTGACCTCTCAGCGGCTTTCGATACCATTGACCATGGTATCCTTCTGCACCGACTGGAGGGGTTGGGGGTTGGAGGCACTGTTTTGCGGTGGTTCACCTCCTACCTCACTGGTCGGTCGCAGTCAGTGTTGGCAGGGGGTCAGAGGTCAACCCCTAGGTTCCTCCCTTGTGGGGTCCCTCAGGGATCGGTCCTCTCCCCTCTGCTGTTTAATATCTACATGAAACCACTGGGCGAGATCATCCGACAACACGGGGTGAGATATCATCAGTATGCTGATGATACCCAGCTTTACATCTCCACCCCGTGTCATTTCAGTGAAGCAGCGGAAGTGATGTGCCGATGTCTGGAGGCTGTTAGGGTTTGGATGGGTGCCAACAGGCTCAAACTCAACCCCGACAAGACGGAGTGGCTATGGGTTCTGCCTCCCAAGGATATTTCAATCTATCCGTCCATTAGCCTGGGGGGGGAGCTTTTGACCCCCTCGGAGAAGGTCCGCAACTTGGGCGTCCTCCTCGATCCACAGCTAAATTTGGAACATCATCTTTCGGCTGTGGCGAGGAGGACATTTGCCCAGGTTCGCCTGGTGCACCAGTTGCGGCCCTATTTGGACCGGGAGTCTCTGCTCACAGTCACTCATGCCCTTATCACCTCGAGGTTCGACTACTGCAATGCTCTCTACATGGGGCTACCTTTGAAAAATGTTCGGAGACTTCAGGTAATGCAGAATGCAGCCGCGCGAGCAGTGTTGGGCTTGCCTAGAAATGCCCACATTTCGGCATCACTCCGCGAGCTGCATTGGCTGCCAATTGGTCTCCGAACCCAATTCAAAGTGTTGGTTATGACCTATAAAGCCCTACATGGCATTGGACCAGGTTATTTACGGGACCGTCTGCTGCCCCATGAATCCCAGCGGCCGGTTAGGGCCCACAGAGTGGGCCTTCTCCAGGTCCCGTCAGCCAGACAGTGTCGCCTGGCGGGGCCTAGGGGAAGGGCCTTCTCTGTTGCGGCCCCGGCCCTCTGGAACCAACTTCCCCCGGAGATCCGTGTCGCCCCCACCCTCTTCGCCTTTCGTAGATTGCTTAAAACATACTTTTGCCGGCAGGCCTGGGGCAGCTAACACCTTGCCCCTAGCCAGTGTATGTTTCTGTGTATGTTTGTGGAGTGATTGGTTTCTTTTAGCTCAAGGGTTTTTTATAGATATGTGTTTATTGTAATTTCTATCATGCTGTGAGCCGCCCTGAGTTCTTTGGAATAGGGCGGCATAGAAATTAAATAAATAATAATAATAATAAATAATAATAATTAAACATAAGATCCTATTGCTAAGCAATCATCCTAGAACATAGCATACAACATTAGGTATTAATCTTTGTAAACATCTGTTTTAGTAAACGTTCTTCTCTCCTCCCTTACATCTTCAAGTATACTCCGAATACATTTTGTTTGATTGGTGTTTCTCTTATATATGGTCTATCTACTGTATCTAGTCTATCGCATATTGTGCGTTTGCGCTTCTGAGTTGACTTCATCCCATTACTAGCGCAATCTTTTATGGTCCCCAACCCGAGATCCTGAGGTAAAAGTTTCATATCCTGAGGTAGAGATTCAGTCTACTTTAAGAATATTAAAGCAAACAACATTAGTCATAAGGTTATGTTAAGAGGCATTAGTTATAGAACATATACATTCAACGTTGGGTGTTAGTTTTTGTAAACATTTGATTTGTTAGCCCTTCATCCCTCCTCCCATCGATCCTTAGCTGAACGCCAGCTGCATTCTGTTTGATTGGTGTCTCTCTTGGATATAGTCTATCCACTGTTTCCAGTCAGTCACAAATTGTTCATTGGAGCGGTTTTTCAAGTATGCTGATATTTTTGCCATTTCCGCCAAATTTGTTACTTTCACAGTCCATTCTTCAATAGGCGGTATTTCCGGATTCTTCCAGTACTGTCCCACCAACAATCTTGCTGCTGTAATTAAGTTCAAAAATAAATTTGTCTCTGAGGTAGTGATATCCTTTGTGATCCCTAACAGAAAAGCCTGAGGTAGAAATTCTATACGCTTTTTGAAGATAGTTTGGAGTGTCCACCATATCTTCCTCCAGAATGCTTTGATTTTTCTGCATGTCCACCATATATGAAAGTAAGTAGCCTCCCCGTCCCCGCACCTCCAGCATTTGGGCTGGGAGTCCAGGTAGATGAGTGATATTTTTTTTGGGTCTAGGTGCCATCTATAGAACATCTTGTAGAAGTTTTCCCTTAAGTGTTGCGATTTCGTGAATTCTACATTCCTCACCCAGATTTTCTCCCATGTGTCCATGGTGATAGGGTGTCCGAAGTCTTGTGCCCACTTTATCATACAGTTCTTGACTAGCTCGGTTTCAGAGTCCATTTCTATCAGAATGCTGTACACTCGTTTGATGTGCCTAATCCCCTGTTCTCTAATCTGTTTAATTAGATTCTCGTCGGTCTGGGAGAAGCCCTTCTTCTTGTCTTTACGCCACCTTGATTGTAGTTGTATATATGATAGCCAGTTACTTCCTATTCCTCTGTTTGCTAGCGTTGCTTGAGATTTCAAGAGGAACCCGTTTTCTTCTCCCAGTACAAGTTCACTGTAGGGCACCACTTCTTGCCCTTGGGATGTGTTCATACCCCCTGTTGCGTGTCCAGGGATCGTCCAGATGGGAATCTTGTCGTGTAGGAGGTGCTTATATTTCTTCCAGACCCATAGCAATGGGATTCGTAGTGGGTTCTCCTTGAAGTTCCTATCTGCCTTTTTGTCATATACTAGGTATGCGTGCCAGCCGAATCGTAGACCATGCCCCTCAACATTCAGAACTCTATCATTTGTCATGTTGATCCAGTCACTAACCGCCACCAACGTTGCTGCATAGTAATATAGCTTTAGATTAGGCATTTTGAGTCCCCCTCTCTCCCTTGCGTCTTGGATGATTTTTAGTTTCACCCTCGGTCTCTTGTCGTCCCAAATAAATCTGTTGATGCCTTTCTGCCAATTGTCTAAGTCCGCATCCTTCTTGAGTATGGGTAGCATTTGGAAGAGAAATAAAAATCTGGGTAATACATTCATCTTTACTGTCGCTATCCTGCCGAGCAGGGACAGACGTAGTGATTTCCACCTTTCCAGGTCTGCTTGTATCTTATTCCACAGGACCTCGTAGTTATTCTTGTATAATCTCGCATTTGTTGATTCTATCTCCACTCCTAAGTATTTGACTTTCTTGACTATTTCACAACCCGTTATTTTTTCCAGGTTCCGTTTTGCTTTGTTGTCTAGGTTTTTGACTAGCATCTTTGTTTTTGATATATTTACTCTGAAGCCTGACACCCTACCATAGTCCTCCATTATCTCCATCAATTTCCTTGCTGATTGTGCTGGTTGCGACATTGTTACCAGCAGGTCATCCGCAAAGGCACATAGTTTGTATTCTTGCTGTTTAATCTGTATGCCCTGTACATCCTCTGCCGCTCTTATTCTGTTCAGTAAAATTTCCAGTGTTAGGACAAATAGCAGGGGGGACAGCGGGCAGCCCTGTCTCGTGCCTCTCTCTATATTAAATGAGTCCGTTAAGTCTCCATTGACAATGATCTGACCTGTTTGTTTCTGGTAAATTGCCGTTATGGAGTTGAGAAACTGTACTCCCATTTTCATCTTCCGGACCAAGTTCGTCAGGAATGGCCAGTGCAGTCTGTCGAAAGCTTTTTCTGCATCCACAAACATAAGAGCGGCGGGTATCTGGTTGTGCTTTTGCAGGTATTCTATTATGTTCAGCAGCTGTCTCACGTTGGTTTTCATCTGGCGTCCTTGTATAAATCCCCTTTGGTCCGGGTGTATTGTTTTTTTGTAGTACAGTCATTAGTCTATTGGCCAAAATTTTTGTGAAGATTTTGTAGTCTGTGTTTAGTAGTGAGATGGGCCTGTAGTTTGCGGGCTGTGTGTTGTCTTTCCCCTCCTTTGGGATTAATGAGATGTAGGCTGTTTTCCAGGATGGTGGGACCTGGCCTCCTTCTTGAATGTTGGCAAATAGTTTTCTGAGGGGTTCTAGCATCTCCTCTTGGAGGTGTTTGTAGTAGGTCGCTGTTATCCCATCCGTCCCGGGCGATTTTCCTGCTTTCAGTTGTGTGATCGCTGAGTGTATTTCCTCTTTTGTGATTAAGGCATTCAGGGCTTCTCTTTGTGTGTCGGTAATCGCCTGTATCTTTTCGTTTTGTAGGAACTCATCTATCTCTTTGTCTTGTATCTTATCCTCGGCATATAGTTTCGAGTAGAACTCCGTGAAGGCTTTCTTGATGGTTTTTTGTCGGAATTCTTCCTTGCCTTTGTATTCTAGCTTTTCAATTATGCGGGATTTCTGTTTCTTTCTTATAGTGTAGGCTAGCCAGCGGCCCGGTTTGTTGGCCTTGCAGAATGTCTTATGTTTTGCATATTGTATATTCCTTGCAACTTGGTCAGCCATCAACATGTCAAATTGCTTTCTTAAGATCTTGAGTCCTTTGGTGACTTTGTCCTCTGGCCTTTTTATTAGCAGCCGCTCCCTTTTACTTATCTCATTTTCTAACTCTTTTCTTTTTTGTTCTTGTTTGCGACGGTGCCTGCTATTCATGGCTATGAGGATCCCGCACATGTACACCTTGCTGCCTTCCCAGATCGTTTCTATCGGTGTTTCGTTGTTCATATTTGTGTCGAAGAATTCCTTCATAGCTTTTTTGCATTCCGCCACATTGTTTTCATGTCTAAACAAGTTTTCATTGATTCTCCAGGACCTCCTCTGTTTCGGGCCATGTCTTAATTCCATCCTCACAGGGTTGTGGTCTGTCAGTGTCTTGGGTAGGATTTTCACCGCGTTTAGACAAGTTAGCAAGTCACTAGAAGTTAATATAAAGTCGATTCTGGAGAATGATTGATGTCTGCCAGAGAAGAAGGTGAATTCTTGTTCTTTGCCGTGCCTTTTCCGCCATACGTCTGTCAGTTCGAGGTCCTCCTTCATGTCGAAGAAGGATTTAGGCAACTTGGAGTGTTTTTGCGGGTTCGGTGCAGTTCTTTTTTTGTCTAGAGCAGTCTCTATGACCCCGTTCCAGTCGCCCATGATGATGTAAGATCTGTAGTTAAGTTGTGTTATTTTCTTGTGTAGCTTTTTGTAGAATTTGCCTTGTTGCTGATGTGGTGCATATACGCCCATTACTAGAATCTTCTTGTCTTCTTGTGTTATTTCAATTGCCAGGTATCTACCTTGGGGATCAGACTCTATTAGCTTAGCCATTACATGTTTCTTTACGTATATAACAATCCCATTCTTTTTTCTTGGCGCCGCTGCCACAAAGTGCGCGCCTAGTTTGTAGTTGATCAGATATTTCTGGTCTGCTGCTCTGATGTGTGTTTCTTGTAGGCAGATTATATCGCTTTTACCTTGGTTTAGGTAGTGGAGAATTTTTCTTCTTTTCTGGGGGGAGTTCAGTCCGTTCACATTCCAAGTCAAATAATTAGTAGCCATCATCTGTTGCAGGATATTTTTGCGAGACCATTTCTGTTGTTTCTCCTGTTGTCTCCTTTGGTCTCGTTCCCACGATATCCGGATTGGTGCTCATTTTGGTTTGTGAGGTCTTGCCTTGCTGGTCTGTTCGTTTGGTAGTGAAGCCTGGTAGCCTGCCCTCTGTAGACTGTCCTGCCTCCTTGTTTTTGTTGCTCTCTGCTCTCTGCGCCCTCGCCCCTAGAGGTAGTCCATTCATTTCCTCTGCCACTGCCCCGATCTGTGCTTCTGCGCGGCTTGCTCGTTGGCCTCGATCCCTCCCGCTTTCCCTTGGTCTATCTGCATCTTCTCCCGCGGTGGGTTGAGGGCCTCCCGACTTCAGTTCCATTTCGAGGAAGTCTTTGGCTTTCTGGACCGAGGTCAAGTAATGTCTCTTGTTTTTATAAGAAAGTGACACTCCTGTTGGGGTTTCCCACCGGTATTGCAGTGCACGCGATCTCAGTTCTGTGGTCAGGAATTTGTAGTTCTTTCTGTGTCTCAGCATCGCCTGGGGGATCTCTTTCAGAACCTTCACCTCCTGCTCCTCTATGTAGAATGCCTTGTTATAGGAAGTGGCAGAGACGTGGTTCCGGAACCTCTGTGTTGTGAAGTGGATGACCACATTCCTTGGTTGGTGTTTGTTCACTTCCCTCCAGGCGCCCACTCTCTGGATTTTTTCGACATGCCACTCAATCTCATTGGCGCTCGTGCCCAGGAATGTTGCCAGGGCCTCTACAAAGGTCCTGCGCAGTCTTCCCTGGGGTTCGTATGTTGTCTCGTTCCACCCTCTGATCCTGATTGCAAATGCCATTTGCCAGAATTGTATCATGGTGGACTGGTCTTGAACCTCTCTTTTCACCTCTGCAAGCTGACCCTCTACGCGGTTTTCCACTTCCTTCATCATCTTTTCCGTATTCTCCCTTGTTTCTTGGAGGTTTTTGTAATGTGTTTGCAATGCCTCCTTTATCTGTTCCAAATCAGTGGCCGTCGCTTTGCGCTGTTCTTCCCACTTTTTCTCCAGGTCTCCACCTTGGTCCGCCAGCATCTTCTTCATGTCTTTGTATCTTTCCTCCGTCTTCCGTTCTGTTTCTAGGCGTCCTTTCTCCGTCTTCGCGCCCATTTCTGCCAATTTTCTATCCATGCCATCCATCCGTACCACCATCGTCGCTATCGTCTCATTTAGTGTCTCAATCGTCTCTTTTAGTTCTTGGATCATGCGTGCTGTTGCGGAGTCGTGGGTTGGCGTGTGGGTCTGAGGGCATGCAGTTGGGTGGGGGTGTGTGTGGTTGGGTGGGGTGTTCCCTAGCAGATTAGAGGGCTGGGCCGGGGAGGGTGCAGCTCCCTTCAGGTCTCGCAGTTTGATTTGTTTTGTCCGTCTGGCAGCCATTTTGAGCTTCTCCTGTTGGCCTGTCCACCCTTAAAGCCACCCCTTGATGCACCCTCCCTTGGACAGGTGGCTAGGCTTGCGTGGAGGGCACCCCTTTCTGTTATTCTCTTACCTTTTTGGAGCCACGGTGTCAGAGCTTAGGTACCTTGCCTCGTCAAAACTGGGAGACACACCCAGGGGAAGGCATGGCCAAAGTTTTTTCTTAGTCTCTCTGAGCATGAAGGCTGAAATAACCCAATCAGTGGATTCTATACCACCATGCTGAGAAAAGGCGTTCAGGTAAGGCAACGCCCCTTTTTTCCCGTCAATTAACTTTCTAATCTGCTGTTTTTTTAATCACAAACTTATCTATGGTGGCGGTTCTAGATGGTTTCTTTGTTTTAGGTGATATATAGTGGATATGTGTAAATGATGTGACTGATGCACTGTCCTGGAGAAATAACTCTGAAACTGTAGAACAAGATGGCGATTTAGAAAGTGGATAGTTTCCAGAATCTTTTATGTTGATGGTAGTTTCACCTCAACAAAAAAGTCAATGCTGTTATTTTTTAAACCATGTATGCTTATTGTGAATTTCTCTTTTTTTATATATATATTTTATTAGTTTTATAATTATAAACAAAAAATCAAATTAAATTAAATACAACTCAACTGCGTACAATCTTTTTCAACTTTCTCCCAGACAAAACAAAACATACATTCTTTTAATAACTTATGTAAAATACTTAAAATAACTGTGGGTGTTGCTCGGCAGCACCCCCTCCACCACATCCCCCGCTTCCTTCCTCCCTATCTCATACTTCCCTCCCCTTCCCCTCTTCCCTCCCTCACTCTCCACCCTCCTCTCCTACAACCTTCCTACTTTCCTCAACTCCTTCACTCCTCACTGTCCACCCCCACCAAATGTGGCCCAGAGGTACTGCCCGAGCAACCCCTCTTATATCAATAAATATATCATTCTTATATATTGCAAGTATTATAGTTGAGTACAATACAATTTCTTAGATTGATATTTCCCTTGAATATAGTCTATCCATTTTTTCCAGTCCAACATATATTTTTCATTTGAATGATGTTTCAAATAAGCAGATACTTTAGCCATTTCCGCCAAATTTATAACTTTCAAAGTCCATTCCTCGATGGATTGTAATTCTGCCTTCTTCCAATATTGTCCAACCAACAGTCTCGCTGCTGTAATCAAATTCAAAATTAAGTTCGTCTCAATGGTGGTTCAGTCTTTTATAATACCTAGTAAAAACAACTGTGGTGAAAATTCAATACGTTTTTTCAAAATATTTTGAAGTATCCACCATATTTTTATCCAGAAAGCCTTGATTTTTCTACAGGTCCACCATACATGAAAATAAGTAGCATCCATACATTCTCCAGCATGTGGATTACGAATCCACAGATGGGTTGTTTCCAGTCCTCCTGCCCATGTGACTAGGACTCAAACTTCTAGCTCCGCCTCCGACCGGGGCTTCCTGTCCTCTGACCGGACTTCCTGTCTCCCAGTTTTTTCCTAGTCTTCAGCCCGAGAACATCTCCAAGAGTAGGCTCCAGAGTAGGATTTAATTTTTAGCTGCAAAGTTAGAAGCTTAGGTTAGATTTTCCTTTAGAGTTTTCACCAACAGCAGAAGAGGAGGATTCGGAGGCAAACAGGTCCAGGGGACCTCTCGGGGTCTCTCGGGAACACCGAGGGAGCAGGAGGGGAGTAACGCCCCAGCTCAGACCCGCGGCCTGAATCCTCCCTGCGGAAGGAATCTCTCCCCCTGGAAAACCAGCAGCGATCGGCGTAGGACGCCAGCGGACGAAGAACTCGGTGACAGACGAAGCTCCCGGCGCAGCGAAATCGCAAGTGGGATTGTGGTGGGGGGAGGAAAGCACCGCTTAGTCACTAAGCCGGCACGCGGCACGGGGCCCTATAGCGGCCGCGAAGGCGGCGAGTAAGGGTCTCCGGCGGCCATTAAGGCCCGGGAAGGCATCTCCGGCGGCCATTAAGGACCGCGTGGAAGGAGGCGGACGCCATCTTGGCCTGCCGGCCTCCGGGTTTTGGCGCGAAGGGGCCATCTTGAAAGGGGCGGTCCCTCCAAGGGCGGCAGAGGCAGCCATTTTTCGGTAGGCCGAATCACCGGAGCTAGGCCGGAGTGCCGAATAGGTGGGGGGCCTTCACTTACTGCGATTAATCGCAGAGAACGGGAAGCCTGTGGGGCGGCACATCGCAGCCGTAGGCAACCACGAGCCCGACCGCCACAGAGCCTGCTGAGCCAGGCCAAAAGGGGGAGTTGTATTTAAGTGGATTCCTCGATTTAAAGGTGTGCGGACTTGGGGCGCTTCAACCCCTAGGGACAATCAGCCTCGCAGACGTTACCAGATTAGGTCTGCTTGCCTGTCTCCGCCAGTGCATCTGTGCAGAAGAGGGCCTAGCCCCACCTGCCTGTGGAGCCAAGTCTCCCTCTTCCCCCACTTGTCTGGAGACCCCTGCAGGGATCTCAGACGCACGATGGCAGACAGCGCGTCGCTTCAGGTGTACCAAGGCTCAAGCTCCCCCCTCCCTCCCCAAAGCGCAAAGCTGCGGACTTGGAACCGGGGGGGGGCAAGAAGAAGGCAAAAACAAAGCACCTAAACAAAGAGCCGTCGAAGGCAGCCGAGCGACAGGCCTTAAGGAGGCACCAGGTGCTAGAGAGAGAGTGTGCCAAGGCCCAGAGGCTTCAGTCCAGAGGGACTGAGCAGGCTGATTTTCCCCAATCCACTCCGTCCACACCAGAGCATGGCGAGCCAGCAGACACGCAGATGGAAGCGGAACAGGAAACCACAGGCCTCCCAAGAGGGTGGCCGGAACAATTACAAACATTTATGCAAAAAGCATTTGACAATTTTATGTCTTCCAAGCTCTCTTCTTTCCCTCAGGAACACACCAAACAGCCAGCGCCCCCGCTTCGCAGGGGACACGCATTCACCCAAGCCTCCGAGGATTCTGAGTCTTCTTCACAGATGGCAGAGGAGGAGCCGGAGGACTGGGAGACATCTGGACGTCAGCTGTCGGAAGAGGAGGACGAGACTCCAGAACAGGCCTCAACCTCAGGGCTATTCGATTCGGCTCAGTTCCGTGTACTTATGCTCAAAACCTGTGCCACCCTTAGTCTGCCAGCAAGGGATAAAGAAACAAAATCCACCTCCTCCGAGGAGGAGGGAGGTAAGGTCCACCCGGTGCTACATCCACCGGCTCCGGATGAGGTAAAGGTACCGTGTCCGTTAGTGTTCCGCACCACGCTGGAATCACAATGGGCCTCATTGGCGACCACGCCGTCTCCAAGTAGCACAGATAAAAAGATATTAAATGTGGGCAATGTCTTGGCTTCCCTCATAGAGGTACCAACTGTAGATGAACCACTAATATCTCTATTTGCATCTTCCGCCATTCCAGGAGACATGGCGGAATCCATGAAGGCTGACGACAAGAAATTTGAGTTCGCCATCCGCCGGACGCACCACTCAGCAGCCTGGTCGATCAGAGCTGCGGTCTCAGCCTCCCTGGTGGCCAGGGCGTCAATCTTGTGGCTTCAGGAGGTACAGGCAAGTGTACCACCAGATCAGGTACGTGCACAACAAACGTTAAACAAACTGTTACTGGCGGCAGAGTACATGGCGGACACCACCTTGTCGGCCTCAAAATATTCAGCCAGGGCCATAGGGTCAACAATAGCCTCCAGAAGGCTCCTTTGGCTCAAAACATGGAAGACAGACCTTAAGTCCAAATGGCGACTAGCCACCGCCAAATACTCAGGAACCAAGCTGTTCGGTCCCATCCTGGAACCGTATGTGATTGAGGACAAAAATAAGAGAAAGGTTCTCGCCCATCCCTCCAGGGGAACAGAGAGGCGAGGCCAAGAGTTCCGCAGGCAGGGGTCCCGCCAGAGCGGGGCCGGAGAATGGAGACAACCCTTTCGAGGGGGGCAGTCCTGGGATTGGCCCAGAAACCAACGCACCTTCCCCTCAGGTCAGGAGTGCTTCCAGGACCACCCAGCCGCAGGTAGGGGTCAGTTCCCAAAATGCAACGCCAGAGGAGGGACGGGACGCCCTTACAGGCGCTCCAAGTGACGCCTGGGACAGCCCCATAGGGGGTCGCCTGGCGCTGTTCAGCCAAGTGTGGCGAAACACCACAACAGACGCCTGGGTAAGGGACACAGTGACTCAAGGCCTAGCCTTAGAGTTCTACGCTCCACCCCCGAGTCAATTCATAAGGTGCCCGGAGTCCCGAAACCCCTCAAAAGCAAGACTGCTAAAACTGGCCATAGAACACCTGATAGAAATCAGAGCCATAGAACCGGTCCCGGCAGGGGTTCTACTCCATCCTGTTCGTCGTACCCAAGCCATCCGGGGGTTGGAGAGCAATTCTAGACCTCAAGAGGCTCAATCACTTCGTAATATACAAAAAGTTCAAAATGCAATCCCTCAGATCCATACTGGCCAGCATCCGAAAGGGAGATCAGCTGTCATCCATAGACCTCACAGAGGCATACCTACACGTACCCATAAGACAGGAACATCGACGCTTCCTGAGGTTCTGTCACAAAAACAGACACTACTAATACAGGGCCCTTCCATTCGGCCTCTCATCGGCACCCAGGGTATTCACAAAGGTGCTGGCCGTGGTGGCTGCGCACCTGCGCATGCTACCGGTGCGCGTCCTCTGTTACCTAGACGACATCCTGATTCTGTCAAGTTCACAAGAAGCGGCCCTCTCAGATCTGCGGGTCACGCTAAGCACACTACAGACACACGGCTTCTCCGTAAATTACAAAAAGAGCCACCTCACACCATCAACCCGCCTACTACATTTAGGGGCGATCATAGATTCAGAAACAGGATTAGTACACCTTGCTCAAGAAAGGCGGGACAGCGTACGAAAGCTCGCACGCCTCGTCCAGGGAAAGGGTTCAGCCACAATAGTGCAACTGTCCCAACTTCTGGGGAAAATGATCTCATGCCTGGGCATCGTTCCATGGGCCAGACTCCATTCCAGGAGGCTCCAATGGTTCCTCCTCCCCTACCAAAGACTAAACCAGGGCGCATCCATCCGAAAGGTCAGACTCCCTCCCCAAGTCCTGTCATCCCTCCGATGGTGGACTTCTGCAGCCACGGCCAGGGGAACACTGTTCAGGGAACCAGACAGGCTGACGGTGACCACCGATGCCAGCCAGTTCGGCTGGGGAGCTCACTTCCAGGATCAGATAGCGCAGGGCAGATGGACACCCCGGGACCTGGTCCACAGCATCAACTGGCTCGAACTGAGAGCGATTCACCTAGCTCTCCGTCAATTCTCCCCCAGCCTGAAGGGAAGACACGTGCTGGTTCTAACGGACAACGTGACAGCCAAGGCACATGTGAACAAGCAGGGGGGAACGAGATCAGCGGTTCTCATGCAGGAAGCCAGAGAACTGGGACTTTGGGCAGAGTCATACCTAGGGTCAATAAAGGCAGAGCACATATCCGGGGAGGCAAACAGCCAAGCGGATTCACTGAGCAGAGTCACAGTGAATCACGCGGAGTGGAAGCTGGATCCGGCCTTGTTCGAGGCAATCTCGAACAGGTTCGGCCGTCCACTAGTGGAACTCTT
Source organism: Bothrops alternatus (assembly GCA_034064705.1). Taxonomy (NCBI): domain Eukaryota; kingdom Metazoa; phylum Chordata; class Lepidosauria; order Squamata; family Viperidae; genus Bothrops; species Bothrops alternatus. The sequence continues at coordinate 2,100,161 of JARGCV010000105.1, forward strand.
CGCTTCCCCCAAGAACAAGCAGCTCCCCCGCTTCATATCCAGGTTTCCGACCTGGGGAGCGGAGGGAACGGACGCTCTCAGGTGCAGATGGCCTCGGGGGCTGATGTACGCATTCCCACCCCCTCCGTTGATTCAGGCGACCATTCGCAAGGTCATCCTGGAAAGAGCGGAGGTGATCTTGATTGCCCCACATTGGCCAAGACGGCCATGGTTTGCAGACCTCGTAGACCTTTCAATCTCGCCAGTCTGGATAATTCCCCCACATCAGGTGTCGCTCACCCAGGGGAATCTACAACATCCAGACCCACAGTGGCTACAACTAGCCGCTTGGCACTTGAGAGGGAGGGGCTAGCCAGACAGTCCTTTTCGAAGGACGCCATAGAGATCATCCAGGCTGCCCGTCGCCCTTCCACTAACAGAGTGTATGAGGCTACGTGGAGGAGTTTTGTCAGCTGGTGCGGCAAGCAAGGATTAGATCCCTTGGCTGTGACCATTCCTAAAGTCATAGATTTCCTTGTAGAAGGGTTTAAGAAGGGCCTGGCTCTTAACACTATTCGCAGGCAGGTGGCAGCCATACAAACGGTGCTCTTCTGCGACAACAGGGAGTCCCTATCACAGCACCCGGCAGTAAAGGCCTTCATGAAGGGGGCAGCCGCAGTGCGACCTCCGGTGGTACATCGCTACCCGTCTTGGGATCTCCCCAAGGTGCTCCAGGCCTTGACATCCCCTCCGTTCGAACCCCTGAGACTCTGTTCACTCCGTCATCTGACATGGAAGGTAGCCTTTCTGGTGGCCATCACATCGGCTAGGCGGATCTCGGAGTTGGCGGCTCTCTCGGTTCGAGCGGACCTGATGATTTTTTCAGAGGACACAGTCACATTACGTCTAGATCCATCCTTCATCCCGAAGGTCAATTCCTGGTTTCACAGAGCTCAGGAAATAACATTACCAAGTTTCTGCCCGAATCCCTCAGATCCCCGGGAACGGCGATGGCACACTCTAGACGTGCGCAGGGCCCTACTCCTTTACACCAAAAGGACTTCGGCTTTCCGGAAATCGGAAACGCTATTTGTTTCATTCCAACCAGCAACCAGGGGTCACAGGGTTTCTTCCTCGACCATTGGCAGGTGGATCAGGGCATGCATAGCAGAGGCTTACGGGGCACAGTCACTACAGGCCCCGGCGGGAATAACGGCGCACTCCACCAGGAGTGCGGCTACCTCAGCAGCCTGGTACACGCAGGCACCGGTGGAGGAGATTTGTAGGGCAGCGACGTGGGCGTCCCCGTCCTCCTTTGTAAAAAACTACAGGATAGACCGCTTCGCTGCGGCAGAGGCCTCCTTCGGGAGGCGAGCACTGCAGCAGGTCATTGCCTCAAATGAGACTCCAGCCTAGACTCCCACCCGGGGGGACATGGGAGGGCTTTGGTATGTCCCATCTGTGGATTCGTAATCCACATGCTGGAGAAAGGGCGTTGTCTTACCTGAACGCCTCTTCTCAGCATGGGGATGAAGAATCCACACACCCTCCGCTAACAGTCTAGGCAGATGTTGATTTACAGGATTGTGAGCAGGAGCCACGAGGACCAAACTACGTTGAAGGAGCTTCGCCCGAGGAAAAAACTGGGAGACAGGAAGTCCGGTCAGAGGACAGGAAGCCCCGGTCGGAGGCGCAGCTAGAAGTTTGAGTCCTAGTCACATGGGCAGGAGGACTGGAAATAACCCATCTGTGGATTCTTCATCCCCATGCTGAGAAGAGGCGTTCAGGTAAGACAACGCCCTTTCACATCTCCAGCAGTTAGATTTTAAATTAGGGTACATACATGATAATTTATAAAACATTTTATAAAAATTTTCTCTTAAATGTTGCACTTGTGTAAATTTTACATTTTTCACCCAGATCCTCTCCCAAGTTTCCATCATAATTGGTTGTCCGAAATTTTGTCCCCACTTTATCATACAGTCCTTGACTAATTCAGTTTCCGAATCAATTTCTATCAATACATTATACAATCTTTTAATATGCATTGACCTTTGGTCTCTAATTTGTTTAATTAAATTTTCATCTATTTGAGATAAACCCATCTTCAAGTCTTTTTTCCATCTAGTCTGCAATTGTAGATATTGAAACCAAGTAAGGGTTATTCCTTCCTCTCTTAAAATATTCAAGGACTTCAGTAATAAAAGATTCCCTTCTTTAATTAGGAGTTTCTCATAAGGCACCACATCTTGTAATTGTACTCTATTTATATTCTCTATTGCGTGTCTGGGAACCGTCCAAACAGGAATCTTATCATTTAATTTGTACTGATATTTTTTCCAAACACGCAGCAGAGCATTTCTCAATAGGTGCTCTTTGAAACTCCTATCGACCTTTTTATCATAAACTAGATATGCATGCTAACCATATAATAAACTGTACCCTTCAATATTCAATAATCTATCATTAGTTAAATTGACCCAATCACTTATCGCTACTAAAACAGCAGCGTGATAATATAACTTAAAATTAGGCATTTTCAAACCACCTCTTTCCCTTGTATCCTGAATAATTTTTAATTTGACCCTCGGTTTCTTGCCATTCCAAATAAATCTATTAATACCCTTCTGCCACTCCTCCAAGTTCGCATCCTTTTTAAGTATAGGTAACATTTGAAAAAGAAATAAAAATTTAGGCAATACATTCATTTTAACTGCTGCTATCCTACCCAACATAGATAATTGTAATTTCTTCCATTTCTCCAACTCTATTTGTGTCTTATTCCACAAAACTTCATAATTATTTTTATACAACTTCCCATTAGAGGCTTCAATATCAATTCCTAAATATTTAATTTTCTTAACTATCTCACATCCCGTTATTTTTTCCAATTCCTGTTTTAAATTAATATTTAAATTTTTAACTAACATCTTTGTCTTAGATATATTTAATTTAAACCCTGATACCCTACCATAATTTTTAATTATCTCCATCAATCTCTTGGCTGACTGTAATGGTTGAGTCAATGTCACAACCAAATCATCAGCAAAAGCACGTAATCTATAATCTCATTGTCTAATCTCTATACCTTTTAAATCATCTGCTCTTCTTATCCTATTCAATAAAACTTCTAAAGTTAAAACAAACAACAAAGGGGATAATGGACATCCCTGTCTGGTACCTTTCTCTATATTAAATAAATCTGTTAAATCCCCATTCACAATAATCTGTCCTGTTTGTTTCTGGTAAATCGCCAATATAGAATTAATAAACTGATCCCCCATTTGCATCCGAGCAATCATTTTTTTCAAAAACAACCAATTCAATCTATCAAATGCTTTTTCCGCATCCAAAAACATAAAAACTGCGGGCACCTGAATGTGCTTCTCCAAATATTATCTTATTGTGAATTTCTCTTCTCCAGCATGGGTGGATTCCGAATCCACCTATGGGTATCCAATGCCTGCTACCCAATTGGAGACTAGGTCTGAAATTTAGCTCCGCCTCCTGGCTTCCTTCCCCAGTTTTTTCCTAGTCTGAAGCCCAAAAACAGCTCTTCTCGGTAGCTCCGTAGAAAGAAGGTTTTTTTTTGCTTAAATAGGACTGGTAAAGTATATCTCTACAGGTTTTTTTGTTAGATATTAATTGGACAAACGAAATTTAGGGAAGATTTGATTTTTAAGTTAGCTTTTTTTGGTGACTTGGACGTTTTTTCGGTACAATCCTTCCTCCTCCCCGGCGGGAGCGCGAGGGCGACCGCCCAAGGCCCTGGGCCTTGGGAGAGGGACGGGGAGTCACAGAAGAACATCCCTGGACCCCCGACTGAGCCCGGGAAGTGGACAGGAACCCCACCGGACCGCAGGCGTCGAGGAAGAGGACGTCGCCGGAGGTCGTCGACAGATCGCCGCAGAATAGCGGGGGACCGCTACGACTAACCGCAAGTGGGGTTTCTTTGAAGGCGGGGAGGAGGCCGCCGGTTCACCGGGGTCGGTGAAAGGAGGCGGGAGCCGTCCGTAGTCAAGTGGGTAGACCGGGGCCGGTATAAAGCAGCCACCGCGTGGTCGGGAGCGCAGAGCTCTGACCAAAAAATTGGCGCGGCAGCCATTTTGGAAAGGGGGAGGTCCCGGCTACTGGCGCGAATCGCCATTTTGCAAAGGGGGCGTCGCCGGACAGTCCGCGCTGCCTGATTGGGTTTCGTCGCTAGGGTGCGAAAAATCCTTGCAAGAAAGAGGGCGGGTAAGCCTCTTTGTTTCCTCCTGTTGGGCCTGGGCCTAGGGAGACAGGCGACCACCGGCCGGCAGGGGTGAAAGGATTCACCGGCCTAAACAAATAACGAGTAATTGAGAGCCGGTGGTCGGAGAGAGTGTGTGCCGAAGGTGTGTGTGGGCATTGTAAATTTATCAGCAACTCTAGAAGGCACGGCCAAGCCAGACGGACCCGTGGGAGGACATACGGGCCGCGTTCACACAACGGTCGAGCAAGAGTAGGGATACACTCCCTCTAGCGCTGCCGACCCGTGCCGGGCCTGCCAACTACCGGGACAAGGCCCTAGTCACAGCATGGCTATGGCAGATGGCACCTCGGCCCAAGGCTCAGCGCCTCCCCCGTCGCCTCCTCGCAGACCGGAAGAACCGGGGGGGGGGGCAAGAAGAAGGCCAAGACGAAGCATCTAACTGAGCCTTCAAAGGCTGCTGAGCGGCAGGCCATGAGGAGGCACCAGGCCTTGGAGAAAGAGTTCGCCAAGGCCCAGAGGAGCAGAGCCAGCGGAACAGAGAGAACAGATCTGGCTCTCATGGAGACTCCAAGTGGCTTTGGCTCCTCGGAATCCACCCCCAGGGAATGGCTTCCAAGGGGGGAGACGGAAGGAGAGTTGTCCCCCATCTCGGTGCCGTTATCTCCGGCACACTCTGAACCCACCACCAGTCAGGAGACTGGACGCAGAGGTAGGAAACGAACGAGGTCTGGTAAGTGGTCATCCCAGCTTCATTCCATTTTACAGGAAGCCCTGGAACACCTCCGGCCCTCGAGGAGTGAGTCGCCCCCTCAGAGGGCCCACTCATCACGGAGGCATGCTCCCGGGGGGGGGGACAAGGTAGTGTTCCATGACTCTGATGTTTCTGAAGCCTCTTCACAGGTGGCAGACGAGGAGCTGGAGGAATGGGAAGAAGAGGGAGCCCCTCTGTCAGAGAATGAGGAGACAGAGCAACAAACGACTCAGGTCTCAGGTCTATTTGACCACACCCTTTTCACCTCCCTCTTGCTAAAAATATGCTCCGCACTCGATCTGCCAGCGAAGACGAGAGAGACCAGACCACCGTCCTCAGAGGAGGAGGACGCTAAGGACCCCCTGATGTCCTCACCTGTGTCGGAGGTCATACAGGTCCCTTGTACAAAGGTTTTTAGGTCATCGGTAAGGTCCCAGTGGACAAGCCTGGGTGCTATTCCTTCACCAAATGGCATTGAGAAGAAGATGTTTAATGTATGCAGTCCTCTGGCTTCTCTTATAGAGGTCCCACAGGTGGACGCACCACTAATCTCTCTCTTTTCCTCCTCAGCCATCCCAGGGGACATGTCAGAGGCAATGAGGGCGGAGGAGAAGAAGGTAGAACTCTCCCTCCGCAGAGTACACCACTCAGCGGCCTGGGCCATTAGGGCTTTGTCCACGGCATCTGTGTTTTCCAGGGCAGCAATTAGGTGGCTGCGGGAACTCCAGGCAAGCGTTCCGGCAGAACAGGTACGCATGCAGCAGACGCCGACCAAGCTGCGCATGACAGCGGAGTTCACGGCGGACGCCACAATGTTTGCTTCGCGATACGCAGCCAGAGCCATCGCAGGTACAGTAGCAGTGAGGAGACTCACATGGCTTAAAAATTGGAAGACAGACCTGAAGTCAAAATGGCGTCTGGCCACATCTAAGTATTCGGGATCAAAGCTATTTGGAGCGATCCTGGATCCTTACGTGATTGAGGACAAGACCAAGAGAAAGGTGTTAGCACACCCCTCAAAAAAGACAGACAGGGCAGGCCAGGATTTCCGTAGACAGGTTCCCCGCCAGAACGGGAGCGGGGAATGGAGACAGCCCTTTCAAGGGGGACGGTCCTGGGAGGGGCCCAGAACTCCGCGCACCTTCTCATACAGACAGGAGCGCGGCCAGGACCGTCCAGCCTCTGGCAGGGGCCAACCTTCCAAACGCCCCTTTAAAGGGGGGGGAGGCCGGCCCTACAGACACTTCAAGTGACGCCTGGGGCAGTCCCATCGGGGGCCGTCTGGCGTTGTTCAGCGAAGCATGGCAGACGACCACGACGGATGCCTGGGTCAGGGAAACAGTGGCCCAGGGTCTAGCGATAGAATTTTACTCCATTCCTCCGGATCACTTCATAAGGTGCCCGTTGTCACGCAACAAGGCCAAGGTGGGCCTTCTAGATCAGACCATAAAGCACCTGGAGGAAATAAGGGCGATAGAGCCGGTTCCTCCAGGGCAGGAGGGACGGGGGTTTTACTCCATCCTCTTCCTGGTTCCAAAGTCATCCGGGGATTGGAGGGCCATTCTGGATCTCAAACGTCTCAATCACTATGTAGTGTACAGGAAGTTCAAGATGCAGTCCCTCAGGTCCATCCTGGCCAGCATTCGAAGAGGGGATCTGCTGTCATCCATAGACCTCATAGAGGCCTACCTTCACATCCCGATAAGGTTGGAACACAGAAGGTTCCTCAGATTCTGTTACAGGGACCGACACTACCAGTACAGGGCCCTACCATTCGGCCTGTCCTCGGCACCCAGAGTGTTCACGAAGATCCTGGCAGCATTGGGAGCGCATCTACGCATGATACCGGTAAGAGTCCAATGCTATTTGGACGACATCCTGATCCTGTCGGGCTCTCACCAGGCAGCCCTGACAGACATTCGGATCACCATAGACACCCTCCAGACTCATGGCTTCTCAGTAAACCACAAGAAAAGCCAGCTCACACCATCAAGGAGGCTCCTACACCTGGGGGCCATCATAGACTCAGAACAGGGCATGGTTTATCTTTCACAGGAGCGGCGGGAGAGCCTGAGGAAGCTAGCGCTTCAGAGAAGGACGGTCTCCATAGTACAGCTCTCTCAGCTCCTGGGAAAGATGATTTCATGCCTGGGAATTGTTCCGTGGGCAAGGCTCCACTCCAGAAGTCTCCAATGGCTTCTGCTCCCTTACCAAAGGCAGAACCAGAGCGCTTCGCTCAAGAGGGTCAGGGTTCCACCCCAGGTCATAGCATCCCTCAGATGGTGGAGGTCAGGCACCCTAAGAAGGGGCACCCCGCTCAGGGAACCAGACAGGATCACAGTCACGACCGACGCAAGCCTGTTCGGGTGGGGGGCCCACTCCACGGACAAGATAGCCCAAGGGAGGTGGAGCACGGAGGACCTACGTCACAGGATCAATTGGCTCGAACTGAGGGCCATACACCTGGCCCTGCGAAAATTCTCAGCCCACTTGTCAGGGAATCACGTGCTAGTCCTGACGGACAACGTAACAGCAAAAGCACACGTAAACAAGCAGGGCGGGACCAGGTCAGCGGCACTCATGTGGGAGGCCAGGGAGCTGGGCCTTTGGGCAGAACAGCATCTGGCCTCGCTCAGGGCAGAACACATATCGGGGGAGGCAAACCAACAGGCGGACTCCCTCAGCAGAACTACGGTAGACCACGCGGAGTGGAGGCTGGCCCCGGAACTGTTCGAGGCAATCTCGGACAGGTTCGGCCAGCCTTGCCTGGACCTCTTCGCGTCTCCAGCAAACACTCAAACGCAATGTTTCTTTTCCTGGTTCCAGACCCGGGGAGCGGAGGGGACGGACGCGCTCAGATGCAGGTGGCCCCAGGGGCTACTGTACGCCTTCCCTCCTCCGCCCCTAATACAAGCAACAATCCGCAAACTGATTCTGGAACAGGCGGAGGTGATACTAATTGCTCCATACTGGCCGAGACGTCCATGGTTCGCACACCTGGTAGATCTATCACTCTCGCCAGTGTGGAGACTCCCTCCGAGCCAGGTATCTCTGAGCCAAGGGAAACTCCAACATCCAGATCCACAATGGCTCCAACTAGCCGCCTGGCACTTGAGCGGGAGGGTCTGAGTAGGCAGGCCTTCTCAGAGGAGGTCATCTCGGTCATCCAGGATGCCCGTCGGCCCTCCACCAATAGGATATATGACGCCACCTGGAGGAATTTCTCCTCCTGGTGCAGCAGGCAGGGGTTAAACCCCCTGTCAGTCACCATTCCTGACATCCTCCAGTATCTGTGGGAGGGCATGAACAGGGGTCTAGCGACCAACACCATCCGTAGACAGGTAGCAGCCCTACAGACGGTCCTGGTCTGTGAAGACCGGGGAACCCTGTCACAACACCCAGCGGTGAGCGCCTTCCTAAAAGGGGCCGCCACAAGACGGCCTCCCGCAGTCCACCGTTTCCCATCCTGGGATTTACACAAGGTGCTACAGGCCCTAACTGAGGCTCCGTTCGAACCACTGGGAACCAGCTCACTCCGTTTCCTGACGCTGAAGGTGGCCTTCCTTGTGGCGATCACCTCGGCAAGACGGATTTCCGAGTTGGGGGCCCTGTCGGTTCGCCCGAACCTGCTCACGTTCGCAGAGGGCAGGGTGACTGCGGCTTGACCCAACCTTCATTCCTAAGGTCAACACATGGTTCCACAGGTCCCAGGAACTGATCCTCCCGGACTTCTGTCCGAATCCCACGCACCGTCTGGAGAGACAGTGGCACACATTAGACGTGCGCAGGGCTCTGCATCACTACGTTAATAGAACAGCAACCTTCAGGAGATCAGAGGTGCTATTCGTCTCATATCATCCTTCTTCCAAGGGTCTGAAGGTATCTTCCTCGACCATTGGGAGGTGGATCAGGGCATGCATAGCCAAGGCCTATGAATCACTGGACCTGCAGGTACCAAGCAACATCACGGCTCACTCCACAAGGAGCGCGGCCACATCGGCAGCTTGGCACACGCAGGCACCGCTGGAGGAAATTTGCAGAGCGGCCACGTGGGCCTCTCCGTCCTCCTTTGTTAGGAACTACAAGATTGACCAATTTGCTGCAGCGGAGGGTTCGTTTGGCAGGAAAGCCCTGCAGCAGATAGTTGAGTCCTAGTAAGAGATAGCCTAGACTCCCACCCAAGGGGACTTATGAGGGCTTGGGTACGTCCCATAGGTGGATTCGGAATCCACCCATGCTGGAGAAGAAGCGTTGACTTACCTGAACACCTTTTCTCAGCATGGGGGGATGGAGAATCCACGCCCTCCTCTAACTAGTCTAGGCAGGAATTCTCTTACAGGACACTGAAGGGGAGCTACACGGTCCGATCTGATGAGGAGCTTCGCCTGTCAAAAACTGGGGAAGGAAGCCAGGAGGCGGAGCTAAATTTCAGACCTAGTCTCTGATTGGGTAGCAGGCATTGGATACCCATAGGTGGATTCTCCATCCCCCCATGCTGAGAAAAGGCGTTCAGGTAAGTCAACGCTTCTTATTGTATTTACACACAGTACAGCCTAAAAAGGAACATTTGCATATTTCAACTCACTTCTTTTTTTTGCAACTGTATAAAAATGCAGTGTCATGCAGTAACAATAGCAAGATATATATTATTGCTTTAGCATAACAATACCTCATGGCAGTCTAAAAAATATGGTGAAATAAAAACAGTTTATCAACCTGAAGGTCCTGCCTCTTCAAACATGGTCCTTTCATCACAGCACTTCTCATGATGTTTCATTCGGACCCCCAGGCCTTGCATCGCTTTGTTGCATTGCTTGCATTTTGCATGCATACCTGCTTTACCCGTAGGTAGAGGAACTTCATTAAAATATTCCCAAACTGGGTCTCTTTTATGGCCTGCCGCCATTTTGCTCCTCAAGGGAGGAATAAAGCACTTCAAGCTATGTGCAGAAAGATCACAAGGTTTATAAGCTGCTTAGAAGGTTTCACTTTCATTTTTACTGCTTGCCCTTTCTCCTCACACTTAGAGCCTGGTACAGATACATTTCTCTTCAAACAATCATACAGTTTGTAGAGTACGTAGATTTGCAAAACAATGGGATAAAGGAATATTTCTGAACTTTGTTTTATGATTTATATCATGGTTACTGTGGAATTGTGTGAATGCATCAATGCAGTGTATGTTATCTCAGCTTTCAGATCTTGGATTCATTGAATGAGTTTACCAAAAATGTAAATATTGCAGAATATACAGCCTCATGCTACATAACTAAGCTCCATTTCATGCTGAATAAACTAAATTATTAATGTATCTTAAATAGAAAACTCTCTTTAGATAGATTTTTACTCCAAAAGCATTGTATTAAAATAAATTTGATAAAAATAATCCGATTTAAATCAAAAAAATTGATTTAAATAAAAAAATCTGATTTTTAATTTTTTAAAAAAAAAACATTGATTATTATCCACCCTGGACATGCAACTGTCTCAAGTTGTAGGTGCCATTTTTGTGTGATCAGATTCCAGAGTAGTAGCTACTCTGGAATCTGATCACACTATTATAGAAGAAGACTATGCTATTGAATGAAATCATCACAGGTAATGGACATATGAATGCTATTCAGCAAGGCTTGGGTTTATGTGATATGTGACTAACCAGTGAGAGGGACCAGCTCAGGATGGAGGATGTTGTGTATGTTGTGGGGGGACTGGAGGAGGGGAGTCCTTGGTGCTGACAGCTTGAGCTATAGCACCATGGGAGCTTCCTCCCTCACCTATCTCCCCAGGATACCTGAAAGAATGAGAGTGGCTTGAGGGGGACGGCAGTGCCCTTGGGTCTACGAGGAGGGGGGGATGATCACCTCGGGCAGTGGTTCTCAACCTTGTTCAGGTTGAGACCCCACTTTGCACCGCCCATGCGCGCTGCGACCCTGACTTGGGTGCGCACGCGTGCGCGCGCCCTGAAAAAAAAATGGCGGACTGCGACGGGCCGATCTGCGCGTGCGCGTGCGACGGCCGATCTGCGCGTGCGAGTGCGACGGCCGATCTGCGCGTGCGTGTGCGACAGGCCCGAACCACGCATGCGCGTGAAGCGCCGAACTGCACATGTGCAGAACCGGCGAGCCGGCCAGCTCCAGACCAGGCCGGCCTCGCCTCCCATCGCTGCCTCAGAAACTCCGGCAGGCACACGGAGGAGCGGTCCGGAGCAGGCGGGCGCAAAGCTGCCTCCTTCCCGCTCCGCTCCGCCACGTCCCAGGCCCGGCCTCCATCTCGTCCTCCGGCAGCCGGCCAAGCGGTCGGGGCAGCCGGACCTCGAGGCGGGCCCGCATTTCACCGAGACCGGCTCGACTGTGGTGAGAGGCGCCCGGTGGCCGCCTCCGGCCCCCAAGTCAGCGCTATGGACTGGCATCCAGGTCGCAGCGCTCCGCCTGCCAGGCTCGTCCGGGACTCCCGCGCCTTTCGCAGGGCTGGCAGTGGCCGCAGGAAGGTAGGCGGGCGGCAGGACTGGGGAGCCCGCCCGGGCCAGCTCGCTCTCGGCGCCAGTCCTGCTCGGGTTGGGCCGGCCAGCCGGGCGGGGGGCGTCTGGCCAGGCTCCCCGGCTTGGCCTCCCCCCACGCCCGGCTCCCTCCCCGGCTTGGCCTCCCCCCACGTCCGGCTCCCTTCTCGGCTCGGCCTCTCCCCACGCCCGGCTCCCTCCCCGGCTCGGCCTCCCCCCACGTCCGGCTCCCTCCCCGGCTCGGCCTCTCCCCACGCCCGGCTCCCTTCCCGGCTCGGCCTCTCCCCACGCCTGGCTCCCTCCCCGGCTCGGCCTCCCCCCACGCCCGGCTCCCTCCCCGGCTCGGCCTCCCCCCCACGCCCGGCAGGGACTCACCAGTTCATCTTGCCGATCCACTGGCTGGGCGCCTTACCGCCTGCTTCGGCCGCTGCCGCCACCAAGCGAGGGAGGGAGCTGGCCCGGGCGGGCTCCCCAGTCCTGCCGCCCGCCTACCTTCCTGCGGCCGCTGCCAGCCCTGCGGAAGGCGCGGGAGTCCCAGACGAGCCTGGCAGGCGGAGCACTGCGACCTGGACGCCAGTCCGTAGCGCGGACTTGGGGGCCATAGGCGGCCGCCGGGCGCCTCTCTCCACAGCCGAGCCGGTCTCGGTGAAGTGCAGGCCCGCCTTGAGGTCCGGCTGCCCCGACCGCTTGGCTGGCTGCCGGAGGGCGAGTTGGAGGCTGGGCCTGGGACGTGGCGGAGCGGAGCGGGAAGGAGGCAGCTTTGCGCCCGCCTGCTCCGGACCGCTCCTCCGTGTGCCTGCCGGAGTTTCTGAGGCAGCGGTGGGAGGCGAGCGGCCCGGTTGCGCTACGCATGGGCCAAAATGCGCATGCGTGTGCGGATCGGGTCGTCGTGCGCGCCGCATATGCGTGGTTCGGCCCGTCGCGTGCACACGACGGGCCGAACTGCGCATACACCGGCCGAAAAAAAATAAAAAAAAATTAAAATTTTTTTTAAAAAAATGGCGGACGGCGTTGTTTGGCGACCCCCGTGAAATGGTCGTTTGACCCCAAATGGGGTCGCGACCCATAGGTTGAGAACCGCTGACCTTGGGGGATGTGGGTCAAGACAGTGCATTAGAGTGGTGACAGGCATGGGATGCTATGGGAGCCAGAGGCCAGGCCGTTACAGAGGAAGACACCCCCAATGTGTTGTGTGTTCCGAATCCCTGAGCTCACTTCCAGTTCCTGGACAGCATACCCACAGAGGCCCTGAGGTTCGGGTGCTGCTGGTGAATGCCAGGTCAGTCAATAAGGTTCTCCTTATTCAAGATCATAATGAGCGAGCCGACCTGGCATGCATCATTGAGGCCTGGCTGACTCCATAAGGGGGGTTTCCCCTCAGATGTATCCAGCCAGTTTCTGAAGCTGGGCTCACAGGATCAGTTGGGATTGTTGCTAGTGTACCAGCCTCTCTGCTGCATGGCAACATCCCTACCTGAGCTGCTGGAGACCGTCTCAGGGCTGTTGGTGGAGGTTCCCAGACTTAGGTTCTGGGAGACTTCAACTTACCATCCCTGGGTTCGGCCTCAGAAGCAACCCAGAAGTTCATGACCACCATGGTGGCCATAGACCTATCCCAGATCAACATGGGTCCAACTCAGGAAAGTGGTCATACACCAGATATGATCCTCTTGTCGGAGCAATGGCAATGTGATCTGGTGGGGGATTTAACATCCCCCCTGTTGTGGTCAGATCACACTCTGGTGTCCTTGAGACTCTCTTATGCCATCTCCCTCTCCAGGGAGGCCGGACCCATTCGACCAGTCTGCCCCAGCGACTGATGAACCCAAATGGGTTCCAGAGGGAACTGGGGGATATCCCAGGGGTTCTGCTGCATGGCCCTGCCAAAGCCTTGGTAACAACCTGGAATCAGCTGTAATGAGCCGTGGTGGCGCAGTGGTTAGAATGCAGTATTGCAGACTAACTCTGCTCACACTGCCAGGAGTTCAGTTCCTTCGATCCTGACCGGCTCAAGGTTGACTCAGCCTTCCATGCTTCCGAGGTTGATAAAATGACCCAGATTGTTGGGAGCAATATGCTGACTCTAAACCACTTAGAGAGGGCTGCAAAGCACTGTGAAGTGGTATATACGTCTAAGAGCTATTGCTATCAAAGGGCAACTGAGGCTTTGGACAGGATCATGCCTGTTCAGCCTCTCTTGACCCATTGCTCCCGACCCTCCACATGGTTCACAGGAGCTGCGGGTTCTGAAAAGGATTAAGAGATGCCTAGAGCACTGCTGGAGGAAAACAAAGGATGACTCTGACTGGACACAAGTTAGAGCTGCTCTTAAGGCCTACCTCGTGGCAGTAAGAGCGGTGAAACAGCAGTATTTCTCTACCCTTATTGAATCTACAGAGTGTCGCCCAGCAGCCCTGTTCCAGATCACCTGGCCCCTCCTGGGAGAGGAGGGCTCAGATGACCATCTTCAGGGCTGTGCAAAGGAATTTGTTCAACGCCTGACGGACAAAGTCACTCACATTTGTTTCCAGTTGGAACTTGTGTGGTGGAGGTCCATGTGAGATGCCTGGGGAAAGGTCTTGCTCAGTTAGAGTATCTTGGGAACAGTTTGATCCTGTTGGACCTGAGGAAGTGGACAGTGTCAGTGCCCTCAACCCTGTCAGTGCAACCACCTGTCAATTATGTCAATGTCCCTCCTGGTTGGTGACAGCCTCCAGGACGTTGACTAGCAGGTGGGTCCAGGCAGTGATAAAATTCTTCACTGCAGGAGGGGACATTCCCAGGGCCTTTTAAGGAGCCCCTGTTTTGCCCCTTCCTTGAAAAACGATTGCTTGATCCCACCTACCTGGACAATTTTCTTCCAGTTTCCCATCTTTTTTAGGGAAGGTAGTAGAAAAGGTGTGGTTGCTTGGTAGCCTCAGAGGGTCCTTGATGAAATGGATTATCAGGACCCCTTTCAGGATTTAGACCCAGTTATGGGACAAAACAGCATTGGTTGCACTTGTGGATGATCTCTGGCAAGAGCAGAGACACAGTGGCAGTGGCTTAATGACGCTGTAGATGGTCTCTGCTCCAGCGGGTTGAGTCCTAGCACTGTGTGGTGGGGTGAGCTCTCGTCATTCGCCTCAACTTCTGTCCACCTAGAAGTTCAAAAGCATATTCTATGCCAGTGATGGCGAACCTTTTAGAGACCGAGTGCCCAAAAACTGGCCCTGCCCCCACTCCACTCCCTGCCCTGTCCCCACTCCGCCCCCCCATCTCCCACCCTGCCTGCCCATAGGGCCACTCACCGCCGCCAGGGCCTGCCGCAGATCGCCCAGGAAGCCCAGCAGCATTATGGCAGCCACACCCTCTGCCTGCGCCCTGCAGCATCAACTGTGCACAATGGGGCGTGAGGGCAGAGTCTTGTCTACGCTGCCTGGCTGCCATGTCCTTGGCTGCGCTGCTCCGTGTGGGCCACGCTCAGGGGCGACTCTCCTTCAGGGGGGCTGCTGGAGAGGGGGTCGCGGGAGGAGGCGAGGCTGGGGCAACGGCACGTGTGCCCCCAGAGAGGGCTCCGAGTGCCGCCTCTGGCACCCGTGCCATAGGTTCGCCACCACTGTTCTATGCGAGTATATAAATAGGTACCACTTTGGTGGGGAGATGAGTTGGTGCTCCGTGCAGGCAGTCAGATTCCTGCCGGCTCTGAACCTTCCTGCTTGTGATGCCTGTTTGTGAGGTGGCTCCAGGGAAGGGAGGGGGGCCTTGGATGCTGCTGCAGGAAGAGCTACTCATCTTTCTGGGGCGAAGCCTGCTCACTCTCCTGTGGTGCACCTTGGGAAGCTCCTGAGCGTGTCTCACAACAGCTGATAAACTGGCAGCCAAAGTACTACTCTGCAATAGCATTGTGGTCTCCTGGCCAATGTAACAATGCCATATGCTAATAATAATAATCTGGCAAGAGTGGGATGGAGGTAGTGCAACCATCCTTGATCTTCTTGACCTCTCAGTAGCCTTCGATACCATCAACTATGGTATCCTTTTGGGCCAGCTATGGGGTCTGGGGCTGGTCAGCACAGTTTTGCGCTGGTTCGGCTCCTTTCTCCAAGGCCGTTCCAATCGGTGTTAATAGGGAGAAAGAGATCCAGCCCACGGCTATTCTTGTGGCATGCCGCAGGGCACAGTATACTTTCCACTCCTTTTTAACATCTGCATAAAGCCGCTGGGTGATATCACCTGTAATTATACATTGAGGTATCACCAGTACGCTGATGATACTCAGCTTTACATCTCCACCCCGGTGACCAGTTTTGGGGGTCCCTAGAGTGGCCCATATTACACCACTGTTCTGCGAGCTGCACTCACTGCCGGTTTGCTTCTGGGTGCAATTCAAGGTGTTATCACTTTTAAAGCCCTACATTGCATGGTTCCAGGCTACTTGAGGAACCATCTCACCCCAATAGGACTGGCCATCCCCACATGTGCCGGCAGAGGAGGCATGCTGCAGTCCCTGTCGGTCAGGGAATTGCAGCTGGTGGACTCCAGGAGAAGACTCTTCTCTGCCATGGCTTCTGCCCTTTGGAACATCTTGCCCCCTGAGGTCGGATTGGGTCCCACCCTCCTGCCCTTCTGTAAGGACCTGAAGACCTGGCTCTGCCAGTTGGCTTGGAGCCCCAATGGAGTATCATGCTGGATGTGGTTGATGGACCAATAGCAGATCCTACCTCACCCCGGTACATTCTGCTCCCTCCCTATCGTGTAGCCATAACCTGTATTTTTATTGTGATTACAAACACACACACATGGCTTTATTGCTTTTAATGTTCTAAAATGCCTGGAGTTACCTCGCAGCAAGATGGGTGGCAAACAAATTTAATAAATCAATAAAATCTCTGTAGAGCATAGTTGTTGATGGGAATTATATATTCCAGCGTGCCATTGTGATTGTATCTTTACCCATGTATCCATGCAGGAATCTTTGGATTTAATTTTCCATTATTTGTTTTATGGTCGAATACTGATTTAGAAAAGAATACAGCAATTTCTATTTAGTACTGCCATTGGAACGCCAAATGGTTCCCTCCCAGTCAGCATTTTTCCTTCCTAATGTCTGTTTCATCATCTCTAACAGCCTCCTTTAAACTGCAAAGCTGGCGAACACAATGGGAAAAAAGCAAAACAAGAAGAAAGTGGAGGCGGTCTTAGAAGAGGAAGAGGAGGAATACGTGGTGGAGAAAGTTCTTGACAGGCGGGTAGTGAAAGGCAAAGTGGAATACTTGCTCAAGTGGAAAGGCTTTTCAGAGTAAGGGTGCTGTCCCTTTATTTCATAGTTTTGTTGAACAGAAAGATTATAACTGTGGATTTTTAGAAATCCAGTTCAACTTTTTAAAAATTTTACCTTGTGGCAATAGCACTTTTTGGGGAAGATGAATCTACCCTGAATTTTAAATGCACTAATAGCCTGTTTGTTATTCCATTTTTTTATTTCAAACAATCTTCAGTCTCTCTCTCTCTCTCTCTCTCTCTCTCTCTCTCTCTCTCTCTCTCTCTCTCTCTCTCTCTCTCTCTCCCTCCCTCCCTCCCTCCCTCCCTCCCTCCCTCCCTCCCTCTCCCCACTTGATAAAACCAAGACTCAGAACAATATAACATCACTGAAATCTTGGTAATTTGATTCTACTTGTCACTAGATACTCTGTGTATAGTGGATATAGAAAGTCTATATACCCCTCTTAAAATGCCAGGTTTTTGAGATGTAAAGAAATCACACCCAGATAAATCACTTCAGAATTTTTTCCACCTGTATAACATATAAGCTGTACAATTCAATTGAAAAAGAAACGGAAATCTTTTTGGGAGAAAAATAACAAAAAATGTACAATAACTTAGTTGAACAAGTGTGCACACCCTTAAACTAATACTTTGTTGAAGCACCTTTTGATTTGATGACAGCATTCAGTCTTTTGGGGTAAGAGCCTATCAGCATGGCACATCTTGCCTTGGGAATCTTTGCCTACTCTTCTTTGCAAAAGCGCTCCAAATCTGTCAGATTGCGAGGGCATCTCCTGTGCACAGCCCTCTTCAGCTCACCCCATGGATTTTCAATTGGATTCAGGTCCTGGCTCTGCCTGGGCCATTCCAGAACTTTGATCTTCTCGTGAAACCATTCTTTTGTTAATTTGGAGGTATGCTTTGGGTCATTGTTGTGTTTAACAAAATTGACTGATTTGGATCTCTTCCAAATTCCCTCCACCTTGACTAAAGCCCCAGTTCCAGCTGAAGAAAAGCAGCTCCAAAGCTGCTTCAGTCTGGGTATGGTGTACTTGTGGTGATGCACAATGTAGTTTTTGCACCAAACATACTTTTTGTAATTATGGCTAAAAAGTTCAACCTTGGTCTCATTAAACCATAACACATTTTCCCACATGCTTTTGTCAGACTTGATGTAGGTTTTTGAAAAATGTAACCGGGCTCGGACGATGGGCTTGATCAGAGTCCATTTAATTGAATGTGGGTGTATACTGTCTACTATTTAACATCAGTTTGAATGTGATTGGTTAATTCTGAACAAAGCCATATCTCTACTTATAAGAGGGTGTGCACACCTATGCAAACATGTTATTATACATTTTTATTGTTATTTTTCTCCCTAAAAGTGGTCAGTTTGTCAATTGAATTGTATAGCTTATGTGTCATATTAAAAATGGGAAAAATTTTGAAGTGATTTATCTTGGTCTGATTTTTTTTACATGCAAAAAGCCTGGCATTTTAACAGGTGTATGTAGACTTACTATATCCACTGTATATTATGCAATGTTGCTTCCACTTCAGATTCAGCGATATTTTCAGGTCTTGTAACTTTTTTATGTATAGGAGAATTTTTCTTATGCACTCATAAAAGTGTCAGCATTTATTCCAGGTTTCAAATAAAAGCCTTTTGGTGCAAAATATAGATGTAATACTTTTCCATTTATAGAAAATTGCTCTTAATTTATGACAAGAATTTCCAGGTCCCATCAGTCAAGCATCTTTTTCTGATAATAAGGTAGAAATATAAAAATGATAGTTACAAACTCTGGTATTTTGTATGTGTTGCAGTGAAGATAATACATGGGAGCCAGAGGAGAATCTCGATTGCCCTGACCTAATTGCAGAGTTCCTGCAATCCCAGAAAACAGCACATGAAAGTGACAAGTCAGAGGGAAGTAAGCGCAAGGCTGACTCCGACTCTGAGGATAGGGGGGAAGAAAGCAGACCAAAGAAAAAAAGAGAAGAGGTAAGGCAGATTCCTTCAGTACATGATCCACTCAAGGTTGCTTATGTCTTATCATTAAAGAGAAAAAAAAATGGTTGACAGAAATTTTAAACAGAGCGTTATGACCCAGTTCGCCTAGGCAGAGGCAGGCTTCTATAGAGTCCTTTATTGCTCTGTTAAATTCCACAACAAACGGCCCTACAACAGCTGGTAAGGCTCCACCCCACACTCCCCTGAAGGCAGCCACTCTCAGTCCCACAAACAAAAGCCAGTGTTCTGTCCTTACTACACGTTACTCTGTGTGCAGCTTGACATGCAGCTAAACCCACCTATCCTCCAATAAAAAAGACCATGTGTGTAGATCTGAATGCTTTATTAAAAGAACAGGATGGGTGAAACTGGGGAAAAAATAGAAATACATATAATAAAAACCCAAGTACAAAATAAGCAGTATTGAGTTGCTGGTGAACATAACAATTAACAATTACAGATAAATCTAGGGTATGTCAAAGGTATGTCACACAAAGAAGGAAACACAATACTCAAAGAAAGAAGCAGCATACAACTAACAAACCCCTTCTGCCCAATCCAACTCAACCAGAAGCAGCCCCACTAAAACTGAGCAATCGATTTCTCTCTCTAGATGGAAACACGTAGACCCACAACTTTCCCCTCCAAAAAAACAAAACAAAACCATGCAGACAACTAGCAAGGAAACCACTTCAAATATCCCTAAAA
Organism: Bothrops alternatus; assembly: GCA_034064705.1. Taxonomy (NCBI): domain Eukaryota; kingdom Metazoa; phylum Chordata; class Lepidosauria; order Squamata; family Viperidae; genus Bothrops; species Bothrops alternatus. The sequence continues at coordinate 2,119,590 of JARGCV010000105.1, forward strand.
TAAGTCACCTCAAACATCCCTAAAAAAGTCACATCAACAAACACACCAGAGATAAACAGAAAAGCACCCCAGACTACAGCCCCCCAAAAAAGAAGGCAAGTGTTGGTAATAGGAGATTCTATTCTCAAAGAAATGGAATCATCCATCTGCAGACCTGACATACAATCCAGGGAGGTATGTTGTTTCCCTGGAGCAAAAATCAAGGATGTGGCTGAGAACCTAACCAAAATAATTAGGCCTACAGATTACTACCCCTTCCTCCTCCACATTGGGACAAATGACACAACAAAGAACCTGAGTACAATAGTGAGTGACTACAAACAACTAGGGGCAATAAAGTTAAGAAGCTAGGAGCACAAGTAGTGTTCTCATCAGTACTCCCAATGAAAGGCCAACACCCATTGGGGGAAAAAAGAATTCTAGAAATAAACCACTGGCTAAAGAGTTGGTGTTGCCAAGAAAACATTGGTTACCTGGATCATGGACTGCATTTCCTTTGCGAAGGACTCTTGGCAAGGGATGGGCTGCACCTCACAAAAACAGGGAAAAATGTACTCAGAAAAAGACTGGCCCAGCTCATCAGGAGGGCTTTAAACTAAAATTGAGGGGGAAGGGTGACCAATCTTTAGAATCTCTAGAACACAAAACCAGTCATAAATACCAAGAAAACAAATCAAACAATGAGGTGGGCAGAGATGAAAAAAAACCTCAAACAATATTCAGAAGGTGCAGGATACATACCCACACACAGGCACAAAAGCCTTAAATGCTTATATAAAAATGCTCAAAACTTGGGCTTCCGGTTCCGGATCGCAGCGCTGGCAGACGTGCGGGGAGAGTGCTCTCTCCGCTGCCCGGTTTCCCTTCGTTGGGCGACCCTGAAAAGGGTCGTAAGTCACCCTGGAGGGGCGACGACCATGAGGAGGACCCTCGATAGATCGTGGAAGGGCGGTAGCCCTTCCATTTGATCCAAGGCAGCTCCTTTGGACTGTCGGCGAAAAGATCGGCCGTCAACATGGCCGATCACTAAGCTGTGCCTGCCGAAAGCCAAAATTACCACCAAGCACAATGAAAGCACCACGGAGGATTTGGGTGAGACCTTACTTTACCTTTTACCACAACTACCTTCCTGTGAAAGCCTCCTGAAATTTCTTCCCCGCTTTTAACAGCGGCGTCTGCCTACCTTGGGAAACTAAAACTTTGAAAAGAAAAGAAAAAAACAACTAAATAACTGGATTTGTATTTTTTGGATATTTTGGGGTCCCAAAAAGTTCCTATTACAGGGACCTATTACCTTATCTATTTGTTAAGTTGGTAAAAAAATTTTTTTAACTGGATAAAAGCCTAACTGGTGTCTGGAAAAAGATTTTATAGCCTATCGGGGACATCTTGTGGCGAAGCCTGGTACAGCAACTGAATTTCTTTGACTGTGAGGCCTGCTTACTCCCTAGATTTGTCCTTCGTACTATCCAAAAAAGATAAGAACTTGAAACAGCTGGGTGGTGAAAACAACTTCTAGGAACAGTGGAGGTGGACATTTGTTGATTTTTACTAAACATAGCCTCCACCAAAAGACTATCTCTAATCACCATAGAAATGGAGGAACTCTACCCACAACTCAACTATAAACTTATACTTGAAAAAAATCCTTGAAGCTACTGAGCTAATGAACTCCAGAGTGAAAGACAAAGATGTCACCTTAAAATTACAAATTGAAGCCCAGATTCCAACTGATGAACTTACAATCCAAAAAACAGCAGAAGAGGAACAATTTAACGTCAAAGAGGATTCTACACAACAACAAGCACAAACTGAGAACTTTGACAGTCAAACCTTGATTTCAACTGAAGTACCTGTAACTCACAAAGCAACAGAAACTGAAGAAAGCAACATTAAAATGGAGGATGTTAAAGATCAACAAACACAATATATTGAGAACTTAGACAATCTAGATAATCAAATAACAACTACAACACCGGACATGACCTCTTATTCTAGCCAGATGAAACTGGAAGAAGAAGAAGACCAGACTGAACTGATGACAAATATTTTAAATCAAACATGGAGATTTGAACTACTAGGGCAACAATCTAATGACTACAAAGGGGCCAGTTCCTTTGAAAAATTGATAACTGGATGCTCTCCCTTGATTCAAGCAACATGTGTAGGAATGAAGGGAGACCTATCTGAGGATTTAAAGGTACTGGTATGGAAGCCGGCTTGGCACAAAAAGAAAGCTAGAGTTAGATTCAAAAATGGGATTTTCTTGCTCCTTTTTCTCCTTTTTGTTGACTGATGATGTAACAGCTTAAAATCTTACTTAATGGGCTATGGAGCTTTTTAAAGATATTGATTGATTTAATATTTAGGACTTCGATTTATAAAGGAAATGAAAATTAGCCATTAGATTATAGTTTTCAGTTGTAATATGGAAGTGGGTTTGTGATAATGAAAGATATTTTATTAGTAAATAAGAACATAAGAACATAAGAAGAGCCATGCTGAATCAGGCCAAAGCCCATCGAGTCCAGCATTCTGTGTCACACAGTGGCCCACCAATTGTACATGGGGATCTTGAGCAGAAAGAGAAGGCAAAACCCTCCCTTTCCCTTGACCCCCAACAAATGGTACTCAAGGGAATCCTGCCTGCCTCAACCAACATAGAGGCGCCACATGGACATCCGTTTTAATAACCACCGATACACTTGGCATCCATGAATCTATCTAACCCTGCCTTGAAGCTGTCAAGGCTGACAGCTGTCACGACCCCTTCTGGAAGTGAATTCCATAAATCAACGACCCTCTGGGTGAAGAAATATTTCCCTTTATTTGTCCTCACTTTCTTAGCTATGAGCTTTAGGGAGTGCCCCCTTGTCCTGGTATTGTGTGATAGAGAAAAGAATTTTTCTCTATCCACCTTTTCTATCCCATGCATGATTTTATACACTTCGATCAAGTCAACCCTTAAACACCGTCTTTCAAGGCTGAAGAGACCAAGGCGTTGCAATCTGGTTTCATAAGGGAGGCGCTCCATTTCCTTGATCATTCCTGTTGCCCTTTTTTGCACCTTTTCCAGTTCCATTATATCCTTCTTCAGGTGCGGTGACCAGAACTGTACACAGTACTCCAAGTGTGGTCTCACCATCGATTTGTACAAAGGCAATACAACACTTGCTGACTTATTTTCGATTCCCTTCCTAATCATGCCAAGCATGGAATTTGCTTTTTTTACATGATGATGTACTAGGACAAGAAATAGAATATACTTGTGAAATAAAGTAAGAATGTAATTATCCAAATAATATGTGTATTTTAGATACGATAATTATTTTGTAATGAAATTAGGGAAATTCGGGTTACCCGAAATTTAAATATTATGGTTACTAAAGGCTAAATTGGAACTTAAAAACAGGACTTGGATATGTGTAAGTAAAATTATATTGACAAATGTATTGACTGATTGAGCTATAACTAGAAATGTATTAACCTGAATGTGATACAATAATTAAGGGAAATAGAGAGGGAACTTTCAATGACGCAACCTGAAATATGTACGAAAGATTTTGTTATTGGATTATTGATTACCCAACCACCACGCCGCTTCCTAAATGCTTGGATGTAAAATTGAAAAATTAATAAAACTTGTTTTAAAAAAAATGCTCAAAACTTGGGGAACAAACAGGGTGAACTAGAAGCAATAGTACACGAGGGAGGGTATGACATAGTTGGTATTACAGAAACCTGGTGGGACGAAACCCATGAATAGAATGGACTGATGGATGGATACAAATTGTTCAAAAGAAACAGGTCTACAAAAAGAGGAGGGGGAGTTGCACTATATATAAGAGAACACTACATATCAACAGAAACGCACATGATCAAAGATAAAATCTCTCCAGAATGCATGATGCATGAACACTTAACCATGAGCCAGCAGTGTGCAGCAGCAGCCAAAAAAGCTAATACAATCCTGGGTTGTATAAACAGAGGCATAGAATCAAGATCACACAAAGTATTAGTACCGCTTTATAAAACCCTAGTAAAACCACACCTGGAATACTGCAGCCAATTTTGATCACCATATCACAAATAAGATGTTGAGACTATGGGAAAAAGTGCAAAGAAGAGCAACTAAGATGATCAAAGGCCTGGAGACTAAAACATACGAAGAACGGCTGCAGGACTTGGGTTTGGCTAGTCTAAAGAAAAGAAGAAATAGGGGAGACATGATAGCAGTATTCCAGTATTTGAAGGGCTGCCACAAAGAAGAGGGGGTCAAACTATTCACTAAAGCACCGGAGGGCAGGACAAGAAACAATGGCTGGAAACTGATCAAAGAGAGAAGCAACCTGGAATTAAGGAGAAACTTCCTGACAGTGAGGACAATTAACCAGTGGAATAGCTTGCCCCCAGAAATCGTGGGTACTCCATCACTGGAGATTTTTAAGAAGAGGCTACACAGTCACTTGTCTGAGGTGGTATAGGTTCTGCTTGAGCAAGGGGCTGTACTCGAAGACCTCCAAGGTCCCTTCCAGCTCTATATTCTATTCTATTCTATTCTATTCTATTCTATTCTATTCTATTCTATTCTATTCTATTCTATTCTATTCTATTCTATTCTATTCTATTCCTCACCAGCGATGCTGTGTGTGTGGGATGTGGGTTTTTGTCCTCAGATGACCATGTGCCATAGTTTAGGCTGGATTCTTCCTGGTGCTTCTGCTTCTGCTGTTTAGGTGTGTGTCATGTATATGTTTCACTTTGAGAGCGGGCAACTAAATTTAATTTTTGATGTGTGCCATTGTGCCCACAGTATAAAAATGACAATAAAGGTTATCTTATCTATCTTATCTTCCTTCCAAATGCTAAAGGAAATGGAGACTGACTTCCCAGTGTGCACTTGTTCTGGGAGTGAGGTTTCAAAATAAATTTGAATATATATATAAAGTTTTTTTCCCCCCTGGTCAGACCGGTCTGGTTGATGCACCTTGGTATTTTGACTGCTATACTGCAGTTCTACTGTTATAATCACTTTTGCCTTGCAGCCCCCCAAACTAGGGGCGTTAAGCAGGCTCAAGTCGCTACTGTGATATTAGCTCTCATCAGCTAGCCATACCCTTTATGGGATTTGAACCTGGGCAGCCTGCATACTAGGCAGTTGTATTAACCTCCAGGCCACCAGCTCTCCTCCCCTCTTTTGTCAGCCGAGCCAAGGGAATATATAGAAATATTTTTTTCCCTGGTCAAAGCCTTGGCAGTATAGCAGTCAAAATACCAAGGTGCATCAATCAGACCGGTCTGACCAGACAAAAAAACCTCCAGTCTTGCCTGTTGCTATCTCGTTGTAATGTTCCCTGCCCCCCTCCTTTTTCCGGTTTGCTGTCTTCCCTAGGGATCACAGTTTCCCCATTTGTAAAATCATGATCTTGCTTTTGCACAGTGAGGGATGGCCATCTACTCTGTGGATTGCAAAAAAAAATAATTCACCTTTTTTTCCTTTTTTTAGCAGCCATAAAAGGGGTTTCTCCTTCCCCTTTCTTCTAAAGTTTGCCCTCAGCACAGGTTTGGAGGGGGTGGAGCTTTCTGCTGCAGCCCCCCTGCTGGCTAATCCCTGGTAGCTGGGAGCAAGCAGCTCACTCTTCCTTGTGGGGCAGAAAGGCAGCTGCTTTTGCTTGGGCAGAGCTTTTTCAAATAAGGAATTAAAACAGGAAATAAAAAGGGAGCAGGGATCTTGGCAGGAACCTTGGGAAGAATACCTGCTGAGCCCTGGTAAGTTTGTGGGGTTTCTTGTTTAATTACAAATTCACCTTTTTTTTAGCAGCCATCGCGCCCCTGACGGCACGCGATAAAATCCTAAAACAAGTAAGAAAAAATCCAAAAAGTAAACTGAGACCAAAACAAAAATTTGAACAACCCAAAAAAGCTGTGTTTTTTTTAATAATAATTAGTATAATAATAACAGCAAACATAATAACAAGAAATGGAGATAGATAGCCAGCAGACGGAGGGGAGCTTCCCAGTGTTTTGTATTGAGTGTCACATGTATGACTTTCTGTCTGCTGGACAGAAGTCTTGGGTGTGTGATCGGTGCAATGAGCTCCTGGCTCTCAGGGAACAGGTTCTTTCCCTTGAAGCCAAGGTAGCAGACCTGGAGAAGCAGAGAGAGATAGAGAGGCAGGAGAAGATCTTCAGGGATGCAGCAGGAGCGTCCCACTCCATGCTGAGCAGCTCTCCAGCTGCTTTGGAGAATGGAGATCTTGGGCAGGGAGGACATCAATCTGTGGAAGAGGGACAGGCTCCCTTAGTTGAGACCCCTTCCTTGGAGGATGTGCCCATATCCTCTTGCACCGAGGATACTTCTCCGTGGGTGGTGGGAGGGGGGCTTCTTGTAGTGGGTGATTCAATTGTTAGAAATATAGAGAGACAGGTTTGTGATGGAAGCGTTGACCGCATGGTAAACTGCATGCCGGGTGCAAAGGTTGCGGACATCACGAGGCATCTAGACAGGCTGATAGACAGTGCTGGGGTGGAGCCAACTGTTGTGGTACATGTCGGTACCAATGACATTGGGAAAGCTAAGTGGAAGGTCCTGGAAGCCAAATTTAGGTTGCTAGGTAGAAGATTAAAGTCCAGGACCCCCAAGGTTGCATTCTCAGAAATGCTACCTGTTCCACGCGCAGGGCCAGCTAGACAGGCAGAGCTCAGGAGCTTCAATGCGTGGATGAGGCAGTGGTGCCGGGAGGAAGGGTTTAGATTCATTAGGAACTGGGAAACATTTTGGGACAAGCCACACCTGTACAGAAGGGACGGGTTACATTTGAACCATAATGGAACCAGACTGTTGGCGATTAATATTAAAAAGGTTTCAGAGCAGCTTTTAAACTGATTCATAGGGGCAAGTCGACAGGAGCTGGGCAGCTTCCGGTTCGAGAAGGCGCACTGCCTAATATGGAGGGTGGAAGTTATGCACACATTGGTGAGTCAACAGGAAAACTAAATTGTAATAGTGAAGCAGAAGGACATGGTAGACCATCTACAAATTCTACAACCAAATTCTACAGTCAAAATCCACAGTCAAAGTTGAAAGTGCACCAGAAAATTACATATAAATGTCTGTACACGAATGCTAGAAGCATTCGAGCAAAAATAGGGGAATTGGAATGCTTGGTGAAGGAAAATAATATTGATATTATCGGCATAACAGAAACCTGGTGGACAGATGAAAACCAATGGGACACAAGGATTCCAGGTTACAAATTGTATAGGATGGACAGGAGAGGGAGAAATGGTGGTGGCGTGGCCTTGTACGTAAATGAGGAGTTAGAATCTCATGAACTCGAAATTCAAGAAAATTCAAACTCACCCACAGAAACATTGTGGATAAAAATCCCAGGACAGGAAACTAATCTGACGTTAGGGATCTGCTATCGCCCTCCCAACCAAACTCCAGAGGTAGATTGCTATTTGGAAAATGAATTCAAGGAAGCCTCAAAAAGAAATAGGGTAGTCATAATGGGGGACTTCAACTATCCCCAAATAGATTGGGTAAATTCTTGTTCTACACATGAAAGAGAGACAAGGTTCCTCGACATGTTAGCCGATTATTCCCTTGAGCAGATGGTCATGGAACCTACCAGGGGAAAGGGGATCCTGGATTTGGTTCTAACTAACGCACAGGATTTGGTTCATGATGTCCTTGTAACCGAGCCCATAGGAACCAGCGATCACAACACAATAACCTTCAACTTAACCATGGATAGCAAATTGTCAGTGAAAACTAACACAGAGACCTTAAACTTTCACAGAGGGAATTTTGACAAAATGAGGAAAATAGTAAAGAAGAAACTAAAAGGAACAGTAAAAAAAGTCAAATCCCTCCAAAATGCTTGGAAACTGTTTAAAAATACGTTACAGCAGGCTCAAATAAAATGCATTCCTAAAAGAAGAAAGGATTGGAAAGTCCAAGAGGATACCAGTATGGCTTACGAATGAGGTAAAGGAGGTTATTGGAAAGAAGAAAAACTCATTTAAGAAATGGAAGGCTCTTCCTACCGAGGAGAACAGGAGGGATCACAAACTCTGGCAGACCAAATGCAAGGCGATAGTCATGAAAGCCAAGAGAGACTTTGAGGAGCATATAGCCAAGAATATTAAAAATAATAACAAAACCTTTTTTAAGTACATCAGAAGCAGGAACCCAACCAGAAAATCAGTTGGGCCACTTGATGACAATGGTCAGAAGGGGACAATCAGAGAAGACAAGGAGATTGCTGAGAGGCTAAATGACTTCTTTGCCTCCGTTTTCACTGAGGAGGATAGAGAACATTTGCCTGCCACTGAATTAGTTTTCCCAGGGAGGGAAATAGAAGAATTAAACCTGATAGAGATAAACAAGGAAGATGTTCTTGCATGCCTTTCTAAACTAAACGTCAACAAATCGCCGGGTCCAGATGGCATCCACCCTAGAATTCTCAAGGAACTCAAGTGTGAAATTGCTGAACTTCTAGCTAAAATATATAATCTTTCTCTAAGATCAGGCACTGTACCGGAGGATTGGAGGGAAGCAAATATAACCCCGATCTTCAAGAAAGGATCCAGAGGTGATCCAGGAAACTATAGACCAGTCAGTCTAACCTCAGTTCCAGGCAAACTGATGGAAACCATTATTAAAGATAAAATTACAGGGCACATAGAAAAACAGGCATTGCTGAAAGAAAATCAACATGGTTTCTGCAAAGGCAAATCATGTCTTACTAACTTGTTAGAATTCTTTGAGGGTGTAAATAAATACATAGATAAAGGGGCCCCAGTTGATATTGTATATCTTGACTTTCAAAAGGCTTTTGACAAAGTTCCTCACCAAAGGCTCCTAAAAAAGCTCTCCAGCCACGGAATTAGAGGACAGGTCTTGTCCTGGATTGGTAACTGGCTAAATTGTAGGAAGCAAAGGTTGGCAATAAATGGACAATTCTCCGGTTGGAAAGAAGTGAGAAGTGGTGTACCCCAAGGTTCAGTTTTGGGACCTTTACTTTTCAATTTATTCATCAATGATCTGGATGTAGAAGTTAATAGTGAGGTAGCCAAGTTTGCTGATGACACTAAATTGTTCCGGGTTGTGAAAAGTGAAACTGATTGTCGGGAGCTCCAGAAGGATCTCTCGAAATTGTGTGAGTGGGCAACAAAGTGGCAAATGCATTTTAACCTAAACAAGTGCAAAGTTATGCACATCGGGGCAAAGAACCCCAATTATACTTACCAACTGATGGGGACCAAACTTTCTGAGACAACCCAAGAAAGGGATCTTGGGGTTTTGGTGGACAGCTCGATGAAGATGTCAACCCAATGCGCAGCAGCAGTAAAAACAGCAAATTCCATGCTTGGCATGATTAGGAAGGGAATCGAAAATAAGTCAGCAAGTGTTGTATTGCCTCTGTACAAATCGATGGTGAGACCACACTTGGAGTACTGTGTACAGTTCTGGTCACCGCACCTGAAGAAGGATATAATGGAACTGGAAAAGGTGCAAAAAAGGGCAACAGGAATGATCAAGGAAATGGAGCGCCTCCCTTATGAAACCAGATTGCAACGCCTTGGTCTCTTCAGCCTTGAAAGACGGCGTTTAAGGGGTGACTTGATCGAAGTGTACAAAATCATGCATGGGATAGAAAAGGTGGATAGAGAAAAATTCTTTTCTCTATCACACAATACCAGGACAAGGGGGCACTTCCTAAAGCTCATAGCTAAGAAAGTGAGGACAAATAAAGGGAAATATTTCTTCACCCAGAGGGTCGTTGATTTATGGAATTCACTTCCAGAAGGGGTCGTGACAGCTGTCAGCCTTGACAGCTTCAAGGCAGGGCTAGATAGATTCATCGATGCCAAGTGTATCGTTGGTTATTAAAACGGATGTCCATGTGCCGCCTCTATGTTGGTTGAGGCAGGCAGGATTCCCTTGAGTACCATTTGTTGGGGGTCAAGGGAAAGGGAGGGTTTTGCCTTCTCTTTCTGCTCAAGATCCCCATGTACAATTGGTGGGCCACTGTGTGACACAGAATGCTGGACTCGATGGGCTTTGGCCTGATTCAGCATGGCTCTTCTTATGTTCTTATGTTCTTAATGTTGACTCTCCCACTTTCTAAGGGTCTGCAATGCCGGTAGGAGGTCTATGTGCCAGTTGATGGAGTTTTCATCCGAAAGCCAGGCTTCTTTAAAAAGGCGGCCACCCTTGGTGGTCTCATGAGATATGGCCTGTGCGTTTTCCAGATCGAATGTATGGTCCAGGTTGGCCATGTGGGTCCACACTTGTGAGCGCTGCTCCTGCCTTTTAATTGCCAGTTCATGTTCATGGACCCTAGTCCTGAGCCTTTTGGCTGTTTCCCCAACGTAATTGCAGGGGCAGTTCCTGCAGTTGATTCTATAAACTAGTACATTGCTCACCGCTGGGGAGCGGCTCTTTAGGATGCATGATTTTAGTTCTTAGGGTCTGCTCTGGTCTATGGGGTGACAGGGCTATGGGTGAGGCAGTAACAGCTGCTATGGGAGGGGACGAGAAACTAACAATGTGTCAAGATCAGGTGTGGAAAACACACATGGAAGCAGCTTGGAAGGAGAGACAAGGGGGGGCAGAATAATGAGCAGGAAGATCTTAACAGCTGCTCTGCAGGATTGGGGAGAGAGAGCTACAGGCGAGACAACGGCAGCCATAGGGGAAGATGACAGCCCTACAGGGCGTTTGAAATGCAGTTTGAGAGATCGCTCCAAAATGAGAGAGGGGGGGAGAGATAGGGGGCAGAGACAGCTTGACAGCCATCCCCTAGGCGCTTGCACGCACACTAGAAAAGTAATGGAGGATCTGGGCATAACCACCGGGTCCACCAACAGGCTGCCGGATGTGAATCAACTTAGCACATTGCAGAGTAATACAACTAATGGGCCGATTACGCGCTTGTGAAGCCGGGCGCAGAGACAGGTAGCTATATAGGCAAGCTTCCGAATCACCTATCATTCCAACCCTGATGACGTCGGCAGTCGGGCCGATGAAAGCTTGGTAATTCTTTTACTTACAAACTTGTTTGTATTAAACAGGTTTGTTTTATTTTTATCCTGGTGTTTGTTTTTTCTATATTTATATATATATATATAAATATATATATAAATATATATATATATATATATATATATACACACACACACACACACACTAGGGAAAATACGATCGATGGGGGCGGGTAGACAGGTTACGCGCTCGATGAGCAGAGCGCTGAAACAGCCGGCTTTATAGCAATATAACAAACGTTACTGAACTCCAGGATAAATATAAAAACAAACTGTTTTATTACTAAGCTTTCATCAGTCCTCTTCCGACATCATCAGAGTAAAATCTGAAGGTTTGGCTAGCCTGCTTATATCGCTGGTTGTTTCAACGACCTGCTCATAGAGCGAGTAATTGGTCCCTCCTCCCCTGGCTCCCTCCTAGTCAATCGTATTGCTCCTAATAGCGTTGCATCTTCCTGTGTGCGTTTGAATCCTGGCGCTTTTTCTCCCCCTGCCCTCCCTCTCTCCGTCTGTTCCTCTCGTATGCAGCTGCTCAACATCATTGCCAGATCATCCTCCTGGCTTTCTCGTCTTGTAGTCTCAGTAAGTTGCTGCCCAATCGCATCCGGTGGTGTTCCTTCCGTCGTATGTCCTGTTTCGCCCTTACTGGTCTGTCGCTCCTTTCCTGATGCCCGGGTGGATTGTGTTGGCCTCCCCCTCTTTCCGCTCGCTGTGGTTTTGTGCTGTTCTATGGGTGGGTGTCCTGGGTCTTTCCTATCCTCCCTATATCTGGGTGGTATTTGTTGCATCTGCTGTTAAGTTTTTACACCGTTGCTCATGTTTCCTTAGCGTTCGATAGGCCGGCAGTAGATCTATATGTCGGTTGATTGAATACTCATCTGACAACCAGGCTTCTTTGAGCAAACGGCCACTCTTCGTAGGGTCTTGGGCAATAATCTCCACTCCCACAAAGTCGAATGAATGGTTGCTGTCAGCCATGTGCATCCACACCTGTGAGTGCTGATCATGTCGTCTGGCCGCCAACCTGTGTTCATGGACCCTGGTCTTGAGTCGCTTCACGGTTTCCCCAGTGTAGTTGCAACGACAATCGTTGCATCTGACCTTGTACACCACTGATGATCTTTCGTCCTTTGGCAATGGTCGTTGAAACAACCAGCGATATAAGCAGGCTAGCCACATACATACATACATACACACACACATGGGGCATGACAGCAGTAAGCAATAAAAACAATTCGGAAAGGCAAAGAGGAAGTTCAAAGAGAAAGTGGAAGCTCATGGGGCAAGGTCCAGAGTCAAGGTCCACAGGGCAAGGCAAGTCTGTGAGGCAAAAGGCAAGTCAACTGGGCAAGGCAAGTCCACGAGGCAAAGACACAAGGCAAGGCACAGGCATATAAACACAAGTGAAGGCTAACCCATGCCAGATGTTCCTTATTAGGAGGGGCGAGGCGACCTTCCGAGCAGCCTCGTAAACCTCCTTTGAGTTTACCTCCGCTCTACTCTCCATGCCCTCGGATTGAGTGGGGGAGGCAGCTGTTCCTCATAACAGGGTATCTGCTGCCTCTCAACACCACTGCCTGTCTGCAGTCGACCACCTCCCCCAATGCCTTAGGGGCCTGGCAGCTCCTGGCCTATCCAAACATTCCAAGGGAGATGTGCCATCCCTGTCGGACGTTCCTGGTTCCAACTCCTCCTCCGAACCGGGATCCGATCGGGCCATGAAACGGGGGCATAATTTTAGTTTACAATTAAGGATCTTTGAGGTGCATAAATACCTTTGGTGTGTTCTGCTGCCTGTGGTTTTGAAGAAATTTATTCTTACTCTTAGATTTATTGCTCCATCTTGTCTAACATTCTTTTAGCTATTCTGCATTTTTATTTCAGTTTTTATATACTATCTATTCATTTTCTGTTTTTAATCACATCTTTTTTTTCTATTCATCCTTGGAAGTAAAGTCCCAATTTATAGCCATGAAACTTTAATGGCAATATGATGTAGAATTTTCATCCCATTAATATTTATCTCTAGCCCATTGATAGCTTATTGCCTAGAATTTCAAGGAATACATGATCCCTGGAAGCTGCCATTAAGGAGGACATCAGTTCACCAAAATAACAGCTCAAATTTCTTTAATTTTGTTGAAGGTCTACCCTTCAGGTAAATTACATTAAATATTAGGGTTCATGAAATCATATAGTTTTGAAGAACATAAATTCCATACTTTAAGAATATATGTACCATATTCTTGATTTAGGATTCCCTCCTTTTTAGAGTATAGCAGAAGCCATTTTCTGGCAGTAATATTTTGTGTTATCTGATCGGTCCATATTCAGTGCTTGATCTTTTTGTGCTAATCTCTAAATCAGTGGCCCCCAACCTTTTGGGCACCAGAGACCAGTTCCGTGGAGAGAAGTTTTTCCGCGGACTGGAGGGGGTGTGGTTTCGCATGCTGCTTGCATCCCATGGATGGGGCTTCGCTTGTTTGCGGGGCCCGGTTTCTGGCATGCCGCAGCCCAGTGCTGGTCCATGGACCAGAGGTTGGGGACCCCTGCTCTAAATGCAGCACTCATTAACATTTCTTTTTCTTTCTTTAGGCTGAAAAGCCTCGAGGGTTTGCAAGAGGGTTTGAGCCAGAACGGATTATTGGTGCCACAGATTCCAGTGGGGAGCTCATGTTCCTGATGAAATGGTAAATTTGTCCTTTAATTTTTGAAGCTCTCACTGCACTTCTTCAAACTGAAGTATGACATTTGCTTTTATAAATGTTGAGGAAATGCTGTGGCTTAATGTCTGTGTCAGAATATGGGGATATAATTCCTTAGCATAGGATTCATACAGTATTCAGTTAACAGTTGGCTATTTTTGTTGTTTTAATCTTGTTTGCCTATGGCAGAATGTAAGCTGTTGTGTTTGTTGACAGTCAGAATGGCATACAAGCTTGTCTGCCTATAATATGGTGTCCTGAATTAGTTTGCTTGCTTAGGATTAAAACTTGATGTGGATAAAGTCTCTTGATGGTACAATATTTTTGTGTGCTTTAACTGTCTGGACTGTACTCTGATCTGGCTTTAGATTTTCCAGTAAAGAAAGGATGGTGTATAAATTAATTTTGAAAAACAGTATTGTCTGTAAATTCTGAAAAGCGATTTCTCAATTTAGAGTTCAGCCACCTTTATTACAATTGTCCTGTGGTAGGGTTAAGTATAAATCAGCAGAACATTCAATATGAAACATTAACTGTTCTGGAAGATTCACATCTTGGCAACTCCAGAACAGCCAGATAAACATGACGTTGTGAAGAAGAAGAAAGTTCAACTTCTTTTTTTGGAATGAAATGTTATGCGTGTAACAAACTTGCAGCCTCCAGTTTTGCTAAATTATAGGTAGTCCTTGACTTACAATCAATCATTTAACAACTGTTCAAAGTTATGATGGTCTCAGAAAGGGTGCTTGGTCTCAGAAAGGGTAAAGCACTTCCAGCCATCATAAAGCACTGCACTGTCCTCATGTGATCACTGTCCAGGTGCTTGGCAACCTGTTTGCACTTACAACTGGTTGCCAAACACCCTGCAATCATGTGATCACCATTTGCAATCTTCTCTGCCAGCTTCCCCAATACAGAAGCCAGCAGGGAAGGTTGCAGGCTACTGCTGAGAGTACTCCCTCTCGTCTCTGAGGGCTTATTGAAAGAGCTGCCTACCGGGGGGCAATCTTCAGTTCTACATGGACCTGAGATTTCTAGCCCAACAATGGATTTCTCCTCCCCTCTGTCCACTGGGAGGACATCCTTTGTTGGGCTGCAGAAATGGAATTAAATTTCTTGAGGATTTCCCCCAATGGATGGAGGGGAAAGGAAATTCTTTGTCAAGCTGCAGGAACCTGAAGATTTTAGGTCCATCCCTGCAGTCCAATGAAAAGATTCCCCCACCCACCCAGTGGACCTTCCCAGGGCCTTCTCCAGCACTGGGAGATGGAGAATCCACCAATGGGTTATGACTGTATTCCTGCCCAATCAAATCAAGTCAGCCAAAGCTGCCACGCCCCTTCCTGGACCTTATCCCCAGATTTGACTTGATTTCGCCCAGGAAGGACATGAAGCGTGGCTCCTAGGCAGATACAGTCACCATTGGTGGATTCTTCATTAGTCAGAAATTCTGCATTAGTTAGAACAGTGGTTCTCAACCTTTCTCAGGTTGAGACCCCACTTGGCCCACCCATGCGCGCTGCGACCCCGACCCGGGCGCGCACGCGCGTGCGTGCCTAAAAAAATTTTTTAAAAAAAGCAAAAAAACAAAAAAACAAAATGGCGGCCACGACGGGCGGATCCACGCATGCGCGGATCGGCCCGTTGCGCACACCGCGCATGCGTGCATCCACCCGTCGCGGGCCGCCATTTTGTTTTTTTTATTTTTTATTTAAAAAAAAAAAAAAACAAAATGGCGGCCGCGACGGGCGGATCCGCGCATGCGCGGATCAGCCTGTCACATGCGTCGCGCATGCACGGATCTGCCCGTCGTGGTCCCCCATTTTGGTTTTGTTTTGTTTTTTTTATTTTATTTTTATTTTTTTTCCGGCGCGACGGGCGGATCTGTGCGTGTGCAGCGCACGCGCGCAAAAAAAATTAAAAAAAAAAATTAAAAAAAAAATTTAAAAAACAAAATGGCGGCCGGCGGTGTCCGGCGACCCCCTTGAAATGGTCGTGCGACCCCCAAATGGGGTCGCGACCCCAAGGTTGAGAACCGCTGAGTTAGAAGGTTGCAGGCTTAAGCAGGAACAGAATAAATAGGCTTAAGCAGAGGTTGGGAGCTTGCTCTCCCAGCCTCTTCATACATTCCCCCCCACTGGATTCTCCTCTCTTCCTCCCTTCCTCATCGGAACCGTAAGTACTCCGGTCGGCGTGGGGGAGGGCGGAGGGGGGGGCCAAGGGGAGGGGGGTCCCCTCACCCTTCGCCGTAGTTTCACCCTCCGTACGGGGATTGCGGGGGGATAGTCCCGGCGCCGATCAACTGATCGGCGCCCCGAGTGCCGCGTGGCCTTGCGGCTTGATTCCAAGCCGCTGAGCAAAGAGACGCCGACCAGCTGTTCGGCGGCCACGCGGTCCTCGAGACAAGCCGGCGCCGACCAGCTGATTGGCGCCGGAGTGACCCGCGGCCGCTGAGCGCCCCAGAGAGACGCCGGCCTGCGGCCCAGCAGCCTCGCGGCCTGGGGACAAAGCCGGCATCGGCCACCTGATCGATGCCGGAGCGCCCGTGGCCATTTGCCGCACGATTGAAGAGGCTGCGCCGGGCAGCTGAGCCGGCGCCGGCCAGCTGATCGGCACCGGAGCGCCCCGCGACCATTTGCCGCACGAGTGCACGACTGAATAGACTGCACAGGGCAGCGGATCGACGCCGGTGCGGTCGCGGCCATTGGACACGCGGTCGCAGCGGGAAGAGAAGCCGGCGCCGACCAGCTGATCGGCGCCGGAGCGGCAGCGGCCATTGGCCACGTGGTCGGCGGCTGGAACAAAGCCAGCGACGACCAGCCTATCGGCGCCGGAGCGGCCGCGGCCATTGGCCATGTGGTCGGCGGCTGGAACAAAGCCAGCGCCGACCAGCTGAGCGGCGCCGGGACGGCCCGCGGCCATTGGCCACGTGGTCTGCAGCTGGAACAAAGACAGCGTAGACCAGCTGATTGGCGCCAGAGCGACCCGCGCGGGCTTTTTAAATAGGGCGGCGGGAAACACAGGCCAGGCAGAGCCTTAAGCCCGCCCACAGAGTAGAACGGGCCTCAGGTAGGAGGCCAGGTCCCACTGGGCCCTGCAGCCAGGTTTACCTAGGGAGCCCCAGATCTAACTAGGCCAGTCCATACACCCCAAACTCCCCTCCCAAGCGTGGTGTCTCCCATTGCCCGATCGCTAGCTCCTTGGCCTTGGGCCCTTTGGATCTTGGCTCCACTCGGAGTCCAGGCACCCCCATTAGTGTGCCTGTCGTTATCCGAGCAACCTTACGAGGATCCCAGGCGCCCCCCCACAGTGGGCCTGCGTCATCCAAGGTTTTTCTTCTAGCCGGATTACAGGCGACCCCCATGTGCCTGCCTCATCCGTGCACAGCCGTAGTGGGCCCCCAGACGTCCCGGCAATGTGCCGGCCATACCCACTCTTGGGCTGCCCCTGGGTTCCAGGCGTCCCCTCTCGCGCACCTGTGACAACCCAGGGGGCTACAACTCCTAAATACCCGGGACCCCCTCTCGCATCCCGGCGATATTGGAGTATGGAAGAGGCTACCTCGCCTTCTTCAGGAGCCCCGCCGTCCTCATCAGGTCAACCTGGTCCCGATTCTTCTCCCGCTTCCCAGGCAGGGGGGCAGAACAGATGGGCGCCCTCCGCAGCCCATGGCCACAGGGTCTCCTTTACGCCTCCCCCCCTGCCTCTTCTCCCAGCAGTAATTCGCAAAATCATCAGAGAACGAGCAGTGGTACTCCTGGTGGCCCCCCACTGGCCAAGGAGACCATGGTTCGCCGACCTGATGAGTCTCTCCCTGGCGGAACCTTGGAGGATTCCTCTGGAACCGGTGTCGCTCAGCCAGGGAGACATTCACCACCCAGATCCTCAGTGGCTCCAGTTAACCGCCTGGCACTTGAGCGCAGGATCCTGACAGGGGAACTCTGTGCCCCAGGGGTCATCAACATAATCCAGGCCTCCCGCCGCCCCTCCACCAACCGCATCTATGATGCCTCGTGGAAAAACTTCCAATTGTGGTGCTCCAGGCGGCGGCTGCCGCTTACGGACCTCACAATTGCCCATATTCTGGACTACTTGTTAGCCGGACTTGACAGGGGCCTGGCCCCAAACACACTGCGAAGACAGGTTGCAGCCCTGGCAACGGTGCTCACATGCGACCCAGCAGGTACCCTGAGTCACCATCCCCTCATCCGATCCTTCCTAAAAGGGGCTTCCAACTCCAGACCCCCTACGGTACACAGGTACCCCTCGTGGGAGTTACCACGGGTTCTCCGAGCACTCACTCAGCGACCATTCGAACCCTTAGCGACATGCGACGTGCGCCACCTGTCCCACAAGGTGGCATTCCTAGTGGCGATCTTGTCCGCATGGCATATCTCCGAATTGGCAGCACTCTCAGTCAGGGAGGACTTGTGCGTCTTCCATCAAGATAGGGTGACCCTGCGATTGGATCCCACCTTCATCCCGAAGGTAAATTCCCTATTCCATAGATCGCAGGACATAGTGCTGCCAGATTTTTGCCCCAATCCGTCTCACGATAGGGAGCGACAATGGCAGAGCCTGGACGTACGTAGGGCACTGAAGTGCTACATTGCCCGTACAGCGGAATTCCGTAGGTCTGAGGCTCTGTTCATATCGTTCCACCCGTCCTATAGGGGTCGGAAAGTGTCCTCCACAATTGGCAGGTGGATCAGAGCGTGTATCGCCGGGGCGTATCAAGTGGAGGCCTTGCCAGTCCCGAGAGGGATCACAGCACACTCCACACGAAGTGCAGCTACCTCCACGGCCTGGTCCACACAGGCATCCATCAAGGAGGTATGCAGGGCAGCCACATGGGCTACACCATCCCCTTTCATTAGACACTACAAGATCGATAGGATTGCCTCGGCCGAGGGGCCCTTTGGCCGGAGAGTTCTCCAACAGGTTATTTGCCAAAGTGCCACACCGGACCAGGCTGATGCCCACCCTCAGGGCATCCACCCCATTGGTGGATTCTCCATCTCCCAGTGCTGGAGAAGGGGCGTTGTCTTACCTGAACGCCTTTTCTCAGCACGGAGATGGAGAATCCACCCCCACCCTGGTAGGCCAGTTAGGCCTAGGATTAGCATAGTGGAAGGAGCCACGATGTCGCACAATCAGTCAAGGGCTACGCTCGCGTCAAATCTGGGGATAAGGTCCAGGAAGGGGCGTGGCAGCTTTGGCTGACTTGATTTGATTGGGCAGGAATACAGTCATAACCCATTGGTGGATTCTCCATCTCCGTGCTGAGAAAAGGCGTTCAGGTAAGACAACGCCCCTTCCCCACCCCCTGAGGCACCCCACGGTCCTTACCTGGACTCCGTCCATGTAATGACACTGGTGATCACTTAACGACAGCAACTGTCAAGGTTGAATTGCTAAGATGATTGTTAACCTCTGTCACTACTCAACTTGCCATAGAAACAGGGTGGAGGGAAAGCCTGGGAAAGAAATGGGAGTTTCAAGAAGCCGTCCATGGATCGTGAGACCCAAGGTCATCAAAAGCAGGTGTCTGACGGAGAAGTGGACCATTCCCATAACAAACAGAAAACATGTAT
The DNA here is from genome assembly GCA_034064705.1 of Bothrops alternatus. Lineage (NCBI taxonomy): Eukaryota > Metazoa > Chordata > Lepidosauria > Squamata > Viperidae > Bothrops > Bothrops alternatus. Next base: position 2,138,944 of record JARGCV010000105.1, read on the forward strand.
TGGGCAATGTGAACACATGATGGATGGGGGTTATGAAAAGCCATTGTTAACTAACCAGATTTTCGCGTGGGAAAACTAGAGTTGACAGCAACTGGGAGTGCCAGGATTGTGGTTATTGAACAAAACATTCACAGTTAACACTTAAGTGTTTTGCTCAACCACTGAGATTCCATTCCCAATTGTGGTCATAGGTTGAGGACTACCTATACTTATGACAGTTTGTTTAACAACTGTTCAAAGTTATGACAGATCTCCCCAGAGCACTTACAACATAGAGGTGCGGTGGCTCAGTGGCTTAATGATGCTGGAGATGGTCTTTGCTCCAGCGGTTCGAGTCCTAGCACTGTGTGGCGGGGTGAGCTGTTACTTGCCTCAGCTTCTTCCCACTTTGCAGTTCAAAAGCATATTCTATGCGAGTAGATAAATGGGTACCACTTTGGTGGGGAGACAAGCTGGTGCTTTGTGTGGATGGTTAGAATCCTGTTGGTGCTGGACCTTCCCGATTGTGACGCCCGTTTGCGAGGCAGCTTCGGTGGAGGGAAAGGGCCCTGGATGACACTGCAGGAAAGCTGCTCATCTTTCTTTCTGGTGAGGAGCTAGCTTCACCCCCTGTGGCACACCTTTAAAAGAACACAAGCATGAATCAAACAGGGCTAGCAGTCTTAGGCAGCCAAACTACTACTATGCATTAGCATTGTAGTTTCCTGGCTAATGTAACATCGCCATATGCTAAATAAATAAATAAACTTACAACCTGTTTTTGGAGTTACAGTGGCCACAGACACACAAATAGTCATGTGATCACATTTTGGGTGCTTGGCCGTTCTCAGTGTCCAGCGGTCATATTACCACGATTTGCAACTTTTTTGCCAGTTTCTGGCATTTGCTTCTGATTTCCAGCAAAATTGCCCATTGTGGAAAATGGATTTGCTTAACAACTGTAGTTAAAGAAACCAGTTGTATCTTCGGATCTGATCACATGCCTCAACTTAACACTGCAATTACGTAACTATAATTCTGGACTCAATTATGATCGTAAGTCGAGGACTGCCTTTACAATTTCTAGCATCCCTCATTGTTAGCCATGCTGAATGTTGGGAAACAACCAGCCAGGCAAGGAGGAGGGATCAAGTGCAGAGTTAGCCTTGAGTCATTGCATAGTCCCAAGTGACCTAGGACTGACCCCCCACCCCCAAGCAACTTTATCTGTTTGTTCCCATAAGAGGGAGAGTAGTCTGAGGAGATACTTGTATTAAACAGTGAATATAAAAAGTCTACTTCAGTTGAAAAACAAACATCTTTTAGGGGGGGAAATAACAATGAAAATGTACAATAACATGTTTGCATAGGTGTGCACACCCTCTTATAAGTAGAGATATGGCTTTGTTCAGAATTAACCAATCACATTCAAACTGATGTTAAATAGTAGACAGTATACACCCGCATTCAATTAAATGGACTCTGATCAAGCACATCATCTGAGCCTGGTTACATTTTGCAGAAACCTACATCAGGTCTGACAAAAGCATGTGGGAAAATGTATTATGGTTTAATGAGACCAAGGTTGAACTTTTTAGCCATAATTACAAAAAGTATGTTTGGTGCAAAAACTACATTGTGCATCACCACAAGTACACCATACCCAGACTGAAGCATGGTGGTGGCAGCATTATGCTTTGGAGCTGCTTTTCTTCAGCTGGAACTGGGGCTTTAGTCAGGGTGGAGGGAATTTGGAAGAGATCCAAATCAGTCAATTTTGTTAAACACAACAATGACCCAAAGCATACCTCCAAATTAACAAAAGAATGGTTTCACGAGAAGATCAAAGTTCTGGAATGGCCCAGGCAGAGCCAGGACCTGAATCCAATTGAAAATCCATGGGGTGAGCTGAAGAGGGCTGTGCACAGGAGATGCCCTCGCAATCTGACAGATTTGGAGCGCTTTTGCAAAGAAGAGTAGGCAAAGATTCCCAAGGCAAGATGTGCCATGCTGATAGGCTTTTACCCCAAAAGACTGAATGCTGTCATCAAATCAAAAGGTGCTTCAACAAAGTATTAGTTTAAGGGTGTGCACACTTGTGCAACTAAGTTATTGTACATTTTTCGTTATTTTTTTTCTCCCAAAAAGATTTCCGTTTCTTTTTCAATTGAATTGTACAGCTTATATGTTATGATACAGGTGGAAAAAATTCTGAAGTGATTTATCTTGGTCTAATTTTGTTTACATCTCAAAACCCTGGCATTTTAATGGGTGTGTAGACTTTTTATATCCACTGTAGGTATCTTCAAGACACTACACATTGAGAGACTTTTAGTGGCCTAGGATGGCAAGAGACATCAAGGAATATGTAGCATCTTGCCACATATGCCGGACAACAAACCCTGGCATCAAAATCCGGCAGTACTGTTGCAGCCCTTGGAAAAACCTCCCCAGCCCTGGCACATCGTATGACTAGACTTTATTCCTGACTTACCACTGGTCCAAGGCTATACCTCCATATTGGTGGTGGTAGATCTTTTCAACAAGATGGCACATTTCATCTGTTGTAAGGGCTTACCCACAGTGAGGGAGATAGCACAGCAGTTTTTGGACTATGTCTTTCACTATAAAGGAATGGTTTCTGGGCTAATATGTGATCATGGAAGTTGATTTACTTCCAGGTTCTGGAGGGTGCTGTTCCAACTTTTGAAGGTCCATATCAGCCTGTTATGAGCCCACCACACTTCTACAAATGGTGAGGCTGAGAAAACTAACCAGATGTTGCAGCAGTATTTTCCGATTTTACTGTACCTACAGCCAAGATCATTGGCCCTCACTCCTACCACTTGCAGAAATTTCCTACAATAATTTCATCCATATATTCATTGCTAGGACGCCATTTCAGGTTTTGTATTGAGGCATCTGAGGGTTTTACTGGCAGCATTGCAGGAAGGCTCCATCTCAGGAAGGGCAGATTTTCTACAGGAGCAACATGCTGCTCAAACCCTCTTAAGGGAGCAATTAGACCAAGCTAATCTGTTTTACAAGAGGTCTGCAGACGCCCTTCAACAGGAAGGGATGCCAATTGCTGAGGGGGACAAAGTTTGTGCGTCTACCAAATTTTTGGTTTCTACCAGGCCCTCAAACTGGATGCAAAGTTTGTAGGGCCTTTTAAGGTCAGCGGGGGAATCCTGTAGCTTTTCATTTGCAATTGCTTCCATCTATGAAGGTCCACCCAGTTTTCCAGTGTTTCTTGCTGGTCAGAGAGGCCCCGCCAAGCCCCTTATGATAGCAACAACCATTGCCCTCTCCAGTACTTGTTCAAGGTCAAAGAAATCTTGGACTCGGGGAGACAGGGTAAACAGCATACAGTACTTGATTCTCTGCAAAGGCTATCCAGAAGCAGAGCGTTCATGGGAAAATGCTAGGTATGTGTATGCTCCTGATTTGGTGCAGCAGTTCCACCAGCGATTCCCAGACAATCCAAGGACTTCCAAACTCCAAGTACCCAACCTCATCCCAGAACCTGAGGAGGAACGAGTGAAGGAGTTAACCAGGCAGAGGGGCGCCCTCTAGAGGAAAGCATTGGAGCAGACAAACCTTGACCTTCAACTTCTGGGCTTCGCTTCATGAAGGAAACAGGGAGGAATTCTCTAATCATTTAGATGTTTTGCAGGAGTCACCACCTGGCTGGGGAAATTTTTCGGACTTAGGGGGCAGAGGACTCCTTTGAACTGTCATTGCTTCCACCCCTCCCAAGTTTCTGTGAGAACTCAAGAGATGAAGACGACTTGGGAGAGGGAGGGGCTGTTATGGAGAGGGGGGTGATGTTAGGAAACTACCAGCCAGGCAAGGAGGAGGGATCAAGCGGGGAATTAACCTTGAGTCATTGCACAGTCTCAAGAGACCTAGGACTGACCCCCCCCAGCAAGTTCCATGGAACTTTTATCTGTTTGTTTCCAAGGGAGTGCAAGCAGTCTGGGGAGATACTCATAGGTAGAATACAAAAAAGTAGTCAACTTGAACCTTTCATGTGTGGATCTAGTTGCTTGCGCCTGACATTGAATGGGCTATTTGGACCACTACTTTTGCAATCCGTGGAGGGTCATGGTCTATTTCTGTGGTCTAAAAGGACACTTATACCCATGTTTCCCCAGAAATAAGCCCGGTCTTATTATTTTTTTCCTCCAAAAGAAGCACCAGGTCTTATTTTTGGGGGGTGTCTTTTCCATGGTCTCATCTTGTGGCAGCACTGACAGCCCCACCCAGCCAGCACACTTCTGCGGCCTTCAGGGAATGTCTCTGCAGCTGAGAATGGGGCTCTGGATTGATCCGTGTGGCGCCCCCTGGCCTGCATTTCACTCTCAGGCCTTTCCGGAAGGCCTCTGATCGCGAAATGCAGGCTGGGGTAATCTGGAGCTCCATTCTCAGCTTCAAGGCATTTCCTGAAGGCCTGGGGGCACCACAGAAGAAGTGGGCCAGCGAGGCAGGTGTCGATTCATGGGAGGCCTGGCTGCAATGGTAATCAGGTGCAGGGCGTGTGGGGCAGCTCCATCCCACCACCACCACCACCCTAGCTTGATTTTTAGGCGTGTACCTCACCCCAAAACTAGGGCTTTTTTGGGGGGTAGGGCTTATACAGTGAGGGGAAAAATCATTTCATCCCCTGCTGATTTTAAATTTTTACCCACTGACAAGGAAATGATCGGTCTATAATTTTTTTAAAAATATATTTTATTAATTTTATAATTTTAACAAAAAAATACATAAAATCCCAGAATAAAAACCTATTAAAAAACCTAGATGTACAACTCAAGATAATACATCCTCTTCCATCTTTCAACATACAAAAGTTTAAATACCTACACTTAGGTGTTGCCCTGACGGCACCCTCTACACCACATCCACCCTCTTTCTTCCTCCCTATCTTCACCTACTTCCCCCTTCCTCCATCTCTCTCCTTCCCTTTCTCTCCACTTCACCTCTTCTGCCCCAACCTTCCTACTTCCCTCTCCCCTCTCTTACTCTTCCCTCTCACCCCCCTTCAGATGTAGTCCAGAGGTACCGTCCGAGCAACTCCTCTCTCTCAGTAAGCATTTTTTATTATATATTACAAGTATTACAGTTGAGTACAAAACAATCTAACACCCTCCCCAACATACCCCCCCAGCTTCCCAAAGTGAGTACAGGGTAAACAAAATTAATATATAAATCCTAATAAAAATTTAACTATATGCTAAAAACAATTTCTTGAATTGATATTTCCCTTGGATATACTCTATGCATTTTTTCCACTCTAACATATATTTTTCATTTGAGTGATCTTTCAAGTAAGCAGATACTTTAGCCATTTCCGCCAAATTTATAACTTTCAAAGTCCATTCTGCAATAGATGGTAATTCTGCCTTCTTCCAATATTGTCCCACCAACAGTCTCGCTGCTGTAATCAAGTTCAAAATCAAGTTCATCTCTATGGTGGAGCAATCTTTTATAATACCTAGTAAAAACAACTGTGGTGAAAATTCAATACGTTTTTTCAGAATATTTTGAAGTATCCACCAAATCTTTATCCAAAAAGCCTTCATTTTTTTACAAGTCCACCATACATGAAAATAAGTAGCATCCATACATTCACATCTCCAACATTTAGGTTGTAAGTTAGGGTACATGCATGAAAGTTTTTTCGGATCCAAATGCCATCTATAAAACATTTTGTAAAAATTTTCTCTTAAATGTTGCGCTTGTGTAAATTTTACATTTTTCACCCAAATTCTCTCCCAAGTTTCCATCATAACTGGTTGTCCAAAATTTTGTGCCCACTTTATCATACAATCCTTAACGAATTCAGTTTCTGAATCAATTTCAATCAGTGCATTATACAATCTTTTAATATGCATTAACCTTTGATCTCTAATTTGTTTAAGTTTTCATCTATTTGAGATAAACCAATCTTCTGATCTTTTTTCCATCTAGTCTGCAATTGTAAATATTGAAACCAAGTAAGAATCATTCCTTCGTCCCTTAAAGTGTTCAGGGGCTTCAGTTGTAAAACATTCCCTTCTTTAAGTAGGAGTTTCTCATATTGCACCACATCATGTAATTGTTCTCTATTTATATTCTCTATTGCGTGTCTGGGAACTGTCCAAACAGGAATCTTATCATTTAATTTATACTGATATTTTTTCCAGACACGCAGCAGAGCATTTCTCAGTAGGTGCTCTTTGAAACTCCTTTCCAGCTTCTTATCATAAACTAGATATGCATGCCAACCATATAATAAATCATACCCTTCAATATTCAATATTCTAACGTTAGTTAAATTGACCCAATCACTTATTGCTACTAAAACAGCTGCATCATAATATAACTTGAGATTAGGCATTTTCAAACCACCTCTTTCCCTTGTATCCTGAATTATTTTTAACTTAACCCTTGGTTTCTTCCCATTCCAGATAAATCTATTAATGCCCTTCTGCCACTCCTCCAAATTCGCATCTTTTTTGAGTATAGGTATCATTTGAAAGAGAAATAAAAATTTAGGTAATACATTCATCTTAACTGCTGCTATCCTACCCAGTATAGATAATTGAAGCTTCTTCCATTTTTCCAATTCTATTTGTACATTACTCCACAAGACTTTGTAATTATTTTTATATAACTTCCCATTGGAAGCTTCAATATCAATTCCTAAGTATTTAATTTTCTTAACTATCTCACATCCTGTAATTCTTTCCAATTCCTCTTTTAAATTAATATTTAACTAACATCTTTGTTTTAGCTATATTTAATTTAAACCCTGATACCTTACCATAAAGTTTAATTATCTCCATCAATCTCTTAGCTGACTGTATTGGTTGAGTCAGTGTCACAACCAAATCATCTGCAAAGGCACGTAATCTATAGTCTTGTTGTCTAATCTCTATACCTTTTAAATCTTCTGCTCCTCTTATCTTATTCAATAAAACTTCTAAAGTTAAAACAAACAACGGGGATAAGGGACATTTCTGTCTGGTACCTTTCTCTATATTGAATGAATCTGTTAAGTCTCCATTCACAATAACCTGGGCTGTTTGTTTCTGATAAATTGCCAATATTGAATTAATAAACTGATCCCCCATTTGCATCCTAACAATCAATTTTTTCAAAAACAACCAATTCAATCTGTCAAATTCTTTTTCCGCGTCCAAAAACATAAGAACTGCGGGCACCTGAGTATTCTTCTCCAAATATTCTATTATGTTAATAAGTTGTCTAACATTAGTTTTCATCTGCCTCCCTTGTAAAAAACCAGTTTGATCAGTATTAATTGTTTGTTGTAAAACTGTCATTAATCTATTAGCCATCACTTTTGCAAAAATCTTGTAATCCGTATTCAACAAAGAAATAGGTCTAAAATTTTCTGGTTGAAGATTATCTCGTCCCTCTTTAGGAATTAAAGAAACATAGGCTGTTTTCCATGAAGGTGGAACCTGGCCCCCTTTTTGTATATTAACAAATAACTCTCTAAGAGGTTCCACCATTTCCATATAAAGATGCTTATAATAATCCGCTGTTAACCCATCAGTTCCAGGAGATTTTCCCATTTTCAATTGTTTAATCACTGAAATTATTTCTTCTGAGGTAATCAATGTATTTAATCTTTCTCTTTGTTCATTATTAATTACTGATATGTTTTCATTTTGCAAAAAAAATCTATGTCATTCTCTTGTATCTTCTCCTCAGCATATAATCTAGAATAAAATTCTAAAAATGCTCTCTTAATAATTTCTTGTTGAAACACCTCTTTCCCTTTATACTCTATTTTTTCAATTATTCGGGATTTTTGTTTTTTCCTTAATATATAGGCCAACCATCTGCCAGGCTTATTAGAATTAAAAAACGTATTATGTTTTGCATATTGTATATTCCTAGCAACTTGGTCTGCCATCAACAAATCAAATTGTTTCCGTAGGACCTGTATCCCCTCTTTAATATTTTTATCATCTGGTCTTTTTATTAATAACTGTTCCTTCTTTCTTATTTCCTCTTCTAACTCCTTCCTTTTTTTCTCTTGTTTACATCTGCCTTTTATTCAAATCAATTAAAATCCCACGCATATACGCTTTACTTGCATCCCATACCATTTCTATAGTTGTACCCTTATACATATTTAACATGAAAAATTCCTTCATTAAATTTTTACATTCCTTCACATTTATATCATATTTGAACAAGTTTTCATTTAATCTCCAGGATCTTTTAGGTCTTTGTCCTTCCGTTAATTCCATCCAAACCGGATTATGATCTGTTAAAGCTTTAGGTAAAATCTTCACCTTCTTTAAACTAAAAAGAAAATCACTTGAAGTTAATATAAAGTCAATTCTAGAGAATGACTGGTGCCTGTCAGAAAAGAAAGTGAATTCTTGCTCTTTGCCATTTCTTTCTCTCCATATATCTATCAAGTCAAAATCATCCTTTATATCAAAAAAAGATTTAGGCAACTTAGCGCGTATTTGGGGAATTGATGATATCTTCTTTTTATCTAAATCAATATCTATCACACCATTCCAGTCACCCATTATAATACAAGACCTATACTCAAATTGTATTAACTTTTTATGTATTAACTTATAAAATTTTGCTTGTTGTTGGTTTGGTGCATATATTCCCATCAAAAGTACTTTTTTCCCTGCTTTTAAAATTTCAATTGCTAAATATCTACCTTGTATGTCTGATTCTATTAATTTAGATCTTATATGATTTTTAACGTAAATAACAATTCCATTCTTCTTCTCAGCAGCCGCTGCAACAAAATGTGTGCCTAATTTATTATTTATCAAATATTTCTGGTCATTAATTCTAATATGTGTTTCTGGCAAACAGGTTACATCATTTTTACATTGATTCAAATAGTGAAATATCTTCTTCCTCTTCTGTGGAGAATTTATTTATTTATTTTTTTTTAATAATTTTTTTTATTAAATTTTTTAAAAAACTTTTAACAATTATAACGTAATAACATATTGATTCAACTGAGAACAAACAAATTACATATTAAAAAAAAAACAAAAAACATACAAGTAGCTGCTCGGAACCCCCCTCCACAAAACCCTCCAACAACCCACTTCTCTTGAACTTTCGTTCCTCCTCCTCAACGTCTAAAGCGCTAACTAAAATTCTCCCGAGCATCCTACAAAAATTATCTAATCCCTTAAACCCCCAACTACAGTTGAAAAAAAAATAAACTAATATATATTATCTCCCTCCCCCCTCCCCCCCCAGGCTTCCCAGAATGAATACAGGGTAAAAAAAACGCAAGAAACCCCACTAAACTACTATATTAAAGTATTTATCCATATATCAAATCTAATTCTTTCAACTGATATTTCTTTTGCATATAATCAATCCATTTCTTCCAGTCCATCAAAAACGTTTCATTTGAGTGGTTCTTCAGGTATGCCGAAATCTTGGCCATCTCAACAAGATGGGTAACTTTTAATGTCCATTCTTCAATAGATGGTATTTCAGATGACTTCCAATATTGTCCCACCAACAGTCTTGCAGCTGTAGTCAAGTTCAAAATCAATTTAGTCTCTATGGTGGAACAGTCCTTTGTAATACCCAACAAAAACAACTGTGGTACAAACTCAATACGCTTTTTCAAGATATTTTGAAGAATCCATATTTTTATCCAAAAAGCCTTAATTTTTTTACAAGACCACCAAATGTGAAAATAAGTAGCGTCCATAGAATCACATCTCCAGCATTTGGGTTGCAAGTTTGGATACATAAACGATAATTTTTTTGGATCTAAGTGCCATCTGTAAAACATTTTGTAAAAATTTTCTCTTAAGTGCTGAGCTTGTGTAAATTTAACATTTTTCACCCATATTCTTTTCCAAGTTTCCATCATAATTGGGTGTCCGAAATTACCTTCCCACTTAATCATACAATCTTTAATTAATTCAGTTCCAGAATCAATTTCAATTAAAGCATCATATATTCTTCTAATATGCATCATTCTTTGATCTCTAATTTGTATAATTAATTTTTCATCATCCTTTAAGGAAAAACCCATCTTGACATCTTTTTGCCATCTGGCTTGAAGTTGTGCATAATAATACCAATTATGAGCTATACCTTCCTCCCTTAATCTGTCTAATGATTTCAGTTCTAGGCTATTCCCCTCTTTATTTAAAAGTTTATCATAGGGCACCACGTCTTGAATTTGTTGTATACCTACACTCTGTATTGCGTGCCTGGGGACTGTCCATAAAGGAATTTTGCCATTTAACTTATAATAATACTTTTTCCAGACACGCAACACAGAGTTTCTTATTATATGCTCTTTAAAACCCCTATCCAGTTTTTTATCATAAACTAAGTACCTTTCTGCCATTCATCAAGATTTCCATCCTTTTTAAGTATTGGTAACATTTGAAATAAAAATAAGAATTTCGGCAATACATTCATTTTAATAGCGGCTATTCTGCCCAACATAGATAATTGTAATTTTTTCCAATTCTCCAATTCTTTTTGTACTTTGCACCATAAGAGTTCATAATTATTCTTATATAATTTACCATTTGAAGCTTCTATATAAATTCCTAAATATTTAACTTTTTTAACTATCTCGCATCCCGTTATTCTTTCCAGATCTTGTTTTAATTTATTATCAAAATTTTTAACCAACATCTTTGTCTTGGATAAATTTAATTTGAAACCTGAAACTTTTCCATAATTTCGAATAATTTCCATCAAACTCTGAGCCGATTGTACTGGCTGAGTTAGTGTCACAAGTAAATCATCTGCAAAGGCACATAATCTATAATCATGTTGTCTAATTTGTACCCCCTTTAATTCCTCTGATGCTCTAATCCTGTTCAATAGTACCTCTAAAGTTAAAACAAACAACAAAGGGGATAAGGGGCAACCCTGCCTAGTACCCTTCTCTATATTAAATGAATCTGTTAATTGTCCATTCACTATGATCTGTCCTGTTTGTTTCTGATATATAGCTGATATAGAGTTAATAAACTGGTCCCCCATTCCCATCCTTACCACAAGCCTTTGCAGAAATGTCCAATTCAATCTATCAAAGGCTTTTTCAGCATCTAAAAACATTAAGACAGCCGGTACTTGAATATGTTTATCCAAATATTCCAATATGTTAACAAGTTGTCTAACATTGGTTTTCATCTGTCTCCCTTGTAAAAAACCAGTTTGATCCGGGTGAATCTTCTGTGTCAAAACTGTCATTAATCTATTAGCCAAGATTTTTGCAAAAATCTTGTAATCCGTATTTAACAAGGAGATAGGTCTAAAATTTTCTACTTGAACATTATCTTTGCCCTCTTTAGGAATCAAGCATACATTAGCCGTTTTCCAAGAGGGTGGAACCCAACCACCCTCTTGTATATTGACAAATAACTCCCTCAAATGTTCCACCATTTCCTCCTGTAAACACTTATAATAAATCGTGGTAAAACCATCAGTTCCTGGAGATTTTCCCAATTTCAATTGTTTAATTGCATCAATAATTTCTTCTGACCTAATCAAAGCATTTAATCTATCTCTTTGTTCCAAAGTAATTTCCGAAACATTTTGATTTTGTAAAAAGGCATCTATCTCTTCCTCTTGAACTTTTTCTTCAGCATACAATTTGGTGTAGAACTCTAGAAAAGCCTTCTTAATAGTTTCTTGGTGAAATACTTCTTGCCCCTTATATTCTACCTTCTCAATTAAACGGGATTTTTGTTTTTTCCTTAATGTATAAGCCATCCATCTGCCAGGTTTATTAGCGTTAAAAAAAGTATTATGTTTAGCATATTGTATATTCCTGGCAACCTGGTCGGTCATCAAAATATCAAATTGTTTCCGTAAAACCTTTATCCCTTCTTTAATATTACTATCATCTGGATTATCTATTAATAATAACTCTTTCTTTCTTATTTCCGCTTCTAAAACTCGCCTCTTTTCCTCTTGTTTACGTCTATGCCTAACATTCAATTCAATTAATATTCCACGCATGTGGGCCTTACTAGAGTCCCACACCGTTTCTATTGGTAAGCCTACATTCTTATTTAACCTAAAAAATTCCTTGATAGCCTTTTTACATTCTTGCACATACATTTCATATTTAAACAAGTTTTCATTAAGTCTCCAGGATCTGCTTAAAAATTGGCCAGTCCTTAATTCCATCATAACTGGATTATGATCAGACAATACATTAGGTAAGATTTTAACTTTCTTTAAATTTAACATAAAATCACTAGTAGTTAAAATAAAATCAATTCTAGAAAATGATTGATGTCTGTCAGAGAAAAAAGTAAACTCTTGATCCCTACCATGTCTTTCTCTCCAAATATCTAACAAATTAAAATCATCTTTAATATCAAAAAAAGATTTTGGCAAAATTGAACGCGATTGAGAAACTAGTGAAGTCTTTTTCTTGTCCAAACCAGCATCAAGGATTCCATTCCAATCTCCCATTAAAATACAAGATCTGTAATCCAACTCTAATAACTTTTTGTGTAATGATTTATAAAACATACCTTGTTTTTGGTTTGGAGCATATATACCCATCAAGAGAACTTTCTTCCCATCCAGTAAAATTTCTATAGCTAAAAATCTACCTTGATTATCTGCTTCTATTAATTTAGCTTTTATATTATTTTTAACATAAATAACAATTCCATTTTTTTTAACTAGAGATGATGCCACAAAATGTGTACCCAGCTTATTATTAATCAAATATTTCTGATCAGAAGATCTAATATGAGTCTCTTGTAGACAGATTACATCATTTTTACATTGCTTCAAATAATGAAATATCTTCCTCCTTTTTTGTGGAGAATTTAAACCGTTAACATTCCACGTCAAATATTTATTTGACATGGCCTTTACGTGAAAGCTTCTGCAAAGACCATTCCACTTCTTCCTGCCTCTTGGGTCTTGCTCCCATGGCTTCCATAGATGTCAGATCAGTTTGCTTGGTTTGAGTTGGTTGTATTTTTTCTCTTTGTTCAATAACCTTAGTAGATTCACGTACACGCCTTGGATCTTTAGGCTTGTCTACTGCCAAAGGTTGAAAAATATCAATTGACTGCACTGGTTGTTCAACTGCTTTATCCAAAAGAACCGATGAAATTAGTCGAGGTTGTTGAAATTCCGCAGATTGTAATAATTCTAAATCTTTAACCAAAGTTGCCCCCTTAGGTTTTGGGGAAGTAGATCTATCAACCATCAATATATTCTCAAAAAAATCCTTCGCTTTAGCAACAGTAAACAAACGGTATCTTTTATTTTTAAAAAGTAAAGACAGTCCAGTTGGTACCTCCCATCTATATTGTATTTCTCTTCTTTTAAGCTCCTCCGTCAAAAAGGCATAATCTTTCCTTGATCTCAACATCTTAGGAGGTATCTCTTTCAAAACCTGTACTTCCTGGCCAGCAACACTCAATTGTTTATTATAAGCTATAGAAAGAACCCAATTTCTATATTTTCTTGTATTAAAGTATATCACAATGTCTCTAGGCAAATTCCTTTGTACAGCAATACGTGAGTTCATTCTAAACAATCGTTCAATCTGCCAGGCCACATTCTCAACTGAGTCATCCAAAAATTTTGCTAAAGCTTCAGAAAAAAATTTTCTTAAGTCCTCTTGGTTTTCATTTAATACATCTCTAAATCCCCTAATTCTAACCGCAAACTGCATCTGATGATATTGTGTCAAAGTAGCTTGATCTTGTACATCACTTCTAATTTCTTCTAATTTTTCTTCAAAATGCTGCTCAGCATTTTCTAATTTCTCTTCAACAGCAATAGTATAGTCCCAGACACCTTTAATAGCGTCTACAATATCTTCTCTCATCTCCTGATTAGAGGCTTCTATCATAGCTTTAAAGTCTTTTTTCTGCTCTGCCATCTTTTCCTCTATTTTCACATCAAATTTATCTTCCAATTTATCAAACCTATCATTAAATAAGGATATTACATCTGTTAAAGCAGATTGTAAATCTTTCACTGTAAGCATTTGTGAAACAGACTGTGCAGGCTCTTGAGATTCTAAAGGAGCAGACTGTGATTTAACTAGCTGTCCTGGAGAGGGCATAGCCGCCTTAGCAGCTGCCTTTTGTCTTGTAGTCATAATTGAGGAAGAGAAAGGAGAACTAAAAAAAAAAAATTTTTTTTCCCACTTCCGCCCTTCTCAATTTATTTTAAAATCCAATTAAATTATAGTTGATTAAATAAATCAATAAATGAATCAAGTCCAAATAGTATCTCAAACATCTCTTCAAAGGAAAAAGAAAAAATTCAGTTTCATTTTCTCAGCGGAGTAAACACTTTCGTTTTTCACTTTCACTCAGTAGAAAGAGCAAACGCCATCTTAAAAGGATTATGTTGATTCAGAAAAGTTTGTAGATACAAAGGCAGAAACAAAGTAAAAAAATACTTGCAGTATTCAAAAGATTCCTGTATCCATTCCGTCTGTATAAAGTCCTTATTAATCTCCTTTAAAAGCAGAGGCGGTCGCGACGTCTAATTCTGTCAGCCGACAGAAGCGTCTCTGAGCAGGAGCGTTTCAAGTGCCTGGGGAGCACACCTTCTCTGCCCCTGAAAATTTTTTCCAGGGGTCTTGGAAGGGCTCAACCCGGCTCTTGATGCTCTACTCCCCTTCTTTGCCCGAAGGGGAGTTTTTTCGCCGCAACAAACAGCTGATGAGCGCTGTTGTTGACGGCTTTACTGACTCAGAGAACGGAGCCTCACGTTAGAGACTCCATCGACGCTGGCGGAGCCACCGGAATTTTTCTGTGGAGAATTTAAACCATTAACATTCCATGTCAAAAATTTATTTGACATGACCAACTCCAGAAAGCCTTTGCAAGACCAATTCAAAATTTTCATCAATTTTCTTCTTTGGTTGAGCTCCCATGGCTTCCACACTTGTAGGTACTGCTTCTTGAGTTGTGGACCGGTCTTGTTGTTCCTTTTTTTTTTGTTCCTTACGTTTGGTAGTTGCCCGAGTTTGCCTTTGATCTCTAGGCATCTCTACTTGAAGGGGCTGAAATATATCAAGGCTCCGTTCAGCCAGAACCAATAAATCTCCTTTATCAACTCCTGCTGCTCCTTGAGGTTGTGACTCTTCAAATTGTAGGTGTTCTTTTTGCTCTTTATTTACTTCTTTATGTGGTTCTGTAGTTTTCGGTGTTGGAGATGGGGGTTCACCAGCCTTCATCACATTCGCAAAAAAATCTCTTGCTTTCCAAACAGAATTCAAATGGTATCTTTCACCCTGGTAAAGTAATGACAACCCAGCTGGGGCCTCCCACCTATATTGTAAACCACGTTTTCTAAGTTAATCCACCAAGAATGCATAGTCTTTTCTTGCTCTTAACATCTTCGGAGGAATCTCCTTCATTATCACAACCTCTTGACCGGCCACCATTAATTTCTTATTATACGATATTGTAAGGACATGATTTCTAAATCTCCTTGTAACAAAATAAATCAGAATGTCTCTAGGTAAATTTCTTTGTCTAGCAATCCATGAGTTAACTCAATAGATCCTGTCTATCTGCCAAGACAAATCTTGTACCCCCTCATTTATAAATACTGCAAGAGCTTCTCCAAAAATCCTTCTCAAATCCTCCTGAGTCTAATTTGCTTCTTTCAGCCCTCTAATTCTAACAGCCCACATCATCTGATTATATTGTGCCATAATAGCTTGATCTTCCACAACACTTTTAATTTCTTGCATCTTTTTCTCAAGTTGTTGCTCCATCCCATCCACTTTCTCTTCCACTCTCAAAGTATAATCCCAAACCCCCCTAAAAGCTTCCACAATATCTTCTCTTATCACTGTATTGAGTCTCAATAATTTCTTTAATTTTGCCCAATTCTCCAGTTACTCCTTTAATTTGTTCCTCAGTGTGAGTTACAATCTTTTTCTCTAATTCATCCCCAAATTTCTCAAAATTCCTCTCCATATTTTTATCCATACTTCTCTCAATATTATCTGTCAGTGTTAATAATGCAGCCTGTAGATCTTTCATAGTCAACATTTCTGAAGGAGGTTGAATAGGCAAAGGGGCTTGAGGCTGTGTAGAGGTTAAAGAAGCCGAGGGAGCAGAGAAACTAGATGTTTGTGCCTTAGAGGGCTGAGCCGGTGAAGATACTGCAGCCTTCGCAGCTGTTATTTTAGTTTGTCTGGCAGCCATTCTATAATCAGTCCGCTTTTTTGTAAAAGCTCTCAAAAAGCTGCTTTTAATGAAGAATTTTCTTACAAATATATTACAAGATTTTTTCCTTTCTTCTTTCAAATCCAAGATTTTAGTAAAAGTTTATAGAATTTAGAGCTTTAAGCTTAAACAATCACTATGCCTGTATTGTAGAAAGTTACTTTCACTTTTCTGTCGAAAGCGGTCGCCATCTTAGAGACATGTTGATTGTAAAAATAATTGTAGTCTGAGTTTAAATGTGAAGAATTATTTGCAATATCGATCTCCTGCATTCACTCTGCCTGCATACAGTTTGCTGTCAGATACTTATCTTCCGCAGGGGTGGTCGCGGCGTCTTTTTCTGTCAACTGACAGAAGCGTCCCGGGCTGGAGCGTCTTCGAGCGCTTGGGGGGCTCTCACTCTTTCCCCCTGAAATCTTTTCAGGGGGTTTTTAGAGGAGCTCAACCCACGGCCGATGCTCTTCACCCCTTCTTCTCCTGAAGGGGGGATTTTCCACCGCAAAAAACAGCTGATGATCGCTGTTTTTGCGGCTAACAGTTCCCGGGAATCGGAGCCTCCGAAGGAGGCTGTAACGACGCCAAACGGTGCCACCGGAAGCCCGATCGGTCTATAATTTTAATGGTAGGATTATTTTAAGAGTGACAGAATAACAAAAAATAATACTAATCCAGAAAAACGCATTTCAAAAAAGTTATAAATTGATTTGCATTTTAATGAGTGAAATAAGTATTTGATTCCCCTATCAATCAGCAAGATTTCTGGCTCCCAGTTGTCTTTAACAGTGGGGCAAAAAAGTATTGAGTCAGCCACCAATTGTGCAAGTTCTCCCACTTAAAAAGATGAGAGAGGCCTGTAATTGTCATCATAGGTAGACCTCACCTATGAGAGACAAAATGAGAAAACAAATCCAGACAATCACATTGTCTGATTTGGAAAGAATTTATTTGCAAATTATGGTGGAAAATAAGTATGTGGTCACCTATAAACAAGCAAGATTTCTGGCTCTCACAGACCTGTAACTTCTTTAAGAGGCTCCTCTGTCCTCCACTCATTACCTGTATTAATGGCACCTGCTTGAACTTGTTATCAGTATAAAAGACACCTGTCCACAACCTCAAACAGTCACACTCCAAACTCCACTATGGTGAAGACCAAAGAGCTGTTGAAGGACACCAGAAACAAAATTGTAGACCTGCACCAGGCTGGGAAGACTGAATCTGCAATAGGCAAGCAGCTTGGTGTGAAGAAATCAACTGTGGGAGCAATAATTAGAAAATGGAAGACATACAAGACCACTGATAATCTCCCTCAATCTGGGGCTCCACGCAAGATCTCTACACCGCCAGGGACTCAGATCCTGCAGTTCCAGACGTGTCCCCCTGCTTAAGCCAGTACATGTCTGGGCCCATCTGAAGTTTGCTAGAGAGCATTTGGATGATCCAGAAGAGGATTGGGAGAATGTCATATGGTCAGATGAAACCAAAGTAGAACTGTTTGGTAGAAACACAACTCGTCGTGTTTGGAGGAGAGAGAATGCTGAGTTGCAGCCAAAGAACACCATACCTACTGTGAAGCATGGGGGTGGCAACATCATGCTTTGGGGCTGTTTCTCTGCAAAGGGACCAGGACGACTGATCCGTGTACAGGAAAGAATGAATGGGGCCGTGTATCGTGAGATTTTGAGTGCAAACCTCCTTCCATCAGCAAGGGCATTGAAGATGAAACGTGGCTGGGTCTTTCAGTATGACAATGATCCCAAACACACCGCCCGGGCAACGAAGGAGTGGCTTCGTAAGAAGCATTTCTTTTTTTTTTTTTTGTAAATTTTTTATTGGTCCCCCCCATATATGCAAATTTTTCCAATCAACAAGTTGTCTGGAATTAGCTAAACTAATACATATTCAAACTCCTACTCCTTGTTTCTTTTCTCTAACCAGATATAAAATAAGTTCCAAGTTTGATAATAGTCTGTATCTTCTTTGTCTTTTAGCCTCATGGTTAGTCTGTCCATTTCTGCACAGTCCAAAATCTTCCTGATTATTTCTTCTTCTTGTGGCAAAGCTTCATTTTTCCAATATTGTGCAAAGATTATTCTTGCTGCTGTAGTAATATGTAAAATTAAATATAATTTCTGCTTATTAATCTTTTCAGGTATAATGCCTAATAAAAAATGTTCAGGTTTAAAATTTAGCTGTTCATCCAATATTTTTTCTAACCACATATGAATATTTTTCCAATAAACCTTTGCTTTACTACATGTCCACCAAATATGATAATACGAGCCTATATTATGTTTACATTTCCAACATTTATCTGACATATTCTTAAACATTCTTGCTAATCTTGTTGGTGGAAGATGCCATCGATAAAACATTTTGTACAGGTTTTCTTTATATGAAGTAGACATTGTCAATTTATAATTTCTCTCCCATAACATTTGCCATTTTTCTAGTTCTATGTTATAACCAAAATTTTTTGCCCATCTTATCATTGTTTCTTTCACTTGTTCACTTTCCATATCTAAAATTAACAAAAAATTATACATTTTCTTAATCAATTTCTCATCTGAGGTCAACAAAATCTTGTCAAACACATTTTGATCTTTATAAAATCCATACATTTTTACATCTTTTTCATATCTATTTAGTATCTGTAAATGTGCCCACCAAGATAACTTAATTCCTAAGTTTTCCAATTTGGTTCCGATTTATTTGCCGTCATTGTGCCTGCTGAATTCAGGCCTCACTGGGGGAGTAACGAGATCGTCCGGCTTGCATCCGGAGTGTTGAGATTTATTGTGAGTGTTGATTGTTACCTCTCTTAGAACTTTAGTCGGTGTTAGTTGTTAGGGCCTTGTCCCCAGGAGTTTTATTCCACCTGTTCATTTCTAGTTGTGACCTTTAGTCACCTGGCCTTGCAGATGCAATTTAGTGATTGGTCTGACTGCGACTGCCGTTGCATCTGTGCAGAAAAAGGGCTTATCCATTCCCTGCCTGTGATCTGCGTTCTTGGAATTCCCCCCCCCTGTTTGTTTGGATACCTCTATTGGACTTTTCCAGACAGCAATGGCAGACAGTGCTTCGTCTCAGGTGTACCAAGGCTCAGGCCCCCCCCCCTTCGCAAAAACGCAGATCTACTGATTTGGAACCGGGGGGGGGGCAAGAAGAAGGCTAAAACAAAGCATTTGGAAAAGGAGCCGACGAAGGCAGCTGAGCGACAGGCCACGAGGAGGCATCAGGCGCTCGAAAGAGAATTTGCTAAGGCCCAGAGCCGCCCCATTGGACACTCCTATCCCCTTTGAGCCTCCTTTGGAAACTGGGCAGCGACCTGGACAATGGTCTCCTCCGGGGGAAACTGAACAGGTTGGTTCTCCTCAATCCAGTCCATCCTCTCCTGAACACCTGGCTTCTGCAGCCACCCAGGCCCAGGCAGGGCCTAGCACCAGGGCTCAGCGCAGTCAGTGGCCTGACCAGTTTCAGTCTTTCATGAGACAGGCGCTAGATCAATTTTATCTTCTTCCAGGGATCCCTTTCCCCCTCAAGGTTCATTGCCTGGAGCAACATTCCCTCCACGTTCGGAGCGGGCAGCTGCCCAGGCTTCGGGGGTCTCTGAGACTTCTTCACAGGTGGCAGAAGAAGGATCTGAGGACCTGGAGGCAACTGGATACCCGATGTCAGAGGATGAGGACGCTGCTCCGGAGCAGGCATCGACCTCAGGTTTATTTGACCCTGCTTCCTATCGCTCTCTCCTTTTCAAGGCTTGTGCGGCATTGAACCAATCAGCTAAAACTAAGGTAGTCAAGTCTGCCTCCTCTGAGGAGGAGGATGACTCTAACCCTCTTCTTCTTCCTCCAGTGTCGGAGGAGGTGCAGATGCCATGTCCCAAAGTTTTTCGCACCACGGTGCAGTCTCAGTGGGCGTCCCTGGCAACTGTCCCTTCTCCAAACAATTTGGAGAAGAAGCTGTTCAATGTTTCCTCTACCTTCGCCTCTCTCTTGGAGGTTCCACCTGTGGATGAGCCTCTGATTTCTCTCTTCTCCACCTCTGCCATTCCAGGGGACATGGCTGAAACTATGAAGGCGGAGGACAAGAAATTTGAGTGCTCGCTTCGGCGGGCTGATCAGGCCTCGGCCTGGTCCATCAGGGCGGCTTCCTCAGCTTCTTTTTTTGCCAGGGCTTCCATCATGTGGCTCCGGGAACTGCAGGCGAGTGTTCCTCCGGACCAGGTACGCACTCACCAGACCTTAACCAAATTGCTGGCAGCAGCGGAGTTCATGGCAGATTCCTCCTTGTTTGCAACGCGTTATTCGGCCAGATCGATTGGAGCAACTGTAGCCTCTCGGAGGCTCCTATGGCTCAAGCAGTGGAGGACAGATTTGAAGGCTAAGTGGCGGCTGTCCACCTCTAAGTATGAAGGTAAAAAGTTGTTTGGTACAATTCTGGAACCGTACATTATAGAGGACAAGAATAAGAGGAAAATATTGGCCCATCCTGCTAAAAGGTCGGAAAATCGGTCTCAGAGAGACTTCCGGCAACAAGGGTTCAGACAGGGCGGTTCCTGGCAAGGGAGGCAGCCCTTTCGGGGGGGGCAGGAGACCACAACCGACTCTTGGGTCAGAGAGACCGTAACGCACGGCCTGGCCATAGAATTCTATTCCCCTCCACCAAGTCAGTTCATAAGGTGCCCCGTCTCGTGCAATCCGTCAAAAGCGCGTCTGCTAAATCTGGCTATAGACCATCTCGTAGAAATCAGAGCCATAGAACCAGTTCCTCCAGGACAGGAGAAACTAGGATTCTACTCCTCCCTGTTTGTAGTGCCCAAAGCATCGGGGGGCTGGAGAGTAATCCTCGATCTCAAACGACTAAATCACTTTGTAGTATACAAAAGGTTCAAAATGCAGTCCCTCAAATCCATTCTGGCCAGCATCCGAAAAGGGGACCTGCTCTCGTCCATAGATCTGACAGAGGCATATCTCCTCATTCCAATCAGGCAAGATCACCGACAGTTTCTATGGTTTTGCCATGCAAACTGACACTCTCAGTACCGAGCACTCCCGTTCGGCCTGTCCTCAGCCCCTCAGGTGTTCACAAAGGTGTTAGCGGTGCTAGGGGCGCATCTTCGCACGTTGCCAGTGCGCGTCCAGTTTTATCTGGACGACATATTGATACTATCAAATACTCTTCAATGGCCCAAGCAGATCTACGGGTAACTTTACACACCCTTCAGGTTCACGGGTCTTCCGTCAATCACAAGAAAAGTCACCTGGTTCCCTCATCACGTCTACTACACCTAGGGGCAGTCATAGATTCAAACATGTGCATGGTTTATCTTTCCCAGGAACGGCGGGCGAGCATTCAAAGGCTTACGCGTCTCATTCGCAGACAAAGATTGGTCACTCTATCGCAGCTATCCCAGCTCCTGGGAAAGATGGTCTCGTGCATGGGGATCGTTCCCTGGGCCAGGCTTCATTCCAGAAGCCTTCAATGGTTTCTCCTTCCCTTCCAAAGGCTTAACCAAAGTGCATAGTTAAGAAAAGTCAGGGTGCCACAGCAGGTACTTTCGTCCCTCCGGTGGTGGGCCTCGTCCGCCATGTCCAGGGGGACTCTCTTCAGGGAACCTGCCAGGCTTACGTTGACTACCGACGCCAGCCAATTCGGCTGGGGGGCTCACTTTCAGACGCATCTAGCCCAGGGCAGGTGGTCTCCACGGGACTTGTCCCACTATATAAATTGGCTCGAACTCAGGGCCATTCACCTAGCTCTTCTCCACTTCTCCCTACTGACAGGGTGCCACGTTCTGGTCCTGACGGACAACGTCACAGCAAAGGCTCACGTGAACAAGTAGGGAGGAACCAGATCAGCGGCTCTCATGCAGGAGGCCAGAGCTCTGGGTCTGTGGGCGGAGTCACATCTAGGATCTATCGTGGCGGAACACATCTCGGGGAGGCGAATCGCCAGGCAGATTCACTCAGCAGAGTCACGGTGGACCATTCGGAGTGGCGTCTGGATCCGACTCTGTTCGAGGAGATCTCGGACAGGTTCGGCGGTCCTCTCCTGGATCTCTTCGCGTCCCCGGTGAACACTCAACTTCCCTGGTTTCTCTCCAGGTTTCCTGTGAGAGGAGCGGAGGGAACGGACGCTCTCAGGTGCAGCTGGCCACGGGGCCTACTGTATGCCTTCCCTCCACTTCCGTTGCTACAAGCAACGATTCGCAAGCTGATTCTGGAAGAGGCGGAGGTGATCTTAATTGCTCCGTACTGGCCGAGGCGTCTGTGGTTTGCAGACCTTGTGGACCTGTCGATCTCGCCTGTATAGAGACTCCCTCCGCATCGGGTGTCTCTCAGTCAGGGGCACTTTCACCATCCGGACCCTCAGTGGCTGCAACTAGCCGCTTGGCACTTGAGCGGGAAGGGTTGATTAGGCAATCCTTTTCAAATGGCGTTATTGCAGTTATCCAGGCTTCACGTCGCCCTTCCACTAATAGGATATACGATGCTACGTGGAAAAGCTTCTCCACGTGATGCAGCAAGCACAGGTTAGACCCCCTTTCGGTCACTATTCCAAATATCCTAGAGTACCTTTTAGAAGGCATGAATAAGGGTCTGGCACTTAATACTATTCGCAGGCAGGTGGCAGCCCTGCAGACCGTTCTCTCTTGCGATAACCTGGCTCCTTTGTCACAGCATCCGGCTGTGTGTGCCTTCTTAAAAGGGGCGGTTTCAATTCGGCCTCCTGTGGTTCACCGTTTCCCGTCCTGGGACCTTCCCAAGGTTCTGCAGGCTCTGACTTCCCCGCCCTTTGAACCTCTTGGGTCCTGTCCGCTCCGCCACCTCTCGCTGAAGGTAGACTTTCTGGTGGCCATTACTTCTGCGAGAAGAATTTCGGAGCTGGCGGCTCTTTCGGTTCGAAAGGACCTGATCATCTTTTCTGATGATAGGGTTACTCTACGTTTGGACCCCTCCTTTGTGCCAAAAGTTGATTCCAGGTTTCATAGGTCTCAGTACCTAGTGCTCCCGAATTTCTGTCCGCGTCCTTCCCACCGTCTGGAGAGACGTTGGCATACCTTGGATGTTCGCAGGGCCCTGCTGCATTACGTCAAGCGGACCTTGGCTCTTCGTAGATCTGAGGCGTTGTTCGTCTCCTTTCAGCCATCGTCCATGGGTCAGAAGGTTTCTTCTTCGACAATTGGCAGATGGATCAGGGCATGCATAGCCAAGGCTTATGTTTCCTTGTCTCTTCCGGTCCCGTCACATATCACTGCTCACTCCACGCGAAGTGCGGCTACCTCGGCGGCCTGGCTTACTCAGGCGTCTGTGGAGGAAATACGTAGGGCGGCGACCTGGTCTACTCCTTCTTCCTTTGTTAGGCACTATAAAATTGACAAGTTTGCTGCGTCGGATGCCTCCTTTGGTAGGAGGGTACTGCAGCAGGTTGTTTCTACTTCAGGGTCACCAGCCTAGACTCCCACCCGTAGGGACAGGAAGGGCTTTGGTATGTCCCACCGGTGGATTATACATCTTCTCATGCTGGAGAAGGGGCGTTGTCTTACTTGAACGCCTTTTCTCAGCATGAAGATGTATAATCCACGCCCTCCTCTATTCAGTCTAGGCAGGTGTTTTTTTTGGAAGGTTGTTTCTATTGTTTTGTTTGGAGTTTTGGGTCAGACGTTCGTCATGGAAGCTTCGCCTCTGTCAAAAACTGGAGCTAGAAGGTACTACTGGAAGAGGCGTGGCTAAAGTTTCTGACCTAGTCTGTCAAGCTGGATTGGCTGATTCAACCACCGCCGGTGGATTATACATCTTCATGCTGAGAAAAGGCGTTCAGGTAAGACAACGCCCCTTTTCACTATCTGTACCTCTGTTTTCTCTGATATTTGTCTTTTTTGTTTATCTGTTAGATTCTTTACTATTACCTTAGTTTTATCTTTATTTATTTTTAATCCTGCCACTTCTCCATATTCTTCTATCTTTCCCCATAATTTAGGAATCATCTCTAATGGTTCTTCCAGAATAAATACCAAATCATCAGTAAATGCTTGTAGTTTATATATTTCATCTTTTACTTCCAATCCTTTAATTTCTATGTCTTGCCTTATTCTTCTGTTTAATACTTCCAAAGTAAAAATAAATAATAAAGGAGATAGTGGACATCCTTGTCTCGTACCTTTTTTTATCTCAAAACTCTCGGTATAATCTCCATTTACTATCACTTTTGCTGTCTGTTTACTGTAAATTGTTTTTATCATATTTATAAAGTTTTTCCCAAAATCCATTATTTGTAATTGTTGAACCATGAATTGCCAAGAAACATTGTCAAATGCTTTTTGAGCATCCAAAAAGACTAATGCTAATTGTTTCCCTGGGTGCAGTTCATAATATTCTAATACATCCATTATCACCCTTAAATTATTTTTAATCTGTCTCTTCGGTAAAAAAACATTTTGATCTGGGTGAATAAACTCAACCAGATATTTCTTCAGTCTCTCCGCCATTATTGAAGTAAAAATTTTATAATCCACATTAAGTAACGAAATCGGTCTATAATTTTTAATATATGTCAAATCTGTGTCTTCTTTAGGTATCAAAGTGATGTTTGCTTCTATCCATGTATTTGGAAGTTTGGCCTCTAACAATAATCCATTGCAAACCTTTTTCAATGGTTTGCTTAATGTGTCTTGTAAGTTTTTGTAAAGTTCCGCCGGTAGCCCATCTGGACCAGGTGTCTTCCCATTCTTTTGTCGCTTTATAGCTTCTAATATCTCCATCGTTGTTATTCTTTCTTCTAACATAGCTTTAAATGTCTCTGATATCTTTGGTAGTTTGCTTTCTTCTAAGTATTGAACAATTCTCTCTTTCATAACCTCTTTACCATATAGTTCCATATAATAGTTCTTTATTATCTTTTTTATTTCTTTTTTAAATTGTAAGCAACCTTTCCCATTTATTAAGTTATGTATTATTTTCTTCTCTTTCTGTTTTTTAAGCTTATAAGCTAGCCAACTTCCTGGCTTATTTGCATTTTCAAAGAAATTTTGTTTTGCTCTTTTTATTTGTTCGGCCAATTTCTCTGAGTCCAACAGATTAAGCTTATGTTTTATTGTTTCCATTTTTCTTTTCGCCATTTTTCCCTGTGGATTTTCTTGTAACTCTGTTTCTAATTTCTTAAATTCTTCTTTTAATGTTAAATATTGTTGTTTTTTCTGTTTATTTTTCTTTGCCATATACATTGTAGCTATACCTCTGAAGTACGCTTTAGCTGTGTCCCATACATTTTGTAATGATGTATCTTCTTCTTTGTTTTCATTAAAGAAAAGTTCCATTTCTTCTTTGGCCAGGTCTACAAATTCTTTATCTTTTAATATAGAGTAATTTAAAATCCATCTTGGTTTTTTCCTTATTCCTTTCCATGTCACTTTTAAAGGATTGTGATCTGCCCATATACCAGTTTCTATCTCAATTTCTTGTATGTCCATCCTTAATTCAGGGGTCATCCAGATCATATCAATTCTTGACCAAGATTTGTGAGAATTTGAATAAAAAGTATATTGTCGGTTTTGAGGATTAAATTTTCTCCAGACATCTTGAACTCCAATTTCTTCAGCCATATCAAAAAATGCCTTAGGTAATTTTCTCCTTCCCAGTTTTCCTGCTTTACTGGTCTTATAGTCCATTATTTCATCTACTATTGCATTAAAATCACCTATTAAACAAATATTCTGGTATTGCATTTCTAATAATTTTTTGTGCAGTCTTTGGTAAAATTGTCCTTGATTGTCATTTGGGGCATAAATTGCCACTAACAATGTTTGTTTTTGATGTAAATATATTTCAATCATAAGAATTCTTCCTTCTTCATCTGAGTATATTAATTTAGAGTCTATTGTCTCTTTAACATATATCGCCACCCCACGTTTCTTTTGTTGTGCTGAAGTATAATAAAGCTTCCCCATTTTGGGGTGTTCCAAAAATTTATAATGTTGTTTTTTTATATGAGTCTCTTGTAAACAAATTATATCCATATTTAATTTATGAAGTTTCCTAAAAATTTTATTTCTTTTTGCTGGAGAGTTTAATCCATTTACATTTACTGAAAAAAATCTCATTTTTTCCCTCCATTTTCTCTTTCGTTACTTATGTTTGGGTCTAGTCGATCTTGTTATTCTTTGTTCTATAGCAGTCTCTTCTTCTTCACCTGTGGGTTCACTTTTCTCCTGTTGCTGTTCTGGTTGGGCCGTGGCGCCTTGGGGTGTTGCTTCAGTCTGCTTATCCTGTTGTTGTTGAGATCGTTCATCCAAAATTATTCTATTTCTTTCCTCAAAATCTTCTGCTTTCCAAATTGAATCCAGACGATATCTTGTATTATTCCAATTTATTGAAATGCCTTCCGGCATTAACCATCTGAAATTTATGCCTTTAGCAATCAATTTTGTAGTCAAGAAGTGGTAAGATCTCCGAGATTCTCTCACTCTCCTGGGAATCTGTTTTAGAATTAAAATTTCTTTCACTTTGTATTATAGTGGTTCCTCTCTAACTTTTCTCAAGATTTCATCTCTGGTTGATTTTTTTAGTAAATCTCACATGAACTTCTCTTGGTAATCTATTTTTTCTTACATACGCTGTGCTCATGCGGTAGGTTCGATCAATATCATTCTGAATTTCCGATTGATCAGCATTCAAAAATTCTGCCAATAGCTCAATAATTACCGTTTCTATATTTTCTTCAGTATTTTCAGGAATATTTTGAAATCTTAAGTAATATTCCGCTTCTCTCATTTCTACTGTCGCCATAGCACATTGTAGGTCCTGGTTAGATTGTTCCAAACTCTCATTTTTTTGCTGCAAAATCTCCACCTTTTTATCAGTGTCTTGAGTCTTAAGTTCCACTTCCTGAATTTTTTGTTCATTTTTTATAATTTTTTGATTTTGAGCTTCAAATTGTGCCTTTATATCCAAAAATTCATCGTTTAATTTATCTAATTTGTTTTGTGTTTCAGTATGATTTTGCTGTAATATTTGAAGGATTGATTTTAAAGAGGTTTGTTCTTCTTGTGAAATAGCTTTTTCACGTTGTAACAATGTAGTGACAGAGGGGCTGGCTTGTCCAACAGAGGGGGCTGAAGAGGTTTTCTTTGCAAGCCTGGAAATATTAGAAGTACTCATTTTGTGCTCACGATCTTAAACTTATGTCCCAAATGTAATCAGAAAACCACTGTTGTGAGACAAAGTTGCCTCCTCCGGTCTTGTTTAGTCTCTGCCAATATCAACAAGTGTAACAATAAACAGAGTCTTAAAGATACAGCTTTCTCAAGGTCAAAATGTTCTAATTCTTTTAGTTCTTATTTTCTGCCAGCAGATGTCCTCATAGGCTTATTTACCACTCTTGTAATTCTTAAGTCCGTTTAGTTGTTGGTTTAGTTATTTAATTCATTTAAATCTTCCCCTTTGTGTTTAGTTCGCCGCCCAAAATGTCTCTGGGGTACTTTACTCTTTAAAGTTTCTTCTTGTAAGGGTCTCAATATTTAAAAGCACAAGGAGAAGAAGGAAATATAAGCTCACCCAGACATCTCTTGTTGGTGGAAATCAGCTGTGTCTCCTATTGTTCCTCCCGACTCTGCTGGCAACTTGGATTGCCTCAGGCTTCTCCTGCAATCTTTCCCTCGCCCCTTTAGAGGGGATATTCAGTACACTTGGATTAGTTGCCACCAAATCCAGGCTTCTGAAAAGTCCCTCTTGCTTCGTTGCCCCTCCAGGGCAACTTTCCGTCTCATTAAGAGACGCTAGATGAAGTGAAACCAGAGTGGAGGGCTGGAGCTCCAGCCTTCCATGTCTGTGCCGTTGCTGGTTGGAAGCGGAAGTCCCCGTAAGAAGCATTTCAAGGTCCTGGAGTGGCCTAGCCAGTCTCCAGATCTCAACCCCATAGAAAACCTTTGGAGGGAGTTGAAAGTCCGTGTTGCCCAGCGACAGCCCCAAAACATCACTGCTCTAGAGGAGATGTGCATGGAGGAATGGGCCAACATACCAGCAACAGTGTGTGCCAACCTTGTGAAGACTTACAGAAAACATTTGACCTCTGTCATTGCCAACAAAGGATATATAACAAAGTATTGAGATGAACCTTTGATATTGACCACATACTTATTTTCCACCATAATTTGCAAATAAATTCTTTCCGAATCAGACAATGTGATTGTCTGGATTTATTTTCTCATTTTGTCTCTCATAGGTGAGGTCTACCTATGATGACAATTACAGGCCTCTCTCATCTTTTTAAGTGGGAGAACTTGCACAATTGGTGGCTGACTCAATACTTTTTTGCCCCACTGTATACAGGTAACGAGCTGAAATTAGGAATACTCTCTTAGAGGGAGTGCTCCTAATCTCAGTGTCAAACCTGCAACAAACCGGACTGAAGCCATCTTGTTCATTGTCGGTTGCCACAAGATTGGGGGGAGGAGGTATGGGAAGTTCTATTCTAGCCTAAACAATTCTCTGTCTCGTGGGAACCAAGGTCTTCTCCAGCATGAAAAGACGTATAATCCACTCGTGGGTTACTTTAGCCAATCAGCTTGAGACTAGGACATCTAATTTCCAAATTCTTGCTCCGCCTCTTCCGGTGTTACCTTCCTGTTCCCCAGTTTTGTCCTAGTCTCCAGCTTGAGAGCATCGTTTTTTAGGTAGCTCCTTGGCTGAAGCTACCCTTGGACAGAAATTGACAGAAAAAGCTTAGTTTTTAGTGCTAACTAATTGGATATTCGAAAGTTAGCTTCCTTTTATTTTCACTTTAAGTTTTTTGTTTTTATTTCGCTGAAGACTGCGAAGGGGAGAAGGCGGAGGGGAGAGGGCTTAGACAAGCCTCGTGGCTGGGGCCACTGGAACTTAAAGGGGAGATTCCCCGAGCTTCCAGTCGCAAACAAACCAGCCTCCCTCCCTCGCCTCCCATCCAGAGCGGTTGATTCCCCTGCGGATCCCTCCAGCGAACTCCCAAGCAGAGCAACCTCCCTGGATGACATCAGAGACCAACAAATCGCAAGTTTGGGGGAGCGGCATGGGGGGGGAAGCGACCCGGTGAACGAGGAGCCTCGTTCGGATCGCGACAGTGGGGGCAACGATGTGAGGGCGCATAGCCGAGACCGTCTCTGAGGGCCGCATGCCGGAGTGTTAGTTTCAGCGCGAATCACCATTTTTTGGGGGGAGGCGCCTGGACCGCGTGGCTCACGGCGGCCATTTTGGGAAGGGCAGCCGGTCCTCCCAGAAAGAACGATCGCCATTTTGGGCGGGGCATCTTCTTGCAGGGGCGGCGGCCATTTTAAGTGTGGCTTGGGCCTACCCTTGTAAGGGCGGCGGCCATCTTAAGTGTGGTTTGGGCCTTCCGGAAGGAGCCGGAGGCCATTTTGGGGGAAGTGAGGCCTAGCCTTACACCGTAAGCAGCCCTGGTCCCCGTAAGCAGCCTTTGGTCGTAGGTACCTGTTGTGGGTGTCTCTAGACCGGCTGGGGACATTTCAGAGGATGACGAAGAACAGCCGGGCCCCTCTGGGTATTTTCCCCTCCCGGCAGCTGACACTGACAGGGAGGAGATTTACAGGCAGTCTGGGTCAGATTCTCAAAGTGAGGAGTCAGATTTGGAACAGGAAGATAGATGGATTGATCCGAGATTCCGAAGGTTTGATAGGCGGAGGTGTCAGTTACGTGGAAAAAGGAAGTGACGTATTGAAAACTTATATTAGAAGGTGAAGGCGGGACTAATTCTTTGTCACGAGCAACGTTTATATCAAGAGGCAGTCTGATGCATCACCGAGTTAGTTTGAACTCAGTTTTCTGTGGTTTTTGGAATGTACGGAAGATTAATGATGTCTTGGACAACTTAAGAGATAAAGAGTGAGTTAATTGGAAGGTGGGAGAGCATGTTTAAGCTGAATGTAAATAAGTTTGACTCGGCCGTTCCGCAAACGGACTGCCAGCATTTTGCTTTGAAGTGAATTTATTGAACTGTGTTAAATAAAACTCTTAAAGAAATATTAATGTGGATTTAATTAAGCTGTGAAGGGCAAGACACAACAGATTGCTCGTGACCCAGAAAACAAAAAACAAAATCATAGTCCGAGCTTTCAATACTGCGCAAGTCCAGTGACGTCATGGAGCAGCTCTTAGCTGATAATCCCGTTTTGTCTCAATTAATTCAAGGCCTCCAGTTGCAAATAGGCAATTTGCAACAGCAAATTCAGCAAGCTGCAGCTCCAGCCCCCCCTCCCAGAAGCAGCAGATGTTATTTAGCCTTGCCTGATAAGTTTACTGCAGAGCGTAGTAAATTTCCAGCTTTTTTAAACCAATGCAAAACATTCATTGCTTCAACTCCAGCAGATTTCCAGCTTAATGAGACTAAAGTGGCTTTTATTTTAAGTTTGCTCTCTGGTCCAGCTGCTGATTGGTCGTCTCCTCTGATAGACGGACAAGATCCTGTCCTACGCAATTATGCAGGATTCTGCCAGCTGATGGAAAGAGAATTTGCTGACCCCCTTCGTAGACAAAATGCCACCAGGCGGATACGAGAGCTACGTCAAGGATCGCGCTGCGTAGCGGAATATATATCAGATTTTCGACGCCTAGCTCAAGAAATTAATTGGAATGATGAAGCTCTCATGGAAATCTTTCAAGATGGCCTGTCTTCCCAGATCTTGAATGGATTGAGACATACTGTAATACCCGCGACCTTGGATGCATTATATCAACATTGTTTGACTATTGAGGCGCAAACGCAAGCCACGGATGCCCGCCTGGTCAAACAGATGGTTCCAGTCACCGGAAGTGCCAAGCCAGTTCCTGCACCACGCAGAGGATTCCAGACCCTACCTATCACTCCAC